>CM060925.1:59582500-60782500 GCA_030737875.1 Allium sativum
ATCTGTGTTTATACAACACAAACAACAAATAATTCAACCACAACCACATCACAGCAGATTTAGGAGATATACAAACAATAGTTACACAGCAATTAAATTAAATAGATTAATTAACCATTTAAAAATAAGAAATCTCACCACTACTTTTCTGAATTTTCAAAGTCCTTGTTTATAGATCTGGTCATCGTCATTGCGCAATATTCTTTGACACGAGTCCGACGCAATTTAAATCGTTCAATTCTGGTCAAGTTTGAATAAGTTATGCCATTTTGAACTTCAAACAATAACATAGGTAATTAACTAAATTAATTAAATAATTATTTAATTTAATCTTTGTCTCCTTCCTCCTGATAACACGCGCAAGAAACAACCCAACATCGCTCCTGTATCCTTCATGTCACACCCCTCCCTGTCACGAAATCCCATCAACTCCATATGATTTTGTAGATCGAAGATTTCTCTTTGGTTCTGATTTTATGGGTTGTTACAATTTCCCCCACTTAAAAATCTTTTCATCCTCGAAAAGGAACGGGGCTGAAAGTTGTTTAATTAACCAACTCAACTTTCATTCTTTTATTGGTTTCAGTAAAAAAAAATTCTAGTTGATCTAATAATCACACAACACAATCATCAATCAATTAGTTGACCAGCTTTTCAAATATATATAACTTTCATATATTCAAAAATCATATTTTCTAAAATCGGATTATATATATAATCACAAATACGTTAATTATAAACTTGTCACTCTCAACTCATTCTAGGGCATTTCTAACCCTATCCCTAATGAGTTTTCTCATTCTAGGATACTACTGATCCTATCAATAATGAGTATTCTTTTATAGGATATTTCTAATTGTACCTCTGATGAGTCTTTTGTTCAGTTCTAACGAGTTGTACTCGAAAGATTTGAGTTAACCAAGGCTTTGATACTAGCTGTAAAGATATGGATTTTTCTCGGACCTAATCGATCGCAAAATCGACCAAGACCTTCAAATCCTGCATATGCAAACTTTGGGCATACAACACATCAGAACAAAAAACATAAGACTTTTATAATCATCATAATAATGTTACATCAGAGTACAGAATATCAGAGTACATCAAAGAAATAATACAACAACGGAAGGCTATCAGTGCTCTGGACACAGCTTTAAGCTCCAATCCAGAATCCTGCTCAAATATCTACAGAATAAGCTACTTGATTGCCCATGTGGAAATAGGGGCAACCGAGTTCGCAAGTGAAACAAACTACGAGTCAGTCATGAGACTGGTATGAGAAATCTTACTTAAACTATTTAATAATAATTACGCTAATCACAGGACCACGCCGCTAACACGGAATGGGTTTACTCCATTGGATTGCCAGTGCATAAACAACAACCATAAATAAACTTATGGATCTACAATGCATCATACAACATGCAATTTTTTCTCCAATCTACCCATTTAGGCTTAATCCATAAATTTAGATTTCAAAATCCAATTCTCTTTATAGAAATTATTCATTTGGACTTTATTTCCCGATTTCTTATTTAAAATCATTTGAAATACATATCTAGCTTTTATATCAAAGTAGATTTCACTTCCGTATCTCAAAACAAAATCTATGGAAATAAGAATTCTAAAACAAATGCATAAAAATTAATATGCAACCAAATATCGGGCTCTCCTTAGAAAAGGCTACAGGACTCACCTCGCCAACTCGATATATATATATATATATATATATATATATATATATTATGCACCTCCCATCTAGGAGCAGGCTACACTAACGATGCACCATTCCACACTATCAGGGAAGACATACACCGCACATATCCACCACCATTGCCTGTGTTTTAGTCGTCCGTGTCACCCGCATATTTAGCCAGATATTAAATCATTTTATATCCCAAAGTATGGAAAATCATTTCACAACATAATAATCAGAAGTACTTTCAAATCTATAGTACTTCACATCAGCAATTCACATATATGATCAGTCACTACACATAACCTTTGAGCTCGCATGTCTCAAAGAAGGGTGTTAAGCAAGAGAATAAATTTCCCGCCACCAAATAGATATATCATCAATAGCAATTAACCGGTTACGCGATGAATCACAATGTAAAACACATAATACTTTTCTAAATCATTTCGGAATTATCGGGTTTAGTCTTCGAAATCCTTTTGTTTTTATAAAACATTCCCTATCCAAAATCGGGAATAACGTTTCTTTTCACTTAAGAAAAACACGTTTCAAAAATCATTCATTAATTTTGAAATGAAACAAACAACATCACTAAACACCTTATAGTCAAATTGTGAAGTGTTTCACAAGGTGTTAGCACATAGATATTTTTACTCAACCCAATGCTAAATGTAAAAGCATATTTTGCTTATAAACTGGTCGAGCATAATCCAAACGACCAATCAATCACAATCCGTATCAATAACCAAGTATATTTGGTTCAATCGCATTTCGTGTTACAATAAAAGAGTATTTTATTGTCTACACATTTTTACATTTCATATGCCTACAATAAAAAGAATATTTTATCGTCTATGCATCCTATGTTTAACATGACAAATAAAAAGAGAATTTTTATTTGCACAACAGTTTCTATGTTTCTAATGAAAAATAAAAAGAATATTTTATTTGCATAACAATTCCAATGTTTCTAATGACAAACAAAAAGAAAATTTTATTTGCATAACAATTCCAATGTTTCTAATGACAAATAAAAAGTATATTTTATTTGCATAACATTTTCAATGATTCTAATGACAAATAAAAGAAGTATTTTATTCGCATAACCTTTCTACATGTTTCTAATGTCAAATAAAAGAAGTATTTTATTCGCATAACCTTTCTACATGTTTCCATTGTCATATAAAAGAAGTATTTTATTCGCATAATCTTTCTACATGTTTCTAATGTCAAATTAAAGAAGTATTTTATTCGCATAACCTTTCTACGTGTTTCTAATGTCAAATTAAAGAAGTGTTTTATTCGCATAACCTTTCTACATGTTTCTAATGATAAATAAAAGAAGTATTTTATTCGCATAACCTTTCTACATGTTTCTAATGTCAAATAAAAGAAGTATTTGTTTACATAACATGTTTTAATGTTTAACATGACAAATAAAAGAAATATTTTACTTGCATAACATGTCGTATATTTTCTAATGATAAATAAAAGAAATTTTACTTGCATATCATGTCCAATGTTTTCTAGTGACAAATAAAAGGGAAATTTTTATTTGACAACAATTCTATTTTAAACATGGCAAATAAAAAAGGATATTTTTATTTGTATATAATTCCTACATTAACGTGACAAATAAAAATTATATTTTTATTTGTTTACAATTCTAATTTCAACATTACAAATAAAAAATGATATTTTTATTTGTTTACAATTCTAATTTCAACATAACAAATAAAAATGATATTTTTATGTTGTTGACAATTTCTATTTCAACATAACAAATAAAAATGATATTTTTATGTGTTTACAATTTCTAATTCAACATAACAAGTAAAAATGATATTTTTATGTTGTTGACAATTTCTAATTTTTCCATTCAGTTAAATCAACAGATCACTACAACAGCATCAACCAATCCAAATCAAATCGCGTACAACAACAAACTGAATTTAACAGCGTGTATGAAAAATTTCTAAACACGATAATAGTTAATTAATTTTAATTATTTAAAAAGAAATATAATTGTGTAAATTATAAATGGACATTTATAATTTAATTTCAACATTTTATGATAATTAAAATAGATAAAAATCAACATTAACAATCGATATTTGTGCAGTTATAAAATAAATAACTATAAAAATATTTTAGTGAGAGAGTTCTCACCTTAGTTTGCACTCCGTCAGTTTTTAACTGAAATTTAGATATTATGTTTTATTACGGTTCAGAATTGAATTTGCCTCATTTTCTACTTTGCTCCATTTTTGTCCTCGTCAGTCTTGAAATGTAGATCTCGCTTCCAGATCGCAACGCACCCGAAATCACTGAATTTAAATCATGTATGGAAAAGATATTGATTTACATACATTTCATTACAAAATTGAAATAATTAATTAAATAATTAATGATTTAATTATATTTCTTATTCCCTTCCTCTTTGTTATTCATCGTTCTAGGTTCGTCATGATATAAACCGAACCCGTGCTTCACAACTAAAGTCCAATCGGCGCGCCACCAAGTAGACTCTGACCATCGATCTGAATACATCCCGTCCACCACCTTGGCATCGCCGATCATCACCCGCCGCCCAGCCCAACTCACCGCCCCAGATCGCTTGAAAAACCAACGTTAACGGTGCAACATCGTGGCCAAAATCCCACCGTCATGTTCAACGAATCACCAACTCCACCGTATATATTAACGAACACACTTAGCTCTTCAATTTGGTATTTAGAATTCTCGAAATCATTGAGGGATTGAGGAAATGGGAGGGGAAGAAGAACGGGACTATTCTGAGCATTCATGGAAGAGTGGCGGCGGTTGTTCAAATAGAATTAGGATTTCTATTTGAGATAAAGGTCTATATATAATATATTAAATAATATTAAATAAAATTCAATAATTGTTTATCTTATTTTTTCTTTCTTGTATTTGTTAAAATTATAAAATATGGCATATATGTATATGAAAATTTAACAACCTCGAAATTCTGACCCAATTTAAAAAAAATTATTTAGAAATTTTAATGGATTTTGAATATTTAAAATTGTTTATTTTAAATAATAACGACTAAAAAATTTATTTAAATCGAAGTTAGAACGAAATTTTTTAATTTAATTATAAAAGGAGTTCGAAATAGCGTGGTAGTTTGAAATTTTGAATTTGAACTTTGACAGAATGTACATGATTCGAATTAAATCGGATTTTGGTGAAACCAAAAATATTAGAATCTATTTAAAAATAACTTTCCAAGAATCCGAAAAATTGAAATTTCATAGCGGAAATCAAAAGTTATGTCCAGTTTAAAATTCAGAATAGTCGCTATAGAATATATTTATTTTTTAATATTAAATATTAAGTATTAAAAATAGCCATTTTTCAAACGACCTCCGTTTTCGATGAAACCACTTTTGTTGAAACTGGAATGTCAAATTATCGCTAGGTTTCAATTTCCATAATTTTTAGAATTGATATGTGAGCGTGGAGAAAGAAAATGTGTTTTGTCGGTTGTAATCAAATCGGATCGACCAGAAAATGGCCATTTTTCAAACGGCCTCGGAATTCGACGAAATAAGTTTTGTTAGGACCGTATCGTCAAAACATTGCTAGAAATAAATTTTCTGGAATTTCTAGAGTCAGTATATGGCCCCGGTAAATTTAAATGTACGATCAAATTAAATAATTAAACGATTTATATATTAAATTAAATAAAACAAGCTGAAAACTTTCGTTTGGCCTGACGGGACCTGGCCCATTACGTCCGGAACGGGGGTATTTGGCTAGAGACATTTCTTGTTGCGCTGGAATTGGACCTAGTATAGGCTAACGGGTTTTTTTAGAATTAAAGTATTAAAATATTATAAATATAGTACAATAAACAAATTATAAAACCCTAATTCTAATGTCCATAGCCGTCGCTTTCTAGCAATGAACGGTAGTAAAGCTCCAGATTTCTCTCACCTCGTTCTCCTAATCCGCTCAACTAAATTCAAATCTCTAAATACATTATCGAAGAGCTCCTTGAGTGCGATGAAATCAATGGTGATGATGGGATTATACTACACGGATTTCGAGATATCAAGCCACAAAGGGGCTATGTTCAAGAGCCATTCTCGAGGCCTGAGAGCCACTGAGTTTCATGCCGTCCCTGGTGGCGATAGACCGGAGAAGGGGCCTCGATGTGGAGGGTTTGGATCGTATTCCGGTGACCTAGGGGAGGGCGAGCAGAGGAAGTACAGATCGACGTGATGGGTTCTTTTAATAGGAAGTCGACGTTGAAAACCAGAGAAGGAAGAAAAGGTTTAAAGTGTAAATAATTAAATAAATTGTTTAATTAAATAAATTATTAAAATGTTTAACATAGCATAACTTTCTCGTACAGATACAGAATTCAACGAAACTGAAAGCGCTTGAATCGTGAAAACGAGATCTACAACATCACACAAACCAGAATTGAAATGGAGTACTTTAAAAATTTAGACAAATCGATGTGAGATTTCTTATTTAAAGTTTAAAATTAAAATAAACTGTTATGCGTTGGAAATCTTTATTTATTCGCTGTTAAAATTCAAATTATTTATGGCACCTGGTTTGAATTGGCTGATAATGTTTGTGGTGGTTCGATGGATATAATGGAATTGTATAAATAGAATTATATGCGGATAAAAATAATCATATGTGTTATAAATTTTTGTATGATAAGAATTCACATTTCTATCATAAATATTTATTTGTCATATAACATGTTAATACAATAAAAATCATATTTCTTGTTGTATGATTGGCTCATGAAAAATGTTCATATGTTATTAAAAATGTTTAAACATGAAAATTTACATTATTATTGTATGTTCACTTCATTAAAAATGTTAATATGTCATCTAATATTTTCGCACAATAAAAATCATATTTTTATTTTATGATTGCCTCATGAAAAAGAATCATGTTTTAAATAAAGTGTTAAAACATGAAATGTTACATTTTCATTGTATGTTTAAATTCATTAAAAAGAATCATGTTTTAAATAAAAGGTTCATACATGAAAAGCTACATTTGTATTGTATATATGATTCGCTAAAAATGTTCATATGTTAAATAAAATGTTGTACAATAAAATTCATTTTTTTTTATTTTATGCATGAATTGCTAAAAACATCATCTTGTTAGAATCTTAGTTCTAAAAACATCATCTTGTTAGAATCTTGTTATGTTAATTAAAAATATCATTTTTGTTAGAAATCATGATTTTGTTAAATTAAAACATTGTCATGTTAGCGATGTTAGAAATGACGATTTTGTTAAATTAAAACACTGTCATGTTAGCGATGTTAGAAATTAGAATTGACAAAATAAATATGTCATGTTCGTTAAATTAGTATTGTCGACAAAACAAAAATGTCACTTTTATTTGTTTTATTAAATTAGAATTGTCGAAAAGACAAAATATCACTTTTATTCGTTGAGTTGAATTAGAATTGTCGACAAAACAAAAATGTCACTTTTATTTGTTTTGTTGAATTAGAGTTCTCGACAAAACAAATTATCACTTTAATTTTTGGGTTGAATTAGAATTGTCGGCAAAACAAAAATTACCTTTTATTTTGTCACCATAATTATAAACTTGTACATATGACAAAATTGTCCTTTTATTTTATCATTAGAACTAGAAAATATGTATGTTGACAAAAGTATCCTTTTATTTTGTCACTAAAATAACAAAACATACATGTTGACAAAATTATCTTTTTATATTGTCACTTGAATTTGAAAACATGTATGTGGACAAAATGTAATGATCCGGATTTTGCCCGACCCCAATCGATCGCAAGATCGATCAAAACCGTTCAAAACCCGCATACGTTAACTTTGGGCATACAACACATCAGGACAACAACACAGACTTTTATAACATCAATAATAAATGTTACATCAGAGTACAGAATATATCAGAGTACATCGATAAATAATACAGCGGAAGTTAAATTACAACGGAAGATAAATTACAATAATTTAATACATTGCACCGGAACTAATCTCAGCGGAAGGTTAACAATATTCTGGACCCAGCTTCAGGCTTCAATCTAGGATCCTGCTTAACTATATCTGCAAAAACCTACTCGATTGCCCATGTGGAAAGAGGGCACCCGAGTTTGCAAAGTGAAGCAAACTACAGGTCAGTCGTGGGACTGGTGTGAGAAATCTTAACTTAACTTATCTAATAAGAAGGCTAATCACAGGACCACACCGCTAACGCGGAACGGGTTTACTCCATTGGATTGCCAGTGCATAAAATAAAGTAAATCGTCAAATAACGCAATGCTTTTTAGAAAAATGAAACCATTATAAGACCCAGGTCCCATCACACAATGCAACGCATACCAGATGATAGGGTTTTACCTTATAATGGTCAAAAGATGCTTGATACGTAAAAATGATATTATTATTAGTTAATATATACATAAAACATTTCAAATATAATATCAATCCTAGACGGCATAGATACCATCTATTATGTCGCCATACTAGTTACACAATCAAAACCGCAAAGGGGCGTATTGGAAATTGGGTTTCCATCATGAGTCAAGGCTAGGGAGGAGCTCCTGACCGATTCGAGACACTCTAGCAATGCCTCAGGATTCGGACGCTGGCGAACCCTTGGATACAGCAGCGCTAGTCCACAAATACTTTAGTGGATTAGTTATGCCTAAACACATGCTCCCCGATCCTATTGGATCTACAAATCAGCTGAGGCCGACCGATAAGAATAAACCGAGGCCTCGCAAAATTTCATCAACCACATAAGCAAATGTCGGGTCGTGTCAAAGCCCAACACCACTTCTAGCTAGAAAGAAACGTGTGCACTCCTTGTGTTCCCTTCTCCCTTGTCGACTCAACCGGTTGTGAGGCTCGCGAAGTCACGATATACATAAAGCTATGCCTAAAGAGGATGTGCTTTGATCATCAACCACAAGGCCTACTTTTCAACAAAGCCTTGATCATTTGCATCTTGGCATGTCACATTGTCAGACCCAACCATATCATTGATCATCTATGTAACAACCCGTAAAATATGAGCCTATTTAAAAATTTTAAATTGGTTATTTCAAAGGAATTTGAACAATTGAAATAGAATATTTCAATAAAATAGTGAATTAGAAATAGTGAGTCAGTTTGAAAATTTGAATTCAAACTTTGACTGACTGTGCAGGGTGGAAAATATAACGAATTTTAGTGAAACCAAAAATATTTAAATCTGTTTATTAATACCTTTCTAACGAATCTGAAAAATCGAAGTTTCATAACGGGAATCAAAAGTTATGGCCGAATGAATTTTCAGAAAGGTCGCTATATAGATTATATAGCCCTGGAAAATTGATATTTTGCAAACGACCTCGGAATCCGACGAATCCACTTTTGTTGGGTCCGGTATGTCAAACTATTGCTAGGTTTCAAATTTCATAATTTTTGAAGCTGTTATGTGAGCGTGGCAAAAAAAAATGTGTTTGGTCAATTTCTGTTAAATTGGATTGACCAGAAAATGGCCATTTTTCAAACGATCTCAAAATTCGACGAAACTAGTTTTGTTGGGACCGTAGCGTCAAAACATAGCTAGATTTATTTTTCTGGAATTTTTCGAATCAGTTTGTGGCCCTGGCAAATTGAAATGTACGTTCAAAGTTAAAATTAAATGTTTTATACTTTGATTTGAAGAATAACTGACTATAACGGTCGAATTAGCCAACGAAACATATCCCATTGTGTCCGGGATGGGGGTAATTAGCTAGGGATGACAGTCGTTGTGTAACACCCCGAATTTTAGCTAATACTAAAATTCTCTAATCATAGGATAAATAATCTCAGATGTGGGAATTGTGGGTAACGGGCTGCGTCATTGCGTTCGTCTCGGAAAAATACACGAAATAGAGTCCGAGTTTTCGAGAATCGGAGTCCGTATGGCCCGGTTATGGCCTAAAGAAGTTTGCAGAAAAATTAAAGCTTAAAACAGATTTAGAAATTTAAATTAGGATTTCAAATTAGAACCAGCGGGGCCAGGCGGGAAAATTCCCGCCCTGACCATGTCGACAGGGCTGTCGACAGGCCTGTCGACAGGAGGAGTCGACTTGCCTGTCGACTTGCCTGTCGACACGACGTCTCGAGCCTGAAGGTAGGGTGCACCAGATTTGGTTTTCTGGCTAGGGCTGGGCTGTGTTCTAGAGATTTCCTAAATCTAACGGACCTAATCTAACCTAGGGTTAATCTAAGGGCCTAAAACACTTCCTAATCCTATAAATAAGACCCCAACCCTACCCTAATTCATTCATAATTAGATCTTGTAACTAAACTATGGCAAAATGAAACTTGATCATGGCCTCCACAAATCAATGAAGAGAGTTGCAAGCTAATCAACATCTTCTTCAACTAAAGCTACTAGTTCTACTACATAAGTTTGCTAATCTTGGTTTTGGTGAGTTCCTATGGCTTTAATAATCAATTGTTAAATTGATTATGGTAGGATGTGATAAGACATGGCTATGTTTGTGGATATATGTGTTTATGCAAGTTTGTATGATATGCGATTTGCAAGTTTTATGTTATATGCAAGGTTAATGCCATGTTTTATGATGCAAAACACTATGTTGAACATTTATGCATATGTAACATGTTATGCAAACTATATGTGAGAGTATATGCAAGTTATATGTAACATGATATGCAAGTTATGCATGTGATTTTATACATGCTAAGTATTTGGTGTTATGCATGTTAAGTATTTGATTTTATGCACGCTAAGTATTGGATTGTATGCATGCTAAGTGTTTGGGTTTATGCAAGTTAAGTGGTGTGTTTATGCATAATAAGTAATTGATTCTATGCATGCTAAATATGTGGTTTTATGCATGCTAAGTGTTTGGTATTATGCATAAATCATGACATGTAAGTTTACCCTTTTAAATGTGATGCATACATATGCAAGATGACACCTTTATATGCTATGCATGTTTACCCTCCTTTAAGATGCAAGTCATATATGCAAGTTCAACATGTTAAGCAAGTTATGTGTATGCTTATATGCAAGTTCAACATGTTATACAAGTTGTGTGTATGATGTTATGTAAGTTATGTGCATGTTGTTATGCAAGTTCATATGCGAGTTATGTGTATGAGGGTATGCAAGTTATGTGCATGATGTTATGCAAGTTATGTTTATGAGATTATGCAAGTTATGTGCATGATGATATGCAAGTTATGAATGCTTATGCAAGTATGTAAATGCTTATGCAAGTATGTGAATGCTTATGCAAGTATATGAATGCTTATGCAAGTTATGTGTATGCTTAAATGCATGTTTAATATGTTATGCAAGTTATGAGGATGCTTATATGCAAGTTCAACATGTTATGCAAGATATGTGTATGATAATATGCAAGCTCATATGCAACATGTTATGCAAATCATGTGTATGATAATATGCAAGTTTGGGTTAAATGTAGTTGGGTTAATATATGCTCATAAATGCAAGTTGACATCCTCTTAACCCATGACAAAGTTATATGCTAAACCCATGATATTTGTGATGGATCTTCCCCTTTATTATGTCATGAAATGAGAACGATTTACGTGGGGAACGATGGGGTTGGTAAATATGTTAATAAAAGTATGATTGGGTATGATTAAGCATACCATAAAATGAATAAGCATAAGTGGGAATTTACCTATTGAGTTAGGTCAACCCCATGGGAATTTACCTATTGAGTTAGGTCTACCCATGTTATGAAAAAACTTGATATTAATTAGGGATAATTAATATGGGGGTGATTAATTAGGTGTAATTAATCAACTAAGATACGAGGTTGGACCCTTTTGTAGCGGAAGTCTGCCCGGAACCGACCGGCCATCCAGTGGCTACAAATGATTGGCCCAATGTGAGAGGTCTTAGTCATAAATTAAATACATGATTAAAGTAAAGACACGAGGTTAGACCCTTTTGATGACAGAAGTCTGCCCGGAACCAACCGGCATATCCAGCAGTCATAAAAGACGGTCTAATGTGAGAGGTCTTTATGAGGTCATGATCTTAATTAATGAATTAAGAAACACTTAACCATATTAGCATGTAGAGGGGCATGTGGGGTTAAGTGGGTGCCTTGGGTGGCATGTGGTAACTAATGGGGGTGCCTTGGGTGGCATGAGGAAACTAGTGGGTTGCCTTGGGTGGCAATAGAAAATATGATTAGAATACTTAACCAAAGTGGAACACGTAATTAAACATGATTAAAGGGTTAAGTAAGTGCCTTGGGTGGCAAGTGGGAATCAAGTAAGTGCCTTTGGTGGCATGTGGGAATCAAGTAAGTGCCTTGGGTGGCATGCGGAAATCTAGTGGGTGCCTTAAGTGGCAATTGAAATATAATTAGATGACTTAACCAAACCTTAACATGTAAGGGGGCATGATTATAAAAAGGGGTTAAGTGGGATGCACTAGATAAAAGGACAAGCTTAAGTAGTAGCTTGTGGGGGCCCATTTCAACCAATATCCCAAACGTATCTTTGTGGGCTCGACCCATGTCGAGTGACGGGACACGCATATTGGGCTTGACTATAAGAGGCCAAAACGGGGTAGCGGTGGCAACGCAAGTCCAACGGGCTTCATATGCGTGTGTGGGCCCGGGCTGGTAGATAAGCCGTTGTTGCACCGTGTAGATATAAGCCGTGCACCGTTGGTAGAATTGGTTGCCACTTTAGGGGAGTGATACACCCCACTGTGGGGCCAGCACGGGTATCTACGTTAGGGAGTCGATCGCTTGGGAGTAGTGGGGTACACCTAGTGGAGGTAGGGGCAGACGACACCTACGTGGTCAGCTAGAAGTACCGGAATCTACTAGTTATATTTTCTTAGTCTTTAGGTGGGATCAACCTTTAAGTAGGAATTACTCTTGGTGGGTAGAACTGGTGTGGTGCAGTGTAGGAATTACCCTTGGGTGGGTAGATCTGGGGTGGTGTAAGCTAGTAATTATCCTTGGGTGGATAAATACGTTGTTTCGGTTATCGTAGTACATCCTGTGTTTTGTTGGCTACTTAGTGTAGTCATTATCCCCAGAGGTACCGCATCTTGTTTATATCATACCCTAATTACTTTAATGATTGTATTGTTAGGGTTATAGGACTCACTCAGACTTATGTCTGACCCCGTTGTTGTTTATCTTTTTCCCAACCCTCAGGTTATCAGAGTGGGCCTAGCACTAGTGGGCTTGGACCAGACCGCTATATCTATCTTTTGGGGCTTGGACCGTAGAAGTAAAGCTCGGTTTATCTTTTCTATTTTGGCTATTATCCATGTAATGGGATTATGTACTTCTATTTTATCAGGATGGATATTATGTACTTGACTCTTGTTATGGTTTTGTGATGTAACCAAACATGTTTTGTTAATGAAATGATGTTTTAAATTTCCAAGTATTACTTATATCTGTCCTGTTGTAATTTTTCTGTTCTATATTCACGAAAAATACTCCACCAAAACTAAGGCATTCCCTTAGTGAGTGACCTTAGCGGGTGTGGGGTGTTACACGTGGTATCAGAGCTTAAGGTTACCAGAACAGATAAAATTTTTAGAAAAACTATTTTCTAAGAATATTTTTGAAAGGAGTATTTTCAAAAACATGTCTTTTAAGAGAAAAGTTTTTGAAAGAAAAGCATAATCCCCAATAGCCATATCTATATCTTTCGAATTCTCCATTTTGAATCTCTTCCTTTCTCTCATTTTGAGTTTCCCCTCCGCGTATAGATGATCTTTCTAAGATAGATAAGGATGGAAAACCACTTCAAGGGACTTAGACGTTAATCAGATTAGAAGTTGGTTCAAGAAGGAGGAGGACTGGTAGGTACCTATAGGATAGACAATGAGAGGAAGGCTCAAATAGTTGTTTGGTTAATAAAGGATGAAACCTCATTGGTGGGAGGATACGAGTGGAGAATAGGGAAGAAGAAGGCTGGTAGTTATCCTTTTGGGAGGAATAGGACACCTTATTAGAATTGTCCAAAGAAGCAAGGGCGAGGTATGAAATCTTCTGGAGGGTAGTTGTATTCCCTCACGCCTAGGGTACCAGATGAGGATAAGACCGTCTAGATTGGAGGTTGGATTTCTTTATTATCCGATTCGAACTTTATTTGATTCTGACGCATCGAGTTCGTTTATCTCATCCTTGTTAGTTGGGTCACTGCACTTAGACACCAGTTTGGTAGATGATCCCTTAGTTGTTTCAAACCCAATTGGGGCTCCATGATGGGTTTGGGTTTGGAAGTTGCTATACTTAGCGTTGAGTTTAAGATGTGATGCTTTGGGGCTTCACGGGCTATGGGTTAGTTTTGGGCATGGACTGGTTATCCAGTAGAGGTGCCGTTCTTGATTTTGAAGGGAGAGTTGTTAGGCTTATGGCCCGCTTGGGTAACACTCTCGAGATCTCTTGTAATCCCATAAGAATCTATTATGCTAAGTTATCTAGAATCGCTTGACACGTCGGTTTAGAGTTTGCGATCTGTTAGAGCGGTCCGGGAATACCCGTATGTGTGTGAGGAGGTGAAGGGCTTACCTCCGAAGCGGGGGATTGACTTCCGAATATATCTGGTGGATAATGCTAAACCAGTATCTTGGCCAGTGTGCCACATGGCTCCTCGTGAGAGGAGGGAACTCCATAAGTAAGTAGGCGATTTGCTTGAGAAGGGGTTCATAAGACGAAGTATATCGGAGTGGGGCGCTCCAGTAGTTTTTGTCATGAAGGCGGATGGGTCCCTCAGACTTTGTGTAGGCTAAAGAGAACTAAATAAACTCACAAAGAAGAATAGACACCCATTGCCGAGGATAGATGATCTCTTTGATCAGTTGGCTGGAGACTCAGTATTTTTGTAGTAGGACTTAGCCACGGGATTTCATCAGTTGATAGTGGCTGAAGATAGTATAGAGAAGACTGCCTTTAGGACTCCGGATGATTTTTTTTGTATGAGTGGCTGGTGATGCCATTTGGTTTGACGAACGCCCCCGCATACTTTGTTGATTTGATGAGAAGGGTGTTCAGGGAGTACCTAAATAAGTTGTGATGGTCTTTGTGGATGACATCCTGGTCTTTTCTAGGAGCGAAATAAGTTTTCATATGTGCTCAATAGGCTGAGCAAAGCCAGTATGGGATAAACGACGGTTTTGGAGCGAGACTGGCGAGGACATCCAGAATTGGACAAGGGCTTAATTATTTAGCCATTTTTACTAGTATCATCTCACGTAGGTCGTCTGAATTCGAAGGAGGTATCCCTTGGGTGTTTGTCTGATATTGGTTTAGGCCTTTGGGGCTTGCATTTGGGGGATGCCGAGTTCGACTAGGGTGGTCTGCGTGAGAGAAAGTTGTGATGATTTTGGATGATATCCCGGTGGAGAAGAGCATGCCCTACATCTTAGGGAAGTGTTGGAGACTCTTCATAATCTTAGGACAGTAAAAGTGGATGGGATTCTTAGCATCCTATGAGTTGGAGATAGCGTATACACCTGGCAAGGGTAACGTGGTGGCGGACGCCTTGAGCAGAAAGAGGTTGTCCTTGAGTCCATTGTCCGTGGAACAACGAAGCTTGGAATTTATCTCGATGTTTGATTTCAGACCTTCCGTTGATTATGTACCGGGTTTGCTAGCTTCCTTGGAAGTTAGACCTACTCTTTTGGGGCGGATTGGAGAAGCACAGAGGGACGACCCACAGTGGGTTGAGTTGGTGAAGAAGCTCATAAGGGGGGGGAGTCGTCCAGCCATTTGAGTAGGTACACCCTAGACGATAGGGGGTGCTTGCGTAGAGACGGTAAACTTTGTGTACCGCAAGACGAGGGTTTGAGGAAGGTTGTTCTTGATGATGCACACCGTTCTAGGATGACCATTCATCCCGGTGGGGACAAGATGTACCAAGACATGAAGAGGGTTTTCTTCTGGGCCGGTATGAAGAAAGATGTGGCCGAGTATGTCGCTCGATGCTTGGTGTGCCAACAAGTGAAGGCGGAGCAAAAGAAACCAGGTGGGTTGCTTCACCCATTGGAAGTTCCGCAATGGAAGTGGGATAGCATCTCGAAGGATTTTATTGACAGGTTACCAAGATCAAGGAAGGGTAATACGGGAATTTGGGTGGTAGTAGACAGGCTTACTAAGAGCGCCCATTGTATACCTGTGAGAACTGCTCCATGGCTAGCTTCAGTTTATATTTGAGAGATTATTATATTGCATGGTGTACCCTCCAGTATGGTGAGCGATCGAGATCCTATCTTCACTAGAGAGTTTTGGAAGAGTGTGCAAGAGGCGGTAGGGACTCAGTTGTGTTTGAGTACCGCATATCATCCTCAGACGGACGGCCAGACCGAGAGGGTGAAACATATTTTAGAAGACCTTTTGAGGCTATGTATCTTGGATTTTGGAGGTACATGGGAGGAGCATCTTCCATTGGTGGAGTTGCCCGACAGACTTAGTGGTGTACATGATGTATTCCATGGGAGGAAGTGCCTACAGGAGACCGCAGAGGTGGTAGAGCCGAGTTTGCTTAGAGAAGTGGAAGCAGAGCGTGATGTGACGATTCGACGAGCTCTTACTCGCATCCTTGGTTCAGAGATTTGGAAGTTGAGAAACAGAGAGGTTCAACTAGTCAAAGTACAAAGGGGAGATGAAGAGAGTGACGCTACCTGGGAGACGGAAGCGAAGATGCGTTCGTGGTACCCTTTTCTTTCGGAGGGTATGTCCTTTTGCTTCTCCTTCATCGCATATCTTGTGCTTATCTTATCCTTAGTATGTCCTCTCGTTAGTACCTTTGACCTTCAGATAGGATAGTCCTATGGTTGAAACATGTGTTTGAGACATGTTATGTATGATGGATGCCAGTGGATGCAAGTGTTTGCTAGTGGTTGCTCGTGGATGCATATACACACTTTAGGCACTAGATCGGCTCAATCACTTCATATTGCATATTGCATAAAATTGTGTGTAGGAAGCTATATTTATGGATGTATAATGATTGTGTTATCATATGAATGATGCATTTTGGTGAATGATTGTGCACTCATGTAGATATTGTATGTGTCGATAGGGTTCTCTCGCATACATAATGGATGCATGGCACTATCATGGTTTGCATACGTTCATACAGTAGATAGGGAACATGTACACACACTTTTTGCATATGCTCATACATCGTTAGAAACTGTTTAAGTACAATGGATGCCCGTGGTTGATGGATTGAGTAGATGGTTGTTTGGATGGTAGGATATGCATTCTCCTTAGCTTAGAGATTTCGGGGACGAAATCCTTTAAGGAGGGGAGAATGTAACACCCCGAATTTTAGCTAATACTAAAATTCTCTAATCATAGGATAAATAATCTCAGATGTGGGAATTGGGGGTAACAGGCTGCGTCATTGCGTTCGTCTCGGAAAAATACGCGAAATAGAGTCCGAGTTTTCGAGAATCGGAGTCCGTATGGCCCGGTTATGGCCCAAAGAAGTTTGCAGAAAAATTAAAGCTTAAAACAGATTTAGAAATTTAAATTAGGATTTCAAATTAGAACCAGCGGGGCCAGGCGGGAAAATTCCCGCCCTTACCATGTCGACAGGGCTGTCGACAGGCCTGTCGACAGGAGGAGTCGACTTGCCTGTCGACACGGCGTCTGGAGCCAGAAGGTAGGGTGCACCAGATTTGGTTTTCTGGCTAGGGCTGGGCTATGTTCTAGAGATTTCCTAAATCTAACGGACCTAATCTAACCTAGGGTTAATCTAAGGGCCTAAAACACTTCCTAATCCTATAAATAAGACCCCAACCCTACCCTAATTCATTCATAATTAGATCTTGTAACTAAACTATGGCAAAATGAAACTTGATCATGGCCTCCACAAATCAATGAAGAGAGTTGCAAGCTAATCAACATCTTCTTCAACTAAAGCTACTAGTTCTACTACATAAGTTTGCTAATCTTGGTTTTGGTGAGTTCCTATGGCTTTAATAATCAATTGTTAAATTGATTATGGTAGGATGTGATAAGACATGGCTATGTTTGTGGATAGATGTGTTTATGCAAGTTTGTATGATATGCGATTTGCAAGTTTTATGTTATATGCAAGGTTAATGCCATGTTTTATGATGCAAAACACTATGTTGAACTTTTATGCATATGTAACATGTTATGCAAACTATATGTCAGAGTATATGCAAGTTATATGTAACATGATATGCAAGTTATGCATGTGATTTTATACATGCTAAGTATTTGGTGTTATGCATGCTATGTATTTGATTTTATGCATGCTAAGTATTGGATTGTATGCATGCTAAGTGTTTGGGTTTATGCAAGTTAAGTGGTGTGTTTATGCATAATAAGTAATTGATTCTATGCATGCTAAATATGTGGTTTTATGCATGCTAAGTGTTTGGTATTATGCATAAATCATGACATGTAAGTTTACCCTTTTAAATGTGATGCATACATATGCAAGATGACACCTTTATATGCTATGCATGTTTACCCTCCTTTAAGATGCAAGTCATATATGCAAGTTCAACATGTTAAGCAAGTTATGTGTATGCTTATATGCAAGTTCAACATGTTATACAAGTTGTGTGTATGATGTTATGTAAGTTATGTGCATGTTGTTATGCAAGTTCATATGCGAGTTATGTGTATGAGGGTATGCAAGTTATGTGCATGATGTTATGCAAGTTATGTTTATGAGATTATGCAAGTTATGTGCATGATGATATGCAAGTTATGAATGCTTATGCAAGTATGTAAATGCTTATGCAAGTATGTGAATGCTTATGCAAGTATATGAATGCTTATGCAAGTTATGTGTATGCTTAAATGCATGTTTAATATGTTATGCAAGTTATGAGGATGCTTATATGCAAGTTCAACATGTTATGCAAGATATGTGTATGATAATATGCAAGCTCATATGCAACATGTTATGCAAATCATGTGTATGATAATATGCAAGTTTGGGTTAAATGTAGTTGGGTTAATATATGCTCATAAATGCAAGTTGACATCCTCTTAACCCATGACAAAGTTATATGCTAAACCCATGATATTTGTGATGGATCTTCCCCTTTATTATGTCATGAAATGAGAACGATTTACGAGGGGAACGATGGGGTTGGTAAATATGTTAATAAAAGTATGATTGGGTATGATTAAGCATACCATAAAATGAATAAGCATAAGTGGGAATTTACCTATTGAGTTAGGTCGACCCCATGGGAATTTACCTATTGAGTTAGGTCTACCCATGTTATGAAAAAACTTGATATTAATTAGGGATAACTAATATGGGGGTGATTAATTAGGTGTAATTAATCAACTAAGACACGAGGTTGGACCCTTTTGTAGCGGAAGTCTGCCCGGAACCGACCGGCCATCCAGCGGCTACAAATGATTGACCCAATGTGAGAGGTCTTAGTCATAAATTAAATACATGATAAAGTAAAGACACGAGGTTAGACCCTTTTGATGACAGAAGTCTGCCCGGAACCAACCGGCATATCCAGCAGTCATAAAAGACGGTCTAATGTGAGAGGTCTTTATGAGGTCATGATCTTAATTAATGAATTAAGAAACACTTAACCATATTAGCATGTAGAGGGGCATGTGGGGTTAAGTGGGTGCCTTGGGTGGCATGTGGTAACTAGTGGGGGTGCCTTGGGTGGCATGAGGAAACTAGTGGTTTGCCTTGGGTGGCAATAGAAAATACGATTAGAATACTTAACCAAAGTGGAACATGTAATTAAACATGATTAAAGGGTTAAGTAAGTGCCTTGGGTGGCATGTGGGAATCAAGTAAGTGCCTTGGGTGGCATGTGGGAATCAAGTAAGTGCCTTGGGTGGCATGCGGAAATCTAGTGGGTGCCTTAAGTGGCAATTGAAATATAATTAGATGACTTAACCAAACCTTAACATGTAAGGGGGCATGATTATAAAAAGGGGTTAAGTGGGATGCACTAGATAAAAGGACAAGCTTAAGTAGTAGCTTGTGGGGGCCCATTTCAACCAATATCCCAAACGTATCTTTGTGGGCTCGACCCATGTCGAGTGACGGGACACGCATATTGGGCTTGACTATAAGAGGCCAAAACGGGGTAGCGGTGGCAACGCAAGTCCAACGGGCTTCATATGCGTGTGTGGGCCCGGGCTGGTAGATAAGTCGTTGTTGCACCGTGTAGATATAAGCCGTGCACCGTTGGTAGAATTGGTTGCCACTTTAGGGGAGTGATACACCCCACTGTGGGTCCAGCACGGGTATCTACGTTAGGGAGCCGATCGCTTGGGAGTAGTGGGGTACACCTAATGGAGGTAGGGGCAGACGGCACCTACGTGGTCAGCTAGAAGTACCGGAAACTACTAATTATATTTTCTAAGTCTTTAGGTGGGATCAACCTTTAAGTAGGAATTACTCTTGGTGGGTAGAACTGGTGTGGTGCAGTGTAGGAATTACCCTTGGGTGGGTAGATCTGGGGTGGTGTAAGCTAGTAATTTTCCTTGGGTGGATAAATACGTCGTTTCGGTTATCGTAGTACATCCTGTGTTTTGTTGGCTACTTAGTGTAGTCATTATCCCCAGAGGTACCGTATCTTGTTTATATCATACCCTAATTACTTTAATGATTGTATTGTTAGGGTTATAGGACTCACTCAGACTTATGTCTGACCCCGTTGTTGTTTATCTTTTTCCCAACCCTCAGGTTATCAGAGTGGGCCTAGCACTAGTGGGCTTGGACCAGACCGCTATATCTATCTTTTGGGGCTTGGACCGTAGAAGTAAAGCTCGGTTTATCTTTTCTATTTTGGCTATTATCCATGTAATGGGATTATGTACTTCTATTTTATCAGGATGGATATTATGTACTTGACTCTTGTTATGGTTTTGTGATGTAACCAAACATGTTTTGTTAATGAAATGATATTTTAAATTTCCAAGTATTACTTATATCTGTCCTGTTGTAATTTTTCAGTTATATATTCACGAAAAATACTCCACCAAAACTAAGGCATTCCCTTAGTGAGTGACCTTAGCGGGTGTGGGGTGTTACACGTTGGGTTTGAATTGGTGTCCGTGGGGAGAAACACTATTTAAAAATTTATTAAAACTATGGGCCAATTAGAATTTTCCTTTCATTATTTTAAAAAAAATCAGAAAACCCTTTTTGTCTCTCGACCTACGTCGGAAACCCGTTCGCCGCTTCTCCTCCAAATCGCCGCCGCCACAGGCGATTCCAGCCGCCGCCACCTACCCCAGTCAACGCGCCTCCTTCCCCTCTTCCAATCTGACCCAAGCTCGACCCCTATCGCCACCTCCATCGCCAGAAACGTCGACCCAAAGTCGAACACTTTTCTCCACCGCCACGAGCAGATCTGACCACCGAACCACCTCAAACCACCCTACGCCGACTTCACTTTCCTACCTCTTCCACATCATCACCTCTGATCATCCTATCGTGCCTTGGTTCTCCCGAAAACTGCAACCCTAGTTTTGAACCATCAATAAAGGTGAGTTCTTTTTGATTTTTGAACTTTGAAAAATCATATCTTTATGGTGTGTTGACGAAATTTGATGCATGAATCCCCATTATCAAAAACCACGAGGTTTTTAGGTAGAGCGAGGAGCCGTACTAGGGACGGTGCCGGTTTTAACAATCCGGCCGTTATGCTGCCGAAATTTTGAATAATATTCATGTGTTATAATTATTTTCATATGCTGAAATTTTCTTCATGCCTTGAAATCAAAGCCGTGTGTTGAAACCATACCCATGTGTGGAAATGCTCATATGTTGAGAAGTAATGTGTGAAAATTAAATTCATGTGTGAATGAGTGAAGTGTTTAAACAATAAAAATCACATTTTTATAATATATATGAAATATGAAAAATATTCGCCTTATATATAAATAGTTTCAACAATAAAAATTTCATCTTTCTTATACGAACAACATATATAAAATATCCATGTGTGGAGGTGCTCATGTGTTGAGAAGTGTGTCTATTGGAAAAGTTCATGTGTTGACTAAAAAGATCGAACAATAAAAACTACATTTTTATTGAAATTATGAAGTGTTAAAAACATTCATGTGTTGAATAAATATTTTAAATGATAAATATATCATTTTTATCATATATGTGATATGCTAAAGATATGCGAGCGTTGAAATAAATATTTGTGAAAGAAATATTATTTTAACATGCATAGGAACTAAATAAAATAGTCATGTGTTGAAATATATTTTAGTTCGCCAAAATTATCATCTCTGAAATGTGAAGTGTTAAAAATAGCCACTTGTTCAAATAAATATGCATGAGTTGAAATATTCATTAATTAGCTAATGATATGACTTTTGCCTATGCATGCAACATTAGAATGAATGGTGTTTTTGAACCAAAGTGAATTAAATATGAAGTTGAATGGAAATTGATAAGTGATAAGAATTGCATATATGTATATGCATATTTATTGAACAGGTTATAACAAAGAGGCTAGAGAAGAGGAATAAAATTTTGTGCCCGACAAATAGGTACACATTTACCTTGTTGTTTGGGTGATGATTTTATGAGCCTATTGGCTAGCCGCTTGGCGTTTTCTTTTTCTTTTTGACATGAGACGCCCGTGTGGCTATTTGGGAATTTTCCCAACCCCTCCCGTACAAAGGAGTTTATGGCGAAATTTTCCAAAATTTAAAGGCGTCAGTGAAATATTTGAAGTAAAAACGATAAAGGAATTTTTGAATGAACTATATTTATATAAATATATAAATATAAATAAAATAAAAAAGAAACGTGGCCGTGTAGTTCGTGTTTTGAAACCGTGATTTCAAACGACTAGTGCGGGAAATCCGACCATTGGATTTTCCCGAAACTGCAACCGTTCGGTTCGCCTTGGAAATATCTTTCCAACGGCACCAACTTTGTGAAGATCCAACGGTTGGACTGTCTGGAATGTTTAATTCAAATCTGAAGAAAAATAGCGCCAGAAACGATTATATATATATATATATATAATTAAATTAAATCGAATAACGATGCTGCAGTTCGTAAATTGAAATCGTAACTTCAAACGACGAGTGTGGAAGATCCGACCGTCGGATTTTCCCAAAACTGAAACCGCTGGACTCGTTTTGAAATGAGCTTTCTAATGACATAAAATTTGTGAAGATCCAACGGTTAGATTTTCAGATATGTGTAAAACAAATTTAGTGAAAAACAGTGCCAGTGCATCGGCACGACCTGAAACGTCGGTTAATTAAATATGGCCATTTTAAGTAAATAAAAATGGCGATATATCGTTATAAAACACTATAGACGATATAGAGTGGAAATAAACTATTTTTGTTTTGTTTGCTTGATATGTGATGGTTGAATGTATTTAACATGAAAATTATAACTAAAGAACTGAAATGTGATTGTTGAATAGTCTAACCATGTGATAAATTGATTTGAAAATCTAAATATACGTAAGTTATTTGAAAAGGCCGAGTTCATCTCATTTCAAATAATCGATCAACGTCGAGAAGTCGAAGACTTGAAGACGGTTGAAGACCGACGATCTTCACATTGGATGGATGGGCGCTACTGATGCTCGTGATTGGAGTAGCTACCGTGAAGGAGATGAAGTAGTAGCCGTCCAGACATACTGTTGATTATACGGATGTGCGAGGAATTTGGTGCCTCCGGTTTCGTTCAAACCCAGAACGGACTTGTAAATGGACTGTGTGTCTGACATTGGATTTTGTTCTGTGCCGATTGATCTCTGTTAAATATATATCTGTTTGGCGGTGGAGAATTTATTCTCTTGCTTAACGCCTTTCCCTGAGACGTACGAGCCCAGAGGTTATGTATTGATAGAAATCAGTCGCATGGAGTGGATTGCCTGTGTGGCACGCCTAAGTGGCATATGATCAAGGCTTCTATTGCAAAGCAAAGTCTTGTGGTTGATGATCACAGCATGGTCTGTGTGATGTAGCTTTGTGTATAACGTGAATTCGCGAGCCTCACACCCCGGTATAAGTCAAAAACGGGAGAAGGAACCAAGGAGTGCACGACGTTTCTTTCTATCTATGGTGGTGTCAGTGACCTCCCAGCCCTGACATTTATATCTACTTTTCACCTGTGTGGTTGTTGGAATACGAGGCGCCTCGATTATAGGTCTATAAGGACCGGGAAACGTGTGTTCAGGAATAACTAATCCTCAAAAGTAAGAGAGGACCGACCTTGGAGGATCCAGGGATTGTTGTGTGTGGTCCCGAGGAATTTGCTAGAGTGTCTCGAACGGAAAGGAGCTTGCCCCTTGCCTCGAGTCATGAAGGAATCCAATTTCCAATACGAAATATGCGAATGTGATTGTATTACTAGTATGGATACATAGTAGATGGTAGCTATGCCGCCCAGGATTAATATTTATGATTGAATTTGCTTTCGAAAACATATATGCACTAGTAATAATATCAAACACTTTCGTTTTATTCGTATGAAGCATTTTTGGCCATTATAAGGTAAAACTCTATCCTCCTGATTGCGCATTGTGTGATGGGACCTTAGTCTTATAATGGCTTCATTTTATAAAAAGCATTGCAATGATTTAATCATTTACTTTCTTTCATGCACTAGCACTCATTGGAGTAAACCCGTTCCACGAAAGTGGCGTGGTCCTTTGATTTGCCTTATTATTTTGTTAATAAGTTAAGTAGATTTCTCATACCAGTCCCATGACTGACTCGTAGTTTGTTTCACCTTGCAAACTCGAGTGCCCTCATTTTCACACGGGCAGCCTAGTTACAGGTATCTGGTGCACCTTTTGGCTCATGGCGAGGCTTGATTACACCGTGCTGACTTTGACTCTATCCGCCATTATAGTATATGTATTATGATTCTGCAATTGGCGATGTAGACTGATATTTATTTTGTGTACTCTTTATGTATAATTCCGCCTCAGGCGATGGTGACTGATTATGTAATATTATGCACTAAGTTGTATCCTGCACTGTGCTCTCTGATGTGGTGATATGTATATGATTCCGCTGTCATATGTGTGTAAATTATTCTATTTTATGTTTATGCTGTTATATGTGATCTGTTAATGATGATTAATGTGTTATATTCCAATGATTATCCTTAACATTGTATCACGGGGTTTTGGGATCGTCGCAGCTGGTATCAGAGCTTTGGTTAACCTTAGTTCTGGAGTCTAACACATTAAACACTTCGTGAAAATAGAATCAGTAGTATTCTAAGGCGAATAGCTCATTAGAGATAGGACTAGTAATGTCCTAGAATGAGCCAACCAGAATAGCAAAAAAAAAAAAAAAAAAAAACAATTTGATCAGTCCATCGTTATCTTTCCTTAAATTTTCTTCTTAACCATGCAATAAGTTATCATTTCTGTCAGCTGACACTTTTCTTACTTATACAAAATTTGAAAAATGGCTACCCAAGCAGCCGCCACTAGAGGAGGCCATGCTGGCCGTGGTAGAGGAAGATGAGAGGTCCCAGTTGAAGAAGGACCCTTGATACAACCCCCGGCCGGTCAATACTTCGAGCTGGACCGCGTAGCTAAGAGATACAAAAACCTAGGAGGCAAGACCTTCTCGAGAACTAGCACTGTAATAGAGGCCCTTGCATGGCTCAAAACATGCGAGAAAATACTAGAAGGCCTAAGGCTTGGAGATCAAGATAAAGCTATTATGGGTGCCTGGCTTATGCAAGAACAAGCTGAACTATGGTGGGAATCTCTCACCGCCGAGAATAGAGAAGCTGGAAGAACCTGGGATGGATTCAAAGAACTCTTCAAAGAGAAATATGTCCCAGAACAAGCCCTACAACGCATGCACGATGACTTCGCCAACCTCCAGTAGGGGGATCTTTCGGTGCAGGATTATCTGAATAAATTTACACAGTTTTCCCCCTATGCTCCGGACCTTGTCACCACTGCAAAGTCCAAAAATAAGAGGTTCATCCTCGGGCTGAAGAGACAGTATCATGATAGAGCCATGGCCCACATCAAGCTGGGATTTAATGAATTGGTGGAAATGACGTGCAACTACGAAGACCTTGACCAAAGGCACCTGGAGCAGGATCGCGCTAAAAGCCAAGCCGGAAACAAACCCAAGCTTGCTGTGAATCAAGCTGAGTCAAGCCAAGCAGCATCCTCGAAACCACAGACTGCCAGGCCGCCAAAAGGAAGCTGCTATAACTGTGGCAAGATGGGGCACTTCTCTAATGTTTGCACAGCCCCGAAGACGCAGAAGACAAATTCACAAGGTTCAAGCTAGGGCTCTCAGAACCCTCGCTCCTGCTTTAATTGCCGCAAGATGGATCATCTTGTCAAAGATTGCCCTTTGCTGAAAAAGGCCGCAGTAGCTCATGTCTATGACGGGTTGAGCCCTCCAGCTGCTTCCGAAGGAGCAGGTAAACCCGATGTTTTGGGAGGTACCCTTACAATTAAAAATATTCCTGTTTCTGTATTGTTTGACATGGTTGCGTCACGTAGTTTTATTGCTAGCAACACTGTGCATAAATTAAAGTTAAAAAAAGGAAGCTTAAAGATTCGGTTGAAGTACATAATCCGATAGGGGGTTCTATTATTCTCAGTTCATGTTGTAGAGTGCCAATCTCTTATTCTTTCTACAAGTTTCCTTTCAATCTAGTCGTTATAGACTTTCCCGAATTCGATATCATTCTCGGGCTGGATTGGTTAACGAAATACGAAGCCGAGGTAAAGTGTGCAGAAAGGTTAGTGAAAATTCGAACGAAGCTTGGACATATATTTATACCCTGTCATGGTTCGAATCCAAATAGAAAAGAAATTTGGTCGGCATTAGAAGTTATCCCCACTTCCATAGAAAAGATTCATATTCTTAGAAACTATGCGGATGTGTTTGAAGAAGTCGAAAACCTACCTCCGCAAAGAGAAATAGAATTCAGAATCGATCTAATTCCCAATGCCAGACCGGTGGTACATCCAATTCGCAGAATGACTCCAAAGGAAAAAGAAGAATTAGGCGATTAAACTCATCAACTATTGTGGAAGGGTCTAATTAGACCTTGCTTTTCTAATTGGGGTGCAGCTGTAGTGTTTGTCCGAAAGTCAGACGGCACTCTTCGATTGTGTGTTGATTACTGAGACCTCAACAAACAGACGCTCAAAAACAAATACCCATTACCCCGCATCGATGATCTGCTAGAGCAATTAAATGGGGCGAGAGTATTTTCCCGAATGGACCTAGCTACAGGTTTTCATCAATTGAGAATAGCAGAAGATTGTGTTCCTTTGACAGCTTTCAGAGTTCCAGACATATTTTATGAATGGTTAGTAATGCCGTTCGGCCTGTGCAACACTCCAGCATACTTTGTCGATCTAATGAATAGAGTGTTCAGGAGAGTTCTGAATAAATTTGTCCTCGTATTCATCGATGATATTTTAATCTACTCCAAATCAAATCCCGAGCATGAAAAACACTTAGAACAAGTATTGGAGATTCTGAGAAAGAACGTATTCAAAGCCAAATTCTCTAAATGTGTCTTCTGGAAAGAAGAAGTGAAGTTTCATGGCCATGTCGTGTCAAAGAAAGGGATTTCTGTAGATCCGAGCAAAATAACAGCGATTCAAGACTGGAAACAACCCACTACACCCACAGAGGTTAGAAATTTTATTGGGTTGGCTAGTTATTATCAAAAGTTCGTTAAGGATTTTTCGAAGATATCCGGTCCGTTAACGAAGCTCACGACGAAGCATGAGAAATTTAAGTGGACTTTCGACTGTGAAGAAGCTTTCCAGAAATTGAAATCGAAACTGACAACTGCTCCAGTGTTAACCATTATTGATGGCAATCGGGATTTGACGGTTTGGACAGATGCTTCCATTAGAGGTCTTGGTGCAGTGTTAATGCAAAGAGGCCAAGTAGTCGCTTATGTAAGCCGCCAACTGAAACCACATGAGAAGAATTATGTAACTCATGATCTTGAGTTGCTAGCCATCGTTTTTGCTTTGAAAATCTGGAGGCATTATTTATTGGGCGAGAAATTTGTGTTGTACACAGATCATCAATCATTGAAGTATTTATACACCCAGAAAGATCTGAATTTGAGACAGCAGCGTTGGCTAGAATTTCTTGCAGCGTATGATCTTGATATCCTATATACGCCGGGAAAGGCTAACGTTATAGCGGATTCGCTTAGTAGAAAAACCACAATCATTGCCAATCTTATAATTATGCCTGGATTGATTGATAAGATTTCAGCCCTTCAAAAAGACGATGAATTCATCCAGAGAATCAGTCAGAGGGTCAAGGAAGGTGAAACAACAAGTTTCCGTATTGACGATAAAGGGATTCTCAGGTTAAATGATAGGATTTGCATTCCAAATATTCCAGGCCTTCGAAGAGAGGTGCTAGATGAATGCCATAAATCCAAACTTTGCATTCATCCTGGTGTGAGTAAAATGTACAACGATATCAAACGCACTTTCTGGTGGAAGGCAATGAAGAGGGATATTTCTTTGTATGTTAGCAGATGCCCTACTTGTCAATTAGTCAAGAGCGACCAACAGAAGCTAGCTGTATCATTGCAGCCGTTGGAAGTCCCAGGTTGGAAATGGGAACATATTTCCATGCATTTCATAGATGGTTTACCGCGAACCAGGAAAGGTAATGACAACATTAGGGTAATCGTAGATCGCTTCACGAAGACTGCCCATTTTATACTTGTCAGATCCAATAGAACCGCTCAAAGCCTAGCACAGATATATTTCAAAGAAATTGTTAAGCTGCATGGAATTCCCATCGGCATAGTCAGTGATAGGGACCCAATATTTGCTAGCAATTTCTGGGAGGCATTCCAGACAGAATTGGGAACGAAACTGAATATGAGCACCGCTTATCACCCTCAAACTGATGGCCAAACTGAGCGGGTGAATAGAATTCTGGAAGATTTATTGCGGGCTTGTATAATTGATTTTGGTGGGTCATGGGAAGATCACTTGCATTTGGCAGCATTCTCATATAACAATAGATATCAAGCAAGTTTGGGAATGTCGCCATTTGAAGCATTATATAGCAGACCGTGCAGATCTCCAGCATGTTGGGTAGAACCTGGCAACAGACTTGTGTTAGGACCCGATATGATTAGAGAAGCATCCGATAAAGTCGACTTCATCAAAAAGCGATTGAGAACCGCACAAAGCCGACAGAAAAGTTATGCAGATTCTAGAAGAAGAGATTTGACATTTGCTGTTGGTGATCATGTTTATTTGAAAGTTTCTCCGATGAGAGGAGTAATCAAATTTGGCAAAACTGGGAAGTTGGCATCGAGATTTATTGGTCCCTTTCCTATACTCGAACGAATTGGAACTCTTGCTCATAGGGTTCAATTACCAGATTGGTTGCTTGGAGTGCATGATGTATTTCACGTATCACAACTTAGAAGACATGTGCATGATCCGGATCTTGTTGTAGAAGAAGCAGCGCAACAGGATATAGACATAACTCCAGAATTAGCAGTCAGAAGAGAGCCATTAAAGATTGTTGGCAAAGAAACTAGAGAACTAAGAAGCAAAAAGGTTCATTTAGTTAAAGTGCAGTGGAGTAGTGATCCTAGAGACTGTACTTCGGAGACTGAGGAAAGCATTAAGCAAGCTTACCCCAAATGAAGAGTGGACATCTCTGACCAACTCCGGTGCAAGGTACCTTTACAATACTTTGCATTTACATTTTGTTTCCTACTTTACTGTTGTTTCCTTTTCGAGGACGAAAAGTTTTAAGTGGGGGAGATTGTAACAACCCAGAAAATACGAGCCAATTTAAAATTTTTGAATTAGTTATTTCAAAGGAATTTGAACAATTGAAATAGAATATTTCAATAAAATAGTGAATTTGTAATATTGAGTCAGTTTGAAAATTTGAATTCAAACTTTGACTGGCTGTGCAAGGTGGAAAATTTAACGGATTTTAGTGAAACAAAAAATATTTAAATCTGTTTATCAATACCTTTCTAACGAATCTGAAAAATCAAAGTTTCATAACGGGAATCAAAAGTTATGGCCGAATGAATTTTCAGAAAGGTCGCTATATAGAATATATAACCCTGGAAAATTGATATTTTGCAAACGACCTCGGAATCTGACGAAACCAATTTTGTTGGGTCCGGTATGTCAAACTATTGCTAGGTTTCAAATTTCATAATTTTTGAAGATAGTATGTGAGCGTGGAAAAAGAAAATGTGTTTGGTCAATTTCTGTTAAATTGGATCGACCAGAAAATGGCCATTTTTCAAACGATCTCAGAATTCGACAAAACTAGTTTTGTTGGGACCGTAGCATCAAAACATAGCTAGATTTATTTTTCTGGAATTTTTCGAATCAGTTTGTGGCCATGGTAAATTGAAATGTACGTTCAAAGTTAAAATTAAATGTTTTATACTTTAATTTGAAGAATAACTGACTGTAACAGTCGAATTGGCTAAAGAAACATATCCCATTGGGTCCGGGATGGGGGTAATTAGCTAGGGACGAAAGTCGTTGGGTTTGAATTGGTGTCCGTGGGGAGAAACACTATTTAAAAATTTATTAAAACTATGGGCCAATCAGAATTTTCCTTTCATTATTTTAAAAAAAATATATCAGAAAACCCTTTTTCTCTCTCGACCTACGGCGGAAACCCGTTCGCCTCTTCTCCGCCAAATCGCCGCCGCCACAGGCGATTCCAGTCACGGCCACCTACCCCAGTCGACGCGCCTCCACCCCCTCTTCCAATCCGACCCAAGCTCGACCCCTATCGCCATCTCCATCGCCAGAAACGTCGACCCAAAGTCGAACACTTTCCACCGCCACCACAAGCAGATCCGACCACCGAACCACCTCAAGCCACCCTGCGCCGACTCCCCTTTCCTCCCTCTTCCACGTCATCACCTCTGATCATCCTATCGTGCCTCGGTTCTCGCGAAAACTGCAACCCTAGTTTTGAACCATCGATAAAGGTGAGTTCTTTTTGATGTTTGAACTTTGAAAAATCATATCTTTATGGTGTTTTGACGAAATTCGATGAAACAGGAAACATCAGGACCGCAAGGAAGCTCTCTACCACATAGAAGAGACCACGGATTTTTCTGAGTCATCTATGATTTTTAGCACTCCGAAAACCAAATTGAGAAATCTAAATAAAATGAATTTGAATGGAAAATGTCATGTATAAATTATATAAGCGAAATATAAATTACACACGTGTTATATACCTCACGTACATGCGATGCGTAAGCTATATAAGTGAAGTATGAATTATACATGCATAGAATAATTGATATATGTGTTGAAATGCAAGTGAAATAGCATATATATATATATATACATATATATATATATATATATATATATATATATATATATACCCCCCTCGTCCACAAACCACGGACAATGTTTATTGTTGTGTATTGGTGTGAAATATTGGATGAAAAATGCGAATGGTTGAATAATTGTTTGTGGTTGATATTGATTGGTTGTGGTTGAAAAATACCCATTAGTGATAGAAATGAATTGGAAATAATTGTGGAAATAAAAATAAAACATGCCGCCTGCGTGTGAATTAGATGCATGAATCCCCATTGTCAAAAACCGCGAGGTTTTAAGGTAGAGCGAGGAGTCATACTAGGGACGGTGCCGGTTTAACTACCCTGCCGTTATGCTGCCGAAATTTTGAATAATATTCATGTGTTAGAATTATTTTCATATGTTGAAATTATCTTCATGCATTGAAATTAAAGCCATGTGTTGAAACCATACCCATGTGTGGAAATGCTCATGTGTTGAGAAGTGATGTGTGAAAATTAAATTCATGTGTGAATGAATGAAGTGTTTAAACAATAAAAATCACATTTTTATAATATATATGAAATATGAAAAATATTCGCCTTATATATAAATAGTTTCAACAATAAAAATTTCATCTTTCTTATACGAGCAACATATATAAAATATCCATGTGTGGAGGTGCTCATGTGTTGAGAAGTGTGTGTATTGGAAAAGTTCATGTGTTGAATAAAAAGATCAAACAATAAAAACTACATTTTTATTGAAATTATGAAGTGTTAAAAACATTCATGTGTCGAATAAATATTTTAAATGATAAAAATATCATTTTTATCATGTATGTGATATGCTAAAGATATGCGAGCGTTGAAATAAATATTTGTGAAAGAAATATTATTTTTAACATGCATAGGAACTAAATAAAATAGTCATGTGTTGAAGCATATTTTAGTTCGCCAAAATTATCATCTTTGAAATGTGAAGTGTTAAAAATAGCCACTTGTTCAAATAAATATGCATGAGTTGAAATATTCATTAATTAGCTAATGATATGACTTTTGCCTATGCATGCAACATTAGAATGAATGGTGTTTTTGAACCAAAGTGAATCAAATATGAAGTTGAATGGAAAATGATAACTGATAAGAATTGCATATATGTACATGCATATTTATTGAACAGGTTATAGCAAAGAGGCTAGAGAAGAGGAATAAAATTTTGTGCCCGACAAATAGGTACACGTTTACTATTTTGTTTGGGTGATGATTTTATGAGCCTGTTGGCTTTTTCTTTTTCTTTTTGACATGAGACGCCCGTTTGGCTATTTGGGAATTTTCCCTGTGCCTCACGTACAAAGGAGGTTATGGCGAAATTTTCCCAAATTTAAAGGCGTTAGTGAAATATTTGAAGTAAAAACGATAAAGGAATTTTTGAATGAACTATATTTATATAAATATATAAATAAAATTAAAACGTAACATGGTCGTGCAGTTCGTGTTTTGAAACCGTGATTTCAAATGACTAGTGCGGGAAATCCAACCATTGGGTTTTCCCGAAACCACAACCGTTGTGTTCGCCTTGGAAATATCTTTCCAACGGCCCTAACTTTGTGAAGATCTGACGGTTGGATTGTCTGGAATGCTTAATTCAAATCTGAAGAATAACAGCGCCAGAAACGATTATATATATGTATAATATTAAATTAAATCGAATAACGACGCTGTATTACGTAAACTGAAATCGTAACTTCAAAAGACGAGTGTGGAAGATCCGACCGTCGGATTTTCCCAAAACTGAAACCGTTGGACTCGTTTTGAAATGATCTTTCTAATGACATAAAATTTGTGAAGATCCAACGGTTAGATTTTCATATATGTGTAAAACAAATTTAGTGAAAAACAGCGCCAGTACATCGGCACGACCTGAAACGTCGGTTAATTAAATATGGCCGTTTTAAATAAATAAAAATGGTGATATATCGTTATAAAACACTATAGACGATATAGAGTGGAAATAAACCAATTTTGTTGTGTTTGCTTGATATGTGATGGTTGAATGTATTTAACATGAAAATTATAACTAAAGAACTAAAATGTGAATGTTGAATAGTCCAACCATGTGATAAATTGATTTGAAAATCTAAATATACGTGGGTTATTTGAAAAGGCCGAGTTCATATCATTTCAAATAATCGATCGACGTCGAGAAGTCGAAGAGTCGAAGACGGTTGAAGACCGACGAACTTCACATTGGATGGATGGGCGCTACTGATGCTCGTGATTGGATTAGCTATCGTGAAGGAGCTGAAGTAGTAGCCGTCCAAACATACTGTTGATTGTACGGATATGCGAGGAATTTGGTGCCTCTGGTTTCGTTCAAACCCAGAACGGACTTGTAAATGGACTGTGTATCTGACATTGGATTTTGTTCTGTGCTGATTTATCTCTGTTAAATATATATCTGTTTGGCGGCGGAGAATTTATTCTCTTGCTTAACTCCCTTCTCTGAGACGTACGAGCCCAGAGAATATGTATTGGTAGAAATCAGTCGCATGGAGTGGATTACCTATGGGCACGCCTAAGTGGCATATGATCAAGGCTTCTGTTGCAAAGCAAAGTCTTGTGGTTGATGATCAAAGCATGGTATGTGTGACTTAGCTTTGTATATAACGTGAATTCGCGAGCCTCACACCCTGGTATGAGTCAAAAACGGGAGAAGGACCCAAGGAGTGTACGACGTTTCTTTCTAGCTATGTTGGTGTCAGTGATGTCCCAACCCTGACATTTATATCTACTTTTCACCTGTGTGGTTGTTGGAATACGAGGCGCCTCGATATAGGTCTGTAAGGACCGGGAAACGTGTGTTCAGGAATAATTAATCCTCAAAAGTAAGAGAGGACGGCCTTGGAGGATCCAGGGATTGTTGTGTGCGATCTTGGGACATTTGCTAGAGTGTCTCGAATCAGAGAGGAGCTTGCCCCTTGCCTCGACTCATGAAGGAATCCAATTCCCAATATGAAATACACGAATGTGATTGTATTACTAGTATGGCGACATGATATATGGTACCCGTGCCGTCTAGGATTGATATTTATGATTGAAATCGCTTTTGAAACATATATGCACAAGTAATAATATCAAACACTTTTGTTTTATACATATGAAGCATTTTTGGCCATTATAAGTTAAAACTCTATCCTCCGGCTTGCGTTGCATTGTGTGATGGGACCTGAGTCTTATAAAGGCTTCATTTTATAAAAAGCATTGCGATGATTTAATCATTTACTTTATTTCATGCACTAGCACTCATTGGAGTAAAACCCGTTCCGCGAAAGTGGCGTTCACCAAAATATAAAAAGGATCAACGTTGCTTATACGCAGTACGCGTTCGCCAAAATATAAAAAGGAAGAATTCTAGTAATACTACAGGCATCAATAGAAATATTTTCAAATGACAAAAGTGAGACAACATTAATGCTAAAAGTTCATTTATTACATTTTCTTACAGAATTGGAAACGTTAGCTAAATGTATGTCTAAAATCTCTAAGCACTTAACTGACCTATTTCAACATCAAATGAAATACTTTGAATTCCATTTATGCATTAAGTATTGAATCATCATGTAACGACCGGGAAAATCTGAACCAATTTAAAAAAATTTAATTGGCTAAAATAGTGGATTTTAAATATTTAAAATAAATATTTTAAATAATAGCGATGGAAAGTAAGTTTGAATTGACATTTGAAAACGAATATAATTAATTCTAATTATAAACAAGGCCTGAAAAGGCGCTGCAGTTTCAAAATTTGAATTCAAACTTTGTTGGACTGTACCGGGTGCAAAACAAAACGGATTTGAGTGAAACCAAAAATATTTAAATTAGTGGATACCTTACTAACGAATCTGAAAAATCGAAGTTTCATAGCTGAAAGCAAAAGTTATGGCCAAATGAATTTTCAGAAAGGTCGCTATGGAATTTATATAGCCCGTGAAATTTGCCATTTTGCAAACGACCTCGGAATTCGACGAAACAACTTTTGTTGGATCCAGGATGTGAAGTTATTGCTAGGTTTCAAATTTCATAATTTTTCGAAGTTATTATGTGAGTGTGGCAAAGGAAAACGTGTTTTGATCAATTATAGTTAAATTGGATTGACCAGAAATGGGCCTTTTTGCAAACGGTCTCAGAATTCGACGAAACTAGTTTTGTTGGGACCGCATCGTCAAAACATAGCCAGATTTATTTTTATGGAATTTTTCGAATCAGTTTGTGGCCCTGGAAAATTGAAATGCACGTTCAAATCAAATGTTGAATGTTTTATATTTTAATTTGAAGGAAAACTGACTGAAACAGTCGAATGGGCCTACGAAACATATCCCATTGTGTTCGGAATGGGGGTAAAACGCTATGGACGACAGTCGTTGGGTTTGATTTGGTGTTCGTGGGTGACAAGGTGTATTTTCGGATTTTTAAAACTCTATAAGTAAATAAAAAAAATAATATTGGTCCACGTCAGACCCCCCCCCCCCCCCCCCGCTATTCTCTCTCCCCAAATCGAATGAACGACAGAAATAGATCGCCGCCTTCTCTCCTTGTTTTCTCCTCCTCCACTCAATAATAAGCAATGCTCCAGTTAAGCTTTTTGTAGATCTTCCTTAGCTCTTCAAATCCATACAAGCAGGAGATTTTATCGTGCAGTATTTTGGGAGAATCACCTCGCCAAAGTTAGCGACTTCAACCCGCCGCTCCGACCTCCTGGCACCACAGAGTGGGGCCCCACCACCACGCGCAGGCGCGTGCCTCCCCCTCTTCGTCGCTGCACTAGCCGATCCTCCTATCGATTCACGATTTGATCGAAAATTGCAAACCTAGTTTTGAACGTTTTATTGAAGGTACGGCTTTGGTTTATTTTCAACAGTTTTAACACCTTTAAACCGTTGCAAACTTTGAAAAATCATATCTTTTTCGTTTCTTGACGAAATTCGATGAAACAGGAAACATCGCGACCGTGTGGACGCCATCTACATTCTAGAAGCGCATATTTTTATGAGGCTTGTGCTGTTTTTGGTGGAGTGGAACCCAATGTGAGATTTCTAATTTATAAATGATATGGAAAACGACGATGTATAAATTATATAGTCGATGTATGGGTTATATAAGCGTTGTACACCTCATGTATAAGCGTTGTATAAGTTGTACGTTCGATGTATAAGTTATACATGCGTAGAAAAAATTATATATGTGTTGAAATAGAAGTGAATTGCTATATATATATATATATATATATATATATATATATATATATATATATATATATATATATATACACGCCCCTCCTCCACAAACCATGGACGATATTTATTGGCTGTGACTGGTGTGAAAATTGATTGATAGCGAATGGTTGATTGCAATTGTTTGTGGTTGATATTGATTAATTGTGGTTGAAAAATACCCGTTTGTGGTTGAGAAATATTTGGTTGAAACCACATAGGATTAGTTGTGGAAATGAAATAAATATATACGTGCCGCCTGCGTGCGAACTAGATGCATGATCCCCATTGTCAAAAACCGCGAGGATTTAAGGTAGAGCGAGGAGCCGTACTAGGGACGATCCCGGTTTTAACTACCTTGCCTTTATGCTGCCGAAATTTTGAATAATATTCATGTGTTTGAATTATTTTCATTTGTTGAAACTATATTTATTCGTTGAATAGAAAGCCTTCGTGTGTTGAATCGATATTCATTCGTTGAATTGAAATTCATGTGTTGAATGGCATTCATATTTTGAAATAAATTATTTTATAATAAAAATCACATTTTTATCATCTATATGAACTATATAAAATAATCTTGTTTTGAAAGAAATTGTTTTATAATAAAATTCCTATTTTTATTACCTATATGAACTATATAAAATAATAGTGTTTTGAAATGAACTGTTTTACAATAAAAATCACATTTTTATTATATACATGAATTGTTAAATATAGTGAAGTGTTGAAATAGAAGATAGTTGGATAAAAATATCATTTTATCAAATGTATGAAAAGAATATAGTTTTGAAATCGAAGAATTGATATATATATATATATAGAATTATAATTATATTTAATCTAATAACGACGCTGTAGTTCGTATTTTGAAATCGAAACTTCAAACGATTAAACCGGGAGATCCGATCGTCGGATTTTCCCAAAACTAGAACCGTTGGATTCGTTTTGAAAAGATCTTTCTAATGATGTAAATTTTGTGAAGATCCAACGGTTAGATTTTCGGATATGTGTAAATCAAATCTGAAGAAAAATAGCGCCACGGCCGCGTTATGGCCCGAAGCGTCGTTTTGAATAAATTGGCTACTTTAAAATAAATAAAATAGCGATAAATTGTTATAAAATATCATAAACGATATGGAATGGAAATAAACTGAATTTTCTCGATTTATGTGATATTTGATGGTTGAATGTGTTTGGTGTGAAAATTACATTAAAGAACAAAATTAGTGTTCTCGAATGATTTAACCATTGAAATAAATTGATTTGAAATTCTAAATATATGTGAATTATTTGAAAAGGCCAAGTTGATTCTCATTTCAAATAATTGACCGACGATTGAAAGTCGAAGATGAAGACAGTGGTAGAAGACCGGAGATCTTCACCTCGTTTGGGTGGTAACCGAGGTCCTGATTCGGAGGTATCCCGAAATATGGATAATGAGTGGTGATCGTCCAGACATACGTGGTGATCGATGGGTTTGCGAGGTATTTAGTGCCTCCTGTTTCGTTCATACCCAGAACGGACTTGTAAATGGACTGTGTGTCTGACATTGGATTTTATTCTATGTTGATTGATCTCTATTAAATATACATCTGTTTGGCGGTGGAGAATTTATTCTTTTGCTTAACGCCCTTCTGTGAAATGCACGAGCTCAGAGGTTGTATATCGATGGACATCAGTCGCATAGCATGAATTGCTAATGTGGCATGCCTAAGTGGCAAAAGATCAGGGCTTCTGTTGAAAAGCAAAGTCTTGTGGTGATGATCAAAGCACCGCCTGTGTGGCGTAGCTTTGTGTATAACGTGAAATCGCGAGCCTCACACCCCGGTGTGAACCAGAAACGGGAGAAGGACCTCGGGGGGACGTGCGTTTTCTTTCTAGCTAGAAGTGGCGTCAGTGGTTTTACACGCCCTGACGAGTTTGACTTATGTGGTTGTTACTGTTGCGAGGCGCCTCGGTTAGATCGGACGATTCGGGTTCGATGGAGTCATTCGTTGGCTCATTTACGCCCCAAAGGGCGGAGAGACGCATTGTTTAGGCATTATAATCCACTTCGTGTGGACCGGCCCTGACGATCCAAGGTACGGTTGCGGCTGTGCCTGAGGCTCGGGCTTGAGAGTCTCGAAGGCGGTAAGGACTATCTTTTGCCTTGGTTCATGACGGAAATCCAATTCCAAATACGTGACTGTGCGGTTTTGATTGTGTGTGTGTGTGTGTGTATATATATATATATATATATATATATATATATATATATATGGCGACATGATATATGTTACCTATGCCGTCTATGATTGATAGTTATGATTCGAAATTGTTTTTGAAACATGTAAACACTAGTAATAATATCAATTGCCTTTGTTTTATTCGTATCAAGAATATTTTGGCCATTATAAGGTAAAACTCTATCCTCCGGTTCGCGTTGCATTGTGTGATGGGAACTGAGTCTTATAATGGCTTCATTTTTATAAAAAGCATTGTGGTGTTTAAAAGAATGATTTGTTTTAGAGCACTGGCGATCCAATGGAGTAAACCCGTTCCACGAAAGTGGCGTGGTCCTGTGATTAGCCATATTTTAAATGTGTTGAGTTGATTTCTCATACCAGTCCCATGACTGACTCGTAGTTTGTTTCACTTTCAAACTCGGGTGCCCCTATTTCTATACGGACAGCCTTGTATTCAGGTTTAGCTGGTTCTTTCTGGATAGTGGGAGCTGAAGATGGATTCCATCATTTATCTCTTTTTATGCTGTTCAGCTCCTATTGTACATATTATGTTTGTTTCCGCCGTAGACATTTATGTATAGCTGAACTGTATTTGTACTAAGTAAGATCCTGTATACTGTGTAACTCTGATGATTACTTTTATCCACTATATTTTATTGTTCATTATCTGGTGTATTTATTTAATTCTGTTCTGCTATTATCTGTTTCTGTGTTATATTCCAAAGATTACCCTTGTCTCCGTTTGTATGGGAAATGGGGTCATCACACATCACTTACATATCAGAAACATAAGGACAACAATAATAATACATGTTGCATGCGTTTTTTTTTTCATGTCCTTTTGTTTCTTTTGATATCCCTCTTTCGCAAACGATTATATTAAAAAAAAATGTTTTAATATGAAGCTTGCGAGGATTAGGGAAGGACAAAAATTAGAAAGAAATTTTGAGAGAATAATCAACTGTGAATATACGTGAGAATAAAAAGATGAATGGAAACGTTAGATAAATTAAACAGATTGTTATAAATGGATACAAGTCTTATATGGTAAAAACTAATGGCTTAGGGAAGGACAAAAATTAGAAATAAATTTTGAGAGAATAATCAACTGTGAATATACGTGAGAATAAAAGATAAATGGAAACGTTAGGTAAATTAAACAGATTGTTATAAATGGATACAACTCTTATATGGTAAACACTAATGGCCTAAATGAATATTGGGCAAAAGAAAAGAGTGGTTTAAATTTAGAAAATAATGAACATGTAAGGGAAACAATAATATAAGAGAGGTATGTTGAACATAAAAAGGTAATCAATGTTTAGACCAACAAAATCAATCGCATGAATTAAGACTATCTTTCCAGAATAAAATAAATATGCCATATTTTATTCTTTTTTTTAAATACAAGAAAGAAAAGATAAGATAAACACCCACTAAATTAAATATTATTTAATATATATATATATATATATAACCTAAGGTATATATACGGTATAGAATACGAAACCCTAAACACCTTCTTCCAGCCGCCTTCCTTATGAATCAATGGCCGAACTCCTCCGAACTTAGTCCCTTATTTTTTCCCCTAAATGTCTTGAATTAAAACAAATCTCTAAACACAAATCGAAGAACACTTCGAGATCTTGCTAACCAATGGTGATGATCGACGATGGGGGTTTCTGGTGGTCGGAATTGGGTGGAAAGGCGGCGCATTGGGGGCGGATTTCTAGGCAGTGGTGAGGTGCGAGCTGGGGGTTCTTCTAGGCGATGGATGGTGGCTCGATGGTGGTCAGTGTGGTGGTCTCGGATCGAGGTCTGATGCCTCGTACGGCGTGCGCAAGTGAGGAGTTGGCGGTCGATATGGGTTTCAATGTACAAAAGAAAGGAACGAAGAAGAAAGGGGTTAAGTCCCTTAACCAATGCAATTAATCCTTAATTAATTATTTAATTATTTCATTTTTTTTGAAATCAAATGTTTATAATACAATAACTTCTTCAAACAGAAACGAAATCGAACGAAACAAAGTTCGTTGAACTCGTATGGACAAGGGCTTCGCTATGAAACGGTCCAGAACTGAAATGGAGCAAGTCATGATTTGAGGGAAATTCCAATCTGAATTGATCTGAATGGAAAGCTATTTGTGAGATTTCTATTTTATGATTCAAATTTATTATTTACTGAAATGTGAAATTTACATTTATTTCATAAAGTTGATGTGATGTTGTATATCTTTATTGAAATGTTGGATGTGTTGTGATGTGGCTTGAATTGAAATTTTGGTATGTTTGATTTTGGTTACAATAATGAAAATGAATTGTGATTGTGGTGGAAATATATTTTAGTGTTATGAATAAATTTGTTTATGTTTTAAAATGTAAAACATGAATACATTAGAAACCACATTTAAATGTAAAGTATGTTAATAAAATAGTTCGTGTTAGAATATTTGTTTTACATTAAAATTACAATTTAATGTATTGAATATACATAAACATTTGTTCGTGTTTAGAAAATAAGTTTTAAATTAAAATTATATTTTAATGTATTGAATGTACATAAATATTTGTTCGCATTTAGAAAACAAGTTTCACGTTAAATTATATTTTAATGTTAAGAATGTACATATGAACTTGTTCATATTAGGAAAACACGTTTCACATTAAATTTACGTATTAATGTTATGAAGGTAAAAAAAATTTGTCATAGGAAACATCATTACAAAAACTTTATTTTTAGTGTAATGAATAGATTTACAAAATTGTACATGTTATGAGATGAAACATGTTTTTACACTAAACTTTATTTTTAATAAGATGATCATTTCTAAATAAAAATGTGCACACATTAACTTTACATTTTTAATGTTAATAAGACATTAAAAAGAATCATTGTCATGTTAAATTATTTTCACATTGGAATTCATATTTCAACGTAAAAGGATCATTATAAAACATGTATTTTTATTGTCATTTGCTACCATAAATTGGATTAAAACAAAAAGAATGTCTTTTTATTTTCACTTGTTTTACAATATAAAGAATGAAATAAAGAGACTAGGTTTCATTATGTCATTTAACAAAAAGAGTAGAATAATATAAATTCTCCATGTTTTAAACTTATAAAACATGTTTACATTAAAAAGTATATTTTAATGTAATGAATGGCGTAATATAAATTGTCCATGTTTTAAACTTATGAAACATGTTTACACTTAAAATGTATATTTTAATATAATGAATGGTTTACCAAAATTTGTTCATGATTTAAAATGTAAAACATGGTAACATTAAAAACTCTAGTTTAATGCAATATATGAAAAGAACATTTTTTTATAAACGTTAGTATTAGAATAAAAGAACACTTTTGTCAAAATGCTTAGTTAGAATTAATACATTGCTTTCGTTAAAAGTGTTTATCTAGAAATAAACTAGTCATTTGTTTAAGGTTAGAATTTACATGTCATTAAAATAAAAACATGTTATGTAAAAACATGTTTTCATTTAAAACTCATATTTTAAATGTCATGAACAGAATATAGAAAAAGTCATGTTTTAAATAAAAACATGTTTACATTTAAAATTTCACATTTTAAATGTAATGTTAGAGTACATAGAAAAGTCACATTTTTTTTTGAAAATGTTGCATTTGATTAAAAATGCCTTTTAGTTATAAAATGTTGTATTAATATGTCATTTTGTTAAGAATAGTTAATTAGAATAAAAATACCATTTATGTTAGCATTCAAAGAACGACATTTATGTTAGAATTAAAAGAACATTTATGTTAGAAATAAACATTTATGTTGGAATTCAAAAATATGTTACACTGCCATAAACAAGTTTCCTAGAAAAATTCATGTTTTAAATAAAAACATGTTTACATTTAAAATTTCACATTTTAAATGTAATGTTAGAGTACATAGAAAAGTCACATTTTTATTTTAAAATATTGCATTTGATTAAAAATGCCTTTTAGTTATAAAATGTTGTATTAATATGTCATTTTGTTAAGAATGGTTAATTAGAATAAAAATATCATTTATGTTAGCATTCAAAGAACGACATTTATGTTAGAATTAAAAGAACATTTATGTTAGAAATAAACATTTATGTTGGAATTCAAAAATATGTTACACTGCCATAAACAAGTTTCCTAGAAAAAGTCATGTTTTAAATAAAAACATGTTTACATTTAAAATTTCACATTTTAAATGTAATGTTAGAGTACATAGAAAAGTCACATTTTTATTTTAAAATATTGCATTTGATTAAAAATGCCTTTTAGTTAAAATGTTGTATTAATATGTCATTTTGTTAAGAATAGTTAATTAGAATAAAAATATCATTTATGTTAGCATTCAAAGAACGACATTTATGTTAGAATTAAAAGAACATTTATGTTAGAAATAAACATTTATGTTGGAATTCAAAAATATGTTACACTGCCATTAACAAGTTTCCTGACTTGTTTTATGTTGATTGGGACGATAATTTTTACACATCGCCCAAGTGCACAAATAATTTATTTAATTATTTGTTATATGTTATGTGTTGGTTGAAAACCCCACACGGTTCTTGGGATGATATTCACACATCTCCCTTGTGATTAGTTTTAAGCGTTATTTATTTGACGCTTATACAACATTAATATTCACTTTGGATGTTTGGATGTTATTAATGATTTTTTATCATTAGTGTAGAATACATTGCGGCGTTTGAAATCCATATAATTAAATTATATGGTAATTGTTGGGTCCCATTCCAATTTTGAAATAAAAGAATATTTTAATATAATATTCAGTTAAAGGAAATTAAATAATGGTTTTGATCTTTTAAAGTTCAAAAGATTTTATTATATGGGTTAAAAAGTCACAATGAAAAGGGTTGAGTTAAAAATACGAAATGGGTCATGACACGAGGTTAGCCCAACTTATGGGATAAGTCTGCCCGGAACCAACTGGCATATCCAACATCCATAAGTCACAGGCTTAATGTGGGAGGTCTGGCCCAGTATAAAATATAAATGAATAAGAAATTGAATTAGCCTATTTAATTTGTTTTAAATAGAAACGCCGTTTTAAACCAAACGTGTTTACCGATTTAATGTATTCATTTTAAAATGAATATTAAAAAGAAGTGATTTGTAAACTTAATATTTTAGAAATATTAATATTCTTAATATGATAAGAAAATAAAACATTCAAATTAGACTTTAAATTGAAATAAAGTTAAAACTGTTTTAAGGCGAATTTATAAATATTTTATAAAGTACGTTTTAAATTGAAATTGACGATATAATATATATTAAATATATATATATATATATATATATATATTTAATGGCCTGAATAGAACGTGCCGCGCAGCGACCGTTCGCGAATTTCGACCATTAACTTTAAATAGATGTAACGAGAGATCTGACCGTTGGATTCTCCTAAAACCAGAACCGTTGGGTTCGTATCGAAAAGAGCTTTTCAATGAATATAAGAGTTTTAAAATCTAACAATTGGATTTGGAATTATGTCCAAATAAAATTTAGAAAAGGTCGCTATGGATGCAGTTCGGTGGCTGTTATTGGAAACCGACTGTACGAGCGAAAATAAAATTATTAAAAACATGGAAGTAGTATGTAAAATCATAATAAATGATTTAAAAGGAATTTAGATGAAAATTTCCAATAGTGAAGAGATAAAAATATATTTTATCGATATGAACTAGTTATTAACTAGAACAAATCTTATAATTAAGATTTAATAAAGTTTTCCAATAAGTTAATATTTACTTGGAATTAAATAGAATAAATTGGATTTTTGGGTTGTCGTGAATGGTGTCTTAAATAACACTGTTCTTAACCCCAGTTGAGAAAAGAATAAATCTTTTAATTAAGATTTTTAGAGTTTCAATCATATTTGATAACTGGAATAAAATGAAATGTAAATTGGATTTATCGTGAACAGTGTTTTAAATGACACATGTTCTTTAACCCAGTTTGCAGTGAAATATAATTTGGGATTTATGAATCTTTTATTAAGATTTAAAATGGAATATTTTCCAAGAGTAAAGTTTTCCAATTTAGTATATTAAATTGGGATTGAATGTAATTTTATTTAATAATATTGGAGATGAGCTTCTGTAAAAGAAGGCCGTTAATATATATGGAATTTAAAAGGCTTTGCCATTATTCCATTTATATTAATAGCCCGATACAGAAATTCATATCGATTATACATTGGTCTGATTTCTATGAAAATCCCATATTTAATGGGAGATGAATTTGAGTTTATCGTGAACAATGTTTTAAATGACATTAGTTTTTTAACTCAAATAAGGATAAGATTAATTTCTTAAAATTAAATAATCAGTAAATAATGATTTTGATATTTAAAACCAAATTGGAGTTTTAATAAATCTTTAAAGAAAGATTTAAGTATAAAGTTAAAGAATTTATCTTTGATAGAATAATTTTGAATATTTTATTTAAAAGAATATTCTGAATTGGAATGAGGCGTTGGATGTGTTTTTATAGTACTTGATTATAAAAATACGCAAGTTATTCGGAAAGACCGGGTTTAACCCATTCCGGATAATCACTACGATGATGAAGAGTCGAAGATGAAGACGGTGTTTGAAGAGCGACGATCTTCACATCGAATGGATGTGTCGCTACCGAGACCCATGATGGGAGTAGCTACCTTGAAGGGGCTTCAGTGGTAGCCGTTCGGACTATTGTTGATTGTTCGGATTCGGTTTTCGCTCAGACCCAGAGCATAAGCTTGTAAATGGATGCGTGTCTGACATTGGATTTCATTCCATGTGAATTAAATCGATTTCTATTAATGTATGTATGTTTGGTGGTGGGGAATTTATTCTCTAATTAACACCCTGGTATATATTAATAGTGATTGATCGCATGGCGTGAAATGTCAATGTGGCACGCCAAGATGCAAATGATCAAGGCTTTTGTTGAAAAGCAGGGCCTTGTGGGATGATCAAAGCATAGCCTATTACGGCATAGCTTTGTGAATAGCGTGACTTCGCGAGCCTCACACATCGGTATGAGTCAAAAACGGGATATGGACCGTCGGGAGTGCACACGTTTCTTTCTAGCTAGAAGTGGTGTCAGTGCTTAAACAAGCTGGCATTTTACTTATGTGGATGATGGATTTTGAGGCGCCTCGGATTTTTACAGGTCGTTAGTGGTCATACTATAGGTCCAAAGGGTCCGGGAAGCGTGTGTTCAGGCATAACAAATCCACTGCCGATAGGCGGGGACCAGCCCTACGGCATGCAAGGGTTCACTACGGGGGATCCTGAGGCATTTGCTAGAGTGTCTCAAATCGGAGAGGAGCTTGCCCATAGCCTCGACTCATGATGGAAATTCAATTTCCAATACGACCTTGCGGTTTTCAATGTAGAGCTAGTATGGTGACATGATATATGGTACCCATGCCGTCTATATTTGATACATTATGATTGAAATGTTTTTATTAGAACATATACACACTAATATCAAATCCGTTTTTATCGTATCAAGCATCTTTTGACCATTATAAGGTAAAACCCTATCCTCCGGTTTGCGTTGCATTGTGTGATGGGACTTGGGTCTTATAATGCTTTCATTTTTTCTAAAAAGCATAGCATTATTTGAACGATTTACTTTACTTATGCACTAGCAATCCAATGGAGTAAACCCGTACCGCGTTAGTGGCGTGCTCCTGTGATTAGCCTTATCATTAGATTAGTTTAGTTAAGATTTCTTATACCAGTCCCATGACTGACCTGTAGTTTGTTTCACTAGCAAACTCGGGTGCCTATATTTTTTTCCACACGGGCAGTCGAGTAGCTTGTTTTGCAGATATCTATTCTTTTAGCAGAATCCTTGATTGAAGCTTAAAGCTGTGTCCAGAGCATTTATAGTCTTCCGCTGTGTATTGTATTTATGTATTGTAATTTAACTTCCGCTGTATCATTCCTTTATTTAATGTACTCTGATATTATATACTCTGATGTAACATTATTGTAATGTCTATAAAAGTCTATTGTTGTTTGTTCTTATTAATTGTATTCCCAAAGTTAACGTAAGCGAGTTTTGAATGGTCTTGGTCGATTTTCGATCGATTAGGTCCGGGCAAAATCCGTGTCGTTACACAAAGCATAGCCCATTTTAGGCATAGCTTTGTGTAGCTTTACTTCGCGAGCCTCACACCCCGGTATGAACCACAAACGGGAGAAGGATCCAGGGAGAAAATGCGTTTCTTTCTAGCTAGGAGTGGTGTCAGCGTTTACAAGCCCTGACATTTTACTTATGTGGATGATGGATTGCGAGGCACCTCGGATTTGAGTCCCTAGTGGCTCTATTTTACGCCCCATTGCGCGGGGAGATGAACTATTCAGGAATTTATATATAATCCACCAACTTAAGTTGGGGACCAGCCCTGTGGCTCCTAAGCGCTCACCTGAGTCTGAGTCCTGAGACATGCGCTAGATTGTCTCGAATTCGGTAAGGACTATCTCTTGTCTTGGTTCATGATGAAAATCCAACTTCCAAAACGATACCATGCGGTTTTGATTGTATAACTAGTATGGCGACATAGTATATTGTAGCTATGTTGTCTATGATTGATACATTATGATTAAAATTGTTTTTGAAACATATATACACTAGTAATAATATCAAATCTGTTTTATAGGTATAAAGCATTTTTGACCATTATAAGGTAAAACTCTATCCTTCTGTTTGCGGTGCATTGTGTGATGAGACTTGAGTCTTATAATGGTTTCATTTTTCTAAAAAGCATTGCGTTGTTTAAAATGATTTACTTTATTTATGCACTAGCAATCCAATAGAGTAAACCCGTTCCGCGTTGGCGGCATGGTCCTGTGATTGGCCTTATTATTATTAGATAAGTTAAGTAAGATTTCTCATACTAGTCCTATGACTGACCCGTAGTTTGTTTCACTTGCAAACTCGACTGCCCATATTTTCCACACGGGAAGTCGAGTGACTTGTTTTGTAGATATTCATTTGTTGAGCAGGATTCTGGATCGAAGCTTAAAGATGTGTCCAGAGCATTGGTAGTCTTCCACTGTGTTAGTTTATTCGTTTCCGCTGCAGTGTATTACATTTATTGTAAATTATCTTCCACTTAATTATTTAATCAATGTACTCTGATATTCTGTACTCTGATGTAACATTAATGCAATGTTTATAAAAGATTTCTGTTATTTGTTATGATGTGTTGTAGGCCCAAAGTTAACGTATCCAGGTTTTGAACGGTTTTGGTCGATTTTACGATCGATTAAATCTTGGCAAAATCCGTATCGTTGTAGAAAGGAAGAGAGAGAACATAAAAGAATTGAAGGATATGAATGAAATGCATGCGGCAATTGTTGTTATCATTGTCATTATGTTTTTTTTCATTCTTTTTTTTTTGCAATGAATGACACATCTTTAATTTCCATTGAATATGATTTCAAATTTATTTATTTTATGAAGGAGGCGACTTTTCCTTTTTTTCTCATGATTTTATATTTCACTAATATGATAATATTAATGCTTTTGTCCAACAAAATAAATTTTTAACTAACTAATGAATAATTCATTTCATGACCATTTTATATATCGCATATATGTATGTTCATATATCGTATATGTATATTTTCATACAACGCCAATACATATTTTCATATAATATCTATATATTTTCTATATGGTCTACATACGATAAAAATCATTTTTTTTCAATGAACTAGTAATTTCATTCTTAGCATGACTATTTTTTTATATAGCATATTTACCTTAAAAAATATATCATATATTAACGATGTAATGGTTTTTCTATGATATTTCTATATTATACATGTGACGATCCCAAAACCCCGTGACACAGTGTTAAGGATAATCATTGGAATATAACACATTAATCATCATTAGCAGATCACAGATAATAGCATAAACAGAAAATAGAATAATTTACACACATATGACAGCGGAATCATATAGATATCATCACATCAGAGAAGCACAGTACAGGATACAACTTAGTGCATAATGATACATAATCAATCACCATCGCCAGAGGCGGAATCATACATAAAGAATACTCAAAATAAATATCAGTCTACATCGCCAATGGCGGAATCATAATATAGATACAATAATGGCGGAGAAAATCCAAGTCAGGACAGTGTAGTCAAGCCTCGCCATGAGCCAAAAGGTGCGTCAGAAACCTGTAACTAGGATGCCCGTGTGGAAAGGAGGGCACCCGAGTTTGCAAGGTGAAACAAACTATGAGTCAGTCATGGGACTGGTATGAGAAATCTACTCAACTTATTAACAACAATAATAAGGAAAATCAAAGGACCACGCCACTTTCGCGGAACGGGTTTACTCCAATGAGTGCTAGTGCATGAAATAAAATAAATGATTAAATCAACGCAATGCTTTTTATAAAATGAAGCCAATATAAGACTCAGGTCCCATCACACAATGCAACGCAAGCCGGAGGATAGAGTTTTTACCTTATAATGGCCAAAGATGCTTCATACGAATAAAACAAAGGTGTTCGATATTATTACTAGTGCACATATGTTTCAAAAGCAATTCAATCATAAATATCAATCCTAGGCGGCATAGCTACCATCTACTATGTCGCCATACTAGTAATACAATCACATTCGCATATTTCATATTGGAAATTGGATTCCTTCATGAGTCGAGGCAAGGGGCAAGCTCCTCTCCGATTTGAGACACTCTAGCAAATGTCCCAGGACCCCACTATGATCCTTGGATCTTCAGGGCCGGTCCTCTCTTACTTTTGAGGATTGGCAATTCCCGAACACACGTTTCCCGGTCCTTACAGACCTATATCGAGGCGCCTCGCATTCCAACAACCACACAGGTGAAAAGTATATATAATGTCAGGGCTGGTAGGTCACTGACACCACCTTAGCTAGAAAGAAATGTCGTGCTCTCCCTGCAGTCACTCTCCCGTTTTTGACTCATACCGAGGTGTGAGGCTCGCGAATTCACGTTATACACAAAGCTACGTCACACAGACCATGCTTTGATCATCAACCACAAGACTTTGCTTTGCAACAGAAGCCTTGATCATATGCCACTTAGGCGTGCCACACAGGCAATCCACTCCATGCGACTGATTTCTGTCAATACATAACCTCTGAGCTCGTATGTCTCAGAGAAGGGCGTTAAGCAAGAGAATAAATTCTCTGCCGCCAAACAGATATATATTTAACAGAGATCAACCAACACAGAACAAAATCCAATGTCAGACACACAGTCCATTTACAAGTCCGTTCTGGGTCTGAACGAAACCGGAGGCACCAATTCCTCGCATATCCGTACAATCAACAATATGTTTGGACGGCTACTACTTCAATTCCTTCATGGTAGCTACTCCAGTCCCGAGTATCAGTAGCGCCCATCCATCCAATGTGGAGATCGTCGGTCTTCAGTCGTCTTCGACTCTTCGACTTCTCAACGTCGATCGATTATTTGAAATGAGATAAACTCGGCCTTTTCAAATAACCCACGTATATTTAGATTTTCAAATCAATCAATCACATGGTTGGACTATTCAACAATCACATTTCAGTTATTTAGTTATAATTTTCATGTCAAATACATTCAACCATCACATATCAAGCAAACACAACAAAATTGGTTTATTTCCACTCTATATCGTCCATAATATTTTATAACGATATATCGCCATTTTTATTTAATTTAAAATGGCCATATTTAATTGAACGACGTTTCAAGTCGTGTCGATGCACTGGCGCTGCTTTCCACTAATTTTGTTTTACACATATCTGAAAATCTAACCGTTGGATCTGCACAAATTTTATATCATTAGGAAGGTCATTTCAAAACTAATCCAACGGTTTCAGTTTTGGGAAAATCCGACGGTCGGATCTTCCACACTAACCATTTGAAGTTACGATTTCAATTTACGAACTGCAGCGTCGTTATTCGATTTAATTTAATTATATTTATATATGTATAAATATAATCGTTTCTGCGCTGTTTTTCTTCAGTTTTGAATTAAACATTCCAGACAATCCAACCGTCGGATCTTCACAAAGTTGGTGCCGTTGGAAAGATATTTCCAAGGCGAACCCAACGGTTGCGGTTTCGGGAAAATCCAATGGTCGGATCTTCCGCACTAGTCGTTTGAAATCACGGTTTCAAAATATGAACTGCACGGCCACGTTTCGTTTTAATTCTATTTATATTTATATATTTATATAAATATAGTTCATTCAAAAATTCCTATATCGTTTCCACTTAAATTATTTCACTAACGCCTTTAATTTTTGGAAAATTTCGCCATAACCTCCTTTGTACGGGAGGGTCTGGGAAAATTCCCAAATAGCCACACGGGCGTCTCATATCAAAAAGAAAAAGAAAAAGCCAAGCGGCTAGCCAACAGGCTCATAAAATCATCACCCAAACAAAGCGGTAAATGTGTACCTATTTGTCGGGCACAAAATTCTATTTCTCTTATCTAGCCCCTTTTTGCTTTAACCTGTTCAATAGATATGCATGTACATATATACAATTTCTAACATTTTTCATTTTCCATTCAATTCCATATTTGATTTGTTTGGTTTAAAAACACCATTCATTCCAATGTTGCATGCATAGGCTAAAATCATATCATTAGCCAGTTAATGTATATTTCAACTCAAGCACGTTTGTTTGAACAAGTGGCTATTTTTAACACTTCACATTTCAAAGATGATAATTTAGGCGAACTAAAATAGATTTCAACACATGACTATTTTATTTAGTTCCTATGCATGTTAAAAATAATATTTCTATCACAAATATTTATTTCAACGTCCCCATATCTTTAGCATATCACACATATGATAAAAATGATATTTTTATCATTTAAAATATTTATTCAACAAATAGATGTTTCTGCACTTCATAGTTTAAATAAAAATGTAATTTTTATCGTTCGATCTTTTTATTCAACACATGTATATTTCCACTACACACACTTCTCAACAAATGAGTATTTCCGCACATGGACATTTTATTTATGTTGTTCATATTAGAAAGATGGGATTTTTATGGTTGAAATTATTTATATAAGGCGAATATTTTTCATACTTCATATATATAAAAAATTTGATTTTTATTGTTTAACCACTTCACTCATTCACAAATGAATTTAATTTTCACACAACACTTTTCAACACATGAATATTTCCACACATGGATATAGTTTCAACATATGGCTATTTTATTTCTACGCATGAAAATTATTTCAACATATGAAAATAATTCTAACACACAAAGATTATTCAAAATTTCGGCAGCATAACGGCAGGGTAGTTAAAACCGGTACCGCCCCTAGTACGACTCCTCGCTCTACCTTAAAACCTCGCGGTTTTTGACAATGGGGATTCATGCATCTAATTCGCACGCAGGCGGCTTGTTTATTTTTATTTCCACAAATATTTCCAATTCATTTCAATCACCAATGGGTATTTTTCAACCACAACCAAACAATATCAACCACAAACAATTATTCAACCATTCGTATTTTTCATCCAATATTTCACACCAATTCACCACAATAAATATCATCCATGGTTTGTGGACGAGGGGAGTATATATATATATAATATATATTTGCTATATTTCACTTGCATTTCAACACATATATCACTTATTCTATGCATGTAAAAATTCATACTTCGCTTATATAGCTTACACTACGCATGTACATGAGGTATACAACACGTATGTAATTTATATTTCGCTTATATAAATTATACACGACATTTTCCATTCAATTTCACGTTAATTTAGATTTCTCACCTTGGTTTTCTGAGCGCTAAAAATCGATACGATGTCAAAAAAATCCGCAGCTTCTTCTGTTGGGTAGAGAGCTTCCTTGCGGTCTCAATGTTTCCTGTTTCATCGAATTTCGTCAACATACCAAAAAGATATGATTTTTCAAAGTGTAAAGATCAAAGAAAAACTCACTTTCACGAAGCTTCAAAACTAGGTTTACAGTTTTCGCGAGAACCGGGGCACGAGGGGACGATCAGGGAGTTGGACGTGGAAGAGCTTCGAGAGGGCTACAGGCGCGCGGCGGTTTGGTGGCGTTCGGTGGTCCAGATCGGCGGCGGCGGCGGCTTAAAGGTCGTAACTTTGGAAGGGGATATCTCGACGTAGAGGCGACGATAGGGGGAGCTCCTTATATGGATTTGAAGAGGGGAGGGAGAACTACAAAAAGTTGAACTGGGGGAGGAGCTAATTCGGGCTGTGGCGAAATATGATTGGCCGAGAGGGGTCGGGGGGGGGGGTGTTTCTGATTTTTTTTTATATTTATGAATGGAGAAATATGATTGGCCGAGGACTATATTAAATTTTTAAATAGTGTTTTCTCAAACGAACTCCTTTTTAAACCCAACGACTGTCGCCGCAAGCTAAATACCCCCATTCCGGACACAATGGGATATGTTTCATAGGCCAATTCGACTGTTACAGTCAGTTAATTTTCAAATTAAAGTATAAAACATTTAATTTTTAACTCTGAACGCACATTTCAATTTGCCAGGGCCACAAACTGATTCGAAAAATTCCAGAAAAATAAATCTAGCTATGTTTTGATGCTACGGTCCCAACAAAACTAGTTTCGTCGAATTCTGAGGTCGTTTGAAAAATGGCCATTTTCTAGTCGATCCAATTTAACAGAAATCGACCAAACACATTTTCTTTTGCCACGCTCACATAATAGCTTCAAAAATTATGAAATTCGATACCTAGCAAAACTTTGACATCCCGGACCCAGCAAAAGTGGTTTCGTCGAATTCCGAGGTCGTATGCAAAATATCAATTTTCCAGGGCTATATATTCTATATACCGACTCTTCTGAAAATTCACTCGGCCATAACTTTTGATTCCCGTTATGAAACTTCGATTTTTCAGATTCGTTAGAAAGGTATTAATTAACAGATTTAAATATTTTTGGTTTCGCCAAAATCCGATATATTTTCCACCCTGCACAGTCAGTCAAAGTTTGAATTCCAATTTTCAAACCGACTCACTATTTCTAATTCACTATTTTATTGAAATATTCTATTTCAATTGTTCAAAATTCTTTGAAATAACCAATTAAAATTTTTTAAATTGGCTCGTATTTTCCGGGTTATTACAATCTCCCCTACTTAAAACTTTTCGTCCTCGAAAAGGAAACAACAGTAAAGTAGGAAATAAAATGTAAATGCAAAGTATTGTAAAAGTACCTTGCACCGGAGTTAGTCAGAGATATCCACTCTGCATTTGGGGTAAGCTTGCTTAATGCTTTCCTCAGTCTCCCAAGTACAGTCTCTAGGATCACTGCTCCACTGCACTTTAACTAAATGAACCTTTTTGCTTCTGAGTTCTCTAGTTTCTTTGCCAACAATCTTTAATGGCTCTCTTTTGAGTGCTAATTCTGGAGTTATCTCCACATCCTGTTGCGCTGCTTCTTCTACAACAAGATCCGGATCATGCACATGTCTCCTAAGTTGAGATACGTGAAAAACATTGTGCACTCCAGGAAACCAATCTGGTAATTGAACCCTATAAGCAAGAGTTCCAATTCGCTCAAGTATAGGAAAGGGACCAATAAATCTCGGTGCCAACTTCCCAGTCTTGCAAAATCTGATTACTCCTCTCATCGGAGAAACCTTTAAATAAACATGATCACCAACAGTAAATGTCAAATCTCTCCTTCTAGAGTCTGCATAACTTTTCTGTCGACTTTGAGCGGTTTTCAATCGCTTCTTGATGAAGTCCACTTTATCAGATGCTTCCCTAATCATATTGGGTCCTAGTACAAGTCTGTTGTCAGGTTCTACCCAACATGCTGGAGACCTGCAGGGTCTGCCATATCATGCTTCAAATGGTGACATTCTCAAACTTGCTTGATAGCTATTGTTATATGAGAATTCTGCCAAATGCAAATGATCTTCCCATGACCCACCAAAATCGATTATACAAGCCCGCAATAAATCTTCTATAATTCTATTCACCCGCTCAGTTTGGCCATCTGTTTGTGGATGATAAGCGCTGCTCATATTCAGTTTTGTTCCCATTTCTGTCTGGAAAGCCTCCCAGAACTTGCTAGTAAATAGGGGATCTCTATCACTGACCATGCTGATGGGAATTCCATGCAGCTTAACAATTTCTCTGAAATATATCTGTGTTGGACTTTGGGCAGTTCTATTGGACCTGACAGGTACAAAATGGGCAGTCTTCGTGAAGCGACCTACGATTACCCAAATGATGTCATTACCTTTCTTGGTTCGCGGCAAACCATCTATGAAATCCATAGAAATCTGTTCCCATTTCCAACCTGGGACTTCCAACGGTTGCAACAGTCCAGCTAGCTTCTGCTGGTCACTCTTGACCAATTGACAAGTAGGGCATCTGCTAACATACAAAGAAATATCTCTTTCCATTGCCTTCCACCAGAAAGTGCGTTTGATATCGTTGTACATTTTACTCACCCCAGGATGGATGCAAAATTTGGATTTATGGCATTCGTCCAGCACTTCTCTTCGAAGGCCTGGAATATTTGGGATGCAAATCCTATTATTTAACCTGAGAACCCCCCTATTGTCAATACGGAAACTCGTGGTTTCACCTTCCTTGATCCTCTGACTGATTCTCTGATTGAATTCATCGTCTTTTTGAAGGGCTGAAATCCTATCAATCAACCCAGGTGTAATTATAAGATGGGCAACGATTGCGGTCTTTCTACTAAGCGCGTCCGCTACTACGTTAGCTTTCCCTGGCGTATACAGGATATTAAGATCATACGCTGCAAGAAATTCTAGACAACGCTGCTGTCTCAGATTCAGATCTTTCTGGGTATATAAATACTTCAATGATTGATGATCTGTGTACAGTATAAATTTCTCGCCCAATAAAAAATGCCTCTAGATTTTCAAGGCAAAAACGATGGCTAGCAACTCAAGATCATGAGTCACATAATTCTTCTCATGCGGTTTCAATTGGCGGCTTGCATAAGCGACTACTTGGCCTTTCTGCATTAACACTGCGCCAAGACCTCTAATAGAAGCATCTGTCCAAACCGTTAAATCCTGATTGCCATCAATAATTGTTAACACTGGAGCGGTGGTCAGCTTCGATTTCAATTCCTGGAAAGCTTCTTCACAGTCGGAAGTCCACTTAAACTTCTTGTGTTTCTTTGTGAGCTTCGTTAACAGACCGGATATCTTCGAAAAATCCTTAACGAACTTTCGATAATAACTAGCCAACCCCATAAAACTTCTAACTTCTGTGGGAGTAGTGGGTTGTTTGCAGTCTTGAATCGCTATTATTTTGCTTTGGTCAACAGAAATTCCTTTCTCTGACACGACATGGCCAAGAAATTTAACTTCTTCTTGCCAGAAGACACATTTAGAGAATTTGGCTTTGAAGACGTTCTTCCTTAGAATCTCCAATACTTGTTCTAAGTGTTTTTCATGCTCTGGTTTTGATTTGGAGTAGATTAAAATATCATCGATAAATACGAGGACAAATTTATTCAGAACTCCCCTGAACACTCTATTCATTAGATCGACAAAGTATGCTGGAGCGTTACATAGGCCAAACGGCATTACTAACCATTCATAAAATATGTCTGACCTCTGAAAGCTGTCAAAGGAACACACTCTTCTGCTATTCTCAATTGATGAAAACCTGTAGCTAGGTCCATCCGGGAAAATACTTTTGCCCCATTCAATTGGTCTAGCAAATCATCAATGCGGGATAATGGATATTTGTTTTTGAGCGTCTGTTTGTTGAGGTCTCGGTAATCAACACATAATCGAAGAGTACTGTCTGACTTCAGGACAAACACAACAGCTGCACCCCAATTAGAAAAACTAGGTCTGATTAGACCCTTCCACAACAGTTGACGAGTTTGATCGCCTAATTCTTCTTTTTCTTTCGGAGTCATTCTACGAATTGGATGCACCACTGGTCTGGCATTGGGAATTAGATTGATTCGGAATTCTATTTCTCTTTGCGGAGGTAAGTTTTCAACTTCTTCAAACACATCCGCAAAGTTTCTAACAATCGGAATATTTTCTATGGAAGTGGGGATAAGTTCTAATGCTGACCAAAATTCTTCTCTATTCGGACTCGAACCCTGATAGGGAACCGTAATATATCCAAGCTTCGTTCGAATTTTAACGATTCTTTCCGCGCAATTCACTTAGGCTTCAAATTTCGTTAACCAATCCAGCCCGAGAATAATATCGAATTCGGGAAAATCCATAACGATTAAATCAAAAGGAAACTTGTAGGAAGAATAAGAGATCGGCACTCTACAATATGAACCGAGAGTAACGGGACCCCCTATCGGGTTATGAACTTCAACCGATTCTTTGAGCTTTCGCTGTTTTAACTTTAATTTGTGCATTGTGTTTTTAGCAATAAAACTACGCGATGCACCTATGTCAAATAATACAGAAACAGGAATATTTTTAATTGTAAGGGTACCTCCCAAAACATCGGGTTTACCTGCTCCATCGGAAGCAGCTGGCGGGCTAGACCCGTCATAGACATGAGCTATTGTAGCTTTCTTCAGCAAAGGACAGTCTTTGACCAGATGATCTGTCTTGCGACAGTTGAAGCACGAGCGAGGGTTCTGAGAGCCTTGGCTCGAGCCTTGAGAGTTTGTTTACTGCCTCTTCGGAGCTGTGCAGACGTTTGAGTAGTGCCCCGGCTTACCGCAGTTAAAGCAATTTCCTCTTGGCGACTTGCTTGTCTGTGGCTTTGAAGATGCTTCTTGGCTTGACTCGCCTTGATTTACAGCAGGCTTGCGCTTGTTTCCGACTTGGCTTCTAGCGCGATCCTGATCCAGATGCCTTTGATCAAGGTCTTCATAGTTGCATGTCATTTCCACTAGCTCGTTGAATTCCAGCTTGACATGGGCCATGGCTCTATCATGATATTGTCGTCTTAGCCCAAGGATAAACCTCTTATTCTTGGATTTCGCGGTGGCGACGAGTTCCGGAGCATAGGGCGACAACATTGTAAATTTGTTCAGATAATCCTGCACGGAAAGATCCCCTTGCTGGAGATTGGCGAAGTCATCGTGCATTCTTTCTAGAGCTTGTTCTGGGACATATTTCTCCTTGAAGAGTTCTTTAAATCCATCCCATGTTCTTCCAACTTCTCTATTCCCGGCGGTAAGAGATTCCCACCATAATTCAGCTTGTTCCTGCATAAGCCAGGCGCCCATAATAGCTTTGTCTTCGTCTCCAAGCCTTAGGCCTTCAAGAATTTTCTCGCATGTTTTGAGCCATGCAAGGGCCTCTATTACGGTGCCAGTTCCCGAGAAGGTCTTGCCTCCTAAGTTCTTATATTTCTTAGCTAAACGGTCAAGCTCGAAGTATTGAGCTGCCGGAGGTTGTATCAAAGGTCCTTCTTGAGCCGGGATTTCTCCCCTTCCTCGGCCTCGGCCGGCACGGCCTCCTCTAGCGGCGGCTGCTCTGGTAGCCATTTGTTAAATTCTGTATAAGCAACGAAAAAGTCAGCTAACAGAAATGATAGTCTATTGCATGGTTAAGCAGAAATTTCTACGGAAAGATAACGATGGACTGATCAATTGTTTTTGCTATTCTACTCAGCTCATTCTAGGACTTTACTAGTCCTATCTCTAATGAGCGACTCGCCTTAAAATACTACTGATTCTATTTTGACGAAGTGTTTAATGTGTTAGACTCCAGAACTAAGGTTAACCAAAGCTCTGATACCAGCTGTGACGATCCCAAAACCCCGTGACACGGTGTTAAGGATAATCATTGGAATATAACACATTAATCATCATTAGCAGATCACAGATAACAGCATAAACAGAAAATAGAATAATTTACACACATATGACAGCGGAATCATATAGATATCATCACATCAGAGAAGCACAGTAAATGATACAACTTAGTGCACAATGATACATAATTTGTCACCATCGCCAGAGGCGGAATCATACATAAAGAGTACTCAAAATAAATATCAGTCTACATCGCCAATGGCGGAATCATAATATAGATACAATAATGGCGGAGAAAATCCAAGTCAGCACGGTGTAGTCAAGCCTCGCCATGAGCCAAAAGGTGCGTCAGAAACCTGTAACTAGGCTGCCCGTGTGGAAAGGATGGCACCCGAGTTTGCAATGTGAAACAAACTACGAGTCAGTCATGGGACTGGTATGAGAAATCTACTCAACTTATTAACAACAATAATAAGGCAAATCAAAGGACCACGCAATTTTCGCGGAAAGGGTTTACTCCAATGAGTGCTAGTGCATGAAATAAAATAAATGATTAAATCAACGCAATGCTTTTTATAAAATGAAGCCATTATAAGACTCAGGTCCCATCACACAATGCAACGCAAGCCGGAGGATAGAGTTTTTACCTTATAATGGCCAAAGATGCTTCATACGAATAAAACAAAGGTGTTCGATATTATTACTAGTGCATATATGTTTCAAAAGTAATTCAATCATAAATATCAATCCTAGGCGGCATAGCTACCATCTACTATGTCGCCATACTAGTAATACAATCACATTCGCATATTTCGTATTGGAAATTGGATTCCTTCATGAGTCGAGGCAAGGGGCAAGCTCCTCTCCGATTCGAGACACTCTAGCAAATGTCCCAGGACCCCACTATGATCCTTGGATCTTCAGGGCCGGTCCTCTCTTACTTTTGAGGATTGGCAATTCCTGAACACACGTTTCCCGGTCCTTACAGACCTATATCGAGGCGCCTCGCATTCCAACAACCACACAGGTGAAAAGTATATATAATGTCAGGGCTGGTAGGTCACTGACACCACCTTAGCTAGAAAGAAACGTCGTGCTCTCCCTGCAGTCACTCTCCCGTTTTTGACTCATACCGAGGTGTGAGGCTCGCGAATTCACGTTATACACAAAGCTACGTCACACAGACCATGCTTTGATCATCAACCACAAGACTTTGCTTTGCAACAGAAGCCTTGATCATATGCCACTTAGGCGTGCCACACAGGCAATCCACTCCATGCGACTGATTTCTGTCAATACATAACCTCTGAGCTCGTACATCTCAGAGAAGGGCGTTAAGCAAGAGAATAAATTCTCTGCTGCCAAACAAATATATATTTAACAGAGATCAACCAACACAGAACAAAATCCAATGTCAGACACACAGTCCATTTACAAGTCCGTTCTGGGTCTGAACAAAACCGGAGGCACCAATTCCTCGCATATCCGTACAATCAACAGTATGTTTGGACGGCTACTACTTCAATTCCTTCATGGTAGCTACTCCAGTCACGAGTATCAGTAGCGCCCATCCATCCAATGTGGAGATCGTCGGTCTTCAGTCGTCTTCGACTCTTCAACTTCTCAACGTCGATCGATTATTTGAAATGAGATAAACTCGGCCTTTTCAAATAACCCACGTATATTTAGATTTTCAAATCAATCAATCACATGGTTGGACTATTCAACAATCACATTTCAGTTATTTAGTTATAATTTTCATGTCAAATACATTCAACCATCACATATCAAGCAAGCACAACAAAATTGGTTTATTTTCACTCTATATCGTCCATAATATTTTATAACGATATATCGCCATTTTTATTTAATTTAAAATGGCCATATTTAATTGAACGACGTTTCAGGTCGTGTCGATGCACTGGCGCTGCTTTCCACTAATTTTGTTTTACACATATCTGAAAATCTAACCGTTGGATCTTCACAAATTTTACATCATTAGGAAGGTCATTTCAAAATGAATCCAACGGTTTCAGTTTTGGGAAAATCCGACGGTCGGATCTTCCACACTAACCATTTGAAGTTACGATTTCAATTTACGAACTGCAGCGTCGTTATTCGATTTAATTTAATTATATATATATATATATATATATATATATATAATCGTTTCTGGCGCTGTTTTTCTTCAGTTTTGAATTAAACATTCCAGACAATCCAACCGTCAAATCTTCACAAAGTTGGTGCCGTTGGAAAGATATTTCCAAGGCGAACCCAACGGTTGCGGTTTCGGGAAAATCCAATGGTCGGATCTTCCGCACTAGTCGTTTGAAATCACGGTTTCAAAATATGAACTGCACGGCCATGTGTTGTTTTAATTCTATTTATATTTATATATTTATATAAATATAGTTCATTCAAAAATTCCTATATCGGTTCCACTTCAATTATTTCACTAACGCCTTTAATTTTTGGAAAATTTCGCCATAACCTCCTTTGTACGGGAGGGTCTGGGAAAATTCCCAAATAGCCACACGGGCGTCTCATATCAAAAAGAAAAAGAAAAAGCCAAGCGGCTAGCCAACAGGCTCATAAAAGCATCACCCAAACAAAGCGGTAAATGTGTACCTATTTGTCGGGCACAAAATTCTATTTCTCTTCTCTAGCCCCTTTTTGCTTTAACCTGTTCAATAGATATGCATGTACATATATACAATTTCTAACATTTATCATTTTCCATTCAATTCCATATTTGATTTGCTTTGGTTTAAAAACACCATTCATTCCAATGTTGCATGCATAGGCTAAAATCATATCATTAGCTAGTTAATGTATATTTCAACTCATGCACGTTTATTTGAACAAGTGGCTATTTTTAACACTTCACATTTCAAAGATGATAATTTTGGCGAACTAAAATAGATTTCAACACATGACTATTTTATTTAGTTCCTATGCATGTTAAAAATAATATTTCTATCACAAATATTTATTTCAACATCCGCATATCTTTAGCATATCACACATATGATAAAAATGATATTTTTATCATTTAAAATATTTATTCAACAAATAGATGTTTCTGCACTTCATAGTTTAAATAAAAATGTAATTTTTATCGTTCGATCTTTTTATTCAACACATGAATATTTCCACTACACACACTTCTCAACAAATGAGTATTTCCGCACATGGACATTTTATTTATGTTGTTCATATTAGAAAGATGGGATTTTTATGGTTGAAATTATTTATATAAGGCGAATATTTTTCATACTTCATATATATAAAAAATGTGATTTTCATTGTTTATCCACTTCACTCATTCACAAATGAATTTAATTTTCACACAACACTTTTCAACACATGAATATTTCCACACATGGATATAGTTTCAACATATGGCTATTTTATTTCTACGCATGAAAATAATTTCAACATATGAAAATAATTCTAACACACAAAGATTATTCAAAATTTCGGCAGCATAACGGCAGGGTAGTTAAAGCCGGCACCGTCCCTAGTACGGCTCCTCGCTCTACCTTAAAACCTCGCGGTTTTTGACAATGGGGATTCATGCATCTAATTCGCACGCAGGCGGCATGTTTATTTTTATTTCCACAAATATTTCCAATTCATTTCAATCACCAATGGGTATTTTTCAACCACAACCAAACAATATCAACCACAAACAATTATTCAACCATTCGTATTTTTCATCCAATATTTCACACCAATTCACCACAATAAATATCGTCCATGGTTTGTGGACGAGGGGAGTATATATATATATATATATATATATATATATATATATATAATATATTTGCTATATTTCACTTGCATTTCAACACATATATCACTTATTCTATGCATGTAAAAATTCATACTTCGCTTATATAGCTTACACTACGCATGTAAATTATATTTCGCTTATATAAATTATACACGACATTTTCCATTCAATTTCACGTTAATTTAGATTTCTCACCTTGGTTTTCTGAGCGCTAAAAATCGATACGATGTTAGAAAAATCCGCAGCTTCTTCTATTGGGTAGAGAGCTTCCTTGCGGTCTCGATGTTTCCTATTTCATCGAATTTCGTCAACATACCAAAAAGATATGATTTTTCAAAGTGTAAAGATCAAAGAAAAACTCACTTTCACGAAGCTTCAAAACTAGGTTTACAGTTTTCGCGAGAACCGGGGCACGAGGGGACGATCAGGGAGTTGGACGTGGAAGAGCTTCGAGAGGGCTACAGGCGCGCGGCGGTTTGGTGGCATTCGGTGGTCCAGATCGGCGGCGGCGGCGGCTTAATGGTCGGAACTTTGGAAGGGGATATCTCGACGTAGAGGCGACGATAAGGGGAACTCCTTATTTGGATTTGAAGAGGGGAGGGAGAACTACAAAAAGTTGAACTGGGGGAGGAGCTAATTCGGGCTGTGGCGATCGGAAATCGACAGGGAAGGGGGAAAAGCTTTTCCGCCGTCGAAGTCGGGGTCGGGAAGGGGGGGTTTTCTGATATTTTTTTATATTTATGAATGGAGAAATATGATTGGCCGAGGGCTATATTAAATTTTTAAATAGTGTTTTCTCAAACGAACTCCTTTTTAAACCCAACGACTGTCGCCGTAAGCTAAATACCCCCATTCCGAACACAATGGGATATGTTTCGTAGGCCAATTCGACTGTTACAGTCAGTTATTTTTCAAATTAAAGTATAAAACATTTAATTTTTAACTCTGAATGCACATTTCAATTTGCCAGGGCCACAAACTGATTCGAAAAATTCCAGAAAAATAAATCTAGCTATGTTTTGATGCTACGGTCACAACAAAACTAGTTTCGTCGAATTCTGAGGTCGTTTGAAAAATGGCCATTTTCTGGTCGATCCAATTTAACAGAAATCGACCAAACACATTTTCTTTTGCCACGCTCACATACTAGATTCAAAAATTATGAAATTTGAAACCTAGCAATAGTTTGACATCCCAGACCCAACAAAAGTGGTTTCGTCGAATTCCGAGGTCGTTTGCAAAATATCAATTTTTCAGGGCTATATTCTATATACCGACTCTTCTGAAAATTCATTCGGCCATAACTTTTGATTCCCGTTATGAAACTTCGATTTTTCAGATTCATTAGAAAGGTATTGACTAACTGATTTAAATATTTTTGGTTTCGCTAAAATCCGATATATTTTCCACCCTGCACAGTCAGTCAAAGTTTGAATTCAAATTTTCAAACCGACTCACTATTTCTAATTCACTATTTTATTGAAATATTCTATTTCAATTATTCAAATTCCTTTGAAATAACCAATTAAAAAATTTTAAATTGGCTCGTATTTTCCGGGTTATTACAATACAACTCATGTATATGCCAAGAAATATATATTTTAATCAACTAGCATTTATTTCATTTCCCTAGTGTGTCTCATCACATATAGTAGGTTACAAAAGAATTAAATTAACCGACTAGGCATGAAGGGATAATATTTATTTTTCATTCAAATTTCAAAAGCAAATAATAATGAGAGAGAGAATAAACGAAAAGAGACGAATGCTAGATTAATTATTTGCCGCTAATTATTAGAATGTTTGCAACCATTCAAATTTATAAACATATAGTATTAAATATCATGTGTTATTACATAGATAACATTAAAAGTTTAACTGTATTATTTTATTTTTGTTTGCTTCTGAATATAAAAAACCTAATAAAATAATAATAAGGGAATACATATATTTAACAAAATAGAGAAAGGAGATTTAAAGGGAGAATACAAAATAAGATACATGTAGATAGAATGTAGGAAGGAAATAAACGAATGTTGCATTAAAGAAACAATGAAGAGGGGAAGGCATTGAAAACGAATGCAACCATTAACATTTTAAAATAAATTAATTAATGAATGTTACACTTTGGATAGACAAGGAAAGCATTAAAGATGACATTTTTTTGTAATGGCCCGAATTTCCGTACCCTTTGAGTTGACTAATAACACTACATGTCCAAGCCAAATTGCACAGAAACACGAATCATCAATAGAAAGAAGTTAGAGGATGAGAAATAGAAAGATAGAAAAATTAGAATAGAAGAAAACGAAGAACACAAATCTCACAGTGTAATGAATAAAATATATTGAATAACATAACTTTAGAAATACAAATCGGTAAGTGTATATACATACCATCATCAGAGCAAGACAGCTATTTCTGGAACAACTATAAACACCTGTTTCCTGATACAACATAGTACCACAGTGGAAAATATGATAGTCTATAGCTAACTGATGAAGCCTTCTGTTTCAAGCTCCTCCAAGTATATTTGAAAAATCCCGACTACTTGACTGCCCGTACAAATTTTGGGAACCCAAGAGATTAGGGAAAAACAAACAAAATAAACTCTGGGTCAGTCATAGGACTGGTTTGAGTAAACTCCAACCATTTGTTTAACTTTCAAAATCCTTTCAAAAGAAATGGTAATCGTAAGGCCGATCCACACATAAACATGGATTGTTTTTACCTTATGATAACCCAAAACATTTTGATATCAAAATCTGGTGATATTATAATAGTGCCTACAACAAATAAATAGAATCTAGCGGAACGCTTGCATCTCACGCTCCATATATAATATAAAATCAAAAACCGTAGGACGCTTATTGGAGATTGGATTCTGATTATGACAAGGTATGGAACCACCTTCCGATAGTGTATCGCTAGAGGGGAATACAATGGGTTCAACAAGAACGTCTTGCGGCGTGGCCCATACATGGCTGACCACTCATTTAACTTGAGTGTATCAAGCATATTATCACCAACGGTTGTGATCAACAATCATTACCGAAGCATACAGCAACGAATAGAATAAGAAGCAAATGAAATTTCTCTAGATCAGGTGATAATACACCTAATGGGAATGACCCACATTGCCATGCTGCCTGCCCGATTTTTGTCATTTCCCGGTTGATGAGGCTTGAGGTCACGATTTTCTTTCAGTACATCTTGCTATCATTTACTTTGAATGCCATATCATCAGATCCTTCCTTATACGTTTTCCTGGGACTGGACAAACCGAAGGCATTATTCCATCAATCCTTCTTGGGCAATTTCTACATAGGATTAACAGAACAGCCCTTTCATTTTACTCCGTCTTCGATCATCTTTAGCATAAGCTGATTCGTAACGCTTATGCCAATACGGAGTGGTTTTCAGATATTAAATCAGATCCCGGTCTCTCCATATTGACAACGGAGGTACAAAGTAAATCAAACTTTGATAGTTGGTGATTTAACTATCAAAGAAACATCCATATAATAAACGGTCCTATTTCCCAATTGGAAATTTCTACCAATCAACCACCAAACAGTACAAACCCCTTTTAAAATTAATTCCTTATTATATTATCATTTCCAATTCTCCTTTTCCCCGTTTCTAGATTCTTTCAAAATTCAGTTGTCTTTCTCAAATCTTGGAAAACACTTCTAATTTTCTAATTTCTTTATTCGAGAAAATATCTCTTATTCCAGTTAGGAAATATTTCTAAATATTCACGAATCCTTATTTTCTATATTCAGAAAATATACCTTATTAATATCCAAAATATTTCCATATTCCATTTCTGAATTCCTTGTTGACCAGTTCATTTCACTTTCTATGCATCGAAAATATCTCTCATTTTATTTGGGGAAACATTTCAAATCCCTTTAAAATAACGCGATGTTATAAAACATTGTTATTATACTCAAATCATTAATCATTTATTAACTAGTCATATTGCTAACCAATCTTCACTATCGAACCTTAACCATTCCTTCAACAATCATGAAGTCAATCAAGCTGGGGTATAATTACCTCTCAGACCCTAATTGAACAACATTCTCAACTTTGAAACAGTCAAAGCTCACAACTTCAAACAAAACCTCGCTTACGCGACTCTCGGATTCAATCTAAGAATCCATCTCTTTTACGAAAAATATTGATTATAACAGTTGTGACGATCCCAAAACCCCGTGACACGGTGTTAAGGATAATCATTGGAATATAACACATTAATCATCATTAGCAGATCACAGATAATAGCATAAACAGAAAATAGAAAATTTACATACATATGACAGCGGAATCATATAGATATCATCACATCAGAGAAGCACAGTACAGGATACAACTTAGTGCATAATGATACATAATCAGTCACCATCGCCCGAGGCAGAATCATACATAAAGAGTACACAAAAGGAATATCAGTCTACATCGCCAGTGGCGGAATCATAATATAGATACAATAATGGCGGAGAAAATCCAAGTCAGCACAGTGTAGTCAAGCCTCGCCATGAGCCAAAAGGTGCGTCAGAAACCTGTAACTAGGCTGCCCGTGTGAAAATGAGGGCACCCGAGTTTGCAAGGTGAAACAAACTACGAGTCAGTCATGGGACTGGTATGAGAGATCTACTCAACTTATTAACAACAATAATAAGGCAAATCAAAGGACCATGCCACTTTCGCGGAACGGGTTTACTCCAATGAGTGCTAGTGCATGAAATAAAGTAAATGATTAAATCAACGCAATGCTTTTTATAAAATGAAGCCATTATAAGACTCAGGTCCCATCACACAATGCAACGCAAGCCGGAGGATAGAGTTTTTACCTTATAATGGCGAAAGATGCTTCATACGAATAAAACAAAGGTGTTCGATATTATTACTAGTGCATATATGTTTCAAAAGCAATTCAATCATAAATATCAACCATAGGCGGCATAGCTACCATTTACTATGTCGCCATACTAGTAATACAATCACATCCGCATATTTTGTATTGGAAATTGGATTCCTTCATGAGTCGAGGCAAGGGGCAAGCTCCTCTTCGTTCGAGACACTCTAGCGAATGCCTCGGGACCGCACACAGCAATCCCCTGGATCCTCCAAGGCCGGTCCTCTCTTACTTTTGAGGATTGGCAATTCCTGAACACACATTTCCCGGTCCTTACAGACCTATAATCGAGGCGCCTCATATTCCAACAACCACACAGGTGAAAAGTAGATATAAATGTCAGGGCTGGGAGGTCACTGACACCACCATAGCTAGAAAGAAACGTCGTGCACTCCTTGGGTCCTTCTCCCGTTTTTGACTCATACCGAGGTGTGAGGCTCGCGAATTCACGTTACACACAAAGCTACGTCACACAGACCATGCTTTGATCATCAACCACAAGACTTTGCTTTGCAACAGAAGCCTTGATCTTATGCCACTTAGGCGTGCCACACAGGCAATCCACTCCATGCGACTGATTTATGTCAATACATAACCTCTGAGCTCGTACGTCTCAGAGAAGGGCATTAAGCAAGAGAATAAATTCTCTGCCGTCAAACAGATATGTGACGGCCGGGAATTTCGCTTGATCTGAATCAGTCGATAAACCGATCTAGACCGTTCGAAACCCCTGATCGTTTGAGAACAAGACAAATCAGAACACAGACGGAAGAACATTTCATTGTTATTACAACAATACCATCAGATACAAGAATATACAGAGTATAAATGAATAAATTACATTCGATAAATATCAGAGATTACAATAAATTACATAACAGCGGAAAATAATACAAAGCACAACTGAAGGTGATATACGGATACAGAGCTTTCCGATATCATTCCAGCTGTAAACCAGGATCCTGTGAATATAAATCTACAAAACCAAAACTACTAGCTGCCCGTGTCGAAAATAAGGGCACCCAGAGTTTAGGTTAAAACAATAAACTCCAGGTCAGTCATGTGACTGGTGTGAGAACTAAAACAGTTATTTAAAACTTTACTTTAAAAGAGGGTAATTCAAGGGACCACGCCGTATAACACAGAACGGGTTTCCTCCCAAGAATACCAGTGCATAGAATAAACAACGCAATGCTTTTTTGAAAAATGAAGCTATTATAAGACCCAGGTCCCATCACACAATGCAACGCAAGCCGGAGGATAGGGTTTTACCTTATAACAGCCAAACATGCTTGATACGTTTAAAACAAATCATTTGATACTATAATAAGTGTATAGTGTCAAAACATTTCAATCATAAATATAAATCATAGACGACATGAGTGCCCCATCCCACTATGTCGCCATACTAGGCTCTACAAATAAAGCCGAAATACACGTATTGGAAATTGGATTTCCGTCATGAGTCGAGGCAAGGGGCAAGCTCCTCTCCGCGTTCGAGACACTCTAGCAAATGTCCCAGGGCTACGCACTCTGGGCAACCCTTGGATGCTTCAGGGCCGGTCCTCACTTACGTTAGAGGATTAATTATGCCTGAACACACGTTTCCCGGTCCTTACAGACCTATAATCGAGGCGCCTCACATTCCAACAACCACATAGTTGAAAAGTATATAAATGTCAGGGCTGGTAAGTCACTGACACCACCAAAGCTAGAAAGAAACGTCGTGCTCTCCCTATAGTCCGTATCCCGTTTTTAACTCATACCGAGGTGTGAGGCTCGCGAATTCACGTTATACACAAAGCTGCCATGTAGGCGTGCTTTGATCATCAACCACAAGACTTTGCTTTTCAACAAAAGCCTTGATCATTGCATCTTAGCGTGCCACACAGGAAATTCATGCCATGCGACTAATGTCCATCGATATACAACCTCTGAGCTCGTACGTCTCAGAGAAGGGCGTTAAGCAAAAGAATAAATTCTCCGCTGCCAAACAGATGTATATTTAATAGAAATCAATCAACACAGAATAAAATCCAATGTCAGACACACAATCCATTTACAAGTCCGTTCTGGTCTGAACGAAACCGGAGGCACTTTCCTCGCATATCCATCCATCTCCAGATACGTCTGGACGACCACCAACTATTTCCATCCTCTTGGGTGTACAGCCTAATCAGGATCGTCACTAATTATCCAAACGATCTGAAGACTTCCGGTCTTCGACCACCGTCTTCATATTCGACGTATCGTCGAATCGGTTATTCAGAATGGGTGTAAACCCGGACTTTCCGAACAACCAGCGTATATTAAAAACAAATGTTACACAAACACAACATACGCCTCATTCCAATTCATTAGTCACTAACCGTAAATCAACAAGAGAATAATTTCCCAAATATTAACCCCGAAGGCCGAAACCAACACCAGATCAATACCCAGAAAACCATTTATCTTAGCTAACTTACAGTTAGTTTCTAAATTTCAATTCTTAGGGAAAGGTTCCCATTAATTTTATCCAAGATAAATTCTTTAAAATTTATCCTTTAATCTTCCTTTGGATGTCATTTCAAACCAAATTATGGTTTTCTGAACTAGTCGAGATTAGCGAACCACACCGAAGTAATTATTTATTTTATTTCCAAATCCCAACCTATTCATCCCATGAAGCAAAACTGGTAACACTCCATATCTAACACCACGGTGTTATCGGTAAAATTAATTACCATTTCACGTTCAAATCTAATTAAAGATTTTACTATCGCTTTGGAGCAAAACTGGTAATACTCCATTCCCGTTCATTTTCTAAATTTGGAAATTTAGATTACGAATTCACATTTCAATCTAATTGCAGATTCATTAAAACTCCTTTTACTGGGTTAAAGAACTAGGTGTTATTTAAAACACAGTTCACGACAAACCCAAATCACATTCTATTTATTATCGGGTTAAAGAACTAGTGTTCTTTAAAACACCGTTCACGATAAACCCTTTCCAAATCTAATCAAATATATTAGAAATTCCGATTATTTAAAACCCCTTTTTTAATCTAATTTATTTATTTAAAAATAAAAACCCGGGTTTTAAATTTAGTTCAAAACTAGATCATTTCGATAAAAATCCATTTTTATCTTTTCAAATATGTTCATCCCAAATTTTCCCAAATCATTTCTTCTGATTTTACACAAATTATTGATATTTTTAATAATTTTATCAAGGCCCGTACAGTCGATTTCCACCAATGGCCATCGAACTGCACTTACAACGACCTTTTTCGAATTTGATTTGGACGTATCTCCAAATCCAACCGTTAGATTTCAAATTTCTAATATTCGTAAGAAAGCTCTTTTCGATACGAACCCAACGGTTCCGGTTTTAGGAGAATCCGACGGTCGGATCTCCCGTAATGTCCGTTTGAAATAAATGGTCGAAATTCACGAACTGCTGCGGCGCGGCGCGTTCTATTCAGGCCATTATATTATATATATAATATATATAATATATATTTCGTCGATTTCTATTTAACACGAATTATATAAATAGTTTTAAATTCGTTTCAAAAGCAATTTCAACTTCCATTTCAATTTAAATCAAAATTGAATTCTTCTTTATACATTCGTTTTAAAATTCATTTCTATTCAATTCAAATTTCAATTCAATTTCAATTCATTTCAATTCGCTTAAATTCAATTTGAATTCGTTTTCAATTCAATCCAATTTCAAAGTCGTTTTCTATTCGATTCAATTCAAATTGGTTTTCTATTCGATTCAATTCAAAGTGGTTTTCTATTCGATTCAATTCAAATTGGTTTTCTATTCGATTCAATTCAAATTGGTTTTCTATTCGATTCATTTCGAAATCGTTATATATTCAATTATTTCGAAATCGTTATATATTCAATTCATTTCGAAGTCGTTATATATTCAATTCATTTCGAAATCGTTATATATTCAATTCATTTCGAAATCGTTTTATATTCAATTCATTTCGAAATCGTTTTATATTCAATTCATTTAGAAATCGTTTTATATTCAATTTGATTCAAATTTCATTTCTAAATATTCGATTTCGAAATCACTTTTCAACATCATTTTAAAATGATTAAAATCGATATAAATATCGTTCACGTCAAAATGGCGTCAATCTAATCAACACGGCTTCATATATTTCTATTTTCAAATATTCTATTTCAAAATATTTTTATTCAATACACGACTCTATCTCTTTGTCAACACACGACTAATCTCAACGAATGAGTACCGTCCACGTGTGACTATTTTGTTATTTAACATATTTTATGAAAATTAAGGTATCTATCGTTTGATATTAAATCAGACTCCTACTGTAAATTAGTAAGAGAACGATTCCCTGAATATTAACCCCGAAGGCCGAAACCAACATCAGATTAATATCCAGGAGACCACTCATCTTATCTATTTTCCAGTCAGTTTCTAATTTTATATATGATAAAGATGTAGATTTTATTTTAAAAATATTTCGTTCAACACATGACTAATCTCAACGGATGAGTACAGTCAACACATGAACCTTTATATTATATTGATAAAGATGTAATTTTTATTATAAAAATATTTCGTTCAACACATGACTAATCTCAACGGATGAGTACAGTCAACACATGAACCTTTATATTATATTATTCTTTATTTTCTAAACTGGAATAAGGCCCAATCAATTACCATATAGCGTTAACTATATGGATTCCATACCACACATGCATATAATAACATTGAAAAATAATCAACCATCAACCAAAGTGCACTACACTGTATAAGCATCAAATATAGATATATAACGCTTATAACAGCCTGTCAATCAATCGATCGACATATTTAATCAGTCAGGATGAGTGAACTTCAAATTTCATCCCAACACCCGTGTGGGGTTTCAAGCAATCAAACATAGATTTTTATTTTTGCAGTTGGGCGATGTGTAAAATTTATCGTCCCAATCAATGTCATTCAAATAGGTGTACATAAACAAACCATCCGGTTTGTAAATGAATATTTATTTATTCACATTCACTATATTCATATTCACGTTAAAAATTATATTTTTAACGATAAAACATTTTATTTTAACATATGAATTTCTATTCAGTTCATTCTTTAAATAAAATGATATTTTTATTTTTCTGACTTATTTTAGAAAATTTCGGTGGCATAACGGCACGATACTAGAAACAGGACAAGGCCTAGCCTTATCCCCGGTCTAGTGAAGGCCCACGCCATTCACCATCAATCAAAATCACCAAACTACCAAATTCAATCAAATCATCTAACTAATCTATGCAACCAAACAAACAAGTCCATGGTCCGGGGATGATTGTGTCGGGTGCTACTAAACACCGTCTGCATCCTATTATATATATATAACTAGAAAATGAAATTGAAAGGTGAGAAATTCTCACCGAAAGCTATCCAAACATCTTGACTCTTCTTTGATAGAAATCTTCATCGTTATCGCATTTTTTTGTCATCTTCGTTGCTGTAGCCACTACATATGTAAAAATCGAATTTTTACTTCGCTATTCAATATATAAAAATCGAATTTTTACTTTGCTATTCAATATAGAAAAATCGAAATTTTACTTTGCTATTCAATATAGAAAAATCGAATTTTTACTTTTCTATTCAATATAGAAAAATCGAATTTTTACTTTGACGCTATATGGATAAAAATTCTATTTTTACTTCGTTATCTTATATATAAAAATTCTATTTTTACTTCGACGCTATATGGATAGAAATTCTATTTTATCACGCTATTCTCTATATAAAGTTTCCGCCTTTTCAAAAATAGATCTTTCACCTTTTCTACTATAAAGATTTCATCTTTTCAATTCCATCACTATAAAAATCCCATTTTTATTTTGCTACACATATAAAGATGATATTTTTAATATTCCTACCATGTAAAAATTATATTTTTAATTCTCTACATAAACAAAAATCATATTTTTACATCTTCTATATAGTAAAGATTATATTTTTAATACTTTTTAAAAATATAAAAATCATATTTTTATACTTTTAAAAATATAAAAATCATATTTTTACTTCACTACTCATCTAAAAATATCGTCTTTTCAAATTTAAAAATTTAATCTTTTGCATTTTTAAAAATCACGCCTTTTCACTTTATCATATTTTTATACTTTTAAAAATATAAAGATCAAATGTTTATATCGCTAATCACTTAATAAAAAAAATCTAATCTTTTTATTAAGGAAAATCAAACCTTTTTGTTCTTTCATATCTAAAAATCTCGTCTTTTAATACTAAAAATCTCGCCTTTTACATTAACTCATATAACAAAAAAAAAATGAAAATAAAAGAAATTAAATTCGGATTTAATAAAAAAACTAAATGGAAATAAATTAAAACTCACATTCATTGAGGGGATTGGGTCTTTGCCGCGGGTGGGGGAGAGAACGGCGCTCGTGGAAGGTGGAGCAGGCGGCGGTGGCGGTGAGGGGAGGCCGCGGTCTAGGGATGGGGCGCGGCTTATCTTCTCGATTCAGAGGGGGTTTGGGGGTTCTCGCTGGAGAGGGGGGGTTTCCGCGTCGGCTCTGGGCTGGGGGGGAGGGGCTTCTGCTTGCGGCGGCGCGCCAGGGGAGGGGGGGAAGATGGCGGCTGCGACGTGGGGGGGGGGGGGCGACGGGGTTTCGGGTTTTTTTTCTTTTTTTTCGATCTGAAGAATGAGAGGAGAGAGAGTGGAGGGTAGGGATATATAATAATTTATTTTATTTTATTATTCAATTTAAGTTGACTTTTTCATACGACCTCTAAACGAGGCCCACCGCCTGTCGTCCCTAGCGTATTACCCCCATTCCGAACACAATGGGATATGTATCGCAGGTTGATTCGATCGTTACATCAGTTTCCGTTTAATTTACATTTAAATCATTATATTGAATTGTAAACGTACATTTCAAATTACTGGGGTCACATACTAACTCTAAAAATTCCAGAAAAATATTTTCTAGCTTCGTATTGACGATACGGTCCTAACAAAACTAGTTTCGTCGAATTCTGAGACTATTTGAAAAATGGCCAATTTCCAGTCGATTAAAATCAACTGAAACTGGTCAAACGCGTTTTCTTTTGCCACGCTCACATATTGATTCGAAAAATTACGAAATTTGGAATCTAACAATAATTTGACAATGCGGATCCAACAAAAGTGATTTCGTCGAAATCCGAGGTCGTTTGCAAAATTCCCATTTTTAAGGGCCTGAATTCCATAGCAACTATTTAGAATTTTCAACTGGACATATCTTTTGATTCCCGCTATGAAACTTTGATTTTTCGGATTCGTTGGAAAGATATTATCAAATAGATCCTAATGTTTTTGGTATCACTAAAATCCGGATTGTTTTGCACCCGGTACGTTCAATGGAAGTTTGAAATCGAATTATCGAACTACCACGCCATTTTCAATTCCTTTTATAATTATATATAAATATTTATGTTCTAACAACGACGTATATAATATATATGTCGAATTTCAATTCAAAAAAAATTCTCGTCGATTATTATTTAAAATAATTCATTTTAAATATTCAAAATTCGCTTAAATTGCCAAAACAAAAATTTTAAACTGGCCCAGAATTTCCGGGTTATTACAATCTCCCCCACTTAAAACTTTTCGTCCCCGAAAAGGAACAAAGTCGAAAGTGGTTTGATTAGTCAACTCTACGTTCGATCTGGCTTCCATTCTCCAACTTTTCAGTTTCTGAGAATTTTCAAATTTTCAAAAATTTGGCTAACACCCTAAATTTTCGAAAAATTTCGCCATAACCCTCCCTGCCCCGGGAGCATCGGGGAATTTCAAATAGCTTCCCCGGTCCTTCTAATCTCAAAAAAGAAAAAGAAAAAGCCAAGCGGCTAGCCAATAGGCTCATAAAATAATCATCACCCAAAAAAAACAGTAAATTATGTAGTAAACATGTACCTATTTGTCGGGCCAACAAATTTTATTCTCTGCTCTAGCCTCCTTGCTATGACCTGTTCAATGTAAGTATATGTATATGCAAGCAAATGCGACCAATTTCAATACAATTCACTATTTGATTCAATTAGGCAAAATGGTTCAAAAATTATCAAACAAATAAACAACCAACACAAACATCAATCAATTGGTGAATTAGAGTTTCAAATTCATAAATTTGATATATATACAAAAATCATGTTTTTGGTGCCAATCCACAACAATGTGTTCTAGCTATATAAGTTTTGGTTCTCACACCAGTCTAATGGAAATATATAGAAAATCACGCCTTCGTCACTCGAAAATAAATACTGGTGATGGTATACTTCATCATCAGGACCATGTCCGGGCGACTAGAGTGTGACTCTATATCTATCTAATATATTAAAACTTCGAATATACGGTCATGACGCGTATATGCAAAACCTTTATATACTAGATTGTCCATATCAAAATAAATAAATTATTCAAATACGTGTAAAACGATTTAAATTTTCATAACAAAATTGTTTTCATTTGAAAAATATACTCTTCACACTCGTTCTAGGATACTACTGATCCTATCTCTAACGAGTCATTCTAATTAGATATTGCTAATCCAATATCTGATGAATTCTTTCGTATGGTTCTAATGGGTCTTGTTCTCGAGCTCTGTAAACCAAAGCTCTGATACCAAATGTGACGGCCGGGAATTTCGCTCGATCTGAATCAGTCGATAAACCGATCTAGACCGTTCGAAACACCTGATCGTTTGAGAACAAGACAAATCAGAACACAGACGGAAGAACATTTCATTGTTATTTCAACAATACCATCAGATACAAGAATATACAGAGTATAAATGAATAAATTACATTCGATAAATATCAGAGATTACAATAAATTACATAACAGCGGACAATAATACAAAGCACAACTGAAGGTGATATACGGATACAGAGCTTTCCGGATATCATTCCAGCTGTAAACCAGGATCCTGTGAATATAAATCTGCAAAACCAAAACTACTAGCTGCCCGTGTCGAAAATAAGGGCACCCAGAGTTTAGGTTAAAACAATAAACTCCAGGTCAGTCATGTGACTGGTGTGAGAACTAAAACAGTTATTTAAAACTTTACTTTAAAAGTGGGTAATTCAAGGGACCACGCCGTATAACACGGAACGGGTTTCCTCCCAAGAATACCAGTGCATAGAATAAACAACGCAATGCTTTTTCGAAAAATGAAGCTATTATAAGACCCAGGTCCCATCACACAATGCAACGCAAGCCGGAGGATAGGGTTTTACCTTATAACAGCCAAACATGCTTGATACGTTTAAAACAAATCATTTGATACTATAATAAGTGTATAGTGTCAAAACATTTCAATCATAAATATAAATCATAGACGGCATGAGTGCCCCATCCCACTATGTCGTCATACTAGGCTATACAAATAAAGACGAAATACACGTATTGGAAAATGGATTTCCGTCATGAGTCGAAGCAAGAGGTAAGCTCCTCTCCGCGTTCGAGACACTCTAGCAAATGTCCCAGGGCTACGCACTCTGGGCAACCCTTGGATGCTTCAGGGCCGGTCCTCACTTACGTTAGAGGATTAATTATGCCTGAACACACGTTTCCCGGTCCTTACAGACCTATAATCGAGGCGCCTCGCATTCCAACAACCACATAGGTGAAAAGTATATAAATGTCAGGGCTAGTAAGTCACTGACACCACCAAAGCTAGAAAGAAACGTCGTGCTCTCCCTGCAGTCCGTATCCCGTTTTTAACTCATACCGAGGTGTGAGGCTCGCGAATTCACGTTATACACAAAGCTGCCACATAGGCGTGCTTTGATCATCAACCACAAGACTTTGCTTTTCAACAAAAGCCTTGATCATTGCATCTTAGCGTGCCACACAGGCAATTCATGCCATGCGACTAATGTCCATCGATATACAACCTCTGAGCTCGTACGTCTCAGAGAAGGGAGTTAAGCAAAAGAATAAATTCTCCGCCGCCAAACAGATGTATATTTAATAGAAATCAATCAACACAGAATAAAATCCAATGTCAGACACACAATCCATTTACAAGTCCGTTCTGGGTCTGAACGAAACCGGAGGCACTTTCCTCGCATATGCATCCATCTCCAGATACGTCTGGACGACCACCAACTATTTCCATCCTCTTGGGTGTACAGCCCAATCAGGATCGTCAGTAATTATCCAAACGATGTGAAGACTTCCGGTCTTCGACCACCGTCTTCATATTCGACGTATCGTCGAATCGGTTATTCAGAATGGTTGTAAACCCGGACTTTCCGAACAACCCGCGTATATTAAAAACAAATGTTACACAAACACAACATACGCCTCATTCCAATTCATTAGTCACTAACCGTATATCAACAAGAGAATAATTTCCCAAATATTAACCCCGAAGGCCGAAACCAACATCACATCAATACCCAGGAAACCATTCATCTTAGCTAACTTACAGTTAGTTTCTAAATTTCAATTCTTAGGGAAAGGTTCCCATTAATTTTATCCAAGATAAATTCTTTAAAATTTATCCTTTAATCTTCCTTTGGATGTCATTACAAACCAAATTATGGTTTTCTGAACTAGTCCAGATTAGCGAACCACACCGAAGTAATTATTTATTTTATTTCCCAATCCCAACCTATTCATCCCATGAAGCAAAACTGGTAACACTCCATATCTAACACCACGGTGTTATCGGTAAAATTATATACCATTTCACGTTCAAATCTAATTAAAGATTTAACTATCGCTTTGGAGCAAAACTGGTAATACTCCATTCCCGTTCATTTTCTAAATTTGGAAATTTAGATTATGAATTCACATTTCAATCTAATTGCAGATTCAATAAAACTCCTTTTACTGGGTTAAAGAACTAGGTGTTATTTAAAACACAGTTCACGACAAACCCAAATCACATTCTATTTATTATCGGGTTAAAGAACTAGTGTTCTTTAAAACACCGTTCACGATAAACCCATTCCAAATCTAATCAAATATATTAGAAATTCCGATTATTTAAAACCCTTTTTGAATCTAATTTATTTATTTAAAAATAAAAACCCGGGTTTTAAATTTAGTTCAAAACTAGTTCATTTCAATAAAAATCCATTTTTATCTTTTCAAATATGGAGTTTTTCATCCCAAATTTTCCCAAATCATTTCTTCTGATTTTACACAAATTATTGATATTTTTAATAATTTTATCAAGGCCCGTACAGTCGATTTCCACCAATGGCCATCGAACTGCACTTACAGCGACCTTTTTCGAATTTGATTTGGACGTATCTCCAAATCCAACTGTTAGATTTCAAATTTCTAATATTCGTTAGAAAGCTCTTTTCGATACGAACCCAACGGTTCCGGTTTTAGGAGAATCCGGTCGGATCTCCCGTAATGTCCGTTTGAAATAAATGGTCGAAATTCACGAACTGCCGCGGCGCGGCGCGTTCTATTCAGGCCATTATATTATATATATAATATATATAATATATATTTCATCGATTTCTATTTAAAACGAATTATATAAATAGTTTTAAATTCGTTTCAAAAGCAATTTCAACTTCCATTTCAATTTAAATCAAAATTGAATTCTTCTTTATAAATTCGTTTTAAAATTCATTTCTATTCAATTCAAATTTCAATTCAATTTGAATTCATTTCAATTTGCTTTCGATTCAATTTGAATTCGTTTTCAATTCAATCCAATTTCAAAGTCGTTTTCTATTCGATTCAATTCAAAGTGGTTTTCTATTTGATTCAATTCAAATTGGTTTTCTATTCGATTCAATTCAAATTGGTTTTCTATTCGATTCATTTCGAAATCGTTATATATTCAATTCATTTCGAAATCGTTATATATTCAATTCATTTCGAAATCGTTATATATTCAATTCATTTCGAAATCGTTATATATTCAATTCATTTAGAAAACTTTATATATTCAATTCATTTCGAAATCATTATATATTCAATTCATTTCGAAATCGTTTTATATTCAATTCATTTTGAAATCGTTTTATATTCAATTTGATTCAAATTTCATTTCAAAATATTCGATTTCGAAATCACTTTTCAACATCATTTTAAAATGATTAAAATCGATATAAATATCGTTCACGTCAAAATGGCGTCAATCTAATCAACACGGCTTCATATATTTCTATTTTCAAATATTCTATTTCAAAATATTTTTATTCAATACACGACTCTATCTCTTTGTCAACACACGACTAATCTCAACGAATGAGTACCGTCCACGTGTGACTATTTTGTTATTTAACATATTTTATGAAAATTAAGCTATCTATCGTTTGATATTAAATCAGACTCCAACCGTAAATTTGTAAGAGAACGATTCCCTGAATATTAACCCCGAAGGCCGAAACCAACATCAGATTAATATCCAGGAGACCACTCATCTTATCTATTTTCCAGCCCGTTTCAAATTTTATATATGATAAAGATGTAGATTTTATTTTAAAAATATTTCGTTCAACACATGGCTAATCTCAACGGATGAGTACAGTCAACACATGAACCTTTATATTATATTGATAAAGATGTAATTTTTATTATAAAAATATTTCGTTCAACACATGACTAATCTCAACAGATGAGTACAGTCAACACATGAACCTTTATATTATATTATTCTTTATTTTCTAAACTGGAATAAGGCCCAATCAATTACCATATAGCGTTAACTATATGGATTCCATACCACACATGCATATAATAGCATTGAAAAATAATCAACCATCAACCAAAGTGCACTACACTATATATGCATCAAATATAGATATATAACGCTTATAACAGCCTGTCAATCAATCGATCGACATATTTAATCAATCAGGATGAGTGAACTTCAAATTTCATCCCAACACCCGTGTGGGGTTTCAAGCAATCAAACACAGATTTTTATTTTTGCAGTTGGGCGATGTGTAAAATTTATCGTCCCAATCAATGTCATTCAAATAGGTGTACATAAACAAACCGTCCGGTTTGTAAATGAATATTTATTTATTCACATTCACTATATTCATATTCACGTTAAAAAATTATATTTTTAACGATAAAACATTTTATTTTAACATATGAATTTCTATTCAGTTCATTCTTTAAATAAAATGATATTTTTATTTTTCTAACTTATTTTAGAAAATTTCGGCGGCATAACGGCACGATACTAGAAACAGGACAAGGCCTAGCCTTATCCCCGGTCTAGTGAAGGCCCATGCCATTCACCATCAATCAAAATCACCAAACTACCAAATTCAAATCAAATCATCTAACTAATCTATGCAACCAAACAAACAAGTCCATGGTCTGTGGACGATTGTGTCGGGTGCTACAAAACACCGTCTGCATCCCAGTATATATATATAACTAGAAAATGAAATTGAAAGGTGAGAAATTCTCACCGAAAGCTATCCAAACATCTTGACTCTTCTTTGATAGAAATCTTCATCGTTATCGCATTTTTTTGTCATCTTCGTTGCTGTAGCCACTACATATGTAAAAATCGAATTTTTACTTCGCTATTCAATATATAAAAATCGAATTTTTACTTTGCTATTCAATATAGAAAAATCGAAATTTTACTTTGCTATTCAATATAGAAAAATCGAACTTTTACTTTGCTATTCAATATAGAAAAATCGAATTTTTACTTTGACGCTATATGGATAAAAATTCTATTTTTACTTCGTTATCTTATATATAAAAATTCTATTTTTACTTCGACGCTATATGGATAGAAATTCTATTTTATCACACTATTCTCTATATAAAGTTTCCGCCTTTTCAAAAATAGATCTTTCACCTTTTCTACTATAAAGATTTCATCTTTTCAATTCCATCACTATAAAAATCCCATTTTTATTTTGCTACACATATAAAGATGATATTTTTAATATTCCTACCATGTAAAAATTATATTTTTAATTCTCTACATAAACAAAAATCATATTTTTACATCTTCTATAAAGTAAAGATTATATTTTTAATACTTTTTAAAAATATAAAAATCATATTTTTATACTTTTAAAAATATAAAAATCATATTTTTACTTCACTACTCATCTAAAAATATCGTCTTTTCAAATTTAAAAATTTAATCTTTTGCATTTTTAAAAATCACGTCTTTTCACTTTATCATATTTTTATACTTTTAAAAATATAAAGATCAAATGTTTATATCGCTAATCACTTAATAAAAAAATCTAATCTTTTTATTAAGGAAAATCAAACCTTTTTGTTCTTTCATATCTAAAAATCTCGTCGTTTACATACTAAAAATCTCGCCTTTTACATTAACTCATATAACAAAAAAAACTGAAAATAAAAGAAATTAAATTCGGATTTAATAATAAAACTAAATGGAAATAAATTAAAACTCACATTCATTGAGGGGATTGGGTCTTTGCCGCTGGTGGGGGAGAGAACGACGCTCGTGGAAGGTGGAGCAGGCGGCGCTGGCGGTGAGGGGAGGCTACGGTCTAGGGATGGGGCGCAGCTTATCTTCTCGATTCGGAGGGGGTTTGGGGGTTCTCGCTGGAGAGGGGGGGTTTCCGCGTCGGCTCTGGGCTGGGGAGGGGGGGGCTTCTACTTGTGGCGGCGCGCCATGGGGAGGGGGGGGGGGGGGAGATGGCGGCTGCGACGTAAGGGGGGCGACAGGGTTTCGGGTTTTTTTCTTTTTTTTTCGATCTGAAGAATGAGAGGAGAGAGAGTGGAGGGTAGGGATATATAATAATTTATTTTATTTTATTATTCAATTTAAGTTGACTTTTTCATACGACCTCTAAACGAGGCCCACCGCCTGTCGTCCCTAGCGTATTACCCCCATTCCGAACACAATGGGATATGTATCGCAGGCTGATTCGATCATTACATCAGTTTCCGTTTAATTTACATTTAAATTATTATATTGAATTGTAAACGTACATTTCAAATTACTGGGGTCACATACTAACTCTAAAAATTCCAGAAAAATATTTTCTAGCTTCTTATTGACGATACGGTCCTAACAAAACTAGTTTCGTCGAATTCTGAGACTATTTGAAAAATGGCCAATTTCCAGTCGATTAAAATCAACTGAAACTGGTCAAACGCGTTTTCTTTTGCCACGCTCACATATTGATTCGAAAAATTACGAAATTTGGAATCTAACAATAATTTGACACTGCAGATCCAACAAAAGTGATTTCGCCGAAATCCGAGGTCGTTTGCAAAATTCCCATTTTTAAGGGCCTGAATTCCATAGCGACTATTCAGAATTTTCAACTGGACATATCTTTTGATTCCCGCTATGAAACTTTGATTTTTCGGATTTGTTGGAAAGATATTATCAAATAGATCCTAATGTTTTTGGTTTCACTAAAATCCGGATTGTTTTGCACCCGGTACGTTCAATTGAAGTTTGAAATCGAATTATCGAACTACCGCACCATTTTCAATTCCTTTTATAATTATATATAAATATTTATATTCTAACGACGACGTATATAATATATATGTCGAATTTCAATTCAAAATAAATTTCTCTTCGATTATTATTTAAAATAATTCATTTTAAATATTCAAAATTCGCTTAAATTGCCAAAACAAAAATTTTAAACTGGCCCAGAATTTCCGGGTTATTACAAGATATATATTTAACAGAGATCAATCAACAAAGAACAAAATCCAATGTCAGACACACAGTCCATTTACAAGTCCGTTCTGGGTCTGAACGAAACTGGAGGCACCAATTCCTCGCATATCCGTACAATCAACAGTATGTTTGGACGGCTACTACTTCAATTCCTTCATGGTAGCTACTCCAATCACGAGCAACGGTAGCGCCCATCCATCCAATGTGGAGATCGTCGGTCTTCAACCATATTCGACTCTTCGACTTCTCAACGTCGATTGATTATTTGAAATGAGATAAACTCGGCCTTTTCAAATAACCCACGTATATTTAGGTTTTTGAATCAATTAATCACATGGTTGGACTATTCAACATTCACATTTCAGTTATTTAGTTATGATTTTCATGTCAAATACATTCAACCATCACATATCAAGCAAACATAACAAAATTGGTTTATTTCCACTCTATATCGTCTATAGTATTTTATAACGATATATCGCCATTTTCATTTAATTTAAAACGGCCATATTTAATTAAACGACGTTTCAGGTCGCGTCGATGCACTGGCGCTGCTTTTCGCTAATTTTGTTTTATACATATATGAAAATCTAACCGTTGGATCTTCACAAATTTTACATCATTAGGAAGGTCTTTTCAAAACGAATCCAACGGTTTCAGTTTTGGGAAAATCCGACGGTCGGATCTTCCACACTAACCATTTGAAGTTACGATTTCAATTTACGAACTTCAGCGTCATTATTCGATTTAATTATATATATATATATATATAATCGTTTCTGGCACTGTTTTTCTTCAGTTTTGAATTAAACATTCCAGACAATCCAACCGTCGGATCTTCACAAAGTTGGTGCCGTTGGAAAGATATTTCCAAGGCGAACCCAACGGTTGAGGTTTCGGGAAAATCCAATGGTCGGATTTCCCGCACTAGTCGTTTGAAATCACGGTTTCAAAACATGAACTGCACGACCACGTTTCGTTTTAATTCTATTTATATTTATATCGTTATATAAATATAGTTCCTTCAAAAATTCCTACATCGTTTCCACTTCAATTATTTCACTAACGCCCTTAAATTTTGGAAAATTTCGCCATAACCTCCTTTGTACGGGAGGGTCTAGGAAAATTCCCAAATAGCCACATGGGCGTCTCATATCAAAAACAAAAAGAAAAAGCCAAGCGGCTAGCCAACAGGCTCATAAAATCATCACCCAAAAAAAGCGGTAAATGTGTACCTATTTGTCGGGCACAAAATTCTATTTCCCTTCTCTAGCCCCTTTTTGCTTTAACCTATTCAATAGATATGCATGTACATATATACAATTTCTAACATTTATCATTTTCCATTCAATTTCATATTCGATTTACTTTGGTTTAAAAACACCATTCATTCTAATGTTGCATGCATAGGCTAAAATCGTATCATTAGCTAGTTAATGTATATTTCAACTCATGCACGATTATTTGAACAAGTGGCTATTTTTAACACTTCACATTGCAAAGATGATAATTTTGGCGAACTAAAATAGATTTCAACACATGACTATTTTATTTAGTTCCTATGCATGTAAAAAAAAATATTCCTTTCACAAATATTTATTTCAACGTCCGCATATCTTTAGCATATCACAGATATGATAAAAATGATATTTTTATCGTTCGAAATATTTATTCGACAAATAGATGTTTCAGCACTTCATAGTTCCAATAAAAATGTAATTTTTATTGTTCGATCTTTTGATTCAACACATGAACTTTTCCACTACACACACTTCTCAACAAATGAGCATTTCCACACATGGACATTTTATTTATGTTGTTCATATTAGAAAGATGGGATTTTTATGGTTTAAATTATTTATATAAGGCGAATATTTTTCATACTTCATATATATATATATAAAAATGTGATTTTTATTGTTTAAACACTTCATTCATTCACAAATGAATTTAATTTTCATACACCACTTTTCAACACATGAATATTTCCACACATGGATATAGTTTCAATATATGACTTTAATTTCAACGCAAGAAAATAATTTCAACATATGAAAATAATTCTAACACACAAAGATTATTCAAAATTTCGGCAGCATGACGGCAGGGTAGTTAAAACCGGCACCGTCCCTAGTACGGCTCCTCACTCTACCTTAAAACCTCGCGGTTTTTGACAATGGGGATTCATGCATCTAATTCGCACGCAGGCGGCATGTTTATTTTTATTTCCACAAATATTTCCAATTCATTTCAATCACCAATGGGTATTTTTCAACCACAACCAAACAATATCAACCACAAACAATTATTCAACCATTCGTATTTTTCATCCAATATTTCACACCAATTCGCCACAATAAATATCGTCCATGGTTTGTGGACGAGGGGAGTATATATATATATATAATATAATATATATTTGCTATATTTCACTAGCATTTCAACTCATATATCACTTATTCTATGCATGAAAAAAAATTCATACTTCGCTTATATAGCTTACACTACGTATGTACATGAGGTATACAACACGTATGTAATTTATATTTCGCTTATATAAACTATACACGACATTTTCCATTCAATTTCACAATAATTTAGATTTCTCACATTGGTTTTCGGAGCGCTAAAAATCGATGCGATGTCAGAAAAATCCGCGGCTTCTTCTATTGGGTAGAGAGCTTCCTTGCAGTCTCGATGTTTCCTATTTCATCGAATTTCGTCAACACACCAAAAAGATATGATTTTTCAAAGTGTAAAGATCAAAGAAAAACTGTAACACCCCGCCTCCGCTAGGGTCACCCGCAAAGGAATGCACTTGCTTTAGAGGGGCATTATTGGTAAACATGCACAGAAATGTCACAAGACAGAACATATATAAATAGCGGAAGTAAAATCAAACTTTCATAACATGAATAAATAAGGTCTAAAGCCTTTTACATCAGAGTACATCAAAACCTGTCTTGCAATAGTAAAGAAGCATAAAGACTTTTTAATAAATTATTCCCCAAGTAAAACCGTAAAGTAGCCATAGCCAAGCGAAGTCCAAGCCATCCATGATGACCTTCCAGCAGAAGAAGACCGAACTAAACAGCATTGTTTCCTCCCTGAAACCTTGGGGGGGGGGGGAAACGGAAGAAAAGAGGCGAAACAAAACGGGTCAGTCAAAAAGACTGAGTAAGTCCTATCTACTTCCAGTATAAAAACAGGTAAAGGTAACATGACATGCATAAACTGAAAGTAAACATAAGGATAACTACAAGATAGATAAACCAGGGTAGCCGGTTGAACTACTGCGGCAAGGTAAACTAAGGTATCATGATAACTTCGGTGTTATGATAAGTCAAGGTATCACATCGTCCGATTTCTATCGAGTACATTATCCCAAGGTATCTACCCCGTCTAACATCCCACGGTATCTATTATGTATATTCTTCCTAGTTCTAACATGTATATTTGCTCTGCACCTCTCGTACTAGTATCCCTACCCGCGTCATGTGTTAACCATGAATGTCCCGTGCTCAAAGTCGTGTAATGGTCCATGTCAACCTAATATCGCATATATAGGTTACTCAAATCATATGTTTCTTTCCATGTATAAAAGTTTAGTCCTTTGCCGTACCTCGTACGGGCTTCCTCATGTCGTATTATCCTTGAATTCGTTTGGACTGTCACCCTTGTTCTAGCTAGGCTCTTCCATATGAATCATTGTTTGAACTACTAGGACTCACGCCACCTAGCACTGCTAGGGATTACGCTTACCTGTTGCACGCTTTCGTATTTCGGTTTGGGTTAAACCACCTAGGCCACTAGGGATTACGCTAACCCTCAACCGCGCCCTTTTTCCCACGCATTCATCGTGAATCGTTTTTCTATTACTGTATGCACATGTATCACATCGTGCCACCCGAGTCCCGTCACAGGGCAAACCAAGAAATACAGGACTCTGTCGGGAGCTTTAGATTTATCTGCTGATGCAGATACTAAGGTCTGCTTTTCTACACGTGGCTATGGTCCAACGAGACCCCTCCCTCAACTAGTGAAAGGCAACACAAGAGAAAATCTTGCATCAGAACTACACTCCGGCCAGCCCACATCCTACGGCCTACCTCACCCATAATTAGATAGCAAATCATGGTATGTTGGGTGTTCCCTTCCTTTCCGTACATACACGCTTGAATCAAGATGGTAGATGATCGACGAACTTGCTATCTCGGGCACCTTATGTATTCGTCGACTCACTGCTATCCACCCCAGTCTTTAGGTCGCTCGCATAGCAACCAAGGCATATTCTTGGTTCTTCTACCGCAGACCTCAACCTCTCGTGAGCCTAGTATAATGACCTGGCAGCTCACAGAGGGATCCCAAGAATATCCTCACGTTCCCCGAAGCCACTGCTTCGTTACCCAGTTCGTTGGAGCCTTTATCTAAATCAGATAGCCTGCTCCTACACGCATACTTAAACGTTGACCTAACGTATCGGGTTACTAATCTATCTAAGAAATGGTCCAAATTTCCTTGACTAAGAATTATTACATAGTTTTCCTTAACTAAGGTTTACCACTTAGCCTTATTTCCATAATCCTTGTTAACTATGGTTATTTACCTAATCCTCCGAATTAGGGTTTATCTAATGGGTTAAGTGTCACTTAAGTTCATAACTTAGCCCGTCTACAAACTATGTCAAAATTGGCTAAGTATCCAAGTCCAAGACTTAACCCTACAAACCATGTGTCAAGTTGGCTAAGTATATTAAGCAATCCATAACTTAACCTCGTCTAATCATCATTTTAGATTGGTTAATTATATAAATTAACTTGACCTTGTCATCAAATCGGTCAAGCGTATTCAAGTGATTCGTGACTTAGCCTTATCATGTTTTCACGTTAGATTGGTTAAGTATAGATTAACTTAACCTCATCAAATTAACGAGTTAGATTGGTTAAGTATAGGTCACTTAACCTCATCAAATCATCGTGTTAAATTAGTTAAGTGTTTAACTTAGCCCCATTAAATTACCAAGTTTAGATTAGTTAAGCCTAATCTTAACCCCATCCATTAACTGTATTATACGGTTAAGTGTCATTAAGAAAATTTACTTAACCTTATCACGTTATCGTGTTGGATTGATTAAGTGTTGGTTAACTTAATCCCGTCCACTAGTCGTATAAAAATGGTCAAGTGTCATTAGGCAAATCAAGTTACTTAACCTACCCAAGCTTATCATGTTTTGTTAAGTATCATTAGCCTAATCAAATTACTTAACCCATTTGTCCATATCATATTTGGTTAAGCCTCATTAATCAAATTAACTTAACCCTATTATGCGGCATTAATTTAATTAATGCACCCTCAACCTCTCACATTAGACCTTGTTGTGGTTACTAGTTAAGCCGGGCGGGTCCGGGTAGATTTACACCACAACCTAGTCTAACCTCGGGTCTTAAGCGCGACATGACCAACTTCTCACATTGAGTCCTATTGTTTGCAACTACTAGTTAGGCCGGTCGGTTCCGGGTAGTTTTACGTTGCAAACTCAACCCAACCTCGAGTTGGCCATACTTATATTATCTAAGTTCATCATGTTTCCAAAACATGTTACAAGTTTTCAAGCATTTGGGTAGACCTAACTTAATAGGTAAATTCCCAAAGGGTAGACCTAACTTAATAGGTAAATTCCCAAGCTCATGTTTTTATGCATACTTACATGTCATCTTCCATGTTATCTTTCAAGTCATATTTTCAAGTATAAACACATGTCATATTCAAGTTAAGATTTTGCGACATGTTCATGTTTATCTAACTACCCAAAATCGTGTTTTCCAAACGCAAGCAAAGCGAATCAACATAGTAAGGATACTTTGTCACATATTGGTCTCAAAACATGCATGATGCCAAAAAGGGCTTGGCTTCCACATGCATAACATCATAAAGGGATTGGATATAAACATGCATAGTGTCATAAGGTATTTTGGCCACAAACATGCACATTATCAAAAAGGGTTTGGCCATAAACATGCACAACTTAAAAGAGGGGATTGGCCACGAGCATGCATAATCTCATAAAGGATTTGGCCACAAACTTGCATGTTAGCATAAGGGGTTTGGGTTCATAAACATGCATAAGCCCCAAAATCTTGTCTTAGCCAATGTTTCACAAGTAAAGTGGTTCCTAAAGGTTCATGCTAGCATTTCATGCATAAAGATCCCAACTTGCAAGATAAACTAGGCTAAACATAACATGAGTGACATGATTAAGTTGCTACATCTTAGTCTAAGGTCATAGATCATAGAAAAGGGACAAAGTTAGGTTCACATACATGCATACTTATGTTTTATCTCATTTTATCCCATGTCAATATTAAAAATACCGTTTTGATCCAAAAGTAGCTAGAACTTACATAGGCAAGGCTTAGGAAAGGGGGTCATGCATCATTTTGACGAAGAAAGGTGGCTCCTTTGAAGAAGAACCATCATGAAACTCGCATAACAATGTTGATTTGGCCTCCATTTGGTGTAGCAAGCTTGCATATCTTGATTTGAACCCGATTTGAATGCATAGGCTCTAGGGATTGGAGATGGAGGCCATGATCAAAATTGATTTTGGCAGCACTTAGTTGCTAGGTTTGATTTTTAGGGATTTAGGTTAGGTTTAGGGTCTTTTTATAGAGATTAGGAGTGTTTTAGGCCCTTAGATTAACCCTACGATAGATTGGGACCATCAGATCTCGGAAGCTTCCAGAACCAGCCCAAGAACAAGACCAGGTGAGACAAGCAGGTGTGCCAGGCAGCTTGCCCCGGCCACCCCCTGTCGACAGGCAAGTCGACAGGGCTGTCGACTTGGTCTGGGCCCAAGTCGACAGGCCTATCGACAGCCCTGTCGACATGCCCTAGGCGGGGAAACTTCCCGCCTAGCCCCAGATCTGATTTCCAAAATTGTTTCCGAAATTCAAATTCCCAGAAATCTTCTTTGGGCCTTTAACGGGTCATACGGACTCCGATTCTCGAAAACTCGGACTCTATTTCGCGTATTTTTCCAAGACGAACGCAAAGGCATAGTCCGTTTTACTTGATTTAGAATTTAAAATTAAATTCTGCCTTGATTCTCGTTTTAACATGTTATCGAAATACGAGTTGTTACATTCTCCCCACCTTTTAGGATTTCGTCCCCGAAATCTCAAAGTTAGGAAGAACATATCCTACCATCCATCATCCATCTACTCAAACCATCATCCACAAGCAAACATTGTCCTTAAACGACTCCTAATGCTTTATGAATGTATGCAAAACGTGTGTGTACATGTCCCTTAGCTAATGCTAATGATCAGGCCTGAATAATCTTTCTAATGCAAAATATGAATAATGCCATGAATCCAACATGTATGCAAATAGTCCTAGTCATATAGATACTATATGCGTGCACAAACATTCATCCATATGCAACGTCCACATGGTAACACATTCAATTTCATCCATAAACAAGTATAAATACTCGTGCATATGCAATATGAAATGTGACCGAGTCGAGCTAATATCTAATGTAAATTCGCGCATCCACGATTAACCACTTGCAACCATTTGCAACCATATCAACCATAACATGTTTCAAATACATGTTTACATCCATAGGGTTCTCCCTAAGATTCCCTGAAACAGGGTCGAGAAGATAAACAAAACAAACTCCGTACAGGATTTGTAACAGAGACAGGTCCGAGAGGATATCCATAAAATATAGCCTACAAGCGAGCTCAACAGAAAACAGGGATCAATAATATATTCCCAAAAGAGATATCATGCACGTATTTAGACTTCAGTCTCCTGAGTCGCATCACCTTGAGCTTAGTTCCATCGTGCCTTGACTGCCTTTGACTTCATGATTTCGTAGCTCCTTGATTCCTATTTCCAAGGTGCGATTGAAATTCATTTCACTACCGCCTCTCGTTTCACTTTCACTTATTCTTTTCTTCTAGAATACTTGGCGAAAACAGGACTGCGTACTCATGATCTCATGCAAGCTTTCCAAAATTCACTAGTGAATCTTGGATCTCATTTATATACTATAAGGTATTCCATGTAGAAGAACTTTCTCGTGAAGGTAAACAGATGTCAACCAGGTTACCAAGCGCACTTACTAGGGTGATTTCTATAACCCATGCATAAGTGAAATAAACCATCCGTCTTATCGGCGAACACCACTCGATCGGGCTTCAAATTTCCAATAAAGGCATCAAGGGATTCTAAGTAACTAGTCATGTTAGAACCTCAAAAGGGTTACACGATACTTCGAGGGTATTACCAAGGCTAGTCAAAAGGTCTAACTACCCTCCTATCAAAACCGAGAGTGGCACCCCCTACTGGATAACCACTTCATCCCTAGAATCCACCCATAGCTTATAAACATAAGCATTATTTCCAAGCTCAATACTCGGCATAGACATTCTCAAATCCAAACAAGTCATGAATAAATGGACCGATCTTCCAATAGGACTTGGGACAAAAACGGGATCCCCTACTACGCTAGTACTAAGGTGCAGAGACTCAACTATCGAAGCGGACTTAAAAGATGTGGTGATCAAAACAAAGTCCCGACAGGATGATAGAGAAGAAAAGCTAAACCTTTAACAAGATCGTTACCCTCCTTCTGAGGTACCCTAGAAATGAGAGCATACTATTGCCCTCCCAATGATCTTGTCCTTGTCCCATGATACTTAACTATCTATCCCGTTTTACCATGCCAAAGGTACTCTCTCGTCATGGGTTTCATTGTTCATCTTTCTCCCTCCTTTGAGGACTAAGCCATACCAACAAGTTGCTCATCCTTAAGCTCGTAACCTTTATCCTCTTTCTCACTATCCTTTCTTATAACGCGACCACTGGTCTCTCGAGGACCACCTCCATCGTATGGAAAGCACTTCCGTAGATAGAAAAGACTAGTCGTAGTTAAAACCACTGTGACTACAGATGGAGGAAAGAAAGGAAAGGAGATTCAATCAAGGAAACAAGGATAGTGCTAATGGCCTTTGGGGAATAGCCTTTTTCTTTTTAAAAGAAAATTTTCTTGAAAAATGCTTCTTTATAAACGATTTTCAAATAGTTTTCAGAAGGTCTTTAAAAACTTTTGTCCAGTCTGGTAACCTTCTGCTCTGATACCAAATGTAACACCCCGCCTCCGCTAGGGTCACCCGCAAAGGAATGCACTAGCTTTAGAGAGGCATTATTGGTAAACATGCACAGAAATGTCACAAGACAGAACATATATAAATAGCGGAAGTAAAATCAAACTTTCATAACATGAATAAATAAGGTCTAAAGCCTTTTACATCAGAGTACATCAAAACCTGTCTTGCAATAGTAAAGAAGCACAAAGACTTTTTAATAAATTATTCCCCAAGTAAAACCGTAAAGTAGCCATAGCCAAGCGAAGTCCAAGCCATCCATGATGACCTTCCAGCAGAAGAAGACCGAACTAAACAGCATTGTTTCCTCCCTGAAACCTGGGGGGGGGGGGAAACGGAAGAAAAGAGGCGAAACAAAACGGGTCAGTCAAAAAGACTGAGTAAGTCCTATCTACTTCCAGTATAAAAACAGGTAAAGGTAACATGACATGCATAAACTGAAAGTAAACATAAGGATAACTACAAGATAGATAAACCAGGGTAGCCGGTTGAACTACTGCGGCAAGGTAAACTAAGGTATCATGATAACTTCGGTGTTATGATAAGTCAAGGTATCACATCGTCCGATTTCTATCGAGTACATTATCCCAAGGTATCTACCCCGTCTAACATCCCACGGTATCTATTATGTATATTCTTCCTAGTTCTAACATGTATATTTGCTCTGCACCTCTCGTACTAGTATCCCTACCCGCGTCATGTGTTAACCATGAATGTCCCGTGCTCAAAGTCGTGTAATGGTCCATGTCAACCTAATATCGCATATATAGGTTACTCAAATAATATGTTTCTTTCCATGTATATAAGTTCAGTCCTTTGCCGTACCTCGTACGGGCTTCCTCATGTCGTATTATCCTTGAATTCGTTTGGACTGTCACCCTTGTTCTAGCTAGGCTCTTCCATATGAATCATTGTTTTAACTACTAGGACTTACGCCAGCTAGCACTGCTAGGGATTACGCTTACCTGTTGCACGCTTTCGTATTTCGGTTTGGGTTAAACCACCTAGGCCACTAGGGATTACGCTAACCCTCAACCGCGCCCTTTTTCCCACGCATTCATCGTGAATCGTTTTTCTATTACTGTATGCACATGTATCACATCGTGCCACCCGAGTCCCGTCACAGGGCAAACCAAGAAATGCAGGACTCGGTCGGGAGCTTTAGATTTATCTGCCGATGCAGATACTAAGGTCTGCTTTTCTACACGTGGCTATGGTCCCACGAGACCCCTCCCTCAACTAGTGAAAGGCAACACAAGAGAAAATCTTGCATGAGAACTACACTCCGGCCAGCCCACATCCTACGGCCTACCTCACCCATAATTAGATAGCAAATCATGGTCTGTTGGGTGTTCCCTGCCTTTCCGTACGTACGCGCTTGACTCAAGATGGTAGATGATCGACGAACTTGCTATCTCGGGCACCTTATGTATTCGTCGACTCACTGCTATCCACCCCAGTCTTTAGGTCGCTCGCATAGCAACCAAGGCATATTCTTGGTTCTTCTACCGCAGACCTCAACCTCTCGTGAGCCTAGTATAATGACCTGGCAGCTCACAGAGGGATCCCAAGAATATCCACACGTTCCCCGAAGCCGCTGCTTCGTTACCCAGTTCGTTGGAGCCTTTATCTAAATCAGATAGCCTGCTCCTACATGCATACTTAAACGTTGACCTAACGTATCGGGTTACTAATCTATCTAAGAAATGGTCCAAATTTCCTTGACTAAGAATTATTACTTAGTTTTCCTTAACTAAGGTTTACCACTTAGCCTTATTTCCATAATCCTTGTTAACTATGGTTATTTACCTAATCCTCCGAATTAGGGTTTATCTAATGGGTTAAGTGTCACTTAAGTTCATAACTTAGCCCATCTACAAACCATGTCAAAATTGGCTAAGTATCCAAGTCCAAGACTTTACCCTACAAACCATGTGTCAAGTTGGCTAAGTATATTAAGCAATCCATAACTTAACCTCGTCTAATCATCATTTTAGATTGGTTAATTATATAAATTAACTTGACCTTGTCATCAAATCGGTCAAGCGTATTCAAGTGATTCGTGACTTAGCCTTATCATGTTTTCACGTTAGATTGGTTAAGTATAGATTAACTTAACCTCATCAAATTAACGAGTTAGATTGGTTAAGTATAGGTCACTTAACCTCATCAAATCATCGTGTTAAATTAGTTAAGTGTTTAACTTAGCCCCATTAAATTACCAAGTTTAGATTAGTTAAGCCTAATCTTAACCCCATCCATTAACTGTATTATACGGTTAAGTGTCATTAAGAAAATTTACTTAACCTTATCACGTTATCGTGTTGGATTGATTAAGTGTTGGTTAACTTAATCCCGCCCACTAGTCGTATAAAAATGGTCAAGTGTCATTAGGCAAATCAAGTTACTTAACCTACCCAAGCTTATCATGTTTTGTTAAGTATCATTAGCCTAATCAAATTACTTAACCCATTTGTCCATATCATATTTGGTTAAGCCTCATTAATCAAATTAACTTAACCCTATTATGCGGCATTAATTTAATTAATGCACCCTCAACCTCTCACATTAGACCTTGTTGTGGTTACTAGTTAAGCCGGGCGGGTCCGGGTAGATTTACACCACAACCTAGTCTAACCTCGGGTCTTAAGCGCGACATGACCAACTTCTCACATTGGGTCCTATTGTTTGCAACTACTAGTTAGGCCGGTCGGTTCCGGGTAGTTTTACGTTGCAAACTCAACCCAACCTCGAGTTGGCCATACTTATATTATCTAAGTTCATCATGTTTCCAAAACATGTTACAAGTTTTCAAGCATTTGGGTAGACCTAACTTAATAGGTAAATTCCCAAAGGGTAGACCTAACTTAATAGGTAAATTCCCAAGCTCATGTTTTTATGCATACTTACATGTCATCTTCCATGTTATCTTTCAAGTCATATTTTCAAGTATAAACACATGTCATATTCAAGTTAAGATTTTGCGACATGTTCATGTTTATCTAACTACCCAAAATCTTGTTTTCCAAACGCAAGCAAAGCGAATCAACATAGTAAGGATACTATGTCACATATTGGTCTCAAAACATGCATGATGCCAAAAAGGGCTTGGCTTCCACATGCATAACATCATAAAGGGATTGGCCATAAACATGCATAGTGTCATAAGGTATTTTGGCCACAAACATGCACATTATCAAAAAGGGTTTGGCATTAAACATGCACAACTTAAAAGAGGGGATTGGCCACGAGCATGCATAATCTCATAAAGGATTTGGCCACAAACTTGCATGTTAGCATAAGGGGTTTGGGTTCATAAACATGCATAAGCCCCAAAATCTTGTCTTAGCCAATGTTTCACAAGTAAAGTGGTTCATAAAGGTTCATGCTAGCATTTCATGCATAAATATCCCAACTTGCAAGATAAACTAGGCTAAACATAACATGAGTGACATGATTAAGTTGCTACATCTTAGTCTAAGGTCATAGATCATAGAAAAGGGACAAAGTTAGGTTCACATACATGCATACTTATGTTTTATCTCATTTTATCCCATGTCAACATTAAAAATACCGTTTTGATCCAAAAGTAGCTAGAACTTACATAGGCAAGGCTTAGGAAAGGGGGTCATGCATCATTTTGACGAAGAAAGGTGGCTCCTTTGAAGAAGAACCATCATGAAACTCGCATAACAATGTTGATTTGGCCTCCATTTGGTGTAGCAAGCTTGCATATCTTGATTTGAACCCGATTTGAATGCATAGGCTCTAGGGATTGGAGATGGAGGCCATGATCAAAATTGATTTTGGCAGCACTTAGTTGCTAGGTTTGATTTTTAGGGATTTAGGTTAGGTTTAGGGTCTTTTTATAGAGATTAGGAGTGTTTTAGGCCCTTAGATTAACCCTAGGATAGATTAGGACCATCAGATCTCGGAAGCTTCCAGAACCAGCCCAAGAACAAGACCAGGTGAGACAAGCAGGTGCGCCAGGCAGCTTGCCCCGGCCACCCCCTGTCGACAGGAAAGTCGACAGGGCTGTCGACTTGGTCTGGGCCCAAGTCGACAGGCCTGTCGACAGCCCTGCCGACATGCCCTAGGCGGGGAAACTTCCCGCCTAGCCCCAGATCTGATTTCCAAAACTGTTTCCAAAATTCAAATTCCCAGAAATCTTCTTTGGGCCTTTAACGGGTCATACGGACTCCGATTCTCGAAAACTCGGACTCTATTTCGCGTATTTTTCCGAGACGAACGCAATGGCATAGCCCGTTTTACTTGATTTAGAATTTAAAATTAAATTCTGCCTTGATTCTCGTTTTAACATGTTATCAAAATACGAGTTGTTACAAAAACTCACTTCACGAAGCTTCAAAACTAGGTTTACAGTTTTCGCGAAATCCGTGGCACGAGGGGACGATCGGGGAGTTGGACATGGAAGAGGGAAGAGAGGGCTTTAAATCGGTGGTGGTTTGGTGGCGTTCGGTGGTCGGTGGCGTTTAGGGCGGCGGCGGGAAGTGCTCGACTTCCTGGCGTCGATACGGGCGGAGGAGGCGACTGTGGCGGCGGCGGTAGGGTCAGATTTGAAGAGGAGGAGGAGGCGCGTCGAGGTAGGGGGGTGGCGCAGGCGGAAATCGCCTGAGGCGGCGGCGATTTGGGTCAGTGTTTTCTCAAACGAACTCCTTATTAAACCCAATGACTATCGCCCCTAGCTAAATACCCCCATTCCGGACACAATGGGATATGTTTCGTAGGCCAATTTGACTGTTACAGTCAGTTATCTTTCAAATTAAAGTATAAAACATTTAATTTTTAACTCTGAATGCACATTTCAATTTGCCAGGGCCACAAACTGATTCAAAAAATTCCAGAAAAATAGATCTAGCTATGTTTTGATGCTACGGTCCCAACAAAACTAGTTTCGTTTAATTCTGAGGTCGTTTGAAAAATGGCCATTTTCTGGTCGATCCAATTTAACAGAAATCGACCAAACACATTTTCTTTTGCCACGCTGACATAATAGCTTCAAAAATTATGAAATTCGATACCTAGCAATAATTTGACATCCCGGACCCAGCAAAAGTGGTTTCGTCGAATTCCGAGGTCGTATGCAAAATATCAATTTTCCAGGGCTATATGTTCTATATACCGACTCTTCTGAAAATTCACTCGGCCATAACTTTTGATTCCGGTATGAAACTTCGATTTTTCAGATTCGTTAGAAAGGTATTGACTAACAGATTTAAATATTTTTGGTTTCGCTAAAATCCGTTATATTTTCGACCCTGCATAGTCGGTCAAAGTTTGAATTCAAATTTTCAAACTGACTCACTTTTCCTAATTCACTATTTTATTGAAATATTCTATTTCAATTGTTCAAATTCCTTTGAAATAACCAATTTAAAATTTTTAAATTGGCTTGTATTTTCCGGGTTATTACAATCTCCCCTACTTAAAACTTTTCGTCCTCGAAAAGGAAACAACAGTAAAGTAGGAAATAAAATGTAAATGCGAAGTATTGTAAAGGTACCTTGCACTGGAGTTAGTCAGAGATATCCACTCTGCATTTGGGTTAAGCTTGCTTAATGCTTTCCTCAGTTTCCCAAGTACAGTCTCTAGGATCACTGCTCCACTGCACTTTAACTAAATGAACCTTTTTGCTTCTGAGTTCTCTAGTTTCTTTGCCAACAATCTTTAATGGCTCTCTCCTGAGTGCTAGTTCTGGAGTTATCTCCACATCCCGTTGCGCTGCTTCTTCTACAACGAGATCCGGATCATGCACATGTCTCCTAAGTTGAGATGCGTGAAATACATTGTGCACTCCAGGCAACCAATCTGGTAATTGAACCCTATAAGCAAGAGTTCCAATTTGTTCAAGTATAGGAAAGGGACCAGTAAATCTCGGAGCCAACTTCCCAGTCTTTCCAAATCTGATTACTCCTCTAATCAGAGAAACCTTCAAATAAACATGATCACCAACATCAAATGTCAAATCTCTCCTTCTAGAGTCTGCATAACTTTTCTGTCGGCTTTGGGAGGTTTTCAATCGCTTCTTGATGAAGTCCACTTTATCAGATGCTTCTCTAATCATATCGGGTCCTAGTACAAGTCTGTTGCCAGGTTCTACCCAACATGCTGGAGATCTGTAGGGTCTGCCATATAATGCTTCAAACGACGACATTCTCAAACTTGCTTGATAGCTATTGTTATAAGAGAATTCTGCCAAATGCAAATGATCTTCCCATGACCCACCAAAATCGATTATACAAGCCTGCAATAAATCTTCTAGAATTCTATTCACCCGCTCAGTTTGGCCATATGTTTGAGGGTGATAAGCGGTGCTCATATTCAGTTTTGTTCCCAATTCTGTCTGGAAAGCCTCCCAGAACTTGCTAGTAAATAGGGGATCTCTATCGCTGACTATGCTGATGGGAATTCCATGCAGCTTAACAATTTCTCTGAAATATATCTGTGCTAGACTTTGGGCAGTTCTATTGGATCTGACAGGTATAAAATGGGCAGTCTTCGTGAAGCGATCTACGATTACCCAAATGTTGTCATTACCTTTCTTGGTTCGCGACAAACCATCTATGAAATCCATGGAAATCTGTTCCCATTACCAGCCTGGGACTTCCAACGGTTGCAATAGTCCAGCTAGCTTCTGCTGGTCACTCTTGACCACTTGACAAGTAGGGCATCTGCTAACATACAAAGAAATATCTCTTTTCATTGCCTTCCACCAGAAAGTGCGTTTGATATCGTTGTACATTTTACTCACCCCGGGATGGATGCAAAATTTGGATTTATGGCATTCGTCTAGCACTTCTCTTCGAAGGCCTGGAATATTTGGAATGCAAATCCTATTATTTAACCTGAGAACCCCCCTATTGTCAGTACGGAAACTCGTGGTTTCACCTTCCTTGACTCTCTGACTGATTCTCTGAATGAATTCATCGTCTTTCTGAAGGGCTGAAATCCTATCAATCAATCCAGGTGTAATTATAAGATGGGCAACGATTGCGGTCTTTCTACTAAGCGCATCCGCTACTACGTTAGCTTTCCCCGGCGTATATAGGATATCCAGATCATATGCTGCAAGAAATTCTAGCCAACGCTGCTGCCTAAGATTCAGATCTTTCTGGGTATATAAATACTTCAATGATTGATGATCGGTATACAGTATAAATTTCTCGCCCAATAAATAATGCCTCCAGATTTTCAATGCAAAAACGATGGCTAGCAGCTCAAGATCATGAGTCACATAATTCTTCTCATGCGGTTTCAGTTGGCGGCTTGCATAAGCGACTACTTGGCCTCTCTGCATTAACACTGCACCAAGACCTCTAATAGAAGCATTTTTCCAAACCGTTAAATCCTGATTGCCATCAATAATAGTTAACACTGGAGCGGTGGTCAGCGTCGATTTCAATTCCTGGAAAGTGTAACACCCTACTCCCGCTATGATCACTCACTAAGGGAATGCCATAGCATCGGTGGAGTATTTTAGTGAATATAGAACAGAAAAATTACAACAAGACAGATATAAATAGTACTTGAAATTTTAAAACATCATCTCATAACAGCGGAAGTAAAACATGTCTGGTTACATCATAAAACCACAATAAAGGTCAAGTACAATATCCATCAAAATAAAGAAGTACATAATCCCACTCTCATACAATAGCCAAACAAAAGAAAAGATAACTGGATAACTAGAGCTTTACATCTATCCAAGCTCCTAAAGACTGGAACAGCAATCCGATCAAGCTCCACTACTGCTAGGATCCACCGTAGGACCTGAGGGTTGGGAAAAAGATAAAAACAACAGGGTCAGACATAAGTCTGAGCGAGTCCTATAACTTTAACAATACAATCGTTAAAGTAACCAGAGAAGACATAAAATGATATACGGTAACATATAGGGATGAATGGCTACCCTAAGCAGTCAACTAAACGAAGATAAAGGATAAAGACGCATCTACCCTCCCTAAGGTAAATTACTAAACTGCACCACACCAGTCGTTCCTAACTTAAAGGTTGATCCCACCCAAGGACTTATAAAATTTACTAATTAGTACCTGCGTACCCCTAGGTGACCAAGTAGGCGCCACGGGGCCCTACAATCCACTAGGTGTACACACTACTTCCCATTCGATCGGCTCCCTAACGTAGATACCCGTGCTGGCCCCACCGTGGGATGTATCATTCCCCAATGTGGCAACCTGATGAAACTAAAGGTGCACGGCTTATATCTACTCGATGCAACAACGGCTTACCTACCAGCCCGGGCCCACTCACGCATATGAAGCCCGTTGGACTTGCGTTGCCACCGCTAACCCGTTTGCCTCTTACAGTCAAGCCCAGTATGCGTGTCCCGTCCTCGACATGGGTCGAGCCCACAAAGATACGTATGGGTTACTGGTTGAAATGGGCCTCCACAAGCTACCCACCTAAGCTTGTCCCTTTTTCTAGTATATCCTACTTAACCCTTTAATCATGTTTTAATTACATGTTCTATTTTGGTTAAGTATTCTAATCGTATTTTCTATTGCCACCCAAGGCAACCACTAGATTTTCTCATGCCACCCGAGGCACCCACTTAACCCCTCATGTCCCTCTACATGCTAATGTGGTTAAGTGTTTCTTAATTAATTAATTAAGAACGTAACCTTTGTAAAGACCTCTCACATTAGACTGTCTTTTATGACCGCTGGTTAAGCCGGTTGGGTCCGGGCAGCCTTATGTCATAACAGAGTCTAACCTCGTGTCTTTACATTAATTACGTATTTAGTTTGTGCCTAAGACCTCTCACATTGGGCTAACATTTGTAGCAACTGGTTAAGCCGGTTGGGTCCGGGCAGTTTTACGCTACAACTGAGTCCAACCTCGTGTCTTAGTCAATTAATTACACCTAATTAATCACCCTCATAATTTTATATTAATTATCCCTAATTAATCAAGTTTTCTTAACATGGGTAGACCTAACTTAATAGGTAAATTCCCATGGGGTAGACCTAACTCAATAGGTAAATTCCCAACACATAGTATGGGTACACCTAACCAAATAGGCAAATTCCCATACTATGTTTATTTATTTTGTGTTATGCATAATTATATTAATTTCACACAATCTTATTAACTTATGCATTTAATTACCCCATCGTTCCCACGTAATTTCGTTCATGATATAACACATATAAAAGGTGTCAACTTGCATATGAATGAACATGTTTCAAAGGTGCCATCTTGCATATTAACAAACACATAACTTGCATATGAACTTGCATAACATGTCACATAACTTGCATATAATATGTCACATAACTTACATATTCATTTTGCATAACAAACTTGCATATTAGCTTATAGACTTGCATAATGTGTCATCATGAACTTGCATATTAATAAACATGTAACTTGCATATTTACATACATGTAACTCGCATATTAACAAACATGTAACTTGCATATAAAGAAACATGTAACTTGCATATTTACATACATGTAACTTGCATATTAACAAACATGTAACTTGCATATTAACAAACATGTAACTTGCATATTTACATACATGTAACTTGCATATTAACAAACATGTAACTTGCATATTAACAAACATGTAACTTGCATAGCATATTACCATGAACTTGCATAACATGCATATGATTACATAGCCCACAACTTGCATATTTAGCATCATGCAAACATAACATACATCATATTAAACTTGCATAAGCTTACATACTCAACATGCATAAACATAAGATTAATGCTAACATCATATCATATGATTCAAAGCTCATTAACCCACATACAAAACCATAAATCTCATCACATCTCATCTAATTAGTTTACCAAAAGATCATCAAAGTGATAGAAACTCACAACTAGCAACTTTGAACACCAAATGAAGAAGATTAAGATGCTAAGAAGGGATTAGAAGTTGATTAGAGAGTGATTAGTATGCAACCCTCTTCATAAAATTAGTGGAGGCCATGAGAGCTAGCATTTTGCCATAGTTTAGTCACTAGGTTTAATTATGAATGAATTAGGGTAGGTTAGGGTCTTATTTATTGATTAGGCAAGTGTTTTAGGCCATAGGATTAACCCTAGATTCAATCCAAGCCATCAAAGCATGTCTTGGGGAAGAAGTCAAGTGTAGGAACCATCTAGGGCCTTTAGATTAAAGATGGACCATGAGAACCATTCAAATGCAAAATCTGCACTTGAGCGAATCGGCCCACGGGTTGACAGCCAAACACCCTGGATTAACCCCTAGTCGACCCAGCGGGCTTGGGTCGACTTCAAAAATCGGCCGGTTCGGTTATTCCCCTCTCCCAATTCGCTGTTTTGAGCATTTTTGCATATTTATTTATTAAATTTTCAATTATATATATATATATATATCAATATATATATATATATATATATATATCTACACAACCCATTTCACTTAATTAAGTATACTTTAATTTGGGAATTTTCGTGAAACTTCGCGAGGCCATATCTTGGTCATACGGACTCCGATTTTCGAAAACTCGGACTCTATTTCGCGTATTTTTCCGAGACGAACACAATGGCATAGCCCGTTTCCCTTGATTCCCATTTTAGAATTAAATTCTGCCTCGATTTATGTTATTACAGGTTATTGAAAATACGGGTTGTTACATTCTCCCCTCCTTAAAGGATTTCGTCCCCGAAATCTTCAAGTTAGGAAGAACGTATCCTACCATCCAATCATCCATCTACTCAAAGCATCATCCACGAGCAATCATTGTCCTTACAAGATTCTAAATGCTGGATGGATATATGCAAAAGTGTGTGTATATGTACTTACCTAATGCGAAAATCAGGCGGTTACTGATACAGTAAACCTCCTTAATGCAAACCATGATAGTGCCATGCATCCAATATGTATGCGAAACCCTATTGACACATACAAATTTCTACATGCGTGCACAACCATGCACAAAAATGCATCATCCATATGATAACACAGCCATGATACATCCATCAATCTAACTACCACATCCATTTATGCAATATGCAACATGAAGTGACTGAGCCGATCTAGTGCCTAATGTGTGTGTATATGCATCCACGAGCAACCACTAGCAAACAATTGCATCCATATGCATCCATCAACCATAACATGTTTCAAACACATGTTTCAACCATAGGTTTTACCCTATCTAAAGGTCATAGGTATTAGCGAGAGGATATACTAAAGATAAGATAAGTACTAGACAAGCAATAAAGGAGAAGTTAAAAGACATACTCTCAAAAAGAAATGGATACAAAGAACGCATCTTTGCTTCCGTCTCCCAAGTAGCATTGCTTTCGTCATCTCCCCATTGCACTTTAACTAGCTGAACTTCTCTGTTCCTCAACTTCCTAGTTTCTGACCCAAGGATGCGAGTAGGAGCTCGTCGAATCGTCGCATCACGCTCTACCTCTACATCTCTAAGCAAGCTCGGCTCTACCACCTCCGCGGTCTCATGTAAGCACTTCCTCAAATGTGATACATGGAATACATCATGAACACCACTAAGTCTGTCGGGCAACTCCACCCTATATGCCATCCGTCCAATCCTTTCCTTAATAGGAAACGGCCCAACAAATCTCGGTGCTAACTTCCCTACGGACCCAAAGCGAACAACATTTCTCAATGGAGATACTTTGACAAAAACCATGTCCCCAACCTCAAACTCAAGATCCGTCCTTCTCCGATCCGCATAAGATTTCTGTCTATCTTGCGCTGCTTTCATCCTTTTTCGAATTAAATCAATCTTCTCTGAAGTCTCTCTAACCATATCCGGCCCAAGCAAGATCTTATCCGTAGATTCCCACCAACATGTAGGAGATCGACAAGGCCTTCCATAAAGAGCTTCGAAAGGAGCCATACCAATACTGGACTGAAAGCTGTTATTATATGCGAACTCCACCAAAGGAAGATGTTCTTCCCATGTACCTCCAAAATCCAAGATACAAAGCCTCAAAAGATCTTCTAAGATACGGTTCACCCTCTCGGTCTGACCGTCCGTCTGAGGATGATATGCGGTGCTCAAACACAACTGAGTCCCTACCGCCTCTTGCAAACTTCTCCAAAACTCACTAGTGAAAATAGGATCTCGATCACTCACAATGCTGGATGGTACGCCATGCAATCTAACAATCTCTCTAACATAGACTGAAGCAAGCCATGGAGCGGTCCTCTTACTCTTTACGGGTATAAAATGGGCACTCTTTGTAAGTCTGTCTACCACAACCCAAATTCCCGTATTGCCCTTCCTCGATCTCGGTAACCCGTCGATGAAATCCATCGAGACACTATCCCACTTCCACTGTGGAACTTCCAATGGGTGTAGCAACCCACCGGGTTTCCTTTGCTCCACTTTAACTTGTTGGCACACTAAGCATCTAGCCACATACTCGGCCACATCTTTCTTCATACCGGCCCAAAAGAAAACTCTCTTCATGTCTTGGTACATTTTGTCTCCACCGGGATGAATAGTCATTCTTGAACGATGTGCATCATCCAAAATAGCCTTCTTCAAACCCTCATCTTGCGGTACACAAAGTCTACCGTCTCTATGCAACCATCCCTTATCATCTATGGTGTATCTACCCAAATGGCTGGACGACTCCCCTCTTATAAGCTTCTCTACCAACACAACCAACTGTGGGTCGTCTCGCTGAGCCTCGCCAATCCGTCTCAAAAGAGTAGGTCTAACCTCCAAGGATGCCAACAAACCAGGTACAAAATCAACGGAAGGTCTGAAGTCAAACAAAGAAAGAAACTCCAAGCTTCGTCGTTCCACGAACAATGGACTCAAAGATAGCCTTTTTCTACTTAAGGCGTCTGCCACCACGTTACCCTTACCAGGGGTATACGCTATCTCGAAATCATAGGATGCTAAGAACTCCATCCACCTTTGCTGTCTTAAGTTTAAATCCTTCTGAGAGAATAAGTACTTCAATGATTTATTGTCGGTGAACAACTCGAATCTCTCACCAAGAAGATAATGGCGCCAAGACTTAAGTGCGAAAACAATCGCGGCCAACTCTAGATCATGGGTAGGGTAATTCTTCTCATGCACTCTCAATTGTCTCCCTCCATAGGCTATTACCCTTCCCTCCTGCATCAAGACTGCGCCTAATCCTGTTCCACAAGCATCGGTATAAACAACAAACGGCTTACTCCCATCTGGAAGCACTAAAACTGGAGCGGTGGTCAAAGCTCTCTTTAACCGTCGGAAAGCATCATCACAATCTACATCCCATGAGAAAACCAGATTCTTCTTCGTCAAGCGGGTTAATGGGGCTGATATCTTCGCGAAGTCTTTGATGAACTTCCTATAATATCCTGCCAACCCCAAGAAACTTCTTACCTCGGTAGCATTTCTAGGAACTTTCCAATCCTGGATAGATACTATCTTTGCGGGATCCACAGCTATCCCTTCCTTAGAGACCACATGCCCTAAGAATCGCACTTCTCTTCTCCAAAAATGGCATTTAGAGAATTTAGCTTTAAGACTATGCGCTCGAAGAGTCTCCAACACTTCCTTGAGATGTAAGGCATGCTCTTCTTCATTCTTGGAAAAGACCAAGATGTCATCCACAAAAACTACTACAAACTTATTCAGATACTCTCTGAACACTCTACTCATGAGATCAACAAAGTATGCGGGGGCGTTTGTCAACCCAAATGGCATCACTAGCCACTCATAAAAACCATCCGGAGTCCGGAAAGCAGTCTTCTCTATACTGTCCTCCGCCACTCTTAACTGATGAAACCCTGTAGCTAAGTCCATCTGCGAAAATACTGACGCGCCAACCAACTGATCAAAGAGATCATCTATCCTCGGTAATGGGTGTCTATTCTTCTTCGTGAGCTTATTAAGTTCCCTATAATCCACACAAAGTCTGAGGGACCCATCCGCCTTCGTGGCAAACACTACTGGAGCTCCCCACTCCGATATACTTCGCCTTATGAACCCCTTCTCAAGCAACTCCCCTACTTGCTTATGAAGTTCTCTTCTCTCACGAGGAGCCATGTGGCGTACTGGCAAAGACACTGGTTTGGCATTATCCACCAAATAAATTCGGAAATCTATCTCCCGCTTCGGAGGCAAACCCTTTACTTCTTCAAACACATCCGGATATTCCCGGACTACTCTGACAGAACACAAACTTTCGACCGAAGCATCGAGCGATTCAAGATAACTTAGCAAAACAGATTCCATGGGATTGCAAGAGATCTCGAGAGTGTTACCCAAGCGGGTCATGAGCCTGACAACTCTCCTTTCGCAATCAAGAACGGCACCATTACTGGATAACCAGTCCATGCCCAAGATCAACCCATAGCCCGTGAAGCCCAATACAAAAGCATCACATCTAAACTCAACGCTAAGTATAGAAATCTTCAAACCCAAACATATCATAGACAGATATATGGAGCCCCCAATTGGGTTTGAGACAACCAAGGGATCCTCAACTAGACTGGTGTCTAAGTGCAGTGACTCAACTAACGATGATGAGATAAAAGAATGCGATGCGCCAGAGTCAAACAAAGTACGAACTGGATGATCAAACAGAAAAACCAGACTTTCAACGGAAATAGTTCTACCTCTCTGCTGAATCGGTGGAACTGAGAGAACCTGAACTTGCCCCCCTGACTGAGGTGGTGCTATAAGAGCTTGCACCTGGCCTCCTGAGGTAGACCCCGTCTTCTGCCCCTTCTTTGGGCAGTTTTTCACAAGATGCCCTGCTTCACCACAATGAAAGCAACCGGTCTTCTTCTTTTTGCGACAATCCTTACTGAGGTGTCCTGGTGTTCCACAATTGAAGCACTTCTTCTTCGTCTTCTTTTTGTCACCATTGCCTTTTCCGCCCTTGCCTTGTTGTTGCTGTTGCGGTTTCTTCTGATCCCCCTTTTTCTCTGGTGCCTTAGAATTCTTATCATCCTCATGCATAAGTGCCATGTAGACAAGCTTCTCAAAAGTGGCCCCCATAGGAATGTGAGTCATAGCTATTCCTTGCAATGGTTCGTTCAAGCCTCTAACGAACCTCAAAGCCTTCTTCTCCGGTGTATTCACCAACTCTATGCCAAACCTTGCTAATTGATTGAATTTGTTGACATATTCTTTCACCGTGAGATTCCCTTGCTTCAAATTCAAGAACTTCTCCATAAACAGATTCTCTTCCGCCCTTGAGAGAAACTTAGCCCCAAACCTTTGCTTAAAATCTGCCCAAGAGTCAACAGGGCGTTCTCCATTAGTGACCTCCCACCAGAATGAGGCCTCTCCCTTCATTAACCAAGCCGCCAACTTGACTTTCTTTCCCTCTTCCACTTCAAAGATATCTAGCAACTCTTCCACTTCCTTAAGCCAATCTCTAGCCTCTACGAAAGTCTCTGAACCAAGAAAAGGTTTTCCTCCTATAGCCTTGAACTCCTTGCAAACCTTAGCAAAATTATCCACTCTAGGCTGAGGAGGAGGAGCGGTTGTCTCTGGTGTAGTAGCATTGGCCGGACCCGCAGCCGCGGCCCTAGCCTCTTGCAACCTCCTATACCATAGTGGTATAACTAAACCCTCCGGGATGTTAAGATCTTCAGCCATGCTGAAACGAAAGAGGAAAGATTCAAAAAGGAGATTCCGAAAGATAAAGATATGGCTATTGGGGATTATGCTTTTCTTTTTCAAAAACTTTTTCTCTTAGAAGACATGCTTTTAAAAATACTTTCTTCGAAAATACTCTTAGAAAGTAGTTTTTCTCAAAAAATTTATCTGTTCTGGTAACCTTAAGCTCTGATACCACGTGTAACACCCCATTCCCGCTATGATCACTCACTAAGGGAATGCCATAGCATCGGTGGAGTATTTTAGTGAATATAGAACAGAAAAATTACAACAAGACAGATATAAATAGTACTTGAAATTTTAAAACATCATCTCATAACAGCGGAAGTAAAACATGTCTGGTTACATCATAAAACCACAATAAAGGTCAAGTACAATATCCATCAAAATAAAGAAGTACATAATCCCACTCTCATACAATAGCCAAACAAAAGAAAAGATAACTGGATAACTGGAGCTTTACATCTATCCAAGCTCCTAAAGACTGGAACAGCAATCCGATCAAGCTCCACTACTGCTAGGATCCACCGTAGGACCTGAGGGTTGGGAAAAAGATAAAAACAACAGGGTCAGACATAAGTCTGAGCGAGTCCTATAACTTTAACAATACAATCGTTAAAGTAACCAGAGAAGACATAAACTGATATACGGTAACATATAGGGATGAATGGCTACCCTAAGCAGTCAACTAAACGAAGATAAAGGATAAAGACGCATCTACCCTCCCTAAGGTAAATTACTAAACTGCACCACACCAGTCGTTCCTAACTTAAAGGTTGATCCCACCCAAGGACTTATAAAATTTACTAATTAGTACCTGCGTACCCCTAGGTGACCAAGTAGGCGCCACGGGGCCCTACAATCCACTAGGTGTACACACTACTTCCCATTCGATCGGCTCCCTAACGTAGATACCCGTGCTGGCCCCACCGTGGGATGTATCATTCCCCAATGTGGCAACCTGATGAAACTAAAGGTGCACGGCTTATATCTACTCGATGCAACAACGGCTTACCTACCAGCCCGGGCCCACTCACGCATATGAAGCCCGTTGGACTTGCGTTGCCACCGCTAACCCGTTTGCCTCTTACAGTCAAGCCCAGTATGCGTGTCCCGTCCTCGACATGGGTCGAGCCCACAAAGATACGTATGGGTTACTGGTTGAAATGGGCCTCCACAAGCTACCCACCTAAGCTTGTCCCTTTTTCTAGTATATCCTACTTAACCCTTTAATCATGTTTTAATTACATGTTCTATTTTGGTTAAGTATTCTAATCGTATTTTCTATTGCCACCCAAGGCAACCACTAGATTTTCTCATGCCACCCGAGGCACCCACTTAACCCCTCATGTCCCTCTACATGCTAATGTGGTTAAGTGTTTCTTAATTAATTAATTAAGAACGTAACCTTTGTAAAGACCTCTCACATTAGACTGTCTTTTATGACCGCTGGTTAAGCCGGTTGGGTCCGGGCAGCCTTATGTCATAACAGAGTCTAACCTCGTGTCTTTACATTAATTACGTATTTAGTTTGTACCTAAGACCTCTCACATTGGGCTAACATTTGTAGCAACTGGTTAAGCCGGTTGGGTCCGGGCAGTTTTACGCTACAACTGAGTCCAACCTCGTGTCTTAGTCAATTAATTACACCTAATTAATCACCCTCATAATTTTATATTAATTATCCCTAATTAATCAAGTTTTCTTAACATGGGAAGACCTAACTTAATAGGTAAATTCCCATGGGGTAGACCTAACTCAATAGGTAAATTCCCAACACATAGTATGGGTACACCTAACCAAATAGGCAAATTCCCATACTATGTTTATTTATTTTGTGTTATGCATAATTATATTAATTTCACACAATCTTATTAACTTATGCATTTAATTACCCCATCGTTCCCACGTAATTTCGTTCATGATATAACACATATAAAAGGTGTCAACTTGCATATGAATGAACATGTTTCAAAGGTGCCATCTTGCATATTAACAAACACATAACTTGCATATGAACTTGCATAACATGTCACATAACTTGCATATAATATGTCACATAACTTACATATTCATTTTGCATAACAAACTTGCATATTAGCTTATAGACTTGCATAATGTGTCATCATGAACTTGCATATTAATAAACATGTAACTTGCATATTTACATACATGTAACTCGCATATTAACAAACATGTAACTTGCATATAAAGAAACATGTAACTTGCATATTTACATACATGTAACTTGCATATTAACAAACATGTAACTTGCATATTAACAAACATGTAACTTGCATATTTACATACATGTAACTTGCATATTAACAAACATGTAACTTGCATATTAACAAACATGTAACTTGCATAGCATATTACCATGAACTTGCATAACATGCATATGATTACATAGCCCACAACTTGCATATTTAGCATCATGCAAACATAACATACATCATATTAAACTTGCATAAGCTTACATACTCAACATGCATAAACATAAGATTAATGCTAACATCATATCATATGATTCAAAGCTCATTAACCCACATACAAAACCATAAATCTCATCACATCTCATCTAATTAGTTTACCAAAAGATCATCAAAGTGATAGAAACTCACAACTAGCAACTTTGAACACCAAATGAAGAAGATTAAGATGCTAAGAAGGGATTAGAAGTTGATTAGAGAGTGATTAGTATGCAACCCTCTTCATAAAATTAGTGGAGGCCATGAGAGCTAGCATTTTGCCATAGTTTAGTCACTAGGTTTAATTATGAATGAATTAGGGTAGGTTAGGGTCTTATTTATAGATTAGGCAAGTGTTTTAGGCCATAGGATTAACCCTAGATTCAATCCAAGCCATCAAAGCATGTCTTGGGGAAGAAGTCAAGTGTAGGAACCATCTAGGGCCTTTAGATTAAAGATGGACCATGAGAACCATTCAAATGCAAAATCTGCACTTGAGCGAATCGGCCCACGGGTTGACAGCCAAACACCCTGGATTAACCCCTAGTCGACCCAGCGGGCTCGGGTCGACTTCAAAAATCGGCCGGTTCGGTTATTCCCCTCTCCCAATTCGCTGTTTTGAGCATTTTTGCATATTTATTTATTAAATTTTCAATTATATATATATATATATATATATATATATATATATATCAATATATATATATATATATATATCTACACAACCCATTTCACTTAATTAAGTATACTTTAATTTGGGAATTTTCGTGAAACTTCGCGAGGCCATATCTTGGTCATACGGACTCCGATTTTCGAAAACTCGGACTCTATTTCGCGTATTTTTCCGAGACGAACACAATAGCATAGCCCGTTTCCCTTGATTCCCATTTTAGAATTAAATTCTGCCTCGATTTATGTTATTACAGGTTATTGAAAATACGGGTTGTTACAGAAAGCTTCTTCACAGTCGAAGTCCACTTAAACTTCTCATGTTTCTTTGTGAGCTTCATTAACGGACCGGATATCTTCGAAAAATCCTTAACGAACTTTCGATAATAACTAGCCAACCCCATAAAACTTCTAACTTCTGTGGGAGTAGTGGGTTGTTTCCGGTCTTGAATCGCTGTTATTTTGCTTGGGTCAACAGAAATTCCTTTCTCTAACACGACATGGCCAAGAAATTTGACTTCTTCTTGCCAGAAGACACATTTAGAGAATTTGGCTTTGAAGACGTTCCTTAGAATCTCCAATACTTGTTCTAAGTGTTTTTCATGCTCGGGTTTTGATTTGGAGTAGATTAAAATATCATCGATGAATACGAGGACAAATTTATTCAGAACTCCCCTGAACACTCTATTCATTAGATCGACAAAGTATGCTGGAGCGTTGCATAGGCCAAACGGCATTACTAACCATTCATAAAATATGTCTGGACCTCTGAAAGCTGTCAAAGGAAAACACTCTTCCGCTATTCTCAATTGATGAAAACCTGTAGCTAGGTCCATTCGGGAAAATACTTTCGCCCCATTCAATTGGTCTGGCAAATCATCAATGCGGGGTAATGGATATTTATTTTTGAGCGTCTGTTTGTTGCGGTTTCGGTAATCAACGCATAATCGAAGAGTACCGTCTGACTTTGGGACAAACACAACAGCTGCAACCCAATTAGAAAAACTCGGTCTGATTAGACCTTTCCACAACGGTTGACGAGTTTGATCGCCTAATTCTTCTTTTTCTTTCGGAGTCATTCTGCGAATTGGATGCACCACTGGTCTGGCATTAGGAATTAGATCGATTCGGAATTCTATTTCTCTTTGCGGAGGTAAGTTTTCAACTTCTTCAAACACATCCGTATATTTGCTAACAATCGGAATCTTTTCCATGGAAGTGGGGATAAGTTCTAATGCTGACCAAAATTCTTCTCTATTCGGATTCGAACCATGACAGGGTATATATATATGTCCAAGCTCCGTTCGGATTTTAACAATCCTTTCCGCACACTTTACCTCCGCTTCGTATTTCGTTAACCAATCCAGCCCGAGAATAATATCGAATTCGGGAAAATCCATAACGATTAAATCAAAAGGAAACTTGTAGAAAGAATAAGATATCGGCACTCTACAATATGAACCGAGAGTAATAGGACCCCCTATCGGGTTATGAACTTCAACCGATTCTTTAAGCTTTCGCTATTTTAACTTTAATTTGTGCACTGTGTTTCTAGCAATAAAACTACGTGATGCACCTGTGTCAAACAATACAGAAACAGGAATATTTTTAATTGTAAGGGTACCTCCCAAAATATCGGGTTTACCTGCTCCATCGGAAGAAGCTGGCGGGCTAGACACGTCCGTTCCATAATGTAGATGGTGTTGCTATGATTCCAACGTAATTTGTTCCTTTTGATTCTGATAAACAAAATAGAAGCCATTCACTTTTTAATTTATATATAATTTAAATTAATTAACTAACTCAGTAATTAAATTATTAATATACTAATTACTTTGATAATACGTATTAGCCCATACATTTCTTCTTCACTTGTTTAGTTATCAAACTGTCTACCACCAGGTTTTAGAACCCACAACATCATGTCCCAAATAACTCCATCAAATTAAAACCACTACTGCCATAGATGTCTATACACTATGTAAAGATCCGATTAACTTTTGAACCCTGTTTACCCAATAAGTTAACGCCACTAATTCTTCTTTTGATATTATGCACAACGGGTTGCAAGTTCTTTGAGTGCGGTGTTCTCTGCTCTTATCACAAAACTTTTCCCAGTGGAATACACAGAAGGCCCCCTTTTTTTAGTTTGAATACCCTGTATACCTAACCTCCCACCACTACACCGTTCAATATACATTCACCGCCATCAGTTTCCTTTCGTAACTATGTTTCCTTCATACAATGAAGAATCCACATCAGTCAACAACATCAAAATAATCACAGTGCAAATATTTGAAAAATAAACTAGATATATTCCTTACAGTTTTAACCAAAGCTTTCGTTCAACTCATTTCCCATTTACTGCTAATTCTTCCTTCTCCTTTAATGTTTCCAGTACGCGTATCATATTCATTTACCAGGAAAAAAAATCTCGTCTAAATCCTTTAGTACCTTACTGCACAACTCAAAATGAAAATCGCACTGTCCCTTGCCTAGGACATTCAACATCAACCCACACGGTTTTTATCTTCCGAGCAAAAAGAAGCCACTGTTCCAGGTAGCAATCTCCACTTCCTCTCACAGTAACTCAAAATAAAACCAACTTCACCATTTGAACAAATCAAACCAGCTTGTTCTTCCTTTGTACACAACATACCCAGTTTCAAAACCCCCCTCGACCTCAACAATTGTGTGTTTCCCATTTTACTCCACCGCGCTCAACTCCGATAGATGGACCCAAAATTCTGATGCTACCAGAAATGCCTCGATCTCAGCAACTACTGACCGGAGAGACGACCTCCAGAACTACCTCAATCGTCGGGTACAAGGGAAAGGACAGAACTGTCAACTCTTGAATTCGATCAACACTGGTGATGTTAGCCCACCGGACTAGTGTCGTAGCCTCCGCCCCCTTCTCTACAGGCAGTATAGCCCAACATTGACTCCATCGGTTGATAATTTTGACCCTAGCGTGCTCTGCTGAAAATCGGGATCTAGGAAGGAGCATCGAGCTTTACAAAATTTGTATCATCTCCAAGCTCATTACAAACGAAGGTCAACGAATCCATAAACCACGTTTTGATTTAATAATTTATACACTACCATATTCTGGAATTATGTGAATGGCGGCTTAGAATTTCTAAGGGAGAATTTTCTCTAGGGTTACAGGGTAAAGGAAATCTTTATAGTAAGAATTTTGGAATATTCACGGAATATTCTATTCGTAATTCGTTTTGAGTGGTTTATGCTTGTACAGTCAAATACATCATTCAATTTGTATTAAAAATGAATATCTAGTTGTAGTTTGACATTCCGGTCCTAACGGAACTTGTTTCGTCGGATTCCTACACCGTTTGGAAAAATAGCCAATTTTTGAATATTAAATTTATCGATTGATTTACGTTTATTTCTCGCACACTCACAAAACAAATCCCATTGGCTTCAAACTTGAAATCTAACAATAATTAAATATTTTGGACATGATGGAATTGGTTTCATCAAAAACGGAGATCGTTTGAATAATAGCCCTTTTTAATGGTCCAATTTAAATTAAAACAAATCAATTTTAAAATACCTCAATATAACAATAATACAATATTACAATCAGAAATACTCGGGTAGAATTTTATACTGTATCAACAAAAAATACTTTTGGTTGAGTTTCAAACCAAATCGATAATCAATACATTTAAAATCTCTTATTTTATAAGATAAATCGTTATATTTTTAATAATGAATTCCGTAGCGACTATTTAAAAATTTGATTTGGATATAAAACAAAATCCACAATATGAAATCCTGATTTTTCTCCTTCATTAAAAAAATACAATCAAATAGATCCAAACGTTTCTTGTTTCAAGGAAATCCGACTTATATTAGATTCTATATTTCAATTGAAGTTCAAAACATTAAATTACGAACTACCGCGACATCACGAGCTCGATTATAATTATATTATAAATTATACGTTCAAATATCGTTTAATTAAATAAATTCTTGTAAAATCAGTTTAAATTTCCAATACAACATTTAAAATAAATATAAATGTTTAAATTAAATTGCTAAAAATCCAGGTCGTTACATTCCTTCCCCCTTAACATAATTTCGTCCTCGAAATTGCTAAGCAGTAAAAATGCTATAACTCTAACTCCTCATACCCTACATAGTTGAAATCTTATATTCCATATCTTCATAACCCGATTCTTAACCGACCATCGAATTCTCATACCAATACCCGACCATTCATAATTCTTTCCAAATGATATATCCATCATTTTTGGACAATCCATCATCACATTCTTTTCTTCAATCCATATCCTCTTCTGCATACCCACACCGATTCAAATTGATTTTAAACCCATTTATCAATTTCACTTTTCCACTTGAAATTTTATTAGCCAATTCTAGTTTTCTTATCTCAATTGCAACTAACAACTTGATTTTAAATTATTAAAAAAAAAGTTTTTTGAAAATTTTCTAACTTTTTAAATTTTCGAAAATTCCGCCAGCATCTCCTTTGCACGGCTCAATTGGTACAACTGCAACTCGCCTTTTTAGGCCTTCTCCAATCCAAAAGAAAAACAAAAAACCAAGTGGCTTGCCTTATAGGCTCAGAAAACCATCAAACTCAAGTAGTATTGTAAACATGTACCTTTTAGTGAGGCATAAAATTCTCTCTCATGCATTTGCTTGCATTCAATATTTGCTCCGCATACACATATCCATTCCAGTTGGTTTCAAATCAATCCAACTTCCAGTTTTTAACTTTCTAATCGACTTCTGATTAGTTCACTTCCATTCTATCAATTCAAATCTGATTTCTATTTAAGTCAGACCACTTATTATGCTTGAATCTAAATTTAAACAATTCAATTCCAATTAACAACATCCAATATATATTCAACTTGCTTATTCATAAGTCGAATTCATATAAATAATTCAATTCTCAACATTTCTCTTTATTTAATTTCATTTGAATTATTTCTAATCCTGTAATAACCCGGAAATCCAAGCCAATTTAAAATTTTTATTTTGGCAATTTTAGTGAATTTAGAATATTTAAAATGGATTATTTTAAATAATATCGACTAAAAATTTCTTTTGAATAAAATTCGAACGTGTATATTTATATAGATCATCGTTAGAATATAAATAGTTATTTATATTTATAAAAGGAATTGAAAATGGCGCGGTAGTTCGATAATTCGATTTCAAAGTTCAAATGAATGTACCGGGTGCAAAATAAACCGGATTTTAGTGAAACCAAAAATATTAGAATCTATTTGTGAATATCTTTCCAACGAATCCGAAAGATTGAAATTTCATTGCGGGAATCAAAAGATATGTCCAGTTGAAATTTCAGAATAGTCGCTATGGAATTTCGGCCCTTAAAAATGGCCATTTTGCAAACGACCTCGGATTTCGACGAAACCACTTTTGTTGGATCTGTGATGTCAAGTTATTGCTAGATTCCAATTTTCATAATTTTTCGAATCAATATGTGAGCGTGGCAAAGGAAAACGCGTTTGACCAGTTTCAGTTGATTTTAATCAACTGGAAAATGGCCATTTTTCAAATGGTCTCAGAATTTGACGAAACTAGTTTTGTTAGGACCGTATCGTCAACACGATGCCAGAAATAATTTTTCTGTAATTTTTTGGATCCGTATGTGGCCCTTGTAAATTGAATGTACGTTTGAATTGAGTATATATAGATTTATATTTTAATTTAAACGGAAACTGATCGAAATGTTAGAATTGAGTTATGAAACATATCCCATTGTGTTCGGAATGGGGGTAATACGCTAGGGACGACAGTCGTTGGAGTTCGTTTCGAGATTGGAACCATATCGGAGTATTTGGGGTTTAAATATTAATAAAATAATTAATATAAATATATATATACATGGTCAAAACTAGGTCAAAATCATTCTGGGTCAAACCATCGAAAACCCGCCTCCATCTGAGAACCCACGGCGGAAATTTATTCGATCCTTTCTCCTTCAATATTTCAAAATTCATTCAGTAAAATTGAAAATATAAAAACGAAAATTGCGTAGATTATTATGCTCTTCGAATCCATACTACTCTGAGCAATTAACGTTCAAGAAATTGTGAGCTGGACTAGCTCAAAGGCCGAAGGTTCACATGCCATTTCCGGCATGGGGATGGCGTTGAATTGGGTCCCACTCCGGGCATGGGTGCGAGGCGCGAAGGAGAAGGTGATGGGGAACTCCGATGTTCCTCCGGCGCGGCATGGGCGGTGCTAGGATGAACCCTAGGAGGCGAACTCGATACTGAAGACCACGAGTTCGGGTTTTTCTCCCAAACGAGAACACTGTGAGTTTTTAAAAAACCGAATTTACATTGTTTTAAAAACCGAATTTACATTGTTTTAAAAACCGAATTTACATTGTTTTTGAAACTTAAATTAACATTGTTTTATTTTATTTTATTTTATTTTCAGATTTTAAAATAGAAATAACTTTGTTTTAATAACATGAGTTTAAAATATAATATTTACTTAGTTAAAAATATAATCTAGCATGATAAAGATCTAATCTTTATATAGACAACGCTATGATAAAGATCTAATTTTTTATATAGACAATGCTATGATCAAGATCTAATTTTTATATAGACAACGCTATGATACAGATCTAATTTATATATATATATATATATATATATATATAGTAGCATATCAGAAATGTGATTTTTATACGTATGAAGCGTGATTAAAAATATGATTTTTAATGTATAAACATCATATTAAAAATGTGATTTTTTACTATGAACAGAGTGAAATAGATTGCGATGGAACCGATGGTGATCAAAACAAAATCCGAACCGTTCAGAAATAAAGAATGGTGGAGTGGAACCCCATAGTGAGAACTCCTCACTTTTAATCTATTTCTAGTTTGAAATATATACTAGGATGCAGACGGTGTTTAGTAGCACCCGACACCCGTCGTCCACAAACCATGGACGGCTTGTATGCTTGCTTGTTTGATTTTGATGTGTAGTTGATCGTGTGATGTGAAATGAAATAAAATATTTATATTGTTAAAAATATTTTATAGTTGAAAATAGAATTTTTAACGTGTATTTAAAATGAAATAAATATAAACAAATCAGACGATTTGTTTATATACACACATTTGACTGATATTGATTGGGACGATAAATTTTACACATTGCCTAACTGCACAAATAAAATATGTGTTTGTTGATTTGAAAACCCCACACGGGTATTGGGATGAGATTTGACGTACACTAATCCCGATTGTTTAGTTGTATGTCAATCGATGGATTGACAGACTGTGTAAGCGTTAATTATTTATATTTAATGCTTATGCAGTTGTGTGGTGCACTCTGGATGATGGTTGATTATTTATCGTTGCTATTATATACATGTGTTGTATAGAAATCCATATAATAAACGTTATATGGTAATTGATTGGGCCTCATTCCAGTTTTGAAATAGAATATCTGAAATAGAATATTTGAAAAAGAAATATTTGAAAAGAAATATTTGAAAAGATATATTTGAAATAGAATATTTGAAAAAGAAATATTTGAAATAGAATATTTGAAGTAGAATTAAATTGAAATAGAAATATTTGAAATAGAAATATTTGAAAATAGAAATATATGAAGCCGTGTTGATTAGATTGACGCCATTTTGACGTGAATGATATTTATATCGATTTTATTCAATTTTCAATGTATATTGAAAGTGATTTCGAAATTTGAATTATATTGAAAATAATCGAAATTTGAATTATATTGAAAATAATCGAAATTCGAATTGAAATTGAAAAGAATTGAATTCAAATTGAAATGGAAAGGAATTGAATTCGAATTGAAATTGAAAAGAATTGAAATTGAATAGAATTGAATTCGAATTGAAATTGAATAGAATTGAATTCGAATTGAAATTGAATAGAATTGAATTCGACTTGAAATTGAATAGAATTGAATTCGAATTGAAATTGAATAGAATTGAATTCGAATTGAAATTGAATAGAATTGAATTCGAATTGGAATTGAATTAATTTTAAATCCAAATTGAATTGAAAATGAACTAAAGTTGAATTAAAAATCGATTTGAATGGAAATCAATTTGAAAGGAATTTAAAACGAATTTATAAGGAAAAAATTCAACTTTGATTTGAATTTGAAAAGAGGTCGAAATCATTTCGAAAATGAATTTAAAACGATTTATAAAATACATTTCAAATGGAAATCGACGAAATATATATTATATATATTATATATATAATATAATGGCCTGAATAGAATGCGCCGCGCTGCGGCAGTTTGTGAATTTCGACCATTGACTTCGAATGGACATTGCGGGAGATCCGACCGTCGGATTCTCCTAAAACCGGAACCGTTGGGTTCGTATCGAAAAGAGCTTTCTAGCGAATATTAGAAATTTGAAATATAACGGTTGGATTTGGAATTATATCCAAATCAAATTTGAAAAAGGTCGTTGTAAGTGCAGTTCGATGGCCGTTTATGGAAATCGACTGTACGTGCCTTGATAAAATTATTAAAAATATCAATAATTTGTGTAAAATCATAAGAAATGATTTGTGAAGAATTGGGATAAAAACTCCATATTTGACAAGATAAAAATAGATTTTTATCGAAATGAACTAGTTTTGAACTAGAATAATAATTTATTTATTTTTAAAATAAATAAATTGAATTTGAAATGGTTTTGAAAATAAACAGAATTTCCAATAATTGCATTGGAATAGATTTTAATCGAAATTATCTTCGGAATATTTCGATGTTGGATTTCATGATTATACAGATATTGTTATGGAAATTTGAAAGATATATATATATATATATATATCGTTATTTCCAATATGATATTTGTTGGTCGTAGAATTTGATATTGAATATAAGTCGATATATTTTCTATTCAGAGCCTTGTATTTAATATCAAATGTGATTTGGGTTTGTCGTGAATGGTGTCTTCATTAACACTATTCTTAAGCCCAGTTGAGAAAAAGATTAAATCTTTTTATTTAGATTTAAATGAAGTGTACCAATTAAATAATATTTAATTGGAATTGAACTGGTATTGATTTTTGGGTTTATCGTGAACAGTGTTTTAAATAAAACTTGTTCTTTAACCCAATAATTAATGAAATGTGATTTTGGGTTGTCGTGAACGGTGCCTTCAATAATACTATTCTTAGACCCCAAAAAGAGTTAAGAAAATCAGAAACTAACTGGAGGTTAGTGAAGTTGAACGGTTTTTAGGGTATTGATCTGATGTTGGTTTCGGCCTTCGGGGTTAATACTTAGGGAATTGCTCACTTACTAATTTACGGTTAAGGACTGATTGAAATGTGACGTGATTTTGGGGTTTATCGTGAACCGTATTTTAAATGACACTGGTTCTTTAACCCAGTCAAAGACTAAAACTAAGTGGAGTTTTAATGAATCTTTAATTAGATTGAAAAAAATCGAGAATGGAGTATCACCAGTTTGGCTCCAGGCGATAGTTAAATCTTTAATTAGATTTGAACGTGAAATGGTAATTGAACTTAATGATAACACCGTGGTGTTAGATATGAAGTATTACCAGTTTTACTTCATGGGATGAATATGTTGGGATTGGGAAGTAATATAAATGACCACTTCGGTGTAGTTCCCTAATCCCGACTAGTTTGAATTGATATTCAAAAGTAGATTAAAGAATAAATTTAAAGGATTTATCTTTGATAAAATTAATGGGAACCTTTCCCTAAGAATGTGAAATTTAGAAACTAACTGTCGGTTAGCTAAGCAGAATGGTTTTTTGGAAATTGATCTGATGTTGGTTTCGTCCTTTGCGGTTAAAATTTGGGGAATTATTCTCTTGTAAATTTACGGTTAGTGACTGATGAATTGGAATGAGGTGTATGTCGTGTTTGTGTAACACTTGTTTATTATATACGCGAGTTATTCGGAAAGACCGGGTTTATCCAATTCTGTATAATTGTTACGACGATAAGTCGAAGACGAAGACGGTGGTCGAAGACCGGAGGTCTTCACGGCGTTTGGGTGATTAATGATGATCTTGATTGGGACGTACACCCAAGAGGAGGGAATCAATTAGTGGTCGTTAAAACGTACTTAGAGATCGATGGATATGCGGGGTACTAGGTGCCTCCGGTTTCGTTCAGACCCAGAACGGACTTGTAAATGGACTGTGTGCCTGACATTGGATTTTATTCTGTGTGATTGAAAACTATTAAATATATATTTGTTTGGCGGTGGAGAATTTATTCTCTTGCTTAACGCCCTTCTCTGAGACGCACGAGCTCAGGGGTTATATAGTGATGGATATCAAACGCATAGAGTGAATTGCCTGTGTGGCATGCCTAAGTGGCAAATGATCAAGGTTTCTGTTGAAAAGCAAAGTCTTGTGGTTGATGATCAAAGCAAGGCCTTTGTGGCATAGCTTTGTGTAACGTTTACTTCGCGATTTTCACACTCGGTATGAACCAGAAACGGGAGAGGACATCAGGGAGGGCAAGCGTTTTCTTCTAGTTAGAAGTGGCGTCATTGGTTTTACACGCCCTGGCGGGTTTGACTTATGTAGTATGAAACACCACACCTCCGTTAGGGTCACTCTCAAAGGGAATGCCCTAATTTTGGTGGAGGTTTATAAGGTATAAATCACAGATATACAAAACAGATATAATAACACATATTTTTGAACAACGGAAAACAACAACTTTTATTTCATTCAAATACATGTTACACCAACCATACCATAATTGTCTTACAATACTTCCAAAAACATAACATCTTCATAACTGTCTTGATTACATTATTTAAAGAAGCATAAAGAAAACATAAATAAACTGCAAAAGTCCCATAATTGTTGTCCAAAGCCATAGTCCAAAACGAAAAGATCCAAGCAATACATTCTTTCTCTTCAAGCTGGATATGAAGGCTGGTCAAGCTGCGGTATTCCCTCCCTGTGGACCTAGGGGGGAACGGAAGAAAAGAAGACGAAAGAAAAGTAGAGTCAGACATAAAGCCTGAGTAAGTCTAGGACTATTCAGTCTATTAATAAAGAACTGGGTATGATAAGCATAAACTAGAAAAGGGAAAGCACCATAAACTAAGTTAAGTTGTCTAGGGTCGAATATACTATCGTACCCCATATTAATCTCTGTACCCATATAAACTAGTTCCCAACAGGCACCCCATGATCAGGGTGAAGTGATCCATTTTATGATGAACGGCTCCTACTCGCATAGTTACATGTGTCTTACGGCCCCCGTTGTTGTAGTTACCTATGCTGGTCCCACCATGGGGTGTATCAAGTCCCATGGTGGCGGCCCGACACAACCCTAGAATGCACAGGTATGCTACTGGTGCCCAGTGCCTTATTTTTCTGCGCCGGAGTGTGTGCACGCCCGCACCCCGTTAGAACCAACACTGCTGCACCACCGCCGTCGATTTGACCTCTTACATTCAGCCCAATAATCGTGCCCCACCCTGCCTAGTTTCAGGGTATCATGATACCTTGTAGGGTTACTGATGAAAAGGGTCCCCCGCTACTAGGTTTTCTATTTCTAGCCAACATGCTAAGTTGGTTAAGTGTTTTATAAACCTAACCCCCAATCAGTCTGTTTAGTTTAGCATGTTCTATTTTTATTAAGTCTTAATTCACTTAATCCTATCAATCCTGACTCAGCCTTAATTGTCTTATTAAAGCCTTGACCTCTCACATTAGACAGGTATTGTTGTGGCTGCCTGTTGTCGGTTGGGTCCGGGCAATCTTACGCCACAACTCAGTCTAACCTCGGGTCCTTATTGGGCTCTGTGTTTAACCACCCACATTGGATAGGTATTGTTGTGACTACTGGACAGCCGGGCAGTTCCGGGCAGGTTTACATCACAACTCAATCCAACCTCGGGTTAAACACATCGTATTCTCTACATTTACATATTTTGTCTCTTTTCTTTTTATATGTAAATATTTGCGGCCCATTATTCAAATTCATCTTTATTGATTAAGATTTATTTATGACACTTAATTGTTTTTCAAAGTTGTTGGCATGCGTCAAAGATGCCAACACACATATGTTCTATATTTTAGCCCAAACGTCATTACCCCCGTTTTATACGTTCGCTCCAATGTAAGGTGTGTTGGGTTTAACACTTAAACCCAATTTAGCCATATGAAAAGGGGAGGCTTATAACATGGTGTTTATAAGGTAACATAAAAAGGGGAGTGTGAACGCATGAACTTGCAACATAACGATTCAATTAACATAAGGTAGGTACATGTGAACTTGCAATTGTAACAACATATAATATAAGCAATACTTAAACTTAAATCATTCTATTCACATAATCATCGTATAAACAAAACATGAATCATTCTATTCATGTAGTCATGGCATAAATAGTACTTAAACATGAACCATTCTAATCATATAATTATGTCATAATCATAATTGAACATGAATCCTACTATTCATATAGTCATGGCATAAACATAATTGAACATGAATCCTGCTATTTATATAATCATGGTTTTTATCTTATCTATGTAACTTGTAAGTAATTCTATTGTGATTCTAATGTAACTTATGTGTCAAATATATTATCATATGATTATGATAACAACATAAGCCTAGAAACATGTTTTCAACTAGGCATAATAACAAACATAGTTTAATCATGTTCATAAAATTAATACAAGCTTACAAAGACGCTTGCTTTTGTCACTATTTCAAAATCATGATTTTTATACTTGAACTATGATGCCAATTCCAACATAACCTTCATATGAATCATAATACTTAAGTGGATCAAATTACGCTAAAGATGACCATAGAATTATACATCATGTTGGCATGACAATAAATCATATACTTGCATGAATTTCAAATAAACTATTACAACATATAGTTGTTATTTTCAACATGAATCATATACGTGCAATTATCAAATGGGTGTTGTAAATAACTACCACAAACATGTAGTTTTCAATATGAATCATATGCTTGCATGAATCCCAATCAAAATTCCACAACATGTGGTTTTCAACATAAACCATATACTTGTATGAATCAAACCATAGCATTGCCAAATCGTTTAAAATCAAAATAACATACAAATATAAGTCATTATAGCCACAATTCCATTTCGTTTCCAACGCAAATCGCGTACTTGCAAATATCCAGTCGTATACCATAATATTCCCAAATCGTTTAGCATCAAAGCAACATACAAATATAGATTATTATCGCCACAATTCCATTTCTTACTTTACACAAATCAACACAATTATTTAATTCGCATTGGAATAGCACTCTACTTACAATGTATGACGAATCTTCAATTCAGGAATCTGAATTCTGAAATTGGAGATGCTATCCTTTGTTGTAGGCGTTGTTTTGATTTGATTAACATTGCTTTAGGCTTTTGATTTCTCCCCTAATTGTCTCTCTATTTCTGACGGCTATCCTCAGTCTCTCCTCAGCAGCATGTCGGTCTCATCTCCATTTTAGTTTAAGTGAATTAGGGTTAGTCTTAGGTCCTTTTTATAGAGTTTGTGAGTTGATTTAGACCGTCGATGAAGCTTGGTTCAATAATAGCTGTTCGTTCAAAGGAGAGACCAACCAGGAGCTGACACCTAGCCCTAGTGACAAGGCAAGGCTCAGAAAATCGACCAAACACAGACTAGGCCAGCCATGGTGGGCTGGGTTCGACCTCGCTCAGGGGCCAGGTCGACTCCCCAGTCGACCCCCAGGTCGACTCTAGAGTCGACCTGCCTGGGCAGGTCGACACCTAGGTCGACTCCCAGGTCGACCTGGCATGGCAGGTCGACCCTAGGGTCGACCCCCAAGTCGACCTAGAGGGTTTGGGCGGGAATTTTCCCGCCTACACTGATTCGGCTGAAATTAAATTCTGTTTTCGAAATTTAAATTTTCTGAAACTTCATCGGCTCCGTTTTTCGAAAACTCGGACTCTATTTCCCGTATTTTTCCGAGACGAACGCAATGGCATATCCGGTTTCCCTTAATACTTTAATTTGAAATTTATTATACTTTAATTTGTGGATTTCACTGTTATATAATACACGGGGTGTTACATTCTCCCCCACTTAAAAGGATTTCGTCCCGAAATCTTCAAGTTCAGGAAGAATGTACATCCTAACATCCAAACATCCATCTACTCATCCATCAAACACGAGCATCCATTGTCCTTAAAAGACTTCTAATGCTTCATGATCATATGCGAAGTGTGTGTACATGTACTTATCTAATGCAAAATCAGTCGGTCTACTGATTCAGTTGACCTCCTTAATGCGAATTATGTAAGTGCTATGAATCCATTATGTATGCAAATCCTCCTATTCATGATTCCACATGAGTGCACAATCAGTCATACAAATGCAACATCCATATGACAACACATTAAAGTTCAACTATATATGAATGCAAACATATATGCATATGCAATATGAAGTGATTGAGCCGATCTAAAACCTAGATTGTGTGTGTATATGCAACCACGAGAAACCACTAGCAATCACTAGCAACCACTTGCAATCATCATCCATAACATGTTTCAATTACATGTTTTCATCCAAAGGGCTTCTACCTAAAAGATAGGGTCGAGGAGATATACCTAAAAAGATAGATAAAAGTGCAACTTAAGGAAAAAGGAAAGATAAAAGATGTACCCTCGAAAAGAAAAGGGTAGGCAGCGCGTATTTTAGCTTCAGTTTCCCAAGTTGCATCTCCTTCGGCGTCGCTCCACTGAACTTTGACGAGCTTGACTTCGCGGTTGCGTAGCTTCTTCACTTCCGTTCCTAATACGCGGGTTGGAACTTTCCTTATGGTTGCTTCGCGTTCCACTTCATCTTCTTCTAGGATATTTGGCTCTACCACCTCAGCAGACTCATGTAGACATTTTCGGAGATGTGAAACGTGAAAGACGTTGTGAACTCCAGCCAATTTTCGGGTAGCTCTAATCTATAGGCCATTTTCCCAATTTTCTCAATGATAGGGAATGGCCCTACGAACCTTGGTGCTAGCTATCCTGTCGTTCCGAAACGAACAACGTTCCTTAGCGGAGATACCTTAAGAAAAACTCTGTCCCCAACCTCAAATTCAAGGTCGGTCCTCCTCTTGTCGGCGTAGGACTTTTGTCTGTCTTGGGCCGTCTTCATCCTTCTTCGTATTAAGTCTACTTTTTCTGAAGTCTCTCGGATCATATCTGGTCCAAGTATGAGCTTATCAGTAGACTCCCACTAACAAGTGGGCGATCGGCACGGTCTTCCATATAAAGCTTCGAAGGGCGCCATTCCGATGGTTGCTTGATAGTTGTTGTTGTAGGCAAATTCCACCAAAGGAAGATGGTCCTCCCATGTCCCTCCGAAGTCAAGGATGCACAGTCTTAAAAGGTCCTCCAAAACTCTGTTCACTCTTTCTGTTTGGCCGTCGGTTTGGGGATGATAGGCTGTGCTCAGGCATAACTGTGTGCCTACCGCTTCTTGTAGACTCCACCAAAACTCACTGGTGAAGATAGGGTCTCGGTCACTAACGATGCTGGATGGTATTCCATGGAGTCAAACGATTTCCTTGAGGTAAAGAGATGCTAGGGATGAGGCAGTTCTTTTACTTTTGACAGGTAAAAAGTGGGCGCTTTTAGTAAGCCTATCCACTATTACCCAAATGCTAGTGTTGCCTCTCCTAGACCTAGGCAGCCCATCAACGAAGTCCATTGAGATGCTATCCCACTTCCACTGCGGGACCTCTAGAGGATGTAGTAGACCGCTAGGCTTTTTCTGTTCCGCCTTAACCTGTTGGCACACCATATACTTAGAAACGAATTCTGCCACGTCCTTCTTCATGTCGTTCCAAAGAAAGTTCTTTTTATGTCCTTGTACATTTTATCGCCGCCTGGGTGTATCGTCATCTTGGAGTGATGTGCTTCCTCGAGAACCTTCTTTACTAAATCCCTTGTCTGTGGGACGCATAGCCTTCCGTCTCGCCTTAGCCAACCCTTATCGTCGATGGAGTATCTGTTGAGGTGACTTGAAGTCTCACCCCTAATTAGCCTATCAATCGTCTCTACAAGCTGAGGGTACTCGCGTTGTGTTGTCCCTATCGAGTCCACTAAAGTCAGGCGTACTTCGAGAGATGCTAGCAAGCCTGGTACAAAATCGGAGGAAGGCCTAAAGTCGAAGCTGGCTATAAACTCTAGGCTTTGTCTTTCAACAAACAGCGGGCTTAGGGTCAGTTTCTTTCGGCTCAATGTGTCTGCCACTACGTTGCCTTTGCCCGGAGTATAGGAGATCTCGAAATCATACGAGGCAAGAAACTCCATCCACCTCTGTTGCCTCAAGTTAAGGTCCTTCTGCGAGAAAAGGTATTTCAACGATTTACGGTCAATGTAAAGTTCAAACTTCTCACCTGGGAGATAGTGTCGCCAAGACTTTAGTGCAAAGATGATGGAAGCTAACTCAAGATCGTGGGTCCGGTAGTTCTTTTCGTGCACTTTCAATTGTCTCCCGCCATAAGCTACTACCCTTCCTTCTTGCATTAAGACGGCACCTAGCCCTGTCCCATATGCATCTGTATAAACGGTGAACATCTTGCTTCCATCTGGCAACGTCAAAATTGGGGTTGTTGTAAGAGCCCTTTTCAGTCGCTGGAAAGCAAACTCTTAATCCAAGTTCCAATTGAACACTAGATTCTTCTTGGTCAACTTTGTGAGCGGAGCTGAGATTTTCGCAAAATCCCTTATGAACTTTCGATAGAAACCTACTAGTCCTAGAAAACTTCGGACCTCAGTTGCATTCCTTGGTGTCTTCCAATCCTGTACCGCCACTACCTTAGCAGGGTCCACTACTAACCCTTGTTTGGATACTATGTGCCCAAGGAACCTCACTTCTTCTCTCCAAAAGTGGCATTTGGAGAATTTGGCTTTTACCTGATGGACTCGCAGAGTTTCCATGATTGCCCTTAAGTGCTGAGCATGTTCCTCTTCACTCTTTGAGAAGATAAGGATATCGTCTACGAAGACCACTACGAACTTATTGAGGAAATCTCTGAATACCCTACTCATCAGGTCCACGAAGTAAGCAGGTCCATTTGTCAAGCCGAAAGGCATGACAAGCCATTCAAAGAAGCCATCTGGGGTTCTGAATGTCGTTTTATCAATACTATATTCAGCCACCCTTAACTGATGAAAACCGGTCGCTAAATCGAGTTGGGAGAATACAGACGCTCCTACAAGCTGATCAAACAAATCGACAATTCTGGGGAGAGGGTGCCTATTATTTTTCGTTAGCTTGTTGAGCTCCCTATAGTCAACACATAGACGGAGTGAACCATCCGCCTTTGTAGCGAACACCACCGGAGCGCCCCATTCTGAAATGCTCCTCCTAATGAACCCCTTTTCTAGAAGCTCTTTAATCTGTTTACTGAGCTCTTTCCTTTCCCGTGGAGCCATGTGTCTAACGGGAAATGCAACGGGCTTTGCATTATCTACAAGGTATATGCGGAAGTCTATCTCTCGCTTCGGAGGCAAGCCCTGCACCTCTTCGAAGACATCCGGATATTCCCGGACCACTCTAACCGATTGCAAATTTTCAACGGAGGCATCTAGCGATTCAAGATAACTAAGCATAACCGCATACGAGGGATTACAAGAAATTTCCAAAGTGTTACCGAGCTAGGTTAGGAGCCTAACAACCCTTTTCTCACAATCAAGGATGGCCCCATTACTGGATAGCCAATCCATGCCCAAAATCAAACCATATCCCGAAAAGCCCAAAACAAAGGCACTACATTGAAATTCTACGCTTAGAATAGAAATTTTCAATCCCAAACAGATCATAGACAAATGAGCTGGGCCCCCAATTGGTTTTGAAACAATTAAGGGGTCCTCTACCATACTAGTTTTTAGGTGCAGAGATTCTACTAAAGCAGACGAGATAAAGAAGTGTGATGCGCCAGAATCAAATAAAGTGCGAACGGGGTGATCATAAAGATAAACTACACTTTCTACAGAAGTATTTGTACCTCGCTGTTGTAGAGGTGGCGCCTCTAGCACATGAACTTGTGCCCCTGAGGTGGATCCAGCCGTCTTCCCCTGTCCTCGTTTCTTCGGGCAGTCCTTTGCCATGTGGCCTGTCTCACCACAAGAATAGCACCCACCATTCATCTTGGCCTTCTTTTTCCGGCAATCTTTCACTAAGTGCCCTACTTTGCCACAGAATTTACACTTCGTCTTCTCTTGGGACTTGTTGTCTTTCCCGCCCTTCTTAAAGTTTGTCTTCTTAAGCTGTAAACCCTCTTTCTTCCCTTGAGAGCTTTCCGCCTTTGTCTCCTTCTTCCTTGGGCAGTCCCTAGCCCAGTGGCCTGTCTCCCTACACTGAAAGCAAGTAGCACCCATCCTCCTCTTCTTCTTCCTGCAGTCTCCCTCCAGATGTCCATGAATTCCGCAGAAATAACATTTCATTTTTTCACGTTTCTTGTCATTACTGTTACGATCCTTTCTTTTTTGACTATTATTCATCTTCCTACTCTGGGACTCTTCCGCTTGCTGGTTTACGTGGAGGAGGAGGAGTGAAAGCGTCAGCAGCTGGGGAGTAAGGTCTCCAGACATGCTGAAACAGAAAGGATAGATTCAAATCGAAGGATAAGAGATAGTACCTATGGCTTTGGGGGGACTTTGCCTTTTAAAATTAAATAATATTTTATCTTAAAAATGCTTCTTTAAATATCCTTTTTGAAAATAAATTTTCAAAACTTATTATCTTATCTGGTAAACCTATGCTCTGATACCAAGTGAAACACCGCACCTCCGTTAGGGTCGCTCTCAAAGAGAATGCCCTAATTTTTGTGGAGGTTTATAAGGTATAAATCACAGATATACAAGACAGATATAATAACACATATTTTTGAACAACGGAAAACAACAACTTTTATTTCATTCAAATACGTGTTACACCAACCATACCATAATTGTCTTACAATACTTCCAAAAACATAACATCTTCATAACTGTCTTGATTACATTATTTAAAGAAGCATAAAGAAAACATAAATAAACTGCAAAAGTCCCATAATTGTTGTCCAAAGCCATAGTACAAAACGAAAAGATCCAAGCAATACATTCTTTCTCTTCAAGCTGGATATGAAGGCTGGTCAAGCTGCGGTATTCCCTCCCTGTGGACCTTGGGGGGGGGGGGGGGAACGGAAGAAAAGAAGACGAAAGAAAAGTAGAGTTAGACATAAAGCCTGAGTAAGTCTAGGACTATTCAGTCTATGAATAAAGAACTATGTATGATAAGCATAAACTAGAAATGGGAAAGCACCATAAACTAAGTTAAGTTGTCTAGGGTCGAATATACTATCGTACCCCATATTAATCTCTGTACCCATATAAACTAGTTCCCAACAGGCACCCCATAATCAGGGTGAAGTGATCCATTTTATGATCATCGACTCCTACTCGCATAGTTACATGTGTCTTACGGACCCCGTTGTTGTAGTTACCTATGCTGGTCCACCATGGGGTGTATCAAGTCCCATGGTCGCGGCCCGGCACAACCCTAGAATGCACAGGTATGCTACTGGTGCCCAGTGCCTTATTTTTCTGCGCTGGAGTGTGTGCACGCCCGCACCCCGTTAGAACCTACATTGCTGCACCACCGCCGTCGATTTGACCTCTTACAGTCAGCCCAGTAATCGTGCCCCACCCTGCCTAGTTTTAGGGTATCATGATACCTTGTAGGGTTACTTTTGAAAAGGGTCCCCCGCTACTAGGTTTTCTATTTCTAGCCAACATGCTAAGTTGGTTAAATGTTTTATAAACCTAATCCCCAATCAGTCTGTTTAGTTTAGCATGTTCTATTTTGATTAAGTCTTAATTCACTTAATCCTATCAATCCTGACTCAGCCTTAATTGTCTTATTAAAGCCTTGACCTCTCACATTAGACAGGTATTGTTGTGGCTGCCTGTTGCCGGTTGGGTCCGGGCAGTCTTACGCCACAACTCAGTCTAACCTTGGGTCCTTATTGGGCTCTGTGTTTAACCACCCACATTGGATAGGTGTTGTTGTGACTACTGGACAGCCGGGCGGTTCCGGGCAGGTTTACATGACAACTCAATCCAACCTCGGGTTAAACACATCGTATTCTCTACATTTACATATTTTATCTCTTTTCTTTTTATATGTAAATATTTGCGGCCCATTATTCAAATTCATCTTTATTGATTATGATTTATTTATGCCACTTAATTGTTTTTCAAAGTTGTTGGCATGCGTCAAACATGCCAACACACATATGTTCTATATTTTAACCCAAACGTCATTACCCCCGTTTTATAAGTTCGCTCCAATGTAAGGTGTGTTGGGTTTAACACTTAAACCCAATTTAGCCATATGAAAAGGGGAGGCTTAGAACATGGTGTTTATAAGGTAACATAAAAAGGGGAGTGTGAACGCATGAACTTGCAACATAACGATTCTGTTAACATAAGGTAGGCACATGTGAACTTGCAATTGTAACAACATATAATATAAGCAATACTTAAACATAAATCATTCTATTCACATAATCATCGTATAAACAAAACATGAATCATTCTATTCATGTAGTCATGGCATAAATAGTACTTAAACATGAACCATTCTAATCATATAATTATGTCATAATCATAATTGAACATGAATCCTACTATTCATATAGTCATGGCATAAACATAATTGAACATGAATCCTGCTATTCATATAATCATGGTTTTTATCTTATCTATGTAACTTGTAAGTAATTCTAGTGTGATTCTAATGTAACTTATGTGTCAAATATATTATCATATGATTATGATAACAACATAAGCCTAGAAACATGTTTTCAACTAGGCATAATAACAAACATAGTTTAATCATGTTCATAAAATTAATACAAGCTTACAAAGACGCTTGCTTTTGTCACTATTACAAAATCATGATTTTTATACTTGAACTATGATGCCAATTCCAACATAACCTTCATATGAATCATAATACTTAAGAGGATCAAATTACGCTAAAGATGACCATAGAATTATACATCATGTTGGAATGACAATAAATCATATACTTGCATGAATTTCAAATAAACTATTACAACATATAGTTGTTATTTTCAACATGAATCATATACTTGCAATTATCAAATGGGTGTTGTAAATAACTACCACAAACATGTAGTTTTCAATATGAATCATATGCTTGCATGAATCCCAATCAAAATTCCACAACATGTGGTTTTCAACATAAACCATATACTTGTATGAATCAAACCATAGCATTGCCAAATCGTTTAGAATCAAAATAACATACAAATATAAGTCATTATCGCCACAATTCCATTTCGTTTCCAACGCAAATCGCGTACTTGCAAATATCCAATCGTATACCATAATATTCCCAAATTGTTTAGCATCAAAGCAACATACAAATATAGATTATTATCGCCACAATTCCATTTCTTACTTTACACAAATCAACACAATTATTTAATTCACATAGGAATAGCACTCTACTTACAACGTATAACGAATCTTCAATTCAGGAATCTGAATTCTAAAATTGGAGATGTTATCCTTTGCTGTAGGCGTTGTTTTGATTTGATTAACGTTGCATTAAGCTTTTGATTTCTCCCCTAATTGTCTCTCTGTTTCTGACGGCTATCCTTAGTCTCTCCTCAGCAGCATGACGGTCTCATCTCCATTTTAGTTTAAGTGAATTAAGGTTAGTCTTAGGTCCTTTTTATAGAGTTTGTGAGTTGATTTAGACCGTCGATGAATCTTGGTTCAATAATAGCCGTTCGTTCAAAGGAGAGACCAACCAGGAGCTGACACCTAGCCCCAGTGACAAGGCAAGGCTCAGAAAATCGACCAAACACAGACTAGGCCAGCCAGGGTAGGCTGGGTTCGACCTGGCTCAGGGGCCAGGTCGACTCCCCAGTCAACCCCCAGGTCGACTCCCAGTCAACCCCCAGGTCGACTCTAGAGTCGACCTACCTGGGCAGGTCGGCACCTAGCTTGACTCCCAGGTCGACCTGGCCTGGCAGGTCGACTGTAACAACCCGCAAAATCTGGGCCAGTTTAAAATTTTTATTTTGGCAATTTGCCAGGCTTACGCCCCAAAGGGCGGGGAAACGTAGTGTTTAGGCATAATAATCCACATCGGTGGACCGGCCCTGACGATCTAAGGCTTGTCTGCGCGCTTGCCTGAGACACGGACTAGACCGTCTCGAATCGGTAGAGGATCTTGCCCCTAGCCTCGGTTCATACCATAAATGATAACCCAACTTCCAATACGACATTTGCGGTTTTGATTGTAAACTTATATATGGCGACATAGTGTTATGGGCCATTCATGTCGCCTATGATTGATACTTATGATTTGAAGTGTTTTATACACTATGCACTTATAATAGTATCAAATGATTTGTTTTAAACGTATCAAGCATTCTTTGGCTGTTCTAAGGGAAAACACTATCCTCGACTGCGTTGCATTGTGTGATGGGACCTGGGTCTTATAACAGCTTCATTTTTCTTTATTTAGCATTGCACTGTTCGTTTTATGCACTGGTATTCTTGGGAGGAAACCCGTTCCGTGTTATACGGCGTGGTCCCTTGATTTCCCTAGCTTTAAAATAAAGATTAATAACTGTTTTAGTTCTCACACCAGTCACATGACTGACCTGGAGTTTATTGTTTTAAACCTAAACTCTGGGTGCCCTTATTTTGACACGGGCAGCTAGTAGTTTTTGTTTTGCAGATTTATATTCACAGGATCCTGGTTTACAACTGGAACGATATCCGGAAAGCTTTGTATCCGTATATCTCTTTCTAGTTGTGTATTGTATTATTTTCCGCTGCGATGTATTTAAATGTAATTTAAATCTCTGATATTTCTGTGTAATATTTATTCGTTTATACTCTGTATATTCTTGTAATCTGATGCATTGTTGTAATATACAGTGAAATGTTCTTCTGTATGCGTTCTGTTTTGTCCTGTTCTCAAACGATAGGGCGTTTCGAACGGTCTGGGTCGGTTTAGCGACTAATTCGGACCGAGCGAGATTCCTTGCCGTCACATCGACCCTAGGGTCGACCCCCAGGTCGACCTGGTAGGTTTGGGCGGGAATTTTCCCACCTACACTGATTGGGCTGAAATTAAATTCTGTTTTCGAAATTTAAATTTTCTGAAACTTCATCGGGCCATAATTTGGTCATACGGGCTCCGTTTTTCGAAAACTCGGACTCTATTTCGCGTATTTTTCCGAGACGAACGCAATGGCATATCCTGTTTCCTTTAATACTTTAATTTGAAATTTATTATACTTTAATTTGTGGATTTCACTGTTATATAATACACGGGGTGTTACATGGTGTTGGTTTGCGAGGCGCCTCAGATTTATCGGTGACTATGTGAAGCCGATGGAGCCATTCGTTGGCTCATTTACGCCCCATAGGGCGGGGAAACGCATGTTCAGGCATTTTAATCCACTCCGTGTGGACCAGCCCTGACGATCCAAAGGTCACTCAAGCTCTGACCTGAGACACGGACTAGAGCGTCTCGAATCGGTAGAGGACTATCTTTTGCCTCGGTTCATACCGTAAATGATAACCTAACTTCCAATACGACATTTTGCGGTTTTGATTGTATACCAATATATGGCGACATAGTGATATTTGACATTCATGCTGCCTATGATTGATATTTATGATTGTATATAAAATCAGAAACTAACTGGAAACGAGCTAAGATGAGTGGTTTCCTGGGTATTACTCTAATGTTGGTTTCGACCTTCGGGGTTAATACTTAGGGAATCGTTCTCTTACTAATTTGCGGTTGGAGTTTGATTAAGAATAAAAAGATAAAATTTCAAATATCAAGCATTCTTGGCTATTATAAGGTAAAAACCCTATCCCTCGGCTTGCGTTGCATTGTGTGATAGGTCCTGGGTCTTATAATAGCTTCATTTTTCTTTATTTAGCATTGCGCTGTTTGTTTTATGCACTGGTATTCTTGGGAGGAAACCCGTTCCGTGTTATACGGCGTGGTCCCTTGATTTACCGAACTTTAAAAATAAAGATTAATAACTGTTTTAGTTATCATACCAGTCCCATGACTGACCTGGAGTTTATTGTTTTAACCTAAATTCTGGGTGCCCTTATTTTGACACGGGCAGCTAGTAGTTTTGGTTTTGCAGATTTATATTCGCAGGATCCTGATTTACAGCTGGAACGATACTCGGAAAGCTTTGTGTTAGATCAAAATTTGGACCTAACACCCAAATTGTTCTGAATGTTATAGAGTTTCAGATAAAGAATGAGGAAAAAGAAAATAACACACAGAATTTATAGTGGTTCGGCGTTAACGAGCCTACGTCCACTTTATATATTATTGATTATACTTTGAAAGCTAATACAATAAGGATTTCTCTCAATACTCTCGCACTTTGACAATAATGGCGAATTCTGTACTCAATATTGCCAAAAAGATCCCAAAAAATGCCAAGCTCTGGGCTATTTATAGCTGATTTTGTCAGGCGGGTCGTGATAACACGTGGCACGAATCCCGAGAACATCGGATCGCATCGCCTCCGTTGAAGAAATAGTCAAATTAGCCGTTGTGGACAGGTGTCGCGATCTCCTTGAAAATCGGATCGTGCAGATGAGGAGAATCGGACAGAACGACGGTTGGGGACACGTGTCGCTAGATCCGTGCGTCTCGGATCGCTGAAGACTTGCTCACGCTTGAATGGGTCAGAGGATTTGCCATGCATCAGGGGATCGGATCGGTCAATACTGGGCAACAACAGATGCACGGATCGGATCGCTTAGAGGCGTCGTTTCGCTGATGAGATGGGGGCGATCCGTCGAGACGCGACCCTCCGTGGGCGAGTCGATAGTGTGCGATCCATTCCTTCATATTCTTGGAGAACGTGGTTTCATGCTTTCCTCTTACGAATGATCCTGGGTGGCTTGGTCAAAAAGCGAGCCAACATTTTGCCCCCTCGAAGTATGTTTTATCGATGATGGAACATGCTTCGAAACTATAGAATCGTCTTTTCTCAACGAGTCACGGATCAGAGAACGATTCTCTTTCTGGGATTTTTCAGAATCCTCATTTCTGAATTTATCGATTCGTTTCGCGGGCTCGAGTTGCGGTCCGTTAGAGAGATATTCGTTCCGCTCTTGGGTGTGCACTTGGGCCTCGGAACGAAACGGGCTCCTCCTTGAGTCGTGGTGGGCTTTTGGTTCACGGCCCGCCGGTCTTTCGTGGATCGAATAGGACAAAGAAAGGGAGACAAACGGTCGCCCTCTTTGCCTATATAAGCCGACCCTCCCCTCTTCACTTTCCTTCCTCTTTCTTCCTGCCATATCGTTTCGCCTGCACTATCGAAGAACGAACCTCAGTTTTTCAACTCTCGAAAATCCAAGCATTCCCTCAATTTTTAGAAAGGTAACTCCACAAAAAGCATTCTTATTCGTGAACGCCGCTCTTTCATGAACTTTCTCGACTAATTTGAGGGAGAAACGATGGAAATTTGCGCTTTTCTGAATAAAACATCAAAATGCCATGGCTGACTGACGTAGAGCTTGGAGTTCGAGGATGGAAAGGAGAGGAGGAAAACGAAGGAGGAAGAAGAAGAGGGAAGGCCGGTTCGGATCGTGGGCAAGGAGAGGAGAAGATGAAGGCGAGTGGCGAGACGAAAGATCGTGGTGGCAGCAAAAGCGCGTATCGTGGGGGTTGCAACGATTCGTGAAGGAGCGATTCCTTTGCCATGCGATTCGATGGGGGGCGATCCCTCTGCCTTGCGATCTGAAAGGGGCGATCCCTCTGCCTTGCCATCCGACTCATAGTTGACGATGCGAAGAAATTTCAAACTTTAATCGACTCCTTGTCACCATTAAATTCTGAACAGTTAGGCTAGGGCCCTGATGTTGAACTTTCTGGATTAATGATTACATAATTCGGCTGCATATGACGACTAATATTTTGATGATCTCGATTGCTTTGATATTTTATTTTCAATGCACACACAAGTACACACACCGGCACTTGCACACACGGGGATCGGGTAGTATTAATCTCATTGTTCATGCTTTCTCGTCCTAGCAGTAATGTCGAATGATCACTCTTCTTCAAGATCCGCAACAGATGCGGAATCCGAGGCTCTTGAGCAACACAATCCCAAGACTCTTCCAATTAATCCAGGAGGTGAAAATTCTGGATCTGTGTACGAGGCCACGGAATCAAATCCATCCGAAAATACTTCATCTAGCGATGATTCTGAGACAGACGAGCGAGCTCCTGACGAGATTCCAGGCGCGCTTGGGATAGATAAATTTTCTGATTCTTTATCATCCAAGCTCGACGATATAAAGCTTAAAAGAATCTGCTTAAGACACGGAATTCCTTGGGACGATGTCTTGACGCCCGGAAGCGAAGATAGACCCCACCTAGCACCAGAAGGGTATATGGAGATCAGTCGAACCATGTGTCTAGTAGGAGCTATCCCTCCGTTTCCTCCGATCGCCATCGAAACTTTATGACGACTAGGTATTGCTCCGATGCAGCTTCATCCTAACGCCTACGCATCTCTATACTCTCTATATGTTGCATACGCGGAGATCCTACACGCCGAACTTAAATTTAGAGATCTGGTATTCTTCTTTCTTTTCAAGCATCGTTCTTCGGCAACTCCAAATTTCTCTTTCTTTGAATCGGTGGCGAATAGGAAAGTTTTGTACGACGGGTATAGCAACATAGGGGATCCTAAGTTCGATTGGTTTTATATAAGGAAACAGACCGGATGCTCACGAAGATGGCTCAAATCAAGTAAACTTTGATCTTCTAATCGAATATCTTGCTCAAGGAGTCTAAGTATTAACATTCTTTCGCCTTTTTCTTTGTCTTAAACAGATCACATCTTCCCGAAAACGGAGGGTCCGTTATACAACCATCGATTATCTATTCTTCATCAAAGCAGGTCTGACTTTCTAAGGATCAAAAAATGCATCACTGATGACAATCTTCATAAGCATCGTCTTCTGGATAGAAGATTTGGACTTGGTACTGGTGGCAGACCTTATAAGTATGTGCCCCCAATGGAAGGAGAGGGAACTTCACAAGCGGCAGAAACAACTAAGTTTCGTAAGAGTCCTTCTCCGATAGTCATCCAGGAAGATGAGGATTTGAACATATACAGAGGGGATGAGGTCCGCGGTGACGTGTCCAAGGAGATCCCGATTTCTACTCCAATCGAAACCGTTGCTCCCGACGATTTGACAGAAGAGCAGTTATTTGATGAACTAAATAAAATTCCTCTACCCGACGATGTATATACAGAGAAAGACTTTGAAGGGGGGCCTTTCTTTCCTGCTTCTGAAGGGATCATTGCTCCAACTAGGGAACAAGAGATTGGTCAGATGAGCCTGTCTTCAGGCCCGAGTCTGTTAGGGGGAATTACATGGGATGCACATATCACACACACTATCTGATCCTGCACTCTTATATCATGGGTATTCAAAGTTTTAATATGCTCTTCTCTTTTTTGCACGAACGATGTCCCGTAGGAAATCTTATTCGTATCGTTCTCTTCGCGAGGGCACACCTAGCCTTCGTCCGGATACGGAGCGCTCTCGTGGTCCTTCTCACAGGCCGACTTCCTCGCAGCCTCGATCTCCACCAAAATCGACCTCTACCAAACCTTCCAGCCACCCGGCAGTTCCCACAGGGGGAAAGAAACTTCCTAAAGAGTTAACTCCTCCAAAGAGTGCACCTTCCCACAGCCGATCGTCAAAAAGGCATCAAGAATCTAAAGATAAGGGCAAGGATGCATTCAAAGAGCCTGAAAAGGAGAGGAGTGACATCATCCCCTCCAGCCAGCTAGAGTTGGCTGCTCCAGGGTCAAGGGATTACATGCAGACTGGAAAAGCTTCGGGAACAATTCCCAGACATATTCTTTGACCGGATGACATTTGTTCCAGCCTTGGAACCGGTCCCCAAGAACTGGTATAGCGAGGTTGTTGGGCATATCCGCCATGTTGCCAGGCAATATGAGATGATGAAAAAACACGCTGTTAACCTTTCAGAAGTTATCCGATCGCTTGAAATAGAAGCACACAGATCCAAGGTGAAATTTGAGAACAACGAGAGGGCCAGGACCAAGATGGAGAAGGACCTGGAAGATGCTCAATCCCAGCTTGCTTTAGCACGGAGGGACGCTGAAAATTATAAGATTGAATTAGAAAATGCTAAGCAGCGCTTCCATTCGGAACTTGATTCCAATAGCCAAGAAAAAATGGCCTTAAAGAAGGAGGTCGAAGATCTCAAAACGGCCAACATCGAGTTGAAAACAGCACAAGGCCATTTTGAGGCTGAGAGAGCTGCTTGGGAGGCAGAAAAAGCAAGCTTAAAAGAAAGTTTGGCTTTGGCTAAAGGAAAAAAAGTGATTTTAAATGACCAGGTCTCGGATGCATAGAGACGGGCAGCTCTCGTCGAAAAGAACTTTGAAAGTGCTATCGAATTGGTCACTGCTTTTAACAACAAGCTCCTCGAAAGAGAAAAGGAAATCGAGAGGTTTGAAGAAATGATTTTTGAATTCCTTGGCCAGGTTCTCAAAACTCGCAACATCTCATGGATCCCTGATTACCATGTTACTTTAGCCAATTTATGGGATGCCATTGTCGAGGGTGAAAAGCATAGATTGGGAGTAGAAGAAATTGATGAGGATGAGTTGATGAAGAGCATCTTAAGGGATAATGAGCCTGAGGACCTAGCAGAGGGTCGTCGTCTGATTTTAGCGGAGATGGAAAAGGAGAAAACCTTGGCTAAAGGTAAAAGCAAAATTGACGAAGGCTCAGGTTCAGTCGTGGAGCCCAAAACCTCTGGAGTTGAGGAGTACCATCCTGATGATCTCCTAATCCCTTTGGGCCTAACTTCGGTAGTTGTTGGAGCTCCTGCGACTATTCAAGAAGGAGGGTCTGCGGAAGGTATCTCCCTTTTCTCCCCGCAATTTGTCAAAGCAATTGTGAATTGTCGTCGTTTGGTGGAACAACCAATTGAGTTAGTAACATGTGTTCTTCGTAATACAGGTGGCGAGCCCGTCGACAAGGGTGTTGACAAACAAAAAGAAGCGGAGAAGGAGGCTGTCTCACAAGGTGCCGGTGCTAATATATCAAGACAGGCTGAGGTCACAACAGCAGAGAAAAGCGTCCCAGAACCTAGCACTGACGTTCCCAAAGATGCTGAGACCATCGAAGCCTTGAGAGACATGGATGGGCGCCATGTAGATGATGAAGAAGACATTATCGGCGCCAAAAAAGCCGACGACGATGACGAAGAGACATTGGCCAATCGAAAAGCTGGGCAGGAGACAGAGATGGCTTCGAAAAAGGTGGGAGATTAGGCTTTGGACATAGTCCCTCTTGCAGAATTTGATCCCAAAACTGGGATGATTGTGAAAATCCAGCCCAAATCTATCAGCCGACAGCTTCATTTTGCAAATCCCGATGACTTCCCAGCTTCCCTTTCTGATAGAAGGAGGTGGAAGAGGAATCTTCAGAAGAATCGGATGTTCCTCTTATTGACAAAAGGAAGAGGAAGAAAGGGGATCCGTCTGATACCGACAAGGCGAAGTTGGAGAGGCAGAAGCAAGAGAAGAGGCCAAAGCGTAAATAGGATATTTGTTGTTTGTTGATATTTTGTCTTTAGGTTTTCCACTGACCAGGAAGTGTAATTGTGAGACTGGTCCTCACTTTTGTTTCTAGGTTGTTTTTCACTTTGTTGATTCGCAGTATATAAATAAAAGTTTATCTCTCCTTGCATCATTGTGTACCTGTATTTAGATAAACTTTCCATGTTTAGTCTTTAGCTAACTAATAATAATTACAAATCAGTCAAACAACAGAAAGAAGAATTTTTATGCTGTGTTGTATTGCTGTATCAAAGTTCAGTGTATGTATACGAGTGCATGTGCCCCCCAATCAGTTGTTATTGTAGCATCTGACTGGGGTTTACTAAGGATTGATCAGTACTGTCGGTAGGTTGCCCCCTATTTCTGAATATGGGGGACTAAGGAGATTTCATGGGATAACAGTGGCGCGGTCGGCCCTTATTCCTTTAACAGGGAATGAGTTCTTTCTCAGCGCTCAATCGGAGACGCTTTTATACTCTCTCTCTCTCTGGAGAGTTAGAGTTCGTGCTCAGCGACTCATTCGCTCTCCGATCCTTCAGCGGGGAAGGAGCTATTTCTCAGCGCTCAATCGGAGACGCTTTTATACTCTCTCTCTCTCTCTCTGGAGAGTTAGAGTTCGTGCTCAGCGACTCATTCTCTCCTCGATCCTTCAGCGGGGAAGGAGCGACTTCTCAGCGCTCAATCGGAGACGCTTTTATACTCTCTCTCTCTCTCTCTCTGGAGAGTTAGAGTTTTGCCCAGGCAGCTCCGATCATGGTACACCGCCGATCTTCGTGGATGTCATCTTCGCGTCCTTTATACTCTCTCTCTACTATGGAGAGTTAGAGTCACGGATCAAGCAGTCTGCAATCATGCATGCTCATCAAACTCGTCGTAGGTGTATATTTTAACCCAAGCTCCGAGGATTAAAACCAGTCGGACAAGCAGTTGGAGCATTTGTCAAGGCTTTGAGTTCCTCCGATTAGTCTACGGGAGGAATGGTTGGCACCGGACTTCGGGTACCTGCATTATTCACATCGATTTCCATAAAAATAAACAGGCAGGTAAATAAGGATGCAATAAAGGCAAATCACACACAGTATTTTTATAGTGGTTCGGTCGAATCATGACCTACGTCCACTTTATAATTTTTCGCTTCAAAGAATCAAACTATTCTAGGCTAGTCGTGCCTTATACATGATTTTCAATAAAGAAAAAGAATAGATTTGAAATTTTCATGTTAAGTATGGCCGTAAATGTTGGGCATTCCACACTCTGGGGATTTCCCTTCCATCTACGGTTGCCAGCTTGAAGGTTCCATTATCAAGCTTGCTCAGAATGGAGTACGGTCCTTCCTACTTCGCTCCCATGTGAGTTGGGGATGGGAAGACACGTTTCAGAACCAAGTCTCCGGGTTTCCAGGTTCGTACTCGAACCTTTTTGTTGTAATATCGAGCAATCTGTTGCTTGCATCTCAAGGCGCGCAGGTCTGCCTCGTCCCACTTTTCTTCGATCATATCTAGGGACCCAATGAGCAATTCGTTATTAGTCATTGGATCATAGTAAGTCACCCGGTGAGAAGGTACCTTTATCTCAACCGGGATGACTGCTTCCGTTCCGAAGGCAAGGGAGAACGCGGTATGTCCTGTTGTCGATTTATATGTTGTCCTGTAGGCCCATAGTGCGAAGGGCAATTCATCAGCCCACATGGCTCTAGCCCGCTTCAGTCTTCTTTTCAGAATAGACTTAATCACTTTATTCGCCGCTTCGACTTGTCCGTTCGATTGACGGTGCGCCACAGAGGTGTATCGATTCTCAATGTGGTATTTTTGCAGAAATTTCTGAATTCCGCGCTATCGAACTGAGTTCTGTTATCACAATCTTTGGAACCCCAAATCGGCAAATGATGTTTCTCACATTAAAGTTGATCACTCGTTTGGTTGTAATCGTAGTTAGTGGCTCAGCCTCGACCCACTTAGTGAAGTAATCCACGGCCACGACGGCGAACTTCGCTCCGCCCCTTGCTATGGGGAGACTTCCAATGATATCAATTCCCCACATAGCGAAAGGCCATGGGCTCATCATTGTTTTTAACTGATTAGGAGGTGCTCTAGGTATCTTTGAAAATCTTTGGCATGCATCACACCGTCGTGCATATCTTGTTGCATCCTTGTTTATGGTAGGCCAGAAATAACCATGCCGCAACACCTTTTTTGCCAAAGTCTGCCCTCCAGTGTGGTCGCCGCATTCGCCTTCGTGAACCTCTTGCAGTACACGCTTAATGTCGTCGTGGGCTATACACCGGAGGAGGGGCATCGAAAACCCTTGTCTGTAAAGAACTCCACCTTGCAGAACGTATCAGGCGGCTTTATGAATCACTTTGCGCCTCTCGCTTTTCTTGGTCGGAAGCGCTCCGCTTATCAGAAAATTCTTTAGAGGGGTCATCCAGGACTCCCTTTCTGGTTCCGCCTCTAGCACTGGGTCAATTTCCATCTGATCTATGCTAGGGGACCGAAGTACTTCAACGGGGGCTAGCCTAGTCACTTCAGGATTGTAGGAACTAGCCATCTTTGCCAACTTATCTGCCTGCTAATTCTCCGAACGCGGAATATGAGATATGCTGTAGTGATCAAAATCGTTCAGCATCTCTTTCACTTTCTTTAAGTATAGAATCAATCTTGCACTTTTAGCTTGGAATTTTCCAGTTACTTGGTTTACAACCAACTTGGAGTCGCAGAAGATGTTCAGTTTTGTAACCTCTAATTCCTTTGCGATCCTCAATCCGGCTATCAGAGCTTCATATTCGGAATCGTTGTTAGTGGCATGAAATTCCATCCGGATTGCATAGGTTATCAACCGTTTCTCGGGAGTTTCAAGCACTATTCCAGCGCCAGATCTTTCGTCATTCCTAGCGCCATCAGTATACAATCCCCAGGCATTGGGATCGAAAAGTAACTTTGAAGGATCAGCTTCTTCATTTGCTATATCTTCCTCAGGGACAGTAAACTCTGCTATGAAATCAGCTATCACTTGCCCCCGAATTGACCGTCGGGGTTGAAAGTTTAAATCAAATTGACTTAACTCGATATTCCATTTGAGCAATCTTCCAGACGCCTCTGGTCTCTGTAAGACTTGCTTGAGCGGACGATCAGTGTATACGGTAATAGGATGCACCTAAAAATAATGTCGAAGCTTTCTAGAGGCGATCAATAAACTATACGCCAACTTTTCTATCCTTGGATAATTACGCTCTGCTACCGTCAATTTTTTACTCATGTAATATACAGGTCTTTGGACCTTATCCTCTTCTCTTACCAACGCCGAGCTGATCGCATGGGATGACACTGCCAAATACACGAATAAGTCCTCGTGATCCATTGGCTTAGATAATATCGAAGGTTTCTCCAGGTGCCTGAGCAGATTCTGAAACGCTTCTACACAATCGGGTGTCCATTTGAAGTGGCGTTTCCCTCGCTTTATTAATTCGAAAAATGGTATGCATTTATCCGTAGCCTTGGAGATAAATCTGCTTAGTGCAGCCACTTTACCGGCAAGGCTTTGCACATCCCTAATCTGCCTAGGTTCCTGAATGTTTCTGATCGTCGCGATCTGATCGGGATTAATCTCAATGCCACGAGAACTGACGATAAATCCTAAGAATTTCCTGGAGGCAACTCCGAATGAACACTTGGTTGGGTTGAGTTTCATTCCGTACTTTCGAAGAATGCCGAACATCTCTGCCAAGTCAGTTGTGTGTTGGGAAGATTGCTTGGATTTTACCAACATATCGTCGATGTATACTTCCATTGTTTTCCCGATCTGGTTATAAAACATTCTGTTGACTAAACGTTGATATGTAGCGCCCGCATTCTTCAAGCCAAAGGGCATCAACACATAACAATATAATCCCAGATCCATGATAAAACTAGTATGTTCTTGATCTGGAACATGCATTGGAATCTGGTTATATCCTGAATAAGCGTCCATGAATGAGAGAAGTTCGTGACCCGCCATCGAGTCTACCAACTGATCAATCCGGGGCAACGGGAAACTATCTTTTGGACTGGCTTTGTTCAAATCCGAGAAGTCGATACACGTTCGCCACTTCCCGTTGGCCTTCTTTACCAGGACTGGATTCGAAATCCAGTCTGGGTAGGTCGAGTCTCTAATAAGTCCGTTACTCTTCAGTTTCCCAACTTCTTCTTTTAAGGCAGCGGACCTCTCTGGGCCCAACATTTGCCTTTTTTGCTTTACCGGAGGATGTTTAGGGTAAATGCTTAAGGAATGGCTCATGATTGATGGGGATATCCCACACATGTCCGCGTGGGTCCAAGCAAACACATCCAAGTTGTTTGTTAAGAAATCCGTCAATTCTTTAGCGAGATTCGGGTTTAACAGGGATCCAATCTTAAGGACCTTCTCCGGGTCACTATCATCGATCGGCACATCCACAGTTGTCTCGTTGGGAGTTGCCATTCTGCCCCCGGGTTCTTGATCCTCTCTGGGATCTATATCCTCGGGCATCTCTCTGGGCGACTCTCCAACGGCTATCCTCTTTGGCTGCTATAAGGTCTCCGCCCCCATTGGGGAAGAAGCGCCTTTAGTTTCAATATCCCCTCCATTGCGAAGTAACTTTAGTTCGGCAACATAACATGCTCGCGCAGCCACCTGATCCCCTCTGACGATAAAAATGCCAGCTTCTGTGGGGAATTTCAACAACTAGCACCATGGGGGCTATACAGGCTCTAAACTTGGCGAGGGCCGGTCTGCCCAAGAAAGCATTGTAGGGGGATTCAACATCCAAAACCACAAAGGGAAGGATTCTCACTCTCTGGCGTCCGCCTTCCCCAAGTGTAACTGGTAACTCTACATAACCCATTGGAGCAGTGGACGCTCCGTTAAATCCACGAATCCATCCTTGACAGGCCTTCAAGTCTTTTATTTCGAGGTTCATCTGGTCAAATGTCTTTTTGAAAAGAATATTGACGGAACTCCCGTTGTCCACTAGAACCTTATGAACAGTGGCTGGTCCAATAGGTACTGTAATTACAAATGGATCTTCGGTTGGAGCATGGACTCCAATGCTTTCTCGTTCTCGGAAAACGACATCATCGGTCATCATCTTTTGCTGCTTCACCGGGATACTGTCCTCGGGGTTGCTACATTCCCCTACCTCGAGGTGTTGTTTGGCTGCATTGACGTATTGATCCAATGCCTTGGAACTATGTCCGGCGAGATAAAGTCCTCCGATTACAGTATTGATAACAATATTCTTTCCTTTTTGCTGGGCAGTCGGCCTAGCAGCAAGTTGATTCTGATTCTGATTTGGGGCCTGCACTGCTTGCCCCCTGTCTCTGGGCGTTACACTGTACTCATCTAACTTTCCTTCTCGAAGCAGTCTTTCGACTACATCTCTTAGGTGACGACATTCATTTGTCGAATGGCCATGAATCTGATGAAAGAGACAGAACTTTCCTGTTTCACGCTCTTTCTCTGTTGACTCTCTGGGAGGTGGCCTCTTATTCTGGAGAACTTCATACGCATCCATGAAGATATTTTCCAGAGTATCATTTATTGGTGTATAACTTTCAAAGGCCCTGGGACGAGTCCTTCTCTGGGAGTCGTTCCCTCGGTTCCTCTTCCGGTTGTGGCCGTTCCCATTATTATTGTTGTTACCTGGCTGACGACCACCCTGATTCTGATTTCCGACATTAACTTCAACTTTCCCCGAGCTGTCTCCTGTCTGTTTAATGGCGACATTGCTCTGGATTTCCTCCTTATCTGTTGTTTTTGCCTTTCGGTTAGCATATACTTCTTCCCGTCGTAAGTATACGCTAGCCTTCTCGTAGAATAATTCTCTGGTATGGGGTGGCTTGCCTGCCAGGTATCTCCCGAATTTAGTATCTTTATCTACTCCATCAATCAATGCTGCAACAACGGTTGGTTCATGGGGATCTTTAACTTCAGTAGCGGCCAGATTGAAACGGTCTAGGTACACCTTCAAACTTTCGCCTGGTCGCTGCTTGACGAGGAACAAGTCAATCACACTTTTTGTTTTCTGTGCATAGATACGGAATTGTTCTACGAACTTCTCGCTTAACTCCCTGAAGCTAGAAATCAATCTTGCGGGCAAACGAGTGAACCATAGCAGTGCTACATCCTCCAAGAATATGGGAAACGCTTTACACTTGACAGCGTCAGAAGCTGCAGCAGCGGTCATTGACCAAGAGTATCTCATCAGATGCTGGACAGGATCAGACCTACCCGCATATCGGTTCATTTGTGGCATGTTGAAACGCCTTGGAAAAGTCACATCCAAAATATCGTCAGTGAAAGGGCTGTGACTGCGGTCAATTCCCCAATCTTCGTTCCGTTGTCCACAGCTGTCTGCCAGAATCTGATGGATCATGACTGCAACATTCGCACTGGTCAGCGGAGGTTCAGGGTCAGTGCCTCTGGTTCGGCGGGGTTCTCTGACCTCTCTTCTGGGAGGAATCACAAAATCCGGGGCTCGGATAGGGCTCCGTTGCCCCCTGTTACCATGAGCATGTGCGTGGCGACGGGGCTGAGGAATTCTGTTATGCACAGGACTGTCCACATCTCGAGTCCTGGAGTTGTGGCTTGATCGCTGATATTACGGTTTGAGGGCCCCGCCCTCGGGGCTTCTTCTTCTCGCGATGGCAGGGTTCCGAACCGAAGCTGCTCTATGTTTTCGGCTCTCTCATATGGTCGTCTCAGAGGTCTTGGCGACTCCTCAGACGAAGAAGAATATCCCGGAGTGGGTGAACGAACCGGCGGCGTTCTTTGCCTTGCGAGTTCATCAAGCCTTCTATCCATAGCCGTCAAATTTTTTTGCAGGACGGAACTTTCCTGCCTTTGGGCAGCCAATTCATCAAACAATCTATCCCACATTTCGGCGAAGCGAGAGAGATCCCCCTCAGTGACAGGAGCAGCAGGATCATATTGGTCATCATCACTCTCTCTTATGCGCAAAGAGCTCGAGCCGGGTCGAGCAAAGGGGCCAAGACGGTAGGAGCGGGTCATAGGCTCCTTTCCAGGTCGAGTTGTAGTCTGATCATCAATTCGGATAGCTGCGGTTCGTGGATGGCGACTCGCTGCGTCCCCTGAGGTCGATTCGTGGTCGTGGTACGCGGAGGATGCGGGGTGTTACCTCGGGATCGAGAAACAACCCCTTAAGCGGTCCGGATCGTCTCGTTCTCATCGACTCGGAGCGTGGTGTCTTCATCGGATCAGTTCACCCCCTGCGCTCCGCGATCCAGAGTTTCTTCATTGCCCAGCTCGTGCACACACTCTTCAATCATTTCGTTGGTCTGTGAAGCTCGCACTTCCTTAGATCTTTTTCCAGCGATGATATCCGAATCGCTGGAATCTTCAAAGAACTGAATAATGAAACTTTAGGACTGATTTCTCAGTGAAAGCACCAAAATGTTAGATCAAAATTTGGACCTAACACCCAAATTGTTCTGAATGTTATAGAGTTTCAGATTAAGAATGAGGAAAAAGAAAATAACACACAGAATTTATAGTAGTTCGGCGTTAACGAGCCAACGTCCACTTTATATATTATTGATTATACTTTGAAAGCTAATACAATAAGGATTTCTCTCAATACTCTTGTACTTTGACAATAATGGCGAATTCTATACTCAATATTGCCAAAAAGATCCCAAAAAATGCCAAGCTCTGGGCTATTTATAGCTGATTTTGTCAGGCGGGTCGTGATAACACATGGCACGAATCCCGAGAACATCGGATCGCATCGCCTTCGTTGAAGAAATAGTCAAATTAGCCGTTGTTGACAGGTGTCGCGATCTCCTTGAAAATCGGATCGTGCAGATGAGGAGAATCGGTCAGAATGACGGTTAGGGACACGTGTCGCTAGATCCGTGCGTCTTGGATCGCTGAAGATTTGCTCACACTTGAATGGGTCAGAGGATTCGCCACGCATCAGGGGATCGGATCGGTCAATACTAGGAAACAACAGATGCACGGATGGGATCGCCTAGAGGCGTCGTTTCGCTGATGAGATGGGGGCGATCCGTCGAGACGCGACCCTCCGTGGGCGAGTCGATAGTGTGCGATCCGTTCCTTCATATTCTTGGAGAACGTGGTTTCATGCTTTCCTCTAACGAATGATCCTGGGTGGCTTGGTCAAAAAGCGAGCCAACACTTTGTATCCGCGTATTACTTCTAGTTGTGTATTGTATTATTTTCCGCTGCTATGTAATGTATTGTAATCTCTGATATTTATCGAATGTATTTTATTCATTTATGCTCTGTATATTCTTGTATCTGATGGAATTGTTGTAATAAACAATGAAATGTTCTTCTGTCTGCGTTCTTTTGTGTGTTGTTCTCGAAGTATCCGCTCTTTCCTTCACGGGAAAGTCACGGGTTCTTACAGTGGTATCAGAGCTTTGGTTTACAAAGCTCAGAGAACAAGACACGTTAGAACCATACGAAGGAATTCATCAGAGATTGGATTAGTAATATCCAACGAGAACGACTCGTTAGAGATGTGATCAGTAGTATCCTAGAACGAGTGTGAAGAGTATATTTTTAAATTGAAAACAAGTTTTGTTTTGAAAATTTAATTCAATTATTGGTATTTGAATATTTATTTATATTGATTTGGACTATCAGTATATAAAGATTTTGTGTATACGTCTGATCCGCGTATATTCGAAGTTTTAATATACTGGATAGATATAGAATTACACTCTAGTCGCCAGGAGATGGCACTGATGATAGCACGTGCATCATCAGTATTTATTTTCGAGTTTCGAAAGTGTGATGTCTATATATTTCCATTAGACTTGTGTGAGAACCAAAATTAGATAGGGCTATTGTTGTGGTTTGGCATCAAAAATCTGATTTTTTGACTATATATCAAAATTATGAATTTGAAAAGCTAATCAACTAATTGATTACTGGTTGTGTTGTTTAATTATATTTTAATTAGATAAAATTTGGGCCATTTAGCCAAATTGAACCAAATATTGAGTTGTATTGAAAATTTGTCGCATTTGCATGCATGTACATGTATATCTATTGAACAAGTCGTTGCAAAGAGGCTAGAGCAGAAGAATAAAATTGTTTGCCCGACAAATAGGTACATGTTTACCATAATTTACTGTTTTGTTTGGGTGATGATGATTTTATGAGCCAATTGGCTTTTTCTTTTTCTTTTGGATTGAAGAAGGCCATGGGAGGCTATATGAAATATCCCGAAGTCCCCGGTGCAGGGGAGGTTATGGCGAAATTTTTCGAAAATTTAGGGTGTTAGCCAAATTTTTTGAAAAATTTGAAAAGTTCTTAGAAACTGAAAAATTGAAGAACTTAAGCTGTAGTGAAAATACTGGAAGTTGACTTGAATTGTTAAACAACTTTCGGCTACGTTCCTTTTCGGGGACGAAAAGTTTTAAGTGGGGGAGATTGTAATAACCCGGAAATCCGAGCCAATGTAAAAATCTTATTTTGGAAATTTTAGTGAATTTAGATTATTTAAAATGGATTATTTTAAATAATATCGACGAATTTTTTTTTTTGAATAGAATTCAAACGTATATATTTATATAGATCGTCGTTAGAATATAAATAGTTATTTATATTTATAAAAGGAATTGAAAATGGCGTGGTAGTTCGATAATTCGATTTCAAAGTTCAAATGAATGTACTGGGTGCAAAATAAACCGGATTTTAGTGAAACCAAAAATATTAGAATCTATTTGTGAATATCTTTCCAAGGAATCCGAAAGATTGAAATTTTATAGCGAGAATCAAAAGATATGTCCAGTTGAAATTTCAGAATAGTCGCTATGGAATTTCGGCCCTTAATAATAGCCATTTTGCAAACGACCTCGGATTTCGACGAAACCAATTTTGTTGGATCCGTGATGTCAAGTTATTGCTAGATTCCAATTTTCATAATTTTTCGAATCAATATGTTGGCGTGGCAAAGGAAAACGCGTTTGACCAGTTTTAGTTGATTTTAATCGACTGGAAAATGGCTATTTTTCAAACGGTCTCAGAATTTGACGAAACTAGTTTTGTTAGGACCGTATCGTCAACACGATGCTAGAAATAATTTTTCTGTAATTTTTGGGATCTGTATGTGGCCCTTGTAAATTGAATGTACGTTTGAATTGAGTATATATAGATTTATATTTTAATTTAAACGGAAACTGATCGAAACGTTAGAATTGAGTTACGAAACATATCCCATTGTGTTCGGAATGGGGGTAATACGCTAGGGACGACAGTCGTTGGAGTTCGTTTCGAGATTGGAACCATATCGGAGTATGTGGGGTTTAAATATTAATAAAATAATTAATATAAATATACATATACGTGGTCAAAACTAGGTCAAAATCATTCTGGGTCAAACCATCGAAATCCCGCCTCCATCTGAGAACCCACGGCGGAAATTTATTCGATCCTTTCTCCTCCAATATTTCAAAATTCATTCAGTAAAATTGAAAATATATAAACGAAAATTATGGAGATTATTATGCTCTTCGAATCCATACTACTCTGAGCAATTAACGTTCAAGAAATTGTGAGCTGGATTGGCTCAAAGGCCGAAGGTTCACATGCCATTCCAGGCAAGGGGATGGCGTCGAATTGGGTCCCACTCTGGGCATGGGTGCGAGGCGCGAAGGAGAAGGTGATGGCGAACTCCGATGGTCCTCCAGCGTGGCGTGGGCGGTGCTCGGATGAACCCTAGGAGGCGAACTCGATACTGAAGACCACGAGTTCAGGTTTTTCTCCCAAAAGAGAAAACTGTGAGTTTTTAAAAAATCGATTTTACATTGTTTTAAAAACCGAATTTACATTGTTTTAAAAACCGAATTTACATTGTTTTAAAAACCGAATTTACATTGTTTTTTAGACTGAAATCAACATTGTTTTATTTTATTTTATTTTCAGATTTTGAAATAGAAATAACTTTGTTTTAATAACATGAGTTAAAAATATAATCTTTACTTAGTTAAAAATATAATCTTTACTTAGTTAAAATACAATCTAGCATGATAAAGATCTAATCTTTATATAGACAATGCTATGATAAAGATCTAATTTTTTATATAGACAACGCTATGATAAAGATCTAATTTTTATATAGACAACGCTATGATAAAGATCTAATATATATATATATATATATATATATATATATATATAGTAGCGTATCAAAAATGTGATTTTTATACGTATGAAGCGTGATTAAAAATATGATTTTTAATGTATAAACATCATATTAAAAATGTTATTTTTACTATGAACAGAGTGAAATAGATTGCGATGGAACCGATGGTGATCAAAACAAAATCCGAACCGTTCAGAAATAAAGAATGGTGGAGTGGAACCCCAAAGTGAGAACTCCTCAATTTTAATCTATTTCTAGTTTGAAGTATATACTAGGATGCAGACGGTGTTTAGTAGCACCCGACACCCGTCGTCCACAGACCATGGACGGCTTGTATGCTTGCTTATTTGATTTTGATGTGTAGTTGAGCGTGTGGTGTGAAATGAAATAAAATATTTGTATAGTTAAAAATATTTTATAGTTGAAAATAGAATTTTTAACGTGTATTTAAAATGAAATAAATATAAACAAATCGGACGATTTGTTTATATACACACATTTGACTGATATTGATTGGGACGATAAATTTTACACATTGCCCAACTGCACAAATAAAATATGTGTTTGTTGATTTGAAAACCCCACACGGGTATTGGGATGAGATTTGACGTACACTAATCCTGATTGTTTAGTTGTATGTCAATCGATGGATTGACAGACTGTGTAAGCGTTAATTATTTATATTTAATGCTTATGCAGTTGTGTGGTGCACTCTGGATGATGGTTGATTATTTATCGTTGCTATTATATACATGTGTTGTATAGAAATCCATATAATAAACGTTATATGGTAATTGATTGGGCCTCATTCCAGTTTTGAAATAGAATATTTGAAATAGAATATTTGAAAAAGAAATATTTGAAAAGAAATATTTGAAATAGAATATTTGAAATAGAATATTTGAAAAAGAAATATTTGAAATAGAATATTTGAAGTAGAATTAAATAGAAATAGAAATATTTGAAATAGAAATATTTGAAAATAGAAATATATGAAGGCGTGATGATTAGATTGACGCCATTTTGACGTGAACGATATTTATATCGATTTTATTCAATTTTCAATGTATATTGAAAGTGATTTCGAAATTTGAATTATATTGAAAATAATCGAAATTTTAATTATATTGAAAATAATCAAAACTTGAATTATATTGAAAATAATCGAATTTCGAATTGAAATTGAAAAGAATTGAATTCAAATTGAAATGGAAAAGAATTGAATTCGAATTGAAATGGAAAAGAATTGAATTCGAATTGAAATTGAAAAGAATTGAATTCGAATTTAAATTGAAAAGAATTGAATTCGAATTGCAATTGAATAGAATTGAATTCGAATTGAAATTGAATAGAATTGAATTCGAATTGAAATTTAATAGAATTGAATTCGAGTTGAAATTTAATAGAATTGAATTCGAATTGAAATTGAATAGAATTGATTTCGAATTGGAATTGAATTAATTTTAAATCCAAATTGAATTGAAAACAAACTGAAATTGAATTAAAAATCGATTTGAATGGAAATCAATTTGTAAGGAATTTAAAACAAATTTATAAGGAAAAAATTCAACTTTGATTTGAATTTGAAATGAAATTGAAATCATTTCGAAAACGAATTTAAAACGATTTATAAAATACGTTTTAAATGGAAATCGACAAAATATATCTTATATATATAATATAATGGCCTGAATAGAACGCGCGGCGATGCGGCAGTTCGTGAATTTCGACCATTGACTTCGAATGGACATTGCGGGAGATCCGACCGTCGGATTCTCCTAAAACCGGAATCGTTGGGGTCGTATTGAAAAGAGCTTTCTAACGAATATTAGAAATTTGAAATCTAACGGTTGGATTTGGAATTATGTCCAAATCAAATTTGAAAAAGGTCGCTATAAGTGCAGTTCGATGGCCGTTGATGGAAATCGACTAAACGGGCCTTGATAAAATTATTAAAAATGTCAATAATTTGTGTAAAATCATAAGAAATGATTTGTGAAGAATTGGGATGAAAAAATCCATATTTGAAAAGATAAAAATAGATTTTTATCGAAATGAACTAGTTTTGAACAAGAATAATAATTTATTTATTTTTAAAATAAATAAATTGAATTTGAAATTGTTTTGAAAATAACCAGAATTTCGAATAATTGCATTGTAATGGATTTGGATCAAAATTGTCTTCGGAACTTTTCGATGTTGGATTTCGTGATTATAAAGATATTGTTATGGAAAATTGAAAGATATATATATCGTTATTTCCAATATGATATTTGTTGGTCGTAGAGTTTGATATTGAATATAAGCCGATACATTTTCTATTCAGGGCCTTGTATTTAATATCAAATGTGATTTGGGTTTGTCGTTAATGGTGTCTTCATTAACACTCTTCTTAAGCCCCGTTGAGAAAAAGATTAAATCTTTTTATTTAGATTTAAATGAAGTGTACCAATTATTAATATTTAATTGGAATTGAATTGGTATTGATTTTTGGGTTTATCGTGAACAGTGTTTTAAATAACACTTGTTCTTTAACCCGATAATTAATGAAATGTGATTTTGGGTTGTCGTGAACGGTACCTTCAATAATACTGTTCTTAGACCCCAAAAAAGAGTTAAGAAAATCAGAAACTAACTGGAGGTTAGTTAAGTTGAATGGTTTCCGGGGTATTGATTTGATGTTGGTTTCGGCCTTCGGGGTTAATTCTTAGGGAATTGCTCACTTACTAATTTACGGTTAGGGACTGATTGAAATATGACGTGATTTTGGGGTTTATCGTGAACCATGTTTTAAATGACACTGATTTTTTAACCCAGTCAAAGATTAAAACTAAGTGGAGTTTTAATGAATCTTTAATTAGATTGAAAAAAATCGAGAATGGAGTATCACCAGTTTTGCTCCAGGCGATAGTTAAATCTTTAATTAGATTTGAACGTGAAATGGTAATTGAATTTACCGATAACACCGTGGTGTTAGATATGAAGTATTACCAGTTTTACTTCATGGGATGAATAGGTTGGGATTAGGAAATAAAATAAATGACCACTTCGGTGCGGTTCGCTAATCCCGACTAGTTTGAATTGATATTCAAAAGTAGATTAAAGAATAAATTTAAAGGATTTATCTTTGATAAAATTAATGGGAACCTTTCCCTAAAAATGTGAAATTTAGAAACTAACTATCGGTTATCTAAGCAGAATGGTTTTCTGGATATTGATCTGATGTTGGTTTCGGCCTTAGGTGTTAATATTTGGGGAATTATTCTCTTTTTAATTTACGGTTAGTGACTGGTGAATTGGAATGAGGCGTATGTCGTGTTTGTGTAACACTTATTTATTATATACGCGAGTTATTCAGAAAGACCGGGTTTATCCCATTCTGAATAACTGTTACGACGATAAGTCGAAGATGAAGACGTTGGTCGAAGACCGGAGTTCTTCACGGCGTTTGGGTGATTAATGATGATCTTGATTGGGCCGTACACCCAAGAGGAGGGAATCAGTTAGTGGCCGTCCAAACGTACTTGGAGATCGAGGGATATGCGGGGTACTAGGTGCCTCCAGTTTCGTTCAGACCCAGAACGGACTTGTAAATGGACTGTGTGTCTGACATTGGATTTTATTCTGTGTGATTGATTTCTATTAAATATATATCTGTTTGGCGGCGGAGAATTTATTCTCTTGCTTAACGCCCTTCTCTAAGACGCACGAGCTCAGGGGTTATATACTGATGGATATCAAACGCATAGAGTGAATTTCCTGTGTGGCATGCCTAAGTGGCAAATTATCAAGGCTTCTGTTGAAAATCAAATTCTTGTAGTTGATGATCAAAGCAAGGCCTTTGTGGCATAGCTTTGTGTAACTTATACTTCGCGAGTTTCACAACTGATATGAACCAGAAACGGGAGAGGACATCAGGGAGGGCATGCGTTTCCTTCTAGTTAGAAGTGGCGTAATTGGTTTTACATGCCCTGACGAGTTTGACTTATGTGGTTGTTGGTTTGCGAGGCGCCTCAGATTTATCGGTGACTATGTGAAGCCGGTGAAGCGATTCGTTGGCTCATTTACGCCCCAAAGGGTAGGGAAACGCATTTTCAGGCATTTTAATCCACTCCGTGTTGACCGACCCTGACGATCCAAAGGTCACTCGAGCTCTGACCTAAGACACGGACTAGAGCGTCTCGAATCGGTAGAGGACTATCTTTTGCCTCGGTTCATACCATAAATGTTAACCCAACATCCAATACGACATTTTGCAGTTTTGATTGTATACCTATATATGGCGACGTTGTGGTATGGGATATTCATGCCGCCTATGATTGATATTTATGATTGTATATAAAATCAGAAACTAACTGGAAATGAGCTAAGATGAGTGGTTTCCTGGGTATTGGTCTGGTGTTGGTTTCGACCTTCGGGGTTAGTACTTAGGGAATCGTTCTCTTACTAATTTGTGGTTAGAGTCTGATTAAGAATAAAAAGATAAAATTTCACGTATCAAGCATTCTTGGCTATTATAAGGTAAAAACCCTATCCCCCGGCTTGCGTTGCATTGTGTGATAGGACTCGGGTCTTATAATAGCTTCATTTTTCTTTATTTAGCATTGCGCTGTTTGTTTTATGCACTGGTATTCTTGTGAGGAAACCCGTTCTGTGTTATACGGCGTGGTCTCTTGATTTACCGAACTTTAAAAATAAAGATTAATAACTGTATTAGTTCTCACACTAGTCCCATGACTGACCTGGAGTTTATTGTTTTAACCTAAACTCTGGGTGCCCTTATTTTGACACGGGCAGCTAGTAGTTTTGGTTTTGCAGATTTATATTCACAGGATCCTGATTTACAGCTGGAACGATACTCGGAAAGCTTTGTATCCGCGTATTACTTCTAGTTGTGTATTGTATTATTTTCCGCTGCTATGTAATGTATTGTATTCTCTGATATTTATCGAATGTATTTTATTTATTTATGCTCTGTATATTCTTGTATCTGATGGAATTGTTGTAATAAACAATGAAATGTTCTTCTATCTGCGTTTTTTTGTGTGTTGTTCTCGAAGTATCCGCTCTTTCCTTCACGAGGAAGTCACGGGTTCGTACAAATCCAGTCCAATTTTATTTTAACTTAAGTTAAATTTCAATTCATTTGATACATTTTACCATTTAAATCTATTCAACTTATACAAGTAAAATTTTAATTTTAGAATTCAAATTTCTGGGTTTTATAAATCATATATATTTATACGTCAACTCAATTTAAACATTTGAATTTCTAAAACAACTTTATTTTTCTCAAACAATTTCCATTAATAAATCTATTATTGTAGCAATTCATGACTTAAAAACTCGAAAATAAACACCGATAATGTTGCGATCCATTATCAGAATTATTTTCTCGCCACAGAAGTGATTTCAATGCTTAACCCCATTAAAAATCCATTTAAACCATTCTTATTCAAAAATACTTTAAAGTACTATCATATTACTTTATAATATTTCATAAAATATTTTCTAAACACCCAGAATTTAAATTCCAATTCTGGTCCGAACTTAATCTTGGTTTATCTCATTTGTATACATTATCCGTATACAAATTATATAACCATTTCAATATTTCATAATTTCACTTGATTGTAGTAACAATCAACACATTCATATATAATAATTCAAAAATTATTCCATTTATATCAAAATAACTTTTGGGAAAAATTATTTCATTTACCCATTTTAAAACAATACTTTATCAAATTGCTTTGTTCGAGAGTTTAGAAGCACCTATCAATACAGTTGTACATCCTGTATCGACCAGAATTCATAAACCACTCAACAAACCGGCCGACACAATATAAAACAATATTATATCAAATCTACAAATACGCGTTCATATATATACACTCAAACTCAACTTAGGGCATTTCTAACCCCATCTCTATTGATTCACGCCATAGAGCCAAGGTTGCTACTCAACCTTCAACTCTGATACCAAATGTAATGGCCTGAATTTCTGTACCCTTTGAGTTGACTAATAACACTACACGTCCATCCCAAATTGCACAGAAACACGAAAAATCAATAGAAAGAAGTTAGAGGGTGAGAAATAGAAAGATATAAAAATTAGAATAGAAGAAAACGAAGAATACAAATCTCACAGCGGAACGAATAAAATACATTAAATGACATAACTTTAGAAATACAAATCGATAACTGTATATACATACCATCATCAGAGGACAACAGTTATTTTTGGAATAGCTATAAACACCTGTTTCCAGATACAAAATAGTACACAGCGGAAAATATGATAGTCTATAGCTAAGTGATGAAGCCTCCTGCTTCAAGCTCCTCCAAGTATATCTGAAAAATCCCGACTCCTTGACTGCCCGTACAAATTTTGGGCACCCAAGAGTTTAGGAAAAACAAACCAAATAAACTTTGGGTCAGTCATGGGACTGGTGTGAGTAAAGTCCAACCATTTGTTTAACTTTCAAAATCCTTTCAAAAGAAATGGTAATCGTAAGACCGATCCGCACATCAACACGGATGGTTTTTACCATACGATAACCCAAAACATTTTGATATCAAAATCTGGTGATATTATAATAGTGTCTACAACAAATAAATAGAATCTAGCGAAATGCTTGCATCACACGCTCCATATATAATATAAAATCAAAAACCGTACGGCGCTTATTGGAGATTGGATTCCGACTATGACAAGGTATGGAACCACTTTCCGATAGGGTATCGCTAGAGGGGAATACACTGGGTTCAACAAGAACTTCTTGCAACCCGACCCACGCATGGCTAACCACTCATTTAACTTGAGTGTATCGAGCATATTATCACCAACGGTTGTGATCAGCAACCGTTACCGAAGCATACAGCAGCGAATAGAATAAGAAGCAAATGAAATTTCTCTAGATCAGGTGATAATACACCTAATGGGAATGACCCACATGGCCATGCCGCCTGCTCGATTTTTGTTATTGATGAGGCTTGAGGTCACAATTTCCTTTCAGCACATCTTGCCATCATTTACTTTGAATGCCACATCACCAGATCCTTCCATGTACGTTGTCCTGAGACTGGACAAACCAAAGGCACTATTCCATCAATCCATCTTGGGCAATTTCTACATAAGATTAACAGAACAGCCCTTGCATTTACACTGTCTTTGATCATCATTACATAAGCTAATTCGTAAAGCTTATGCCAATATGGAGTGGTTTTCAGATATTAAATCTGATACCGGTCTCTCCATATTGACAACGGAGGTATAATGTAAATCATACTTTGATAGTCGGTGATTTAACTATCAAAGAAACATCCATATAATCAATGGTCCTATTTCCCAATTGGAAATTTCTACCGATCAACCATCAAACAACACAAGCCCCTTTTAAAATTAATTCCGTATTATATTATCATTTTCAATTCTCCTTTTCCCCTTTTCTAGATTCGTTCAAAATTAAATTGTCTTTCTCGATTCTTGGAAAACACTTCAAATATTCAAATTTCTTTATTCGAGAAAATATCTCTTATTCCAGTTAGGAAACATTTCTAAATATTCACGAATCCTTATTTTCTATATTCAGAAAATATACCTTACTAATATCGAAAATATTTCCATATTCCATTTCTAAATTCCTCGTTGACCAATTCATTTCATTTTCTATGCATCGAAAATATCTCTCATTTTATTTGGGGAAACATTTCAAATATCTTTAAATTAACGCGATGTTATAAAACATCGTTATTATAATCAAACCATTAATCATTTATTAACTAACCATATTGCTAACCAATCTTCACTATCGAACCTTAACCATTCCTCCATCAATCATGAAGTCAATCAAGTTGGGGTATAATTACCTCTCAGACCTTAATTGAACAACATTCTCAACTTTGAAACAGTCAAAGCTCACAACTTCAAACAAAACCTCGCTTACGCTACTCTCGGATTCAATCAAAGAATCCACCTCTTTTAGGAAAAATATTGATTATAACGGTAGCGTTATAATCGCTGTTTCCAAACATTAATTATAACGATAGCATTAAAATAGTTGTTTAAATTTACAAAACATTTATTATAATAGCAGCATTATAATCGCTGTTCAGATTTATATAACATTTATTATAAATGCAGCGTTATAATCGTTGTTTCCAAATATTTATATAAAAAAGTATAACTTGTACTTATTAATTCAATTGATAAGTAAATAAATAAATGATTAAACAATTAATTTCGATTCAAAACGGAAAGTAAAAATAACTACTTCCCTAAATTCGATATAATCGAATTCCAATAACTTTCTCTTGAATAATCTATATTCAATTATATTCTGAACTAAGAAATTTATCGACCATTTTAGGTTCATTCAAATTCCAAATTCCCTTTTGAATTTATCCTTTCTAAATCATTACCAAATTCCTTTATAATCTTTCCAGTCTACACAACATTATCACACTTTATTTTATATTCGAAATTTTGAACTAAAACTCATCGTTTTCTTTTAAAACGATTACCCTTTTCCCCTTTTCATTAAATTTCCAATTTGGATTCATATTCCAAATCTTAATTTCCTTTAGAGATATTTCATTTGCAAAATATTTTCTTTAAATCATTCACTTTAATCGTGAATATATTTCTTTCATATAAAATCAAATCTGTTTGATTTCATGCATATAAATAATATCTTAAACCCAAATTCTATTTATAACTTCTATTCTGATTTTTTCATACGAAACTCATTTGTATTGCAATCATTTAAAATCTCATTTAAAATTTCCTTTGTAATTTGCTAAGTTCAAATCTCATTTCAAATATTGGTTTCAAAACCGATTTCCACTTTTCCATATGAATTCAAATTCAAATTTATATTTTAGTTTATCCAATGATAAATAATTCACTTAATTTATATTCTCATTTATAAACAACTTATTGATTTATCCATTTGAATAGGTTTCTATTTCCAGTTCTATTTGAATTTTTATTTCTATTCTGGAAATAATTCCATTTTTAAATCCCAATCTCGACATTCGAAAATATTTTACGGTATTTAAAATACCGAGATTCTTGGGCCAGGTTAAATCGAACACAAAATATCCAATCATGGATTGTATAACACACCATATATCACAACCAAATAAAACAGTAATATAAATGTTGAGGAATCCAGTTGGATTTCTCCAACCTGTTTCCCTGCATCTGCAGATGTTAATCACATCAATAATATTAATTTGACATCAATATGAAATACTATAGGTAAACTGAAATAATAATCGATATACGATATAACTATATCAACCAATTTTATCGACTATTCATCCAAACAGGCATCACACAAGATTTTTTTTTTTTACTATAGATAAATTTAAAAGTTGTTTATATAAAAATATAAACGAGTCAGAGTTAGTGAGTTTACTCACCTTATTTTTGCAGCTGACGGTTCTACTTGTTTTTTAATTTACAATCAAACAAGCATTTGATTTTATCATGAAACTCCAGTAGCTCCATTCTCAAACACATTAGTTCCACAATGTAGATGGCGTTGCTATGATTCCAACGTAATTTGTTCCATTTAATTCTGATAAACAAAATAGAAGCCATTCACTTTTTAATTTATATACAATTTTAATTAATTAACTAATTCAGTAATTAAATTATTAATATACTAATTACTTTGATAATACGTATTAACCCATACGTTTCTTCTTTACCAGTTTATTTATCAAACTGTCTACCTCCAGGTTTTAGAACCCACAATAGCATGTCCCAAACAACTCCATCAAATTCAAACCACTACTGCCATAGATGTTTGTACACTATGTAAAGATCTGATTAACTTTTAAACCCTGTTTACCCAATAAGTTATCACCACTAATTCTTCTTTTGATATTAAGCACAATGGGTTGCAAGTTCTTTGAGTGTGTTGTTCTCTGCTCTTATCACAAAACTTTTCCAAGTGGAATACACAGAAGGCCCCCTTTTTTCAGTTTGAATACCCTTTACACCTAACGTCCCACCACTACACCGTTTAGTATACAATCACCGCCATCAGTTTCCTTTCGTAACTATGTCTCCTTCATACAATGAAGAATCTACATCAGTCAACAACATCAAAATAATCACAGCGCAAATATTTGAAAAATAAACTAGATATATTCCTTACAGTTTTAACCAAATCTCTCGTTCAACTCATTCCCAATTTACTGCTAATTCTTCCTTCTCCTTTAGTATTTCAAGTACATGCATCATATTCATTTAGTAGGAAAGAAAAATTTCGTCTATATCCTTTAGTACCTTACTGCACAGCTCAAAATGAAAATCGCACTATCCCTTGCCTAGGACATTCAACATCAACGTAGTACATACATACTTCCTTTTTTCAACCCATGCAGTTTTTATCTTCCATGAAAAAATAAGCCACTGTTCCAGGTAGCAATCTCCACCTCCTCTCACAGTAACTCAAAATAAAACCAACTTTACCATTTGAACAAATCAAACCAGCTTGTTCTTCCTTCGTACACAACATACCCAGTTTCAAAACCCCCCTCGACCTCAACACTTGCATGTTTCCCATTTTACTCCACCGCGCTCGATTCCGAAAGATGGGCCCAAAATTATAATGCTACCAGAAATGCCTCGATCTCAGCAACTACTGACCGAAGAGACGACCTCCAGAACTACCTCAATCGTCGGGTGCAAGGGAAACGACAGAACTGTCAATTCTTGGAATTCGATCAACACTAGCGATGGTAGCCCATCAGACTGGTGTCGTAGCCTCCGCCCCCTTCTCTACAGGCAGTAGAACCCAACACTGACTCCATCGGTTGATAATTTTGACCCTAGCGTGACTGCTGAAAATCGGGTTCCAAGAAGGAACATCGAGCTTTACAAAATTTGTATCATCTCCAAGCTCATTATAAACGGAGTTCAACGAATCCATAAACCAACCTTTTGACTTGGTAATTTATTTACTATCATTTTCTGGAATAATTTGAATGGCGGCTTAGAATTTCTGAGGGAGAATTTTCTCTAGGGTTACAGGGTAAAGGATATCTTTATAGTAAGAATTTTGTAATATTCACGGAATATTCTATTCTTAATTCGTTTTGAGTGGTTTATTCTAGTACAGTCAAATAAATCATTCAATTTGTATTAAAAATTAATATCTAGTTGTGGTTTGACATTCCGGTCCTAACGGAACTTGTTTCCTTGGATTCCTACTCCGTCTGGAAAAATAGCCAATTTTTGAATATTAAATTTATCGATTGATTTATGTTTATTTCTCGCACTCACAAAACAAATCCCATTGGCTTGAAACTTGAAATCTAACAATAATTAAATATTTTGGACATGATGGAATTGGTTTCATAAAAAACGGAGATCGTTTGAATAATAGCCCTTTTTAAAGGTCCAATTTAAATTAAAACAAATCAATTTTAAAATACCTCAATATAACAATAAAAAAATATTACAATCAGAAATACTCGGGTAGAATTTTATACTGCATCAACATAAAATACTTCTAGTTGAGTTTCAAACCAAATCGATAATCAATACATTAAAAATCTCTTATTTTATAAGATAAATCGTTATATTTTTAATAACGAATTCCATAGCGACTATTTAAAAATTTGATTTGGATATAAAATAAAATCCACAATATGAAATCCTGATTTTTCTCTTTCATTAAAAAAATACAATCAAATAGATCCAAATCGTTTAGCATACCTTTTTTGTCTAAAGGTACCCAAAATTGTTGGGGAATAAATATTTCTTGTAATAGACTAGCTTCTGCACCAGAATCTAGTAAAGCATGTATTGTGAATTCCTGATAATCAGGAATACATATTGTTAATGGAAGATATATATGTAATTGAGCTTTCTTTTTAAGATCAAGATGTCTAATCATAATGTTTTATATTCTCAGAGGGAACCTTTATCACCACTGGTTAGGTTCTTATTCTTTTTGCTTATCAAGTACCCATATGTTTTTTCCTTCCATTGGATCGGATTTTCTAAAACTCATACGATTATTTATTCCTCTAAGAATGTCAGATGTTAGCTCAACTTCAGATAAAGTTAGCGATCTTCTTGGTTTATCCGATATTGAATCTTCTTCATTCTTTTTTACTATTGTGCAAATAGTATTTCCTGAAGCAACAAAATACTCTGTAGGTATTTGTACTTTCGGTCTAAGGGATTTTATGAAAACTTGAATTTCATTATCAAATTTTAAGTGTCTTATATCTACTAATCTAGGTTGAATTGTTTTTCCCATTCCAACCTCGAATAATTTTATGAATTGTTTCGGAGTAATAGATTTAAATGTAGCTGTATCATTTAAAGCCATACAATGTTCCCATTGAATTCCTAAAACCTTAGAGCCTGCTAATAGCTCAATACTCTGTAAATTTACTGATAAAGTACATGCTTTCTCAATATTTTTATCTTCAAGGCTTATACAAAAATCAGGATGTATATTTACTCCAAATAATCTATTTTCTAAATTAGATTTAGCTCCCCCTATAATATTATTTAAATGATTGTTAATTATTCTTTCATCCATGCATACTATCATAATAGGAGTGTCTATTCCAGATCTAAAAAGAGCCGTAATCTTTAATTGTATCAATCCTATATGTAAATATCTCATTTTAGGATATTTTTCTTTTAATCTTTCTAATTTTTTTGTTTAGAAGACTTATAGAAGTAAAATCTTCATCTCCTTTTAGCTCAACATTTCCTTGCATTTGTTCAAATACATAAGTATGTTAATTAAGGAATCTAGATTTAAGGGTTATAGGTTTATAAATTTCCCTTCTATCTGATCTTGGAATTGCCTCTTTTAATTTTTCAAGATCTTCATCTGTAATAATAAATTGTTCTCCTTCACAATCTTGTATTTGTGAATCTGATGTTTCTTCTGATGAAATTGTATTCATGTATATTCTATATTCTCGATATGTTTCGGTTTCATTATTTCGTGAAGAATGAGATGTAGAACCTCCCAATGGGGTGAGTGTATCACAGTCATATATTTCTTCCTTTATAATAGGAAGATCATCATATTTATGAATGACTAAAAGTCCAATTGGGTCTCCTTAATCTATAATATAATCTTTATTTTCCAAACTAGTACTTTTGAATAATATAGTAGCATTATTTTTGGAAAGAGGTTCAATTAAACCATTTTTTTTGAAAAACAAAATGATGTGTGGTCTTCCAAACGGAAGAGAGCACACACACACACACACAAATATATATATATATATGGAAAAAACATGGTACAAAATCTGAGTACAGACCCAAAACACGATCGCCTAAAGGTAGAGAATAATAGATAGATGAGTTCCGGCAAGGCCACCACCCATCATACTACAATATCGAGTTCCGGCAAGGCCACCACCAGATATTGAGTATATCTATTACTCCACAAATGGCAATCTAAATAGCAGACAACAAGGGTAAACATATCCCTCAATCCAAGACACTCTCACTCAATATACAAAAATGACTAGATAACCAATAAAGACCAATCCAGCCCGCAATCCCATAATCTTCCCAGCTAGGTCCATGACTCGTAATCTGAAATACTTAAAAGAAAACCATCAGTAACAATCTTATATATATGATTATATACCTATATATAAATATATGTATATATACATACTAGTAAAAACAATTCTACTAATATGTAGATAAACATGTAAATATATATATATATATATATATATATATGTAAGTATATAACCATATATATATGCAGACAAAAAAACATACATGTATAGAATAAGTAGTGACCAGTGCCAAAATATCAACAGAGACGAAATCTATTATATCTGAAATATCTAGTGAATCTAATAAATAAACCCAGATTAGACCTAACCTTAAACAAAAAACATCCAAATCGTACATTACCGAATAGCTTATAATGTGAATTGGACATCCAATCCAAACTAAATTTTACTATACTGATGATTAAATTATCAGCTGATTCAGACTTTGTGTTAAATAATCTCTGATTTCTTTCTAGCCATATAAACCAACACGAGATTGTAATCAAGGAATCCAGTATATATCTTTTCCTAGTATTGAATCTTAATCTGCAACAATTCCAATAATCTTCATAGTTATTCAGAACGTTTAAACCATCAAATGTAAAAATCTTCAAAATCATATCAAATACTGAAAAGGTGAAACCACAAGAGAAAAATAAGTGATCGATATGCTCCTCACCAATATGACAAAAGCAACACTTACAATCAAATATAATATTCTTTCTTTTCAATAGCTCAATTGTATTAAGCTTCTTATGGATGATTAACCACATAAGAAATTTAGCTTTTGGAGGAGAATTTGACTTCCATAAGAATTCAAAAGAATGAGTGGAAACTCCAGAAAAACTAATAAAATTATACATCGAATTTACTGTATAGCCTAGTTTCTTATCCAAACTCCAACAAAGAGAATCCCCATTCTCATCCAAGTTGTATATTGCTAACTTAGCTTTAAGTAAAGCTAGTTGTCTTAACAGGTCTTCTTCTAAAATGTTATCAAAGCAAAACACCCACGGAGGGTCTAAGTCCACACTATAAACATCTATAATTAGTGCATACTTAAAGTTACAATTGTCATAAAGCTTATTGAATTCAGTTTTTAGGGGCACACTAGATATCCAAGGATCGTGCCAAAAGTAAGTAAGGTCGCCAGAATGTACGATAACTTTGCAACCTAATTTAAAAAAACCAAAGCAATTTAAAACGGATTTCCAAAAATGTGACAGTCTATTTACCTATACACCACTATCCCCAGTAATAAACTCCCCTCTAGAATAATAAGCTGTAACTACTATAGACTTCCATGATGCTATCACATTAGGACTTCTAAATTTCCAAAGCCATTTAGCAAGCATGGATGAATTAAAATTATATAAATTTAAGATTCCCAATCCACTATCTTTTTTAGGCTTATAACACATGTACCAATTGACTAAGCATTTATATCCACTACCCAAAAAAGACCCATTCCAAAGAAAGTTACGTCTAATCCTATCAATCTTCTCAACGACCCATAATGGAAATCGATGTACGGCCATCCAATAGGACGGAATAGCCGATAACACCGAATTGACTAAAACTAATCTACCTGCTCTAGATAGGAATCTGTTATTCCAACTGTGTAATCTATTGTTTATCTTATCAATGATCACAACCCAATCTTCTTTTTTAAGCTTCGATGGTCTAATTTTAAATCCTAAATAATTGAGACGACCCGATTTCCCGTTCTCACGGAAACAAGGTTATCTTTGGAATATAACACAGAAACAGATAATAGCAGAACAGAATTAAATAAATACACCAGAATGAATAACAAAATATACTGGATAAAGTAATCATCAGAGTTACACAGTATACAGGATCTTACTTAGTACAAATACAGTTCAGCTATACATAAATGTCTACAGCGGAAATAAACAAAATATGTACAATAGGAGCTGAACAGCATAAAAAGAATAAATGATAGAATCCATCTTCAGCTCCAGCTATCCAGAAAGAACCAGCTAAACCTGAATACAAGGCTGCCCGTGTAGAAAAAGGGGCACCCGAGTTTGAAAGTGAAACAAACTATGAGTCAGTCATGGGACTGGTATGAGAAATCCACTCAACACATATATAATTGGCTAATCACAGGACCACGCCACTTTCGTGGAACGGGTTTACTCCATTGGATTGCCAGTGCTTTTAAAACAAATCTTTCTTTTAAACATCGCTATGCTTTTTATAAAAATGAAACCGTTATAAGACTCAGTTCCCATCACACAATGCAAAGCAAACCGGAGGATAGAGTTTTACCTTATAACGGTCAAAATATGCTTGATACGATCAAAACAAAGGCATTTGATATTATTGTTAGTGTCTATATGTTCTGAAAACAATTTCAAATCATAACTATCAATCATAGACGGCATTAATGCCCCATACCACTACGTCGCCATATATAGGTATACAATCAAAATCGCATCGTCACGTATTTGGAAATTGGATTTCCGTCATGAACCAAGGCAAAAGATAGTCCTTACCGACTTCGTGACTCTCTAGCCCGAGCCACAGGGTCAGAGCGCATCGACCCTTGGATCGTCAGGGCCGGTCCACCGATGTGGATTAAAATGCCTGAACAATACGTTTCCCCGCACTTTGGGGCGTAAACGATCCAACGAATGACTCCATCGGACCCGGATCGTCCGATCAAACCGAGGCGCCTCGCAACAGCAACAACCACATAGGTGAAAAGTATATAAATGTCAGGGCTGGTAGGTCACTGACACCACCCTAGCTAGAAAGAAACGCATGTCCTCCCTGAGGTCCTTCCTCCCGTTTTACGTTCATACCGGGGTGTGAGGCTCGCGAATTCACGTTATACACAAAGCTACGCCACGCAGGCGGTGCTTTGATCATCTCCACAAGACTTTGCTTTTCAACAGAAGCCCTGATCACTGCATCTTAGCATGCCACACAGGCAATTCACACCGTGCAACTGATGGCTATCAATCACCCAGAACAAATTCCAATGTCGGACACACAGTCCATTTACAAGTCCGTTCTGGGTCTGAACGAAACCGGAGGCACTAAATACCTCGCAAACCCTTCGATCACCACGTACGTCTGGACGATCACCACTCATTATCCATATTTCGGGATGCCTCCCAATCAGGACCTCGGTTACCATCCAAACGAGGTGAAGATCTCCGGTCTTCGACCATCGTCTTCATCTTCGACTTTCAATCGTCGATCAATTATTTGAAATGAGAATTAACTCGGCTTTTTCAAATAATTCACGTATATTTAGAATTTCAAATCAATTTATTTCAATGGTTAAATTATTCAACAACACCAATTTCGTTCTTTAATGTAATTTTCACACCAAACACATTCAACCATCAAAAGCCACATAAATCAAGCAAATTTCAGTTTATTTCCATTCCATATCACCTATGATATTTTATAACTATTTATCGCCATTTTTATTTATTTTAAAATAGCTAATATATTCAAAACGACGTTTCGGGCCATAACGTGGCCGTGGCGCTGTTTTTCTTCAGATTTGATTTACACATATATGAAAATCTAACCGTTGGATCTTCACAAAATTTACATCATTAGAAAGGTCTTTTCAAAACGAATCCAACGGTTCCAGTTTCGGGAAAATCCGACGGTCGGATCTCCCGGTACAATCGTTTGAAGTTTCGATTTCAAAATACGAACTGCAGCGTCGTTATTCGATTAAATATAATTATATTTATATATATAAATAAATATAATCGTTTCTGGCGCTGTTTTTCTTCAGATTTGAATTAAACATTCCAGAGAATCCAACCGTTGGATTTCTACAAGGTTGGTGCCGTTGGAAAGATTATTCCAAGGCGAACCCGACGGTTGAGGTTTCGGGAAAATCCAATGGTCGAATTTCCCGCACTAGTCGTTTGAAATCACGGTTTCAAAATACGAACTGCACGGCTTCGTTTCGTTTTAATTTTATTTATATTTATATATTTATATAAATATAGTTCATTCAACAATTTCAATATCGTTTTCACTTCAAATATTTTTATAACACCTTAAATTTTGGAAAAATTTCGCCATAACCTCCCCTGCACCGGGAGCATCGGGAAATCGCAAATAGCGTTCCCGGTCCTTCTAATCTCAAAAAGAAAAAGAAAAAGCCAAGCGGCTAGCCAACAGGCTCAAAATCATCACCCAAACAAATCATTAAATGTGTACCTATTTGTCGGGCACAAAATTTTATTCCTCTTCTCTAGCCCCTTTGCTATAACCTGTTCAATGAATATTGCATGTACATATATATACAGTTCTTATCATTTATCAATTTCTATTCGACTTCATATTCGATTTCTATTTGGTTTAAAAACTCCATTCATTCTAATGTTACATAAATAGGTGCAAATCATTTCATTAGCTAATTAATGAATATTTCAACTCATATATGTTTATTTTGAACAAGTGGCTATTTTTAACACTTCACATTTCAACGATTTATGCATACAATAAAAAATGTGATTTTTATTATCGAACAATTTATTTCAAAATATGAATACCATTCAACACATGAATTTCTAAACAACGAATTAATATCAATTCAACACATGAATGTTTTCTATAGTTTCTATATATAGATAAAAAATGTGATTTTTATTATCGAACAATTTATTTCAAAATATGAAAACCATTCAACACATGAATTTCTAAACAACGAATGAATATCAATTCAACACATGAATGTTTTCTATAGTTTCTATATATAGATAAAAATGTGATTTTTATTATCGAACAATTTATTTCAAAATATGAATACCATTCAACACATGAATTTCTAAACAACGAATGAATATCAATTCAACACATGAATGTTTTCTATAGTTTCTATATATAGATAAAAAGGTGATTTTTATTATCGAACAATTTATTTCAAAATATGAATACCATTCAACACATGAATTTCTAAACAACGAATGAATATCAATTCAACACATGAATGTTTTCTATAGTTTCTATATATAGATAAAAAATGTGATTTTTATTATCGAACAATTTATTTCAAAATATGAATACCATTCAACACATGAATTTCTAAACAACGAATGAATATCAATTCAACACATGAATGTTTTCTATACAATGAATAAATATAGTTTAAGCATATGAAAATAATTCAAACACACAAATATTATTCAAAATTTCGGCAGCATAACGGCAGGGTAGTTACACCGGCACCGTCCCTAGTACGGCTCCTCGCTCTACCTTAAAACCTCGCGGTTTTTGACAATGGGGTTCATGCATCTAGTTCGCACGCAGGCGGCATGTATATATTTATTTCATTTCCACAAACTAATCCTATGTGGTTTCAACCAAATATTTTTCAACCACAATGGGTATTTTTCAACCTCAATCAACCAATATCAATCACAAACAATCCCAAACAACCATTCGTTATCAACCAATTATCACAACAATTTCAACCAATAAATATCGTCCATGGTTTCTGGACGAGGGGCGTATATATATATATATATATATATATATATATATATATATATATATATATATATATAGATATTTCTATATAGCTATTCACTTTAATTTCACACATATATAATATTTTTAAATCAGAAATCTCACCAATAGCTATCCAGTACCACGACTCTTCTTCGCCAATCTCTCTTTCTGTTGCTTCGTCGCCCGTATTCTCTACATATGTAAAAATCGAATCTTTACGATGCTATTCAATATATAAAAATATGATTTTTACTTCGGCTTTATATATATAAAAATCTGATTTTTACTTCGGCTTTCCATATATAAAAATCTGATTTTTGCTTTTAAATTTCTAATCTTCTTCTAGTTTACAAATCATTTTAAAATCAGTTTTTATATTCCTTTATAAATCAGTTTTTAAAATCTCCGAAAAATCAGTTTTTATATTTTTATAAATCAGTTTTTAATACTTATATAAAAAATCAGTTTTATTCTTTTTAAAATCCAGTTTTATTCTTTTTTTAAAATAAACAGTTTTAATTTTATAAAAAAATCAGTTTTTATATTTCCTTTAAAAATCAGTTTATATTTCTAAAACAAAACCAGTTTTTAACACTTTAAAAACAAAATCAGTTTTATTTCTTTAAAACAAAAATCATTATTAAATTCGGTTTTTATATAATAAAAATAAAATAATAAAATAAACAGAAATACTTACAGAGGGGGGGGGAGGTCTTCGCAGACGTCGGAGGGCTTCGAGGTGGTGTTGTTCGTCGATGGCGGCGTCTTCGAGGCTCCAGGGGGGCGTCGCGATGCTTCGATCGATGGAGGGGGGGACAGGTCTTCGTCGGCGTCGAGACGAGGGGGGGGGGGGGGGTGGCGGCTCGATAGTTCTAGGTCTTTTTTTTACTTTTTTTTCTTGCTTCCGATCTGATATCGAAATGAACGGGGGGGGGGGGGGGCAGGAAGAAAGGTAAAGGAGGGAAAAGATTTTTTTTTATTTAATTATTAAATTTCGCAAAAAGGTTGACTTTTACATATGTCCTCGAAACGAGGCCCACCGCCTGTCGCCCATAGCGTTTCACCCCCATTCCGAACACAATGGGATATGTATCGCAAGCTGATTTGATCGTTACAATCAGTTTCCTTTTGAATTTTCATTTAAATCCCTATATTGAATTTTAAACGTACATTTCAAATTACCGGGGCCACATACTAACTAGAAAAATTCCCGAAAAATATTTTCTAGCTTCGTATTGACGATACGGTCCTAAAAAAACTAGTTTCGTCGAATTCTGAGACCGTTTGAAAAATGGCCAATTTCCAGTCGATTAAAATCAACTGAAACTGGTCAAACGCGTTTTCCTTTGCCACGCTCACATATTGATTCGAAAAATTATGTAGCAATAACTTGACTCTGCGGATCTAACAAAAGTGGTTTCGTCGAAATCCGAGGTCATCTGCAAAATGTCCATTTTTAAGGGCCTGAATTCCATAGCGACTATTCAGAATTTTCAACTGGACATACCTTTTGATTCCCGCTATCAAATTTCGATTGGTCGGATTCGTTAGAAAGATATTCACTAACATATTTAAATATTTTTGGTTTCACTAAAATCCGGATTGTTTTGCACCCGGTATATTCAATTGAAGTTTGAAATCGAATTCATCGAACTACCGCGCCATTTTCAATTCTATATATATTTATAATTAATTATATTCGTTTTCAAATGTCGATTCAACCTCAGTTTTCATCGCCATTATTTAAAATATTTATTTTAAATATTTAAAATCCATTATTTTAGCCAATTTAAAATTTTTAAATTGGTTCAGATTTTCTGGGTCGTTACAATCTCCCCCACTTAAAACTTTTCATCCCCGAAAAGGAATAAAGTCGAAAGTGGTTTGATAATTCTACGATCACACAACACAACAACCAATCCAATTGTTTTTAACCTTCTTAACTTTTAAAATATATATCTTTTATATATTCAAAAATTATATTTCTAAACCCAGACTATATATATATAATCACAAATACGTTATTTAAAAACATTTTACTCTCGACTCGTTCTGAGGCACTTCTGACCCCATCTCTAACGAGTTGTTCTGATTCTGCTATACTCATACTAGGGTATTACTGATCCTATCTGTATGGAGTTACCCGTCCTAGAACACTACTGGCTCTATCTCTGACGAGTTCGTTCAAATGTTATATTCCAGAACTAAGCTTAACCAAAGCTCTGATACCACGATGAGACGATCCGATTTCCCGTTCTCACGGAAACAAGGTTATCTTTGGAATATAAAACAGAAACAGATAATAGCAGAACAGAATTAAATAAATACACCAGAATGAATAACAAAATATACTGGATAAAGTAATCATCAGAGTTACACAGTATACAGGATCTTACTTAGTACAAATACAGTTCAGCTATACATAAATGTCTACAGCGGAAATAAACAAAATATGTACAATAGGAGCTGAACAGCATAAAAAGAATAAATGATAGAATCCATCTTCAGCTCCAGCTATCCAGAAAGAACCAGCTAAACCTGAATACAAGGCTGCCCGTGTAGAAAAAGGGGCACCCGAGTTTGAAAGTGAAACAAACTATGAGTCAGTCATGGGACTGGTATGAGAAATCCACTCAACACATATATAATTGGCTAATCACAGGACCACGCCACTTTCGTGGAACGGGTTTACTCCATTGGATTGCCAGTGCTTTTAAAACAAATCTTTCTTTTAAACATCGCTATGCTTTTTATAAAAATGAAACCGTTATAAGACTCAGTTCCCATCACACAATGCAAAGCAAACCGGAGGATAGAGTTTTACCTTATAACGGTCAAAATATGCTTGATACGATCAAAACAAAGGCATTTGATATTATTGTTAGTGTCTATATGTTCTGAAAACAATTTCAAATCATAACTATCAATCATAGACGGCATTAATGCCCCATACCACTATGTCGCCATATATAGGTATACAATCAAAATCGCATCGTCACGTATTTGGAAATTGGATTTCCGTCATGAACCAAGGCAAAAGATAGTCCTTACCGACTTCGTGACTCTCTAGCCCGAGCCACAGGGTCAGAGCGCATCGACCCTTGGATCGTCAGGGCCGGTCCACCGATGTGGATTAAAATGCCTGAACAATACGTTTCCCCGCCCTTTGGGGCGTAAACGAGCCAACGAATGACTCCATCGGACCCGGATCATCCGATCAAACCGAGGCACCTCGCAACAGCAACAACCACATAGGTGAAAAGTATATAAATGTCAGGGCTGGTAGGTCACTGACACCACCCTAGCTAGAAAGAAACGCATGTCCTCCCTGAGGTCCTTCCTCCCGTTTTAGGTTCATACCGGGGTATGAGGCTCGCGAATTCACGTTATACACAAAGCTACGCCACGCAGGCGGTGCTTTGATCATCCCCACAAGACTTTGCTTTTCAACAGAAGCCCTGATCACTGCATCTTAGCATGCCACACAGGCAATTCACACCGTGCAACTGATGGCTATCAATCACACAGAACAAATTCCAATGTCGGACACACAGTCCATTTACAAGTCCGTTCTGGGTCTGAACGAAACCGGAGGCACTAAATACCTCGCAAACCCTTCGATCACCACGTACGTCTGGACGATCACCACTCATTATCCATATTTCGGGATGCCTCCCAATCAGGACCTCGGTTACCATCCAAACGAGGTGAAGATCTCCGGTCTTCGACCATCGTCTTCATCTTCGACTTTCAATCGTCGATCAATTATTTGAAATGAGAATTAACTCGGCTTTTTCAAATAATTCACGTATATTTAGAATTTCAAATCATATTATTTCAATGGTTAAATTATTCGACAACACCAATTTCGTTCTTTAATGTAATTTTCACACCAAACACATTCAACCATCAAAAGCCACACAAATCAAGCAAATTTCAGTTTATTCCCATTCCATATCGCCTATGATATTTTATAACTATTTATCGCCATTTTTATTTATTTTAAAATAGCTAATATATTCAAAACGACGTTTCGGGCCATAACGTGGCCGTGGCGCTGTTTTTCTTCAGATTTGATTTACACATATCTGAAAATCTAACCGTTGGATCTTCACAAAATTTACATCATTAGAAAGGTCTTTTCAAAACGAATCCAACGGTTCCAGTTTCGGGAAAATCCGACGGTCGGATCTCCCGGTACAATCGTTTGAAGTTTCGATTTCAAAATACGAACTGCAGCGTCGTTATTCGATTAAATATAATTATATTTATATATATAAATAAATATAATCGTTTCTGGCGCTGTTTTTCTTCAGATTTGAATTAAACATTCCAGAGAATCCAACCGTTGGATTTCTACAAGGTTGGTGCCGTTGGAAAGATTATTCCAAGGCGAACCCGACGGTTGAGGTTTCGGGAAAATCCAATGGTCGGATTTCCCGCACTAGTCGTTTGAAATCACGGTTTCAAAATACAAACTGCACGGCTTCGTTTCGTTTTAATTTTATTTATATTTATATATTTATATAAATATAGTTCATTCAACAATTTCAATATCGTTTTCACTTCAAAAAATTTTCTAACACCTTAAATTTTGGAAAAATTTCGCCATAACCTCCCCTGCACCGGGAGCATCGGGAAATCGCAAAATAGCGTTCCCGGTCCTTCTAATCTCAAAAAGAAAAAGAAAACGCCAAGCAGCTAGCCAACAGGCTCAAAATCATCACCCAAACAAATCATTAAATGTGTACCTATTTGTCGGGCACAAAATTTTATTCCTCTTCCCTAGCCCCTTTGCTTTAACCTGTTCAATGAATATTGCATGTACATATATATACAGTTCTTATCATTTATCAATTTCTATTCGACTTCATATTCGATTTCTATTTGGTTTAAAAACTCCATTCATTCTAATGTTACATAAATAGGTGCAAATCATTTCATTAGCTAATTAATGAATATTTCAACTCATATATGTTTATTTTGAACAAGTGGCTATTTTTAACACTTCACATTTCAACGATTTATGCGTACAATAAAAAATGTGATTTTTATTATCGAACAATTTATTTCAAAATATGAATACCATTCAACACATGAATTTCTAAACAACGAATGAATATCAATTCAACACATGAATGTTTTCTATAGTTTCTATATATAGATAAAAAATGTGATTTTTATTATCGAACAATTTATTTCAAAATATGAATAACATTCAACACATGAATTTTTAAACAACGAATGAATATCAATTCAACACATGAATGTTTTCTATAGTTTCTGTATATAGATAAAAATGTGATTTTTATTATCGAACAATTTATTTCAAAATATGAATACCATTCAACACATGAATTTCTAAACAACGAATGAATATCAATTCAACACATGAATGTTTTCTATAGTTTCTATATATAGTTAAAAAGGTGATTTTTATTATCGAACAATTTATTTCAAAATATGAATACCATTCAACACATGAATTTCTAAACAACGAATGAATATCAATTCAACACATGAATGTTTTCTATAGTTTTTATATATAGATAAAAAATGTGATTTTTATTATCGAACAATTTATTTCAAAATATGAATACCATTCAACACATGAATTTCTAAACAACGAATGAATATCAATTCAACACATGAATGTTTTCTATACAATGAATAAATATAGTTTAAGCATATGAAAATAATTCAAACACACAAATATTATTCAAAATTTCGGCAGCATAACGGCAGGGTAGTTACACCGGCACCGTCCCTAGTACGGCTCCTCGCTCTACCTTAAAACCTCGCGGTTTTTGACAATGGGGTTCATGCATCTAGTTCGCACGCAGGCGGCATGTATATATTTATTTCATTTCCACAAACTAATCCTATGTGGTTTCAACCAAATATTTTTCAACCACAATGGGCATTTTTCAACCTCAATAAACCAATATCAATCACAAACAATCCCAAACAACCATTCGTTATCAACCAATTATCACAACAATTTCAACCAATAAATATCGTCCATGGTTTGTGGACGAGGGGCGTATATATATATATATATATATATATATATATATATATATATATTTATATATAGCTATTCACTTTCATTTCACACATATATAATATTTTTAAATCAGAAATCTCACCAATAGCTATCCAGTACCACGACTCTTCTTCGCCAATCTCTCTTTCTGTTGCTTCGTCGCCCGTATTCTCTACATATGTAAAAATCGAATCTTTATGATGCAATTCAATATATAAAAATATGATTTTTACTTCGGCTTTATATATATAAAAATCTGATTTTTACTTCGGCTTTCCATATATAAAAATCTGATTTTTACTTTTAAATTTCTAATCTTCTTCTAGTTTATAAATCATTTTAAAATCAGTTTTTATATTCCTTTATAAATCAGTTTTTAAAATCTCCGAAAAATCAGTTTTTATATTTTTATAAATCAGTTTTTAATACTTATATAAAAAATCAGTTTTATTCTTTTTAAAATCCAGTTTTATTCTTTTTTTAAAATAAACAGTTTTAATTTTATAAAAAATTCAGTTTTTATATTTCCTTTAAAAATCAGTTTATATTTCTAAAACAAAACCAGTTTTTAATACTTTAAAAACAAAATCAGTTTTATTTCTTTAAAACAAAAATCATTATTAAATTCGGTTTTTATAAAATAAAAATAAAATAATAAAATAAACAGAAATACTTACAAAGAGGGGGGGGGAGGTCTTCGCAGACGTCGGAGGGCTTCGAGGTGGTGTTGTTCGTCGATGGCGGCGTCTTCGAGGCTCCAGGGGGGCGTCGCGATGCTTCGATCGATGGAGGGGGGGACAGGTCTTCGTCGGCGTCGAGACGAGGGGGGGCGGGTCTTCGTCGGCGTCGAGACGAGGGGGGGGGGGGGGCGGCGGCTCGTTAGTTCTAGGTCTTTTTTTTTTCTTGCTTCCGATCTGATATCGAAATGAACGGGGCGGGGGGGGGGGGGCAGGAAGAAAGGTAAAGGAGGGAAAAGATAATTTTTTTTTTTATTTAATTATTAAATTTCGCAAAAAGGTTGACTTTTACATATGACCTCGAAACGAGGCCCACCGCCTGTCGCCCATAGCGTTTCACCCCCATTTCGAACACAATGGGATATGTATCGCAAGCTGATTTGATCGTTACAATCAGTTTCCTTTTGAATTTTCATTTAAATCCCTATATTGAATTTTAAACGTACATTTCAAATTACCGGGGCCACATACTAACTAGAAAAATTCCCGAAAAATATTTTCTAGCTTCGTATTGACGATACGGTCCTAACAAAACTAGTTTCGTCGAATTCTGAGACCGTTTGAAAAATGGCCAATTTCCAGTCGATTAAAATCAACTGAAACTGGTCAAACGCGTTTTCCTTTGCCACGCTCACATATTGATTCGAAAAATTATGAAATTTGAAACCTAGCAATAACTTGACACTGCGGATCCAACAAAAGTGGTTTCGTCGAAATCCGAGGTCGTCTGCAAAATGTCCATTTTTAAGGGCCTGAATTCCATAGCGACTATTCAGAATTTTCAACTGGACATACCTTTTGATTTCCGCTATCAAATTTCGATTGGTCGGATTCGTTAGAAAGATATTCACTAACATATTTAAATATTTTTGGTTTCACTAAAATCCGGATTGTTTTGCACCCGGTATATTCAATTGAAGTTTGAAATCGAATTTATCGAACTACCGCGCCATTTTCAATTCTATATATATTTATAATTAATTATATTCGTTTTCAAATGTCGATTCAACCTCAGTTTTCATCGTCATTATTTAAAATATTTATTTAAAATATTTAAAATCCATTATTTTAGCCAATTTAAAAATTTTAAATTGGTTCAGATTTTCTGGGTCGTTACAATAATCAAAAGGATATTTCATAATAGAGCAGTTTAAAGTATTAGCGACCAATGTCTCTACCTTATTAACATCATTAAAGACCATCACCGCACTTTTTTCAATATTAATCCTAAGACCAGATAACATTTCAAAACAGTATAATATAAACTTAAGAGTAATTATATATTTAGGCAAGTGTGAAGAAAATAATAATGTATCATCTGCAAATTGAAGAATGGATAATTCATTATTAAATTCCTCATTCCCAACACTGCCAAGCACCCCTAGTCTACCCGCTCTCTTAATTATTCTCGAGAAGAAATCAACCGCTAGATTAAATAGAAAAGGCGATAAGGGGTCTCCTTGTCTAAGACCCCTCTTAGATTGGATCTTCTTACCCACTACCCCGTTAACAACTATATTGGAGCATCTAGATCTTAGCAACAATAAGATCCAGTTGGTCCATCTAATACTAAAACCTCTAGCAATACTTAGTTCGCATATGAAGTCCCAATCAATAGAGTCAAACGCCTTCTAAAAGTCTAACTTTAAGATGGCACAGGTAATGTTATTCTTGCAACAGACATTAATATATTCCTGTACTGCTGCCACTCCATCAACTATATTCCTACCTTTAATGAAGGCAGTTTGAGAACAATCAATAAGATCATTCATCCTAGAACTAAGCCTGTTCGCTAAGAGTTTTGAAATGATCTTAACAGAAACATTAATAAGAGAGATAGGCCTAAAATCCTTTAGATAATTTTCTCCCTCTCTCTTATGAATAAGTAAGACATTAGCGAAGTTGAAACTACCTAAACGTAGTTCTCCATTATAAAACTCGTTAAATAAATTTATAACGTCAGACTTTAAGACTTCCCAAAATTGCTTGTAAAAATTAACGGAAAAACCGTCTGGTCCAGGAGCTTTGTCACTAGGCATATCCCTAATGGCCTTCCAAATCTCCTGCTCCGAAAAAGGCTCATCTAAGCTATCAAGATTGATCCTATTTTCATATCGATATAACTCGTTCCATTTGACGTTAGTTCTCCTTTTTATTTTAGATCCAAAAATCTGCTTATAGTAACTGGTAAAAGCTTCATTTAAATCCTTTTGTACATTCAATTCAACATTATTAACAATAATAGAATGGATCATATTATCGCATCTCCTCTTATTCGCCACACTATGAAAAAATTTAGTGTTATTATCCCCTTCCTTAATCCATTGTTTACGAGACCTTTGTCTCCACATTACCTCTTCTTTTTCTAAAATCTGTTTTAGATCCTGTTTAAGGGAGCAATATTTGTCCTTCTCAGTGGAATTAAGGGTCCTAGACTCACTAATTTTATCTAAATCTAATAAACCACACATAATCTTATTCTTCTTAACTCTTACACTACCAAATACAAATTTATTCCAACGCTTAAGGAAGAATCTCAATTTACCTAACTTTGCAACAAAAATCTTAGCACTATTTCCCCTATATAAATTATTAAAGTAAGACAATGACTTCCACTTAACCGAAACCAAATTTGTGAAACTAGAATCAAGTAACCACATCTTCTCAAATTTGAAACTGTTACTAGTGGATATATTCGAATCACATGTAAGAATGATAGGACAATGGTCAGAGTGTAAAAAAGGTAATCCCTTGACTCTACAAATCGAAAATCTTTCATCTACCTCAGAGTTAATAAAAAATCTGTCTAACAAAGCAAATGAAGGACTATCACGGACATTCGACCAAGTGAACGATCTATTATCCATAGAAATCTCTATCAGATTATTGTTTAAAATAAAGTCATTGAATTCCTCCATATCGGAGAAATCACCTTCCCGGGGTGATCTCTCTCCTAGAAACCTAGTAACATTGAAATCCCCTCCTACTATCCAAAGGTTGGGGGATTGGTTACTGAAATTTGAAACTTCCTCCCACAAAGTTCTCCTCTCTAACTTGGTGTGAGGACCATACACATTAGACACGCACAATACAGAATTATCACAAAGGGAAGCTAAAATAACGTGAAGGGAATGTATCTTTATAGACTCCTGTACAAGTCTATATTGACTCTCTTCCCAACCAATCATGAGTCCCCCGGCAGTACCGATTGCCGGTAGACAAACCCAGTTACGAAAGGTGGATCCACCTAATCTTAGGTAAAACCTAAAGTCAGGAGACTCGATTTTAGTCTCTTGTAACAAGATAATATCAATGTGATTATCTCTAAAGAAAGTTCTAACTTTTGCACATTTTTTAGGTTCATTTAAACCCCTAATGTTCCAACTAACTATCCTCATCTTTTCAAGGAAGAAGCTCTTTCTAATTCCCTAGTCTTAATATAGTCAGTATCAAGCTCAATATCAGTAAAAATAAAGGTTGTATCACTAGAAAGTTGAAATAACAGTCTAGTCAACAAACTACTCAAAGCATACGGAGAATAGTCACTACCATAACCAGAAGTCATACCTGAGCCCAAAGCCGGACTGCTACTACTAGCATCCGAACCCGGGGACCTACCTCTAAATGGAGAGGAGCTAGATCTGATCCTAGCGCTGCGCCGAACCAATCCAGAAATGGAGAGTACCCTTCTGCGTCTCCCCCTTCTAGACGAAGAAGTGGACATATCTCTACTTTGACAAAGAACCCCTCTGGACTCAACTAAATCATCCCCACTCGAGTAGTTTGACTCGAGTCCTTCGCCACTCAGTGAATTAGAAACAGATTCAATTCTAATAGAGTTTACCAATCGATGTAGAACATCCTCCCATCTAAATAAGCAAGTACTCGGGCTCAATGTCAAAGAACAGAGCTTAATATTACTTGCACTAACAACCACCATGCAACCACTATTAATCCCAGAGATATCACACAGAAAACGGTCCGAGAATGCGTCCATCAGTATTGCAAACGTATGCTCAGAATCCATGTCCATCAACCTCCATGTTGTACCATCATTCCGATTCATCATCAAACCTGACTGACCACTATCCCCTCTTTCCGCTTCTCCATTAGTTACTGTATCATAATAGTATAAGCTTTCATCCATACTTTCATGCACATTCTCTATCACTTTGTTTTTTGCCACCTAAATCTTTCTTATACCACGCTTGAGCTTTTTTTACCCGAAATCCTCTCCTCAACCGATTGTCAACCCTTTGACCTTCCTCCTTATCAGTGCCAGTCGTATCCTTTCTCTTCAATACCAGTCCTTCATCGTCTGTCAGCACATCAAAATTGTTCGAAAGAGTCACATCCTTAGCCACAAACCATTTATTTTCTTCCACTATCCCTGTATCAGACACCCCCTCCGAAATACCCTCTTGACCCTTCTCTCCAATGTCAGAAACATCCCCCACAGTCATCAATTCACCAGCCTTGTTGCCCCCATTACAGTCCCCTTTATTTCGAGTATCAAACTTAAGTCCCATGCATTTCAATACAGCCGGGTTATAAGACATAGGGTCACAACATAATGCACAATATGAACTAGTAACATTCATCATTTCCCCTTCCAAACAGATCCGCTCTTTCATCAAATTTTTTGCATTAATATCCATAATTCCCACTGTATTGAGATTACCGACCAACCCACCATATCTCAGAAAAACACTACCATTTACAGAGTTGGCATCCACAACAAACAACCCTCCATGTCTCTGAAATTTGGTGTTTGGCTCTCCACCAAATCTCAGTATTTCGCTATCATAGTCTGTATGGAGTTCCACATCCCTGTATTCGCATATGAAAGAAGAATTTAAAGCGTCGAAGTGAACTAGAATCCTGTCCAATAACCTGATTGCCATCATTTTGTTGCTGAAATTCTGATCATAGAACAATCTTCTTAACTTGACCAAATTCAAACTGAATGAGAAAGCGTGTTCTTTTCTTTTCAACGGCTTTGGTAGCGGAGGGCACACCTTCCCATTGTCAACCTTCTTATTCCACAGTATTCCATCCATCATCCTTTCCAAATTCCATCCCAATAACAACAAAAGATAAGCCCCTTCGTTTGAATAACCCATAGAGGCCAGAGCATGTGAGTCAAGGAGTTCGATTATATTCTGGCATATTCTCAAACAGTTAAAGTGCATCAGTTCCCAAGCCGATTTTCCAATAAAATTCAATGAACAGCTGGACTTTAGATGCCCTATACCACCACAATTATAGCATCTCATACCATTTCTACAATCCCTAGCTATATGATTCATGTCACCACAGTGAAAGCAAACTTTGGATCCTACGTTTTTACTAATTCAAAATTGTTTACCCTTTGGCGAATTCCGCTTAAACAATCCAAGCGCAGGTTTCTTCACAATATCAGCATATGAACAGTTAAGGTTTGAAATAGAAGGCCGTGGATGACTTACAGGATTGAAAGAGTGGTTTTGCGAGATCTCACTCTGTCTAAAAGTCAAATTGAGTCTTCCCCCATTCATATTTGTTCTATTTCTGATCCCCTCCGGAGCCGTGTTATTGAAGATACCTGAGATGCCATGGTATATTCCTCTTGATTTGCCACCGAAAATCAGAACATCACCAGATTCTAGAATAACATTTCTGACAGAGCCTCCTTCGTCTCTATACATGAACTCGGCTGCATCACCTAACGAAATGGATACCACGGGAAGTCCAAGTGCCAGGCTTTCCTTGCTTTCATCCTTATCCTGATGCATTCCCAATTTCCCATCTCGATTATAATAATTAATTATACAAACGTCCGGTATCATGAATGGGAGTTCATCTGTTTTACGTCCTTTCTCCACTAATTCTCTGTGAGCAAACTCCATGGAATCGCATACCAACTGTTTGAATTCATCAGGAATTTTTGGGGGAATAGATCCATCGTTATTCCTTCTATCTTCATAGATTCTGGATTGAGGATTCCAATTTTTGCCTAAGCACATCATGAACAGATTTAGCATTGCGCCGTTATCAAAGCTCGGCCTATAAAATCCACCATAAACAATTCCAAGTTCCTGAACCCTTTTGACAATTTGAATTTGGTCTTCAAGGCTAATGAATTTCTTTAGTAAAATCATACCCGGATTCAGGAATTGCGCATATTGTATCTTTAATCGGTTTTACGCAGAGCCCCCTGTCAGATCCGGATTGATTGTTCCTCGCTGATTCAAAAGACCACCGTGATGTTGATCCCTACAGTCTCTCGCTAGATGATTGCATTCACCACAATGAAAACAACGCTTCTGAAATCGAATAGAAATCAAATCTGGTCGAGATATATAACTCACCTTTTTCCTTTTCGCATTCAACCGAGAATGGTTTAGATGAGATCCATTCGTGGAAAAAGAGGATAAAGATGGACGAGAAAAATTCAAGAAAGAAGAGGATAAAGATTCCGCCATTATTTCCGCTCCTGTACTTCACAACTTCGGTTCAATTAACCCATGTGTTATAAAAATATTTTCTTTTGTATGTTTAGGAATATTATATATTTTTCCATAGTATCCCAAAGGAATTTTTATTAATAAGTCCAAAAAGACTTCTGTAGTGTAATATCTTCTTAAAGCAATATTTTTTGCTACATATAAAGTATATCCAGGAGAATTTATTCTCTCCTTTTTAGGGAGGATTGCGTAAACTGTTAATGGTATTATTTTTATTTGATTATGTGTTTGATTTATAGTTATCATGTTGACTTTGAAGTTGTCAAAATCATCAATGATGTTATCAATTTCTTCAGTAGTATCTGAATAAATGATTCAATTTCATATATAGAAGAATTAGCATCAGTCTATATATCCTCAATGGTGCCAACATGAATACCGTATTCTTCAACATTTGATATTATAATATTTTTAACATTTGCAGGGCATTCATTAGCATAATGTCCTTCATATTTGCATTTAAAACATTTGCAACCTTTTTTAAAGTTCTACTTTTTAATAAATTTTTTCTTTGAAAATTTATTGTTTCTGTGAAATTTTTTCTTATATTCGGGTTTCCATTTTCTTCGAGTAATTTTGTTTTTAGACTTCCTTTTCTTATTAAAGTTATTGAACCACTTTTCATATTTAGGTTGACATCCAAATTGTGCGTTAATGTCTTCTGAGTATTTTGTACAGCAATTAAATCCTAGTTTAGAATGTTTGATTTTATTTTTCATTTCTTTTTTAGCACTAGTCTGTTCGCAAACTCTTTCCATTGTTTCCATGCATGCCTTCTTTAAGAGGCCTGTGGTATGATTTTCATCAGTATTACTTTGTCTTAGAAAGTTATATCTTTCTTAGATCAAATTATTCCATGGATATGGTACTTTTGTAAAAAAGCATTTAATCCAAAAGATCTTTTGATCGAAATTCTTTAAATGAAAAAGTAATCCAATATATTTGGCTGTAAATTCTTCTAACATACAAATATCACATAAACTTATTTTTAGTAATTGTTTCTCATAGTCAATATCATCAAGAAAAGCTTCTCCAGTTAAATCTGCAAGTAATAACTTGCACAAATCTCCTAGAGCATCTTGTTTATTTTGATTATTTTTAATAGCCTGTAATTGAGTTGAATTTTTTTGTTCTAGATTTATTAACCAAGCTAAAGCATCTCCTTCCCAATAACTTGTTGCATAGTTTATAAATTCTGGAATATTTAATTAGGGAGGTAATAAATATATAGTTCTAGAAATATGTTGAAGCCAAGTTAGTATATACTTTCGAATCTTTTTATGCGGAATTTTATCGATATTGAAAGTAAGAGTATCTTTTGGTTGATCATTGTAAAAGTTCTTTAAGCGTTTGCGAGAAGAATGATACTTAATCCAATCAGATCTAGTACCATGTCTTAACATTTGTCGATAGGGATCCTCAGTAGTATTTTCATATGTATTTTCATCCTGTTCTCCCATTACTATATCTGGGTTTGGTACATTAACCCTAGACGCTCCTTCAGGTGTGGGAAGCATCATTGTTGATCTACTGGATTCTGCTCCGTTTGTGTTTATTTTGAAAATAATTTTATCTGAAGTGTCAAATAAATCACATGACTCTTGTAGTAACCTGAAAATCCGGGGGAATTTGAGCTGAATAAATAACACAAGTCCAACCCAAATCGCACTGGAAATTCAAGAAACTAATAGAAAGAAGTTAGAGAGTGAGGATAGATAAGATAGAACTTATAGAATAGAAGAAGAAGAACATCATCATCATAGTAAACACGAATCTCACAGCGGAACGAATAAAATATAACATAACATATCTTTGAAATAACCTCAGCATATGTATACAATAACAATTATCAGAGTACAACACTTACAACAACAACGGAAATAACAATAGCTATAGAATCCTGAAGTCTCCTGCTCCAAGCTCTCCAAGTATACCTGTAAATCCTGACTACTTGACTGCCCGTACAAATTTAGGCACCCAAGAGTTTAGGGAAAACAAAATAAACTCCGGGTCAGTCATGGGACTGGTGTGAATAAACTCAAATCATTTAAAACAGGTATATGATATCTCATAAGACCACGCCGTGAATACGGAACGGGTTTTTCCCTTATGAGAATCCAAATAACTTTTCAAAGCAATATCATTTTGATATTATAATAATGTCTAATTACAAATAAATATCAATCTAGCAGAAACGCTTGCATCTCACGTTACTACATATATAGTATATAATCAAAATCGCAAGCACGTATTGGATGATTGGATTTCCAACTATGACAAGGTATGGAACCACCTTCCGATTAGTGTACTCTAGGAACGATACACTGGAGTTCAACAAGAACATCTTGCAACTCAGCCACACATGACCGACCACTCATTTCGCTTGAGTGTATCGAATGTACATCACCAACGGTTGGGATCAGCAACCGTTCCCGTATATATATAGGACAACATTGATAGATTTAAGAAGCAAATGAATATTCTCCAGATAGGTGATTATTCACCCTACTTCGGTGCGACCGACTTAGCCATGCTGCCTGCCCGATTTCTGTCATTTACCGGTTGATGAGGCTAGAAGCTACGCTTTGTCATCACATCAGATTTCCTTCGAATGCTACATTGTCAAATCCATCGAAATCACTAATTGACGTTTTACAACAGTACATTACGTGTCAGCTAAAAGAAGTTTCCTTCTTCGCTTCCACTCTTGTTACGGTTGGAGAAATCAATGTACGTAATCGTCTGGAAATACTCTGTCAGACATCCATCTTCATTCACTTAGAATGTCACATCGTCATACCCGCCAAATCACAAATTGACTTATCCAAAAATAACACGGGTATACAGCTAAGAGAAACGAATTCCTCCGCTACCAAACGTGAATACGTTTGAACAGATCAACTTACGCGATCCATTGGATATACTGTCAGACCTTCGTCCATACAAGTTGTCCTGGGACTGGACAAACCGAAGGCACTATTCTGTAAACAAGATAGCCCTTGCATTTTACTCCGTCTTCAATTTTCTTTGGCATATATGATTCGCAACGCTTATGCCAATACAGAGTGGTTCTATGGATAATAATCCAACCGGTCTCTCCATATTAACAACGTTAAAATGGTCAAAACTTCGGTAGTCGGTGAGTTAACTATCAAAGAAAAACAAGTGTGCAAACAACGATATTATTTCCAAATGGAAATTATATCGAACAAACATCATTTAACATAATCTCTTTAGTTCATTTATCTACTTATCTCATGTTTTCCCTATATTCTAAATTCTTATTTTTCTTTTATCAGAAAACATTTCTGATTCTCGTTTGGAAAACATTTCCAAAACTCCTTTACGATCAAACCTTACCATTTCTTAGTTAAGAAGGAAGTCACTCAAGTTGGGGTATAATTACCACTCAGACCTTAACTGAACAACTTTATAACTTCAAAATGGTCAAAGTTTATCTTTTAATTTTTAACAACTTCTTTACGCCTTTCTCGGATTCAATTTTACTAGTCCACTTCTATATTTAAAACATTTGTTATAACGATAACGTTATAATCCCTACTTTCGCATTATCTAACTTTAATTATAACTTCCATTCTTATTAGTGAATAATTAACCTAACACTTATTTATTTATAAATGAATAAAACTCTATTTAAACACTGGAAAGTATAAGTACTTTCCCGAATTCGATATAATCGAATTTGTCGATTAACTCTCTTCGAGAAATCTCTATCTGATTAACTCTTCTTCGAATAACCTATATTCGATTTACCTCTTCTCGAATAAACGATATTCGATAATCTCTCTTCGAATAACTAATATTCGATAACTCTTCCTTTTCAAATATCTCATATTTGCAAATCTCACTTCGATTAAACTATAATCGATAACTCCCTTCGATGAAACTAACATTGATAACTCCTTTCGATAAAACTAACTCCTTTCGATGAAACTAACATCGATTTATTTAATTCAACGAACTTAACTCGACTAACTTAACTTGACCCGATTAACTTGACTTACTTGGTTCGACCAATTCGATTCGATTAACTAGGCTCGACTAACTTGACTAACTTAATTCGACTAACTTGGTTCGACCGACCAGGTTTGACTAACCTGACCCATTTGGTTTGACTGACCATGTTTGGCTAACCTGACCCATTTGGTTTGACCACTGGGCTTGACTACTTGGTTCGACCATTTGGTTCGAATACAATATTCGACTAACTCCTCTCGATTCATTAAAACCGATTAACTCATCTCGATTGACTAAATCAATTAACTCCTATCGATTAACTAAATCGATAAACTCCTTTTGATTTACTAAGTTTGATTTATTCGACTCGACTGACCAGGTTCGACTAACTTGACCAGCTTGGTTGTACTGACCAGGTTCGACTAACTTGATTTAATTAACTCAACTTGATTAACTCCTATCGATTAACTAAATCGATAAACTCCTTTTGATTTACTCTAATCGCTTTAAACTAACATCGATTAACTCCTTTTACTTTAACTCTAATCGATTAAACTAACATCGATTAACTCCTTTTACTTTAACTCTAATCGATTAAACTAACATCGATTAACTCCTTTTACTTTAACTCTAATCGATTAAACTAACATCGATTAACTCCTTTTACTTTAACTCTAATCGATTAAACTCTAACTAATTAACTCCAAGAGGTTAACTCTAACTGATTAACTCTAACTGGTTAACTCTATTTGACTAACTCGACTTGACTAACCCCTTTTGATTAACATATTCGATTAACTAACTTTCGAATACCATATTCGATTTACTAACTTCGAATACCATATTCGATTAACTTTATTCACTTTATAAAGATTTCCTTTTTAACAACGTTTTATTCATTTGAAAAGATTTACTTTTAAATAACGGTTCTACACTTTAAAAATGATTTCTTTTTATAACGTTTCCTTTTCGATTCTAATTGTAAATGGTTTACAAATATTTCCTTTTCAAATTTATTCTTGAAATATTCTAACTCCTTAAATTTCCGGGAAAATTCGCCATAACCTCCTTTGTACCGGGAGCATCGGGAAAATCCCCAAACTCGCCACATAGGTCTTTCCATTCAAAAAGAAATGTTTTGAATTTATTTCCTTTCCAAAATATCTCCTATTTATAAATATCCCAATTTATAAATATTCCTTATTTATAGATATTCCACTTTATAAATATCTCCTATTTATAAGTATTTTATTTTATAAATATTCTATTTTCAATATTACTTTGAAAATTTCCCTATCAACATTTCGGTATGTCATGGTATTCAATCATATCAAATTACGATGTCTAATCTCGTCCATACACACACAATCAACAACAGGTTATAATTCACATCATATATTAAAATATATGAAAAACAATAAAATAACTGTTGAGGAATCCAGTCGGATTCCTCCAACCTGTTTCCCTGCATCACAGATGTTAGACAATATAGATAACATCACTTTCAGTTTCATATGATATATTCTGTTAAACAGAATCAATATAGAAATTTAACTAACTGACTAGCAGTTCAATCAAACAATCAACACACAGTCAAACAGACAAATTTTAACAGTTCTAACAACACAACATGAAATTATAAACTGTTCTGAGTTAGTGAGATTTACTCACATTTGGGCGTTAGCCGTTAAATAACGGTTTGCGTTATTTGATTCAGTCGGACAATTTATTTCTCCATAAATTGTAATAAGCTTTGTTTCTCCCCCGGTCAGGCTCATTGTGTTGCTCCCGTCCATACGATCCCAATGCAACTTACGGTTCGTGATTCTGATTTCATACGACCGAGATATTACATTACGAAGTTTAATACTATAATTTAAATAAACACTTAAAACATTAAAGTATACAGGCCTTACTCTTTTCAAATCCTCTGGCCCATCACTAAACTAAAAGCCCACCACCCGTTCAAACTCCTTCTTCCCTAATTCAAGGTCCACGCTCCAGTAATTACACGCACCCAACATGGCCGATTTCCCTTACTTCCATCTCCTCCTCCTTCCACTTTAATTTCATGGTAAAATCACCAAAATTCCTCTCGTTCAAATCTCCACCTCCCTGACCTAAACACCTTCAACTCGCACCCTCTCTGCTCGCCGCGTCCTCCAGGTCAGTTCGCCACCGTGGCTACAGGTCACGACATTTTTTACACAGAAACCCGACGGAAATAGCTCACAGGTGCTAATCGATATGCTGAACCCAAAGCAAACAACTAAAACTCGCGTCGATGCTTAAACAATGATCGATCTTCAACCCTAGCACCCAACGCAGCATACAAACCGGTGTTCGAACCATCTAAAATTGCTGCTACATTGAAGGGAAACTTCCCAGTATTTCAATTATAAAGGTTGGATGATTTATAGGAATTTATTCCTATTTCTTTGGATTTTTATTTGCTCGAGATGTTTTACTGAGAGGAAAAACATACGGCGGTAATTTGACTAAGGGAGAGAGTGGACTTAGGTTTAGAAATGTTGTGGGGGGTTATTTATAAAGAAAATAAATATATAGATATTTTTTTTAAAAGAATATTCTCGGCATATTCTCTTTTATATATACGTTCTAGTCTTCTAAAAATCACTGCGAACACATACAATGCCTAAAAATCATGAAAATTGACACGTAGCTAGAGTTCGTCATTACGATCCCAACAAAACTAGTTTCGTCGAATTCCGACTTCGTATGCAAAAGTGGCTATTTTTAACGCTTTGAATAACCCATTTAAATATACAAATATATTTAAATAAAATTAAATTAAATATAAATAAATTTATATTATCGTATATCTCCACATATGATATCGCACAGCTCAAGAATATCATATCAGAATTTACAGTTTGATATTTCAGATTTTAGATTTATCGATATTCAATTTATATCGAAAATCCTTTTATAACGTAATTAAAGCGTCGCAAATTATAAAGGAATTCCATAGCGACTTTTCTAAAATTTGATTTGGACATAAATCAAAATCTACACGACGAAATCCCGATTTCTCTCTTCCACTAGAAAGATATACTCCACCAGCTCCACACGTTTCTTATTTCACAGAAATCCGACTTCAAACGGTCCCTGTATATTTAGTTGAAGTTTGAATCGCCAATTAACGAACTGCAGCGCCATTTCAAGCTCGGTTTTAATTATAATATAATTATACGTTCAAACTGTCGTTTATATAATATATTCATTATTCAAATTCAATTCCAAACTGAATTATACCTTATATATAATCCAATCCACACTGTATTGTGAATTCAGTTATTTTTGACTATTTCGACATTATAATATATTTTATTATATTATAATTATAAATTAAATATTCAATATTATTTAATTCACGTTCTCGATATCGATAAATCGATATTTAATAATTAAATAAATAGATTATTCAACAGCTTAAATGCGGGTTACTACAATCTTCCCCCCTTAATAAAATTTCGTCCTCGAAATTGCTAAGCTAGGGGATGACCCTATCTTCTGGGTAAAAATTTATATGTTTACCTCTTGTCTCCGGTTTCAACTGAACCAATTAATATCGACTAAAACATTAATTTATTCCGACTAACTAAATTTTCAAAAATTATGAAAATTTTCTAACCCCTTAACTTTTCGAAAAATTTTGCCAGCACCTCCTTTGTACTGGTCAATATCTCAAACTCCAACTCGCCTCTCTGGGCCTTCTTTAACCCAAAAGGAAATCAAACAGCCAAGCGGCTTGCCAATTCGGCTCATAAATTTCATATCCATATATAATATAAACTGGTACCTTTTTGTCGGGAATATCAACTCTATCACTTCCATATGCTATCAACTCAGCATATACCAGTGTTATTTCCATCAAATTCCAATCAGTTCATATCCTCAAAACCAAATCGAATTTCATTCGAACCCGAATATCAAATTTCAAATTCTTAACTCATCAACCCAATTCCATAACAGATTATTCTCTAATCCAATTCAATTCTATCTAACTCAGTTCAAGTTAATATTTCAATTTATTTCTACTATCTTATTCTATTTAACTTCATAAGTTAAATTTTATGTCCAAAATTTTAAATTCCTGAGTTCATTTCAAATCAATTTGAAATCATAACACCAATTAAAAACATTTGAATTTCTAAACCACTTGTTTTCTCAAAACAATTCAAAAATGAAGCCTTTGCTAGTAATCCATCACTTACAAACTCGAAAATGAACACCGATGATGCACCATCCGAGTTTATTTTCCAGCGAACAAGTGAGTTCAATACTATATCATTTTCAGATTGAAAAACATTTTCAAAATCTCCCATGAACTTAAAATTTCCTTATTTTAATTCCAATCTGATTTAAATTCAGATTTCTCTTCATTTTATTTCATATACTTTACTTATATGAATTCTGATTAGTCATTTATAATCATTTTACCTTTTTATAATCTTACTTGATTATAATAACAACCAACACAACCAATATACTATATCAAATATATTCGGGTAAAATTATTCCCTTTACCCTCTTTCAAAACAAACCATGACGGTTCATCGTATTCGAGTGTTTAGTAACCCCTATCGATACAGTGGATCAAACCGATCGACCAGAATTCACATACAACTCAACCAATAAAGCTCCACAATATAAAATCATTTTATATTAACTAACAAATACGTTCACTCGTATATATACACTCAAACTCAGTCTAGGATATTACTAATCCCATCTCTACTGAATCACGCCGCAGAGCCAAGGTAATAACTAAACCAATGCTCTGATACCAACTGTAGTAACCCGAAAATCCGGGGGAATTTGAGCTGACTAAATAACACAAGTCCAACCCAAATCGCACTGGAAATTCAAGAAACTAATAGAAAGAAGTTAGAGGGTGAGGATAGATAAGATAGAACTTATAGAATAGAAGAAGAAGAAGAACATCATCATCAGAGTAAACACGAATCTCACAGCGGAACGAATAAAATATAACATAACATATCTTTGAAATAACGTCAGTAAATGTATACAATAACACTTATCAGAGTACAACACTTACAACAACAGCGGATATAATAATAGCTATAGAGTCCTGAAGCCTCCTGCTCCAAGCTCTCCAAGTATACCTGTAAATCCTGACTACTTGACTGCCCGTACAAATTTAGGCACCCAAGTGTTTAGGGAAAACAAAATAAACTCCGGGTCAGTCATGGGACTGGTGTGAATAAACTCAAATCATTTAAAACAGGTATATGATATCTCATAAGACCACGCCGTGAATACGGAACGGGTTTTTCCCTTATGAAAATCCAAATAACTTTTCAAAGCAATATCATTTTGATATTATAATAATGTCTAAGTACAAATAAATATCAATCTAGCAGAAACGCTTGCATCTCACGTTACTACATATATAGTATACAATCAAAATCGCAAGCACGTATTGGATGATTGGATTTCCAACTATGACAAGGTATGGAACCACCTTCCGATCAGTGTACTCTAGGAACGATACACTGGAGTTCAACAAGAACATCTTGCAACTCAGCCACACATGACCGACCACTCATTTCGCTTCAGTGTATCGAATGTACATCACCAACGGTTCGGATCAGCAAACGTTCCCGTATATATATGGGACAACATTGATAGATTTAAGAAGCAAATGAATATTCTCCAGATAAGTGATTATACACCTTACTTCGGTGCGACCGACTTAGCCATGCTGCCTGCCCGGTTTCTGTCATTTACCAGTTGATGAGACTAGAAGCTACGCTTTATCATCACATCAGATTCACTTCGAATGCTACATTGTCAAATCCATCGAAATCACTAATTGACGTTTTACAACAGTACATTACGTGTCAGCTACAAGAAGTTTCCTTCTTCGCTTCCACTCTTGGTACGGTTGGAGAAATCAATGTACGTAATCGTCTGGAAATACTCTGTCAGACATCCATCTTCATTCACTTAGAATGTCACATCGTCATACCCGCCAAATCACAAATTGACTTATCCAAAAATAACACGGGTATACAGCTAAGAGAAACGAATTCCTCCGCCACCAAACGTGAATACGTTTGAACAGATCAACTTACGCGATCCATTGGATATACTCTATCAGACCTTCGTCCATACAAGTTGTCCTGGGACTGGACAAACCGAAGGCACTATTCTGTAAACAGGATAGCCCTTGCATTTTACTCCGTCTTCAATTTTCTTTGGCATATATGATTCGCAATGCTTATGCCAATACAGAGTGGTTCTATGGATAATAATCCAACCGGTCTCTCCATATTAACAACGTTAAAATGGTCAAAACTTCGATAGTCGGTGAGTTAACTATCAAAGAAAAACAAGTGTGCAAACAACGATATTATTTCCAAATGGAAATTATATCGAACAAACATCATTTAACATAATCTCTTTAGTTCATTTATCTACTTATCTCATGTTTTCCCTATATTCTGAATTCTTATTTTTCTTTTATCAGAAAACATTTCTGATTCTCGTTTGGAAAACATTTCCAAAACACCTTTATGATCAAACCTTACCATTTCTTAGTTAAGAAGGAAGTCACTCAAGTTGGGGTATAATTACCTCTCAGACCTTAACTGAACAACTTTATAACTTCAAAATGGTCAAAGTTTATCTTTTAATTTTTAACAACTTCTTTACGCCTTTCTCGGATTCAATTTTACTAGTCCACTTCAATATTTAAAACATTTGTTATAACGATAACGTTATAATCCCTACTTTCGCATTATCTAACTTTAATTATAACTTCTATTCTTATTAGTGAATAATTAACCTAACACTTATTTATTTATAAATGAATAAAACTCTATTTAAACACTGGAAAGTATAAGTACTTTCCCGAATTCGATATAATCGAATTTGTCGATTAACTCTCTTCGAGAAATCTCTATCTGATTAACTCTTCTTCGAATAACCTATATTCGATTTACCTCTTCTCGAATAAACGATATTCGATAATCTCTCTTCGAATAACTAATATTCGATAACTCTTCCTTTTCAAATATCTCATATTTGCAAATCTCACTTCGATTAAACTATAATCGATAACTCCCTTCGATGAAACTAACATTGATAACTCCTTTCGATAAAACTAACTCCTTTCGATGAAACTAACATCGATTTATTCAACTCAACGAACTTAACTGGACTAACTTAACTTGACCCGACTAACTCGACTTACTTGGTTCGACCAATTCGATTCGATTAACTAGGCTCGACTAACTTGACTAACTTAACTCGACTAACTTGGTTCGACCGACCAGGTTTGACTAACCTGACCCATTTGGTTAGACTCACCATGTTTGGCTAACCTGACCAATTTGGTTTGACCACTGGGCTTGACTACTTGGTTCGACCATTTGGTTCGAATACCATATTCGACTAACTCCTCTCGATTCATTAAAACCGATTAACTCATCTCGATTGACTAAATCAATTAACTCCTATCGATTAACTAAATCGATAAACTCCTTTTGATTTACTAAGTTTGATTTATTCCACTCGACTGACCAGGTTCGACTAACTTGACCAGCTTGGTTGTACTGACCAGGTTCGACTAACTTGATTTAATTAACTCAACTTGATTAACTCCTATCGATTAACTAAATCGATAAACTCCTTTCGATATACTCTAATCGCTTTAAACTAACATCGATTAACTCCTTTTACTTTAACTCTAATCGAGTAAACTAACATCGATTAACTCCTTTTACTTTAACTCTAATCGATTAAACTAACATCGATTAACTACTTTTACTTTAACTCTAATCGATTAAACTAACATCGATTAACTCCTTTTACTTTAACTCTAATCGATTAAACTCTAACTAATTAACTCCAAGAGGTTAAGTCTAACTGATTAACTCTAACTGGTTAACTCTATTTGACTAACTCGACTTGACTAACCCCTTTCGATTAACATATTCGATTAACTAACTTTCAAATACCATATTCGATTTACTAACTTCGAATACCATATTTGATTAACTTTATTCACTTTATAAAGATTTCCTTTTTAACAACGTTTTATTCATTTGAAAAGATCTACTTTTAAATAACGGTTCTACACTTTAAAAATGATTTCTTTTTATAACGTTTCCTTTTCGATTCTAATTGTAAATGGTTTACAAATATTTCCTTTTCAAATTTATTCTTGAAATATTCTAACTCCTTAAATTTCCGGGAAAATTCGCCATAACCTCCTTTGTACCGGGAGCATCGGGAAAATCCCCAAACTCGCCACACAGGTCTTTCCATTCAAAAAGAAATGTTTTGAATTTTTTTCCTTTCCAAAATATCTCCTATTTATAAATATCCCAATTTATAAATATTCCTTATTTATAGATATTCCACTTTATAAATATCTCCTATTTATAAGTATTTTATTTTATAAATATTCTATTTTCAATATTACTTTGAAAATTTCCCTATCAACATTTCGGTATGTCATGGTATTCAATCATATCAAATTACGATGTCTAATCTCGTCCATACACACACAATCAACAACAGGTTATAATTCACATCATATATTAAAATATATGAAAAACAATAAAATAACTGTTGAGGAATCCAGTCGGATTCCTCCAACCTGTTTCCCTGCATCACAGATGTTAGAAAATATAGATAACATCACTTTCAGTTTCATATGATATATTCTGTTAAACAGAATCAATATAGAAATTTAACTAACTGACTAGCAGTTCAATCAAACAATCAACACACAGTCAAACAAACAAATTTTAACAGTTCTAACAACACAACATGAAATTATAAACTGTTCTGAGTTAGTGAGATTTACTCACATTTGGGCGTTAGCCGTTAAATAACGGTTTGCGTTATTTGATTCAGTCGGACAATTTATTTCTCCATAAATTGTAATAAGCTTTGTTTCTCCCCCGGTCAGGCTCATTGTGTTGCTCCCGTCCATACGATCCCAATGCAACTTACGGTTCGTGATTCTGATTTCATACGACCGAGATATTACATTACGAAGTTTAATACTATAATTTAAATAAACACTTAAAACATTAAAGTATACAGGCCTTACTCTTTTCAAATCCTCTGGCCCATCACTAAACTAAAAGCCCACCACTCGTTCAAACTCCTTCTTCCCTAATTCAAGGTCCACGCTCCAGTAATTACACGCACCCAACATGGCCGATTTCCCTTACTTCCATCTCCTCCTCCTTCCACTTTAATTTCAAGGTAAAATCACCAAAATTCCTCTTGTTCAAATCTCCACCTCCCTGACCTAAACACCTTCAACTCGCACCCTCTCTGCTCGCCGCGTCCTCCAGGTCAGTTCGCCACCGTGGCTACAGGTCACGACATTTTTGTACACAGAAACCCGACGGAAATAGCACACAGGTGCTAATCGATATGCTGAACCCAAAGCAAACAACTAAAACTCGCGTCGATGCTTAAACAATGATCGATCTTCAACCCTAGCACCCAACGCAGCATACAAACCGGTGTTCGAACCATCTAAAATTGCTGCTACATTGAAAGGAAACTTCCCAGTATTTCAATTATAAAGGTTGGATGATTTATAGGAATTTATTCCTATTTCTTTGGATTTTTATTTGCTCGAGATGTTTTACTGAGAGGAAAAACATACGGCGGTAATTTGACTAAGGGAGAGAGTGGACTTAGGTTTAGAAATGTTGTGGGGGGGGTATTTATAAAGAAAATAAATATATAGATTTTTTTTTTAAAAGAATATTATCGGCATATTCTCTTTTATATATACGTTCTAGTTTTCTAAAAATCACTGCGAACACATACAATGCCTAAAAATCATGAAAATTGACATGTAGCTAGAGTTCGTCATTACGATCCCAACAAAACTGGTTTCGTCGAATTCCGACTTCGTATGCAAAAGTGGCTATTTTTAACGCTTTGAATAACCCATTTAAATATACAAATATATTTAAATAAAATTAAATTAAATATAAATAAATTTATATTATCGTATATCTCCACATATGATATCGCACAGCTCCAGAATATCATATCAGAATTTACAGTTTGATATTTCAGATTTTAGATTTATCGATATTCAATTTATATCGAAAATCCTTTTATAACGTAATTAAAGCGTCGCAAATTATAAAGGAATTCCATAGCGACTTTTTTAAAATTTGATTTGGACATAAATTAAAATCTACACGACGAAATCCCGATTTCTCTCTTCCACTAGAAAGATATACTCCACCTGCTCCACACGTTTCTTGTTTCACAGAAATCCGACTTCAAACGGTCCCTGTATATTCAGTTGAAGTTTGAGTCGCCAATTAACGAACTGCAGCGCCATTTCAAGCTCGGTTTTAATTATAATATAATTATACGTTCAAACTGTCGTTTATATAATATATTCATTATTCAAATTCAATTCCAAACTGAATTATACCTTATATATAATCCAATCCACACTGTATTGTGAATTCAGTTATTTTTGACTATTTCGACATTATATTATATTTTATTATATTATAATTATAAATTAAATATTCAATATTATTTAATTCACGTTCTCGATATCGATAAATCGATATTTAATAATTAAATAAATAGATTATTCAACAGCTTAAATGCGGGTTACTACAACTCTATGGAGTCTTCAGATTCATTTTCAGAATCTTCCCCAGAAGAAGTTTCTTCTTTTTTTCTTGAAATAATTTATTGCAGAAGAATGTTGTTCATAATATGAATAAAGTTCAGCACTTTCTATTTCTCCATTTAATTCCTTTTCTTGAAGCTTTAGGAAATCCTGATAGTAAGTTTGATTTATTTCATTAACATCAATTTTATTCTTTTCTTCTGATGTATATTTTACCATCCTAATTCTGTTTAACCAATGAATTTTTGATATGTTTTGCCCAAACCCTCCATTAAGAGTTTGTTTATACAATTTGTGTTTTAACTCTTTTACGTCTGTTTTTATTTGTTGAAGTAAATCGACTATTAAATTTTGAATACCATTTTCAGGATTCTCATGGGTAGGTATATGAATTATATGGTCATATAATTAGAGTCCAAATTGAAATAACATTTATGTTTGTCGGGAACAATAAGCATATTTTTATCCATTTAGAAAAGCCTTTCGAACATAATTGAGTTATAAACTTTTAGAATTTTCTATATAAAATCTTTGTAACAATAAATGCTTAATCCTTACTTTTAACAAAATTAGTTTTGACCCTAATTTGAGCGGCTAGACACGATACCCCAATTCAGTTTTATAACAAACAGTGGATTTATGGTTGGGTTAAGCCTCGAAATAAGATAACCACAAGCTTATATCGTCGCTTCACCTAATTAGAGCACATCAATGGTTCGTTTCCTACACCTTGCGTAATAATTTTACTAGAATGTTCAGATTATGATTTATAATTTTCAAAGAAATATTTATATAGAAAAACTTGTACTCATAACCTAATTATGTCCAAAAGAATATGTTTAAGCTGACATTTCTGGAAAATGTTTAGAAAACACTTTAGCAAAGTTCGTACTGTAGCAAATAATAACTTTTTTCTTTTTCTTGTTTTTTTAACTAAATAATAACTGATATGAAAATTAGAAAAATAAAATCAATGAATCATACCTACTAGCATCCAGGCACTGATACTAGATTGAAGCAAGCAGTTAGAACATAGCAAGCAGTTAGAACACCAGATTGAAGTAGATAGAATAGAGATCAAACGTCCACTCAATATTATTACAAACAGATACATAACAACTTAATATTATTACAAAGCACTCAAAATATTAAAAGATAACTATTGCAGAGAAACTGAGAATATTTCTTCGAACTCCCCTTCTTCTGATTTCTTATGCTCCTTTTATACTTGAGTTCTCTGCTTCTCCCTAGTAGTAGGTTTAACACGTCTTCTTTTATAGGATCCATCAGTTAATTATTAAAAGAGGAGGTGTCCTCAATTATGTGTGTCTTTTGCTACGTGTCTAAAACTTTTTGGATATGTGTCCAAGTCTAAAACAGTAGGATAACGTGTCCAAAAAGGTAATATTGTGTCGGTAGAGTTGGGTAATTGATTGAGAAAGTGGTTTTAGGTCCACCATGCTTCTGATTAGTCTTATAGGTCAAGGTTGCCCATTGATTCGTCATCAAACGGGTACGTGCCTAAAGTACCACTCTTTACAGAATCTTGTCTGCTTCTTTCTTTTTCTACTTGTTCTTCAAAATATAGTTCCTGAGCCATTGTTCCTATTGGTCCAACACTGAGAGTGTCTAGAAACCTTTGTACTTTAATGATTCTGTCTGTAGACGGCTCGAATTCAGACAAAGAGTCGAACACTAGAACTGTCTTTCCTTCAGTAACTGAGTGTACTCCAATTTCTGCTTTGTGTAATGACCCGCAAATCCATAATATCAGAGTTGACTATATACATCATACGTCCAACCCAAATATCACGAAAATACAAAACATTTTTTTTTAGAAGAAAAAGGTAGAAGAAGAAAAGAAACAACAACACATAATCTCACATCGCAGCGGAACAAAATATAATATATCATAACTTTTGAAATACAAAATTTCAACTGTATGACATACACTTATCAGAGTACAACACTTACAATAGTGCGGAACAAAACTCTATATAACTAATGCTGAAGCCTCCTGCTCGAAGCTCCTTTAGATAGATCTGTAAAATCCTGAATTACTTGACTGCCGTACAAATTTAGGCACCCAAGAGTTTAGGTAGAACAAAACAAAATAAACTCCGGGTCAGTCATGGGACTGGTATGAGTAAACAATTTAAGTCAGTTTTAGAAAACTAAATGATATCTCATAAGACCACGCCGTATAACACAGAACGGGTTTTTCCCTTATGAGAATCCAAACACTTGATTTAACTTTCAAAATCCCTTTGAAAGGAAAGATGATCTTTATATCAAACTCTTTTGATATTATAATAATGTCTAAATCAAGTAAATAACAATCTAGTGGAACGTTTGCATCTCACGTTCCACATATAATATGCAGTCAAAACCGCAAGCACTTATTGGGTAATAGATTTCCAACTATGACAAGGTATGGAACCACCTTCCGCTGGTATATCTCTAGAGGAGAATACACCGAGTTCAACAAGAACATGTTGCAACTCAGCCACACATGACCGACCACTCATTTCGCCTGAGTGTATCGAATGTATATCACCAACGGTTGGGATCAGCAACCGTTTCCTGAATGGGACAGCATCGACAATAGATTTTTAGAAGTAAATGAATCTCTAGATCAGGTGATTATACACCCTAATAGGTGCGACCTACATAGCCATTCTGCCTGCCCGATTTTTGTGATTTACCGGTTGATGAGGCTTGAGGTTACGCTTTATCATCACATCAGATTCACTTCGAATGCTACACTGTCAGATCCATCGAAAATCACTAATTGACGTCTACAATAGTACATTACGTGTTAGCTAAAGAAGTTTCCTTCTTTGCTTCCACTCTTGGTACGGTTGTAGAAATCAATGTACGTGACCTTTCTGGAAATACTCTGTCAGACATTCATCCGTATAAGTCACCCAGGAATAGGATGAACCGAAGGCACTATTCAGTACATCAATCTTAGGCATTGTTATCTAAGACATATACAATAGCCCTTGCACTTTACTCCGTCTTCAATTTTCTTTGGCATATATGATTCGCAACGCTTATGCCAATACAGAGTGGTTCTTTGGATAATAATCCAACCGGTCTCTCCATATTGACAACGATGGTCAAAAACTTCGATAGTCTGCGATTTAACTATTGAAATAAAACAAGTGTTTTCGATAGTCGATGATTTAACTATCAAAGAAAACAAGTGTTCATCCAATTAACAAACAATCACTGAGCCCTTAATTAATATTCCATTAATTAAATCACTTCTCTATTTCTTTATCAATATTTGTTAACCAAATATTTTCAATAACCATATTGGCCTTTTACGTTATTTGGAAAATATTTCTGAATGTCGCCTTCCTTTATTTTCTAAACTTTAGAAAGTATATGCTATTTATAATTGGAAAATATCTGAATTACTTATCTCTTTTCCGATCTCCTTTATTTTTGTACTTAGGAAATATTCATTATTCTAATTCCAAATTTACTCTTATTTGGGTTAAAACGGATGTTGTGTAAAACATTGTTACGACAACCCAAATACTATATTCAACTAACTCTTATCCAACATTGATCTACGAGCCTGGAATCTTACTATTTATTTGTTAATAATGAAATCAATCAAGTTGGGGTATAACTACCTCTCAGACCTTGACTGAATAACATTTATAACGTCAAAACAGATATGACTACTTACTCGAAAAATCAATACCATACAACTACTTATTCACTTTTAAACACGTACACTTTCTCTTTCTATTCTTACGATATTTTATTCCTAGTCTTCCTTTTTTATTTTACTATTCTATTTCTAAGTTCGCTTCCTTATCGACTTATATATATATATATTGATATATAGATTTCTAGTTATCAAACTTCTTAAAAATATTCTAACTCCTTAAATTCCCGGAAAAATTTGCCATAACCTCCTTTGTACCGGGAGCATCGGGATATTTCAAATAGCCTCCCATGGCCCTCACCAATCCAAAAGAAAAAGAAAAATCCAAGCGGCTAGCCGATACGGCGCATAAAATCTCATATATGAATTAAATAAATACCTTTTTTGTCGAGAATTCTATTTATATACCTTCAGACCTTATCCCATACCTGTCTCCTATATATCTATACCTGCCCAATCTATTTTAACTATACCAATCGTTTTAACTCAATTTGTTAATTAAATTTGTTAATTAACTCCTTAGTCTATTTCACTTTTATATTTGAACATGACATGTTCAAATATACTTTAACTTGCTTATTAACTAATTTGAATTCAAATTTCAAATTTAAGTTCTATATTCGATTTCGAATATACATTTACAAATCCAATTCACGATTCAAAGTTCAACTTCAAATTCAAAACTCAATTTACTAATTCCTCTTCGACTTAGTTAATTCTATTCAATTTCTATACAAATTTTATATCACTTCTATTATTCAAATCTATATTATAAATCCCATTTGAATTTCTATATTCAAATTCTATATATTCAAATTCTATTTATAAATCCCATTTGAATTTCTATATTCAAATTCTATATATTCAAATTCTATATTATAAATCCCATTTGAATTTCTATATTCAAATTCTAAATATTCAAATTCTATATATTCAAATTCTATATTATAAATCCCATTTTAATTTCTATATTCAAATTCTAAATATTCAAATTCTATATGTTCAAATTCTATATTATAAGTCCCATTTGAATTTCTATATTCAAATTCTATATATTCAAAAAATATTTCACTTCTATGCATTATTAAATTTATAAACAACATTTATAGCTTTACTAAAAATCCCACATTATATATTTATAAACAAAGTTTATAAATTCAATTCACATCCCACATTTTAATTTATAAACAGAGTTTATAAATTCAATTCAAATCCAACATTATAAATTTATAAACAAAGTTTATAAATTCAATACATGTTTTATATATATTCAAAACAAGTTAATATTTTATATTGTTCATTAAAAATTCAAATTCTATTTATAAAAATAGAATTCCCTTTTTAAATCTCAAATACCCTTTTTCGATATTTTTATAAATCAATATTCAAGCCCCAGTGATATTTAAATACCCCAAATAGTCAGTTATAAAATCACAGGATTTCTAACACATCGTATATGACAGTATATATACAAACAAATAAACAAACAAATAATATATTTTTGAGGAATCCAGTCGGATTCCTCCAACCTGATTTCCTGCATCCACAGACGTTAGTCAACATAGTAATACCCATCCTGCTTCGAGGCAGGATATCGCGGTATAGAAGGTCATCCACTAATATATATTTGTGGGGCGCATAGGGAAATCATCCGCTATGAAACTGCGGGCATCCGCTAATGAAACTGCAGGAATCAATCCAACCATCAACCCAATATATATGTATATATATATATATGTATATATATATATATATATATGTATATATATATATATATGTATATATATATATAATAGCCAATCCTAAACAACTAATATATTTAAAGCAACCAGAAAAATCCAAATAAACAAAAACAATTATTTTTAACGACATATGTAACAACCCGGAAATGCGAGCCAGTTTAAAATTTTTATTTTGGCAAATTCAGTTAATTTTGAATATTTAAAATGAATTATTTTAAATAATATCGACGAGAAATTTATTTTCGATAGAATTAGAATGTATATATTTATATACATCGTCGTTAGAATATAAATATTTATTTAAATTATAAATAGAATTGAAAATGGCGCGGTAGTTCGATAATTCGATTTCAAACTTCAATTGAATGTACCGGGTGCAAAATAAACCGGATTTTAGTGAAACCAAAAATAATGGAATCTAATTGTGAATATCTTTTCAACGAATCAGAAAAATCGAAATTTCATAGCGGGAGCCAAAAGTTATGTCCAGTTGAAAATTCAGAATAGTCGTTATTGAATTTCGGCCCTTAAAGTAGCCATGTTGCAAACGACCTTGGATTTCGACGAAACCACTTTTGTTGGATCCGTGATGGTAAGAGATTGCTAGATTCCAATTTTCATAATTTTTCGAATCAATATGTGAGCGTGGCAAAGGAAAACGCATTTGACCAGTTTTAGTTCATTTTAATCGACTGGAAAATTGCCATTTTTCAAATGGTCTCAGAATTCGACGAAATTAGTTTTTTTAGGACCGTATCGTCAATACGAAGCTAGAAAATATTTTTCGGGAATTTTTAGGGTTAGTATGTGACCCCAGTAAATTGAAATGTGTGTTCAAATTCAATACATAGAGTTATATGTTGATTTTGACGAAAACTGATCGAATCGAACGAATCAGCCTACAATACATATCCCATTGTTTCCGGAATGGGGGTAATTAGCTATGGACGACAGGCGGTGTGCCTCGTTTCGAGGTCAAAATAAAAGGTCAACTTTTTGAAATTAAAATAATAATATAATTAAATTATATTTATACTTAACCCCCTTTTACTGTTCATTCAGAAAAGAAAATAAAAAAAGAAAAAAAAGGAAAAATCACCGTCGCCCTCCTAGGATGCGCCGCCCCTCATCATCCCCTCCCCCCCCCCCCCCCGATCGATCGTCGCTGTGACGATCCCAAAATCCGTGTGACGGTATTAAGGATAGAATTTGGAATATAACACATCAATCATCATAGCAGAGTACAGATAATTGCAAAAACAATAAATAGAATAATTTTACATGGATATGACAGCGGAATCACAACATGTAATAACATCTGAATAGCACAACGTAGGATATAACTTAGTAAATAAAAGGTAAGTGATCAGTCACCATCGCCAGATGCGAAATATATACATGCAGTGAGACATAATAAGGGTATCAGTCTACATCGCCGAAGGCGGTACATATACATACGATAATAAGTACTGAAAGTAAAGCAGTCTGCATCGCCTATGGCGGAATCATAATATAAGTACAATAATGGCAGAAAAAGTCAAAGTCATCTCTGTGAAGTCTGCCTCGCCATGAGCCAAAATGCACTCTATGCAACAGTGCAGAGCCAAAAACAACCTGTCACCTGTGAACTAGGCTGCCCGTGTGAAAATAAGGGCACCTGATGGATATAGAAATGTGTTTATTTTATGCTCTTATATCTTATCTTTTGTATATAAATAAATATTACTTGGGTATTGTTTTGTTACTTTTACAGATATTCCAACCCAGCCCGCATGCAACCAGAAAATTAGAGAAATGGAGATCAGATTGCTATATATTTACATTTTGAAGAATTGTAGATGAAGATCCCACATCTAGTTGCTGTTGAACAAGAAAATGATTGATTAAAAGGCCATGCACATATCAAATCAAGGGAAGCTTGACAAAGAACCAAGAGGAAAAGAAGAAAGGCCAAAAATTTAAAAGATTTAACTAAGGCCCATTTGAGACTCTCATTGTAAACTCTTTTGTGAATTCCCTAAGGCCCGTCTATCATTGTATTAGGGTTAGGGTTAGGGTTTGGTTATTCCCTATAAATACCCTTTTAATGTCATTGTAGCCACCATCCTATCCTATTCTATATTCTATTCTCCATTGATAACAGTTCTTCTTCTTTTTATTATTTCTGCATTTTTCTTTTTCTTAGCAATCGGTGTTGTCTTCACAATTAGTTTTGGAAGAACATCAATTGTATTTTACATTTTTTGTTAGTGATTAGTCGTTTGATTAGTTTCAATGACAATCCTAATTTACTTTTTATTGTTCTTCTTATTCTGCACTTTTATTTTCTGCCTTGTTGTTCTTGTTTTGCAATTTACTTTCTTTAGTGATTAATCGTTGATTAGATTCAACGATAATCCTAAGTTCGCAATTTCAATTTGTTTTTATTTCAACAAAATATCTAGGCTTCGTCTAACTCGCCCAAGAGATTAGATAAATAATTTAATTTTAATTTACCTCCCTGTGTTCGACCTGTATGCTACACACCTGTGCGCTTGCAGAATTTTATTACAAATATCACGCTTTTCTAGCGTCGATCAAGTTTTTGATTGTAGACTTTGTTTAAATAAGTGGAGAACTTAAAATACTTATATTGGCTTTTTGAATGTTTAAAACTAAGTTGTGTTAAGTTGAATCCGCGTAACTCTCTTTTGTGCTTATATTTCCAATAATAATAATAGTAATCCAAGGGTATCCAACATTGCTTGTATATCGAGCGTTGGTGTGCAAACCCACCAAGCTCTATCCGACATGTTGTTGACAAATTCAGCGTTGGAATATCTTGGTCTCATTTTATGAGATTTGACACCTAAGGATTACCGACACGTTGTTGACAAAGTTAAAGTCGGCCTGCACAATCCGCCAAGCTCTTTACCCACACTCCGTCAGTCCGCAAGGCAGTGCATGGGTGGTAAACCTTGGTCTTCTAAGTTAGGTGTATGTACTTAATCATAAATTTTAAAATTGTATAGAATAAAGAATAAGCGATGATGCCCAAACACTTCTTGACCTTACTGATTTGATTAGCCATACATGAGAAAATAATAATACCGCTTTACAAACTGTGCCAAGCAAACTAAGAATTTATTTCATGGCTGCACTATGTTATCGACCGAACTAACCGGCCAAACTGGAATCTAACATTTGAAAACTTGATTTATATTGAAATTTTGTGACAGTTGAGGTATTTAAAGTACAATCAACTGATTAGAAACTGTTAACTTAATTTGTTGTACCACTTCAGAAACAAGTCTTGTTTTCATGTTTGTTTTTATTTTGCATATGTCCATTGCATTCATGTAGTTTCATTAGAACCATATCATACTGAATTTGGATTTTGTGGGTAGTATCCGCTGAAAACCCTCACGAGACACCACTCGTCCTACTAGGGACACCTAGAGGTTTAACGGCTTGTTGCATACGCTCAATGCAATCATGTTTCCTATGAAAGTGTGACCTATCTAGTTTGGTTTTTCGTTTCTTGTTTTACTCGAGGACGAGTAAAAGATAAGTGTGGGGGTATTGGATTGACATAGAAATGTGTTTATTTTAGGCTCTTATATCTTATCTTTTGTATATAAATAAATATTACTTGGGTACTGTTTTGTTACTTTTACAGATATTCCAACCCAGCCCGCACGCAACCAGAAAAGTAGAGAAATGGAGATCAGATTGCTATATATTTACATTTTGAAGAATTGTAGATGAAGATCCCACATCTAGTTGCTGTTGAACAAGAAAATGATTGACAAAAAGGCCATGCACATATCAAATCAAGGGAAGCTTGACAAAGAACCAAGAGGAAAAGAAGAAAGGCCAAAAATTTAATAGATTTAACTAAGGCCCATTTGAGACTCTCATTGTAAACTCTTTTGTGAATTCCCTAACGCCCATCTGTCATTGTATTAGGGTTAGGGTTAGGGTTTGGTTATTCCCTATAAATACCCTTGTAATGTCATTATAGCCACCATCCTATCCTATTCTATATTCTCTTCTCCGTTAATAACAGTTCTTCTTCCTTTTATTAATTCTGCATTTTTCTTTTTCTTAGCAATCGGTGTTGTCTTCACAATTAGTTTTGGAAGAACACCAATTGTATATTACATTTTTTGTTAGTGATTAGTCGTTTGATTAGTTTCAACGACAATCCTAATTTACTTTTTGTTGTTCTTCTTATTCTGCACTTTTATTTTCTGCCTTGTTGTTCTTGTTTTGCAATTTACTTTCTTTAGTGATTAATCGTTGATTAGATTCAACGATAATCCTAAGTTCGCAATTTCAATTTGTTTTTCTTTCAACAAAATCTCCAGGCTTCCTATAACTCGCCCAAGAGATTAGATAAATAATTTAATTTTAATTTACCTCCCGATGTTCGACCTGTATGTTACACACCTGTGCGCTTGTAGAATTTTATTACAAATATCGCGCTTTTCTAGCGTCGATCAACACGCGCGTTTGCAAAGTGAAACAAACAACGAGTCATTCATGGGGACTGGTATGAGGACTCTATTTAAAAGTTAAACAACAGTATTAAGCAAATCATAGGACAATGCCACTTTCGCGGAACGGGTTTACTCCAGTGATTTCTGGTGCATTTAAAACAAAGTAAATTCTTTGAAAACAACGCAATGCCTTTAAAAAGAATGAAGCCATTATAAGACTCAAGTCCCATCATACAATGCAACGCAAGCCGGAGGATAGAGTTTACCTTATAATGGCCAAATATGCTTGATACGTGTAAAGCAAAATCATTTGATATTATTACAAGTGCATATATGTTTCAAAAATGAATAGCATCATAAATATCAATCATAGGCGGCATAGCTACCATCTACTATGTCGCCATACTAGTTCTACAATCGAGTCCGTTATTTCGTATTGGAAATTGGATTTCCGTCATGAGTCGAGGCAAGGGGCAAGCTCCTCTCCGCTTCGAGACATTCTAGCAAATGCCTCAGGACTACACACTCTGGGTAACCCTGGTTCGGCTGGGCCGGTCCTCTCTTACGTTTGAGGATTAATTATTCCTGAACACACGTTTACCGGTCCTTACAGACCTATAATTGAGGCGCCTCGCATTCCAACAACCACAAAGGTGAAAAGTATATATAAATGTCAGGGTTGGTAGGTCACTGACACCACCATAGCTAGAAAGAAATGTCGTGCTCTCCCAGCGGTCCGTATCCCGTTTTTAACTCATATCGAGGTGTGAGGTTCATGAATCAACGCTACACACAAAGCCAGGCCACGTAGACCATGCTTTGATCATCAACCACAAGACTTTGCTTTGCAATAGAAGCCTTGATCACAACATCTTGGCATGTCACATAGGCAATCCACTCCATACGACTGATTTCTATCGATATATAACCTCTGGGCTCGTACTTCTCAGAGAAGGGCGTTAAACAAAAGAATAAATCCTCCGCCGCCAAACAGATATATATTTAACAGAGATCAATCAGTATAGAACAAAATCCAATGTCAGACACACAGTCCATTTACAAGTCCGTTCTGGGTCTGAACGAAACCGGAGGCGTCAAATTCCTCGTATATCCGTCCAATCAACACATACCTTCAGACGGCTACTACTTTCGTTCCTTCATGGTAGCTACTCCAGTCAGGAACCTCAGCAGCGCCCATCTAACCGATACGAAGATCGTCGTTCTTGAATCGTCTTTGTATTTTCCAATTCGAATCGCTCGATCAACTATTTGAAATGAGGGTTAGCTCGGCCTTTTCAAATAATTCACGTAATTAGAATTCAAATCAATTCTTTCTATGGTTATATCATTCGACATTCATATTTCGCTTCTTTAGTATAATTTTCGTGTCAAACACATACAACCATCAAATATCAAGTAGATCAAGCCAAATTGGTTTATTTCCAATCTATGTTGTTTATAATATTTTATAACGATTTTATGCCATTTTTATTTATTTAAAAATGGCCTTATTTAATTAAACGACGTTTCAGGTCGTTCCGTGGCACTGGCGCTGTTTTTCTTCAGATTTGAATTACATATATCGGAAAATCTAACCGTTGGACTCCTACAAAGTCTATATCAGTGGGAATATATTCCCAGAGCGAACCCAACGGTTCCAGTTTCGTGAAAATCCGACGGTCGGATCTTCCACACTAGTCGTTTGAAGTTACGATTTCAAAATTCGAACTGCAGCGTCGTTATTCGATTTAATTTAATTATATATATATAACGATTCTGGCGCTGTTTTTCTTCAGATTTGAATTAAACATTCCAGACAATCCAACCGTTGGATTTTTACAAGGTTGGTGCCGTTGGAAAGATAATTCCAAGGCGAACCCAGCAGTTGTGGTTTCGGGAAAATCCGATGGTCGGATTTCTCGTACTAATCATTTCAAATTACGATTCCAAAACACGAACTGCACGGCTTCGATTCCTTTTAATTATATTTATATTTATATATAAAAATATAGTTCATTCTATAATTTCAAATATAGTTCATTCATTAATTTCAACTTCGTTTTCAATTCAAATATTTCACTAACACCTTAATATTTCGAAAAATTTCGCCATAACCTCCTTTGTACGGGAAGGGGTTTGGAAATTTATTGGGCCGTGTTAGGTACCCAATAAATCCTAATAAGCATCCACATATTTATAGTGATATATTCTGGTGTTTACGGGGGAGCGTGTATAGATAATAACTCCAGAGAATAAATTCTCGTCACCCCGCTCCGTGTGGAAATAAATAGTCCATGTGCCATATCTAATAACTAGAGAGACATGATTATTGTCAACTCCAGACCCGTGTGGGGTTTTTATTAATCTGGCAATTTATCGTTATATTTTATATAGTCCATATCAGTCCTCAGTTCAACCTGTAGTACAAAATCATCGCCATACAAGCCTCTCGCTCGTATGGTAAATCTTCCACCTCGTCACACAAGCTCCAATTGCTTATGTGGAATATGATGAAGTATGCCTATCGTCAAGAAGTATGCCATGTAGTGTAGTTCAAAATTAATTGTTACTATCCTATAGCGATGTTTATTATTTCACACAGAATAACCAGCACTCTGCATCCAATGGCATTCACAGGAGTTGATATAAAAATAAAATTGCGCAGTCAACTCATCATGGCTTACCTATTTGTCGGGCACGCAAATAATTTCTTTACTCTACAGCTAATCCATTTTCCATGTTCAACACATGTATATATATGTAGAAAAAAGCTAATAATAATATTTCTAGCAAACTGTTATTTATTTCAACACGTGTTGTAACACCCCACCTCCGCCAGGGTGTCTCTTGCAAGCACTCTGACTTTGGAGGGGCGTTTGAATCAGGTAAACATGCATAATGATATATCAAGGCAGAACAAGAACATATGTATATATGTAAACAGAGTAAATAACATAGATAAAACAGCGGAAGATTTCAAACCATTTCAAAACCAGTCTGGTACAACATAATGTCAACTTTCCAAATAAACAAGTCTAGATAAAACAACATCAACTGAAAAACTGAAATACATAAGTACTAATCCCCAAAAGAAGTGATAGCCATAGCTAGCTTCATGTCAAACCGTACATGAGCTATATCCCACAAGCAAGCGGTCATAAATCCAGCTAAGCTCCAATATTCCCTCCCTGAGAACCTTGGGGGGGGGGGGAACGGAAGAAAAGAGGCGAAAGAAAACAGGTCAGTCAAAAAGGCTGAGTAAGCCCTACTACAATCAATGTAAACTGATAAAGTTAACTGGCATGAGCAGCAGGTATGATCATAAGGATACTAGCATGATGATTTAGTAACAAGGTAGATAAAGGTGTCATCGCATAATCAAGATTAAGGTTTTACACCACAGGTGTACTAGCAAACTAACATGACTGGAAGAAACAAGTATTGATCCCTTGGCCCATGCTTTGGCCCAATAACATGAAATGACCCTAATGAAAGGTCCAACCCAACGGTCTAGTCGATCGGCTCCCTAAGCCTAACTCGTCACGTGTTGGTGTCAATACGGCCCAAACATAATTGTAGTCGAACTGTGCCGGGTCCACCCTTCGGGTGTATCAAGCCCTAGGGTGCCAACCCCTGAACACCATAAACATGAGTGCACAGTCTCGATCTACTGGTACCCATGGGTGACTTCTCCAAATACGGATACGTGCACGACCATAGTCCGTCCAGAACTACATCGGCATACCACACGGTCGTCGTTTATTGGGTCGCTTACCTCCAGCCTAGTAATCGTGCCCCCTCCCTAGCCTAGTCCCTAGGGCCTTAATGATACCAATTTTTGGGGATTTACTGCGGAATGGGCCCCTCATTGCTAGGATTTTCCAGTGGGTTAAGTACGGATTAACCCTCTTGCTAATCATGGATTAACTTGGTTAAGTGTAACGATGAGTTCACGACTTAACCCCGATTAATCTACCAAGCCCAAGTTGGTTAAGTATTCAGTGGACCATGACTTAACCCTAATCACGAGGCATTAATTAATTTAATGCGCCTTAACATCTCACATTAGACCTTGTTGTGGTTACTAGTTAAGCCGGGCGGGTCCGGGTAGCTTTACACCACAACTTGGTCTAACCTCGGGTTCAAGGTACAACATGGCCAACTTCTCACATTGGGTCCTATTGTTTGTAGCAACTAGTTAAGCCGGTCAGTTCCGGGTAGGTTTACGCCACAAACTCAACCCAACCTCGAGTTGGCCACACTTATCTTTTCTAAGTGTCATGTCCATCATGTTTCCAAAACATGTTACAAGTTTTCAAGCAATTGGGTAGACTTAACTTAATAGGTAAATTCCCCATGGGTAGACCTAACTTAATAGGTAAATTCCCAAGCCTATGTTTTTATGTCTTTTACTTTTACCCAACCCCAAACGCAATCCCATCGCTTACATATCGCAATAGCGCATAAAGGATAGAAGGAGGGAACTTGGCATAATCATGGCATAAAAGGTGTTGAAGCCACAAGTTCAACATGGTGGCATATGAAATGCACATATGTTCATATACTTGCATATTACATTTTTAGGCCCCAAAAGCATGCATAAAACCAAACTTGCCATATTGGTGATACATGGTGCTAAATGACATGTAGAAATGGCCATAAGTTCGCATTTAGCCTCACATGCCAGTTATCATAGGAGATATGATAACTTACATGTTGCCAAAATGCAACCTTTAGCATAAAGCTTGAAGCTTTATGTTCACATACTCAAGATAAGCTTGCATAACATGATAACATGAACAAGAGGATCATCCCAAACTTGCTTAACACAACTTGCATAACATAACATGATGAACTTGCATTTCATATCATAGCATACTAGCATAACATAATAAACTTGCATATTATAACATAACAAGCTTGCATAACATTATAAACTTGCATATTATAACATAACAAGCTTGCATAACATTATAAACTTGCATTTCATAACATAGTAAACTCGCATATAAACTTGCATATCATACATTTTACTTTAGAGTTTAAGTATGAAAGTAGAATAGGGCTTACAATGCTTATGAGGACTCAAATGAGTATAGCAAATATAAGAAAGCCCTTATGCAATCAATAAAACCCAAAATGCAAGCAAAACCCTTGAGCCAAAATGATCAAAACTCTTCCTTTAAGATGCAAATATAGAAACTTGACTTGAATGCAAGCTATTGATGCTCATACAAGTTTAAAAACACTTGTACGCATGGAAAATCACTTAGAAAATTTATTTATGAATTTTATGAAGAGAGTGGAGGCCATGAGAGGATTGATTTTGCCATAGTTTAGTTACTAGGATGAATAATGATGAATTAGGGTAGGTTAGGGTCTTATTTATAGATTAGGCAAGTGTTTTAGGCCATAGGATTAAACCCTAGTTCCAATCTCAGCCCTCAAAACTGAATCTGGCCCCCAAGCTCAACACAATCTCAAAATGGTGCACCCAAGTCGACAGCCAAGTCGACAGGGCTGTCGACTTGGGTCCAACCAAGTCGACTCCCAAGTCGACAGGGCTGTCGACTTGGGTACTGTGGCGGGAATTTTCCCGCCTGGCCCAATTGCCCCCAAATTTCCAAATTCAAACTTGAATTTGAAATCTATTTTTACTTAGAAATTTTCTGAAAACTTCGTTGGGCCTTAATCGGGTCATACGGACTCCGATTTTCGAAAACTCGGACTCTATTTCGCGTATTTTTCCAAGATGAACGCAATGGCACAGCCCGTTTCCCTTGATTCAGATTTTAGAATTAAATTCTGCCTCAATTTATGTTATAACAGGTTATTGAAAATACGGGTTGTTACAGGGCTGTCGACTTTGGTCCAACCAAGTCGACTCCCAAGTCGACAGGGCTGTCGACTTGGGTACTGTGGCGGGAATTTTCCCGCCTGGCCCAATTGCCCCAAATTTCCAAATTCAAACTTGAATTTGAAATCTGCTTTTACTTAGAAATTTTCTAAAAACTTCGTTGGGCCTTAATCGGGTCATACGGACTCCGATTTTCGAAAACTCGGACTCTATTTCGTGTATTTTTCCGAGACGAACGCAATGGCACAGCCTGTTTCCCTTGATTCAGATTTTAGAATTAAATTCTGCCTCAATTTATGTTATAACAGGTTATTGAAAATACGGGTTGTTACATTCTCCCCTCCTTAAAGGATTTCGTCCCCGAAATCTTCAAGTTAGGAAGAACGTATCCTACCATCCAACATACATCTACTCAAAACATCATCCATGAGCAATCATTGTCCTTACAAGATTCTAAATGTTATATGAACATATGCAAAGGTATGTGTATATGTACTTATCTAATGCAAATATCGTCAATGCAAATTATGTTAGTGAAATGAATCCATATGTATGCAATTCCTAACATAATGTATAACATCAATATGTGTGCACATCACATACATCCATATGCAACATCCATGTGATAACACAAAAATTTTCATCCATGAATAAGCATAAACACTCATGCATATGCAATATGAGGAGTGTGTGAGCCGATCTAGTGCCTAATCGTGTATAATGCATCCACGAGTAACCACTTGCAAACACTTGCAACCACTTGCAACCATCAAGCATAACATGTTTCAAACACATGTTTCATCCAAAGGGTTTCTACCTAAGGTTCTCATGACAAGATTAACACGATAAACTAGATAAACATGGATAGCAAAGAGAAAGATATGCTAACAAAGACAAGAGATTGAGAGTGTACCCTCAAAAAGGAATGGATAAAGCCCACGCATCTTCTCCTCGGTTTCCCTAGTTGCGTCTTCTTCGGCTTCACCCCATTGAACCTTCACCAACTTGACCTCTCGATTCCTTAGCTTCTTGGTCTCCGTCCCCAAGATACGAATCAGAGCTCTCCTCAACGTAACCTCTTTCTCAACTTCCACATCTTTCAGAACACTTGGCTCAACAACCTCTGCTGATTCATGTAAACACTTCTGGAGGTGCGAGACATGAAAAACATCGTGTACTCCGGCAAGCTTCTCGGGCAACTTCACTCTATAAGCCATCTGCCCGATCCTCTCTATAATAGGGAATGGTCCAACAAACCTTGGTGCCAACTTCACAACGGCTCCAAATCGGACCACATTCCGCAAAGGATAAACCTTCACGAAAACCATATCCCCAACATAAAATTCCAAATCAGTTCTTCGCTTATCAGCATAGGATTTCTGTCGGTCTTGGGCCGCTTTCATCCGTCTCCGAATCAACTCGACCTTCTCGGATGTATCTCTGATCATATCAGGCCCAAGTATAAGCTTATCTGTAGTCTCCAAACAACATGTAGGGGACTTGCACGGCCTCCCATATAAAGCTTCAAATGGTGCCATCCCTATGCTTGCCTGATAACTGTTATTATATGCAAACTCAACAAGAGGAAGATGGTCTTCCCAAGTACCACCAAAATCCAGAATACAAAGCCTCAACAGATCCTCGAGTACCCTATTCACCCTTTCGGTTTGACCGTCCGTCTGTGGGTGATAGGCCGTACTTAGATTCAACTTTGTGCCCATGGCTTCTTGCAAGCTATTCCAGAACTGACTTGTAAAGATTGGGTCACGGTCACTGACTATACTAAAAGGGACTCCATGTAGTCTCACAATCTCACGAAGATATACAGACGCTAGCCAAGATGCGGTCCTCTTGCTCTTCACCGGAATAAAATGAGCACTCTTCGTAAGTCTATCCACAATAACCCAGATGCTCGTATTCCCTTTCCTTGACCTTGGTAGCCCATCAATAAAGTCCATGGAAATACTCTCCCACTTCCAAAGTGGAACGTCTAGAGGATGCAATAGCCCACCGGGCTTCTTTGACTCGGCCTTAACTTGCTGGCAAATGATACATCTGGAGACAAACTCTGCCACATCCTTCTTCATCCCAGGCCAAAAGAAAATGCGCTTCATATCTTTATACATCTTATCTCCGCCCGGATGTATAGTCAACTTAGAGCAATGCGATTCCTCAAGAACTTTTCTTACTAAATCTTCTACCATGGGAACACATAACCTTCCGTCTCTCCTCAGCAAACCCTTGTCATCAATAGAATATCGAGCGAGATGACTAGACGTCTCTCCTCGAATCAGCTTATCCATAATCTCAACTATCTGAGGGTCTTCTCTCTGCGAAGCCCCAACTTGATCAAGAAGGGTAGGTCTGAGTTCCAGAGATGCTAAAGAACCGGTCATCGACTCAACCGCCAAAGAGAAATCAAAGGTTGCCACATACTCTAAATTCTTCATCTCAACGAATAGAGGACTTAGGGTCAACCTTCTTCTACTCAATGCATCAGCTACCACATTCCCCTTGCCAGGGGTATAAGCTATCTCAAAATCATAGGACGCCAAGAATTCCATCCATCTTTGTTGCCTCAGATTCAGATCCTTCTGAGAAAAGAGATACTTCAATGACTTGTGATCGGTATAAAGCTCAAATCTTTCTCCCAGAAGATAATGGCGCCAAGTCTTGAGTGCATATAATATTGCTGCCAACTCTAAGTCATGAGTAGGATAATTCTTCTCATGCACTTTGAGTTGTCTACCGCCAAAGCATATCACCCTTCCTTCTTACATCAAAACAGCTCCTAACCCCGTGCCACATGCATCAGTGTATACTGTAAATAACTTCCCTCCATCGGGCAAAGCTAGAACAGGTGCTGATGTGAGAGCTCTCTTGAGCTTCTGAAAAGCAAGCTCACATTCTATGCTCCAAGCAAAAACTAAATTCTTCTTCGTCAATTTAGTGAGAGGATCGGAAATCTTCGCGAAGTCCTTGATGAACTTCCGGTAAAAACCAGCAAGACCTAGAAAACTTCTCACTTCGGTTGCATTCCTTGGAGTCTTCCAATCCTGAACTGCAACTACCTTAGTGGGATCCACCGCTAAGCCTTGCTTAGATACTATATGCCCAAGGAATCTAACTTCCCTTCTCCAAAAGTGACACTTGGAGAACTTGGCCTTCAACTGTGCGCTCTAAGCGTATCCATCACCTCTACGAGATGCCTTGCGTGCTCTTCCTCATCCTTAGAGAAGATCAGAATATCATCTACGAAGACCACGACAAACTTGTTCAAGAACTCCCTGAACACCCTACTCACCAAGTCTACGAAATATGCGGGTGCATTAGTCAAGCCGAACGGCATGACAAGCCATTCGAAGAATCCATCTGGAGTTCTGAACGCAGTCTTGTCTATACTATCTTCAGCTACCCTGAGCTGATGGAATCCAGTAGCAAGATCAAGCTGAGAGAAAACAGAAGCACTGACAAGCTGGTCAAAGAGATCATCAATCCTCGGTAACGGGTGTCTGTTCTTCTTAGTCAGCTTATTCAACTCTCGATAGTCAACACAAAGTCGGAGAGAACCATTTTCCTTGGTAGCAAATACCACAGGCGCTCCCCATTCAGATATACTTCGTCTAATGAAGTTCTTCTCAAGCAACTCCATCACTTACTTACTTAGCTCCCGCCTTTCACGTGGAGCCATGTGCCGAACGGGCAAAGAAACCGGCTTTGCATTATCCACCAGATAAATGCGGAAATCAATCTCTCGGTTAGGGGGCAACCCCCTAACTTCATCGAAAACATCCGGATACTCTCGAACCACTCTCACAGACTGAAGAGTTTCCATTGACGAGTCGAGTGATTCAAGATAGCACAACATGACGGGACCTCTCGGATCACAAGAAATCTCTAGGGTGTTTCCTAGGCGAGTCACGAGCCTCACAACCCTATGCTCACAATCAAGGATGGCTCCATATCTGGACAACCAATCCATGCCAAATATCAATCCGTATCCCATGAAAACAAGAACATAAGCACTACACAAGAACTCTACACTCAGTATAGAGATCCTCAAATCCCCACATATCATAGACAGATAGGCGGAACCCCCAATAGGATTTGAGACACATACGGGATCATCCACCAAGCTAGTACTAAGGTGCAAACTATCAACAAGATCAGATGAGATAAAGCTATGCGATGCACCAGAATCAAACAAGGTACGAACTGGAAAATCAGAAATATATACAAGGCTCTCAACAGAAATACTACCTCGATCGGGAACTGGAGCGACATTGAGAGCATGAACTTGCCCTCCTGAAGGTCCAGCACGCTGAGTCTGACCCTGGCCTTGCCCTTGCTTCTTCGGGCAATCCCTTCTGAAATGTCCAGTCTTACCACAGAAAAAGCATTCACCATTCTTCCTTTTCCTCTTCTTACACTCCTTAATAAGATGCCCAACTGAACCGCAATAATGGCACTTCTCCTTGCTGCTCTTGCCCTTGTTCTTGTTCTGATTGCCTTGACTGCTTTGACCACTTGGATTACCCTGATTTCCTTTTCCCTGGGAATCAGTCTTCTTGGCTTGAGTATCATTCCCCTTGATCTCTTTCTTGACATCTCCCTGAAGTAATGCCATATAAACCAAGCTCTCAAACGTGGCCCCATGGGGAATATGTGACATAGCCAATCCCTGCAACGACTCATTCAAACCTCTAGCAAAACGAAGAGCCTTCTTCTGAGGAGTATTCACCATGTCCAAGCCAAAACGAGCTAACTGATTGAACTTGTTCACATATTCTTTGACAGACATATCTCCTTGTTTCAAAGTTATGAATCTCTCCATTTGCAGATTCTCCTCAGCAGAAGATAGAAACTTAAGCACGAACCTTTCCCTGAAATCGGCCCAAGTCTCAACAGGCCTAGTACCATTGGTGACTTCCCACCATTAAGCGGCTTCATCCTTCATAAGCCACACCGCCAACAAGATCTTCCTTTGATCGTCTAACCCAAAGATAGCAAATAAATCCACGGTCTCTTTCAACCAATTTCTGGCCTCTACAAAAGTCTCAGTGCCTTGAAAGTTCTTGCCACCCATCGCTTTGAAATCTTTGCAAGTCTTTGCGAAGTCAGGTTGAGGATGCTGAGGGGGAGGAGGAAGAGGAACCTCAGCAACAGGTGGAGGAGGAACATTAGCGACAGGAGGAGGAGGAATATTAACTACTGGAGGAGGAGGAACATCTGCAGGGCCGGCTTCGGTCGCCCTAGCCTCCAAAAGTCTCCTATACCAAACAGGTACGTGTACTCCCTCCGGAATAGCAAAGTTATCGTCCATACTGAAAACGAAGAAAAAGATAGATTCAGAATGGAGAAAAACGAAGGAATTTTGCTAATGGCTTTTTGGGGAATAGCCTTTATAGTAAACTAGACTTTTCTTTGGAAAATACTTTATACTTGGTTTTTGAAAATAGTTTTCCAAAAGTTTCCTTAAAAACCTTTTTGTTCCTTCTCGTAAACCATATGCTCTAATACCAAATGTAACACCCCACCTCCGCCAGGGTGTTTCTTGCAAGCACTCTGACTTTGGAGGGGCGTTTGAATCAGGTAAACATGCATAATGATATATCAAGGCAGAACAAGAACATATGTATATATGTAAACAGAGTAAATAACATAGATAAAACAGCGGAAGATTTCAAACCATTTCAAAACCAGTCTGGTACAACATAATGTCAACTTTCCAAATAAACAAGTCTAGATAAAACAACATCAACTGAAAAACTGAAATACATAAGTACTAATCCCCAAAAGAAGTGATAGCCATAGCTAGCTTCATGTCAAACCGTACATGAGCTAAATCCCACAAGCAAGCGGTCAGAAATCTAGCTAAGCTCCAATATTCCCTCCCTGAGAACCTTGGGGGGGGGGGGATTGGAAGAAAAGAGGCAAAAGAAAACAGGTCAGTCAAAAAGACTGAGTAAGCCCTACTACAATCAATGTAAACTGATAAAGTTAACTAGCATGAGCAGCAGGTATGATCATAAGGATACTAGCAAGATGATTTACTAACAAGGTAGAGAAAGGTGTCATCGCATAATCAGGATTAAGGTTTTGCACCACAGGTGTACTAGCAAACTAACATGACTGGAAGAAACAAGTATTAAACCCTTGGCCCATGCTTTGGCCCAATAACATTAAATGACCCTAATGCAAGGTCCAACCCAACGGTCTAGTCGATCGGCTCCCTAAGCCTAACTCGTCACGTGTTGGTGTCAATACGGCCCAAACATAATTGTAGTCGAACTGTGCCGGGTCCACCCTTCGGGTGTATCAAGCCCTAGGGTGCTAACCCCTGGACACCATAAACATGAGTGCACAATCTCGATCTACTGGTACCAATGGGTGACTTCTCCAAATACGGACTACGTGCACGACCATAGTCCGTCCAGAACTACATCGGCGTACCACACGGCCGTCGTTTATTGGGTCGCTTACCTCCAGCCTAGTAATCGTGCCCCCTCCCTAGCCTAGTCCCTAGGGCCTTAATGATACCAATTTTTGGGGATTTACTGCGGAGTGGGCCCCTCATTGCTAGGAGTTTCTAGTGGGTTAAGTACGGATTAACCCTCTTGCTAATCATGATTAACTTGGTTAAGTGTAACGATGAGTTCACGACTTAACCCCGATTAATCTACCAAGCCCAAGTTGGTTAAGTATTCAGTGGACCATGACTTAACCCTAATCACGAGGCATTAATTAATTTAATGCGCCTTAACCTCTCACATTAGACCTTGTTGTGGTTACTAGTTAAGCCGGGCGGGGCCGGGTAGCTTTACACCACAACTTGGTCTAACCTCGGGTTCAAGGTACAACATGACCAACTTCTCACATTGGGTCCTATTGTTTGTAGCAACTAGTTAAGCCGGTCGGTTCCGGGTATGTTTACGCTACAAACTCAACCCAACCTCGAGTTGGCCACACTTATCTTTTCTAAGTGTTATGTCCATCATGTTTCCAAAACATGTTACATGTTTTCAAGCAATTGGGTAGGCCTAACTTAATAGGTAAATTCCAAATGGGTAGACCTAATTTAATAGGTAAATTCCCAAGCCTATGTTTTTATGTCTTTTACTTTTACCCAACCCCAAACGCAATCCCATCGCTTACATATCGCAATAGCGCATAAAGGATAGAAGGAGGGAACTTGGCATAATCATGACATAAAAGGTGTTGAAGCCACAAGTTCAACATGGTGGCATATGAAATGTACATATGTTAATATACTTGCATATTACATTTTTAGGCCCCAAAAGCATGCATAAAACCAAACTTGGCATATTGGTGATACATGGTGCTAAATGACATGTAGAAATGGCCATAAGTTCGCATTTAGCCTCACATGCAAGTTATCATAAGAGATATGATAACTTATATGTTGCCAAAATGCAACCTTTAGCATAAAGCTTGAAGCTTCATGTTCACATACTCAAGATAAGCTTGCATAACATGATAACATGAACAAGAGGATCATCCCAAACTTGCTTAACACAACTTGCATAACATAACATGATGAACTTGCATTTTATATCATAGCATACTTGCATAACATAATAAACTTGCATATTATAACATAACAAGCTTGCATAACATTATAAACTTGCATATTATAACATAACAAGCTTGCATAACATTATAAACTTGCATTTCATAACATAGTAAACTCGCATATAAACTTGCATATCATACATTTAACTTTAGAGTTTAAGTATGAAAGTAGAATAGGGCTTACAATGCTTATGAGGACTCAAATGAGTATAGCAAATATAAGAAAGCCCTTATGCAATCAATAAAACCCAAAATGCAAGCAAAACCCTTGAGCCAAAATGATCAAAACTCTTCCTTTAAGATGCAAATATAGAAACATGACTTGAATGCAAGCTAATGATGCTCATACAAGTTTAAAAACACTTGTATGCATGGAAAATCACTTAGAAAATTTATTTAGGAATTTTATGAAGAGAGTGGAGGCCATGAGAGGATTGATTTTGCCATAGTTTAGTTACTAGGATGAATAATGATGATTTAGGGTAGGTTAGGGTCTTATTTATAGATTAGGCAAGTGTTTTAGGCTATAGGATTAAACCCTAGTTCCAATCTCAGCCCTCAAAACCGAATCTGGCCCCCAAGCTCAACACAATCTCAAAATGGTGCACCAGGCTAAACAGCCCGGCTGGACCAAGTCGACAGCCAAGTCGACAGGGCTGTCGACTTCGGTCCAACCAAGTCGACTCCCAAGTCGACAGGGCTGTCGACTTGGGTACTGTGGCAGGAATTTTCCCGCCTGGCCCAATTGCCCCCAAATTTCCAAATTCAAACTTGAATTTGAAATCTGTTTTTACTTAGAAATTTTCTGAAAACTTCGTTGGGCCTTAATCGGGTCATACGGACTCCGATTTTCGATAACTCGGACTCTATTTCGCGTATTTTTCCGAGACGAACGCAATGGCACAGCCCGTTTCCCTTGATTCACATTTTAGAATTAAATTCTACCTCAATTTATGTTATAACAGGTTATTGAAAATACGAGTTGTTACACGTGTGTATTTTTATCAAAGCGTATACATGATAAAAGAAATATTTTTATCATCAAAAATATTTATTTAACACGTGAATGTTTTTAACACTTCCTATTTACAATAAAATGTAGTTTTTATTGTCTATTCATTTTATTTTAAAATACGATAACATTCAACACATGAATTTCAATTCAACTAATGAATTTCAATTCAACACATGAATATTCTATATAGTTTGTATGTATATATAAAAATGTGATTTTTATTGTTAAATCTATTTGTTTAAATTCAAATAATATTCAACACATGAATTTCAACTCAACGAATGAATTTCAACTCAACACATGAATATTCTCTATAGTTTGTATATATATAAAAATGTGATTTTTTTCGCTAAATCTATTTGTTTAAATTCAAATAATATTCAACACATGAATTTCAACTCAACGAATGAATTTCAACTCAACACATGAATATTTTCTACAGTTTGTATATATATAAAAATGTGATTTTTATCGTTAAATCTATTTGTTTAAATTCGAATAATATTCAACACATGAATATTGGTTTCAACATATGTAATTTATTTCAACGGATGAAAATTATTCTAACACTTGAATATTTCAGAAAATTTCGGCAGCATAACGGCAGGGTAGTTAACACCGGGGCCGTCCCTAGTACGGCTCCTCGCTCTACCTTAAAACCTCGCGGTTTTTGACAATGGGGATCATGCATCTAGTTCGCACGCAGGCGGCATGTTTTATTTTTAATTCCACAATCCTATTCTAATTTGTTTCAACCACAAGAGGGTATTTTTCAACCACAAAGGTATTTTTCAACCATAAACAATTATTTCCATACATTCGTCATACCATATAATATCACGTCAATCACAAGCAATAAATATCGTCCATGGTTTGTGGACAAGGGGAGTGTATATATATATATATATATATATATATATATTATTTCTATAATTCACTTGCATTTCATCACAATTCAAAGCATATATGTTTCATTCAACGCTTGTATAATTTATACATCGCTAATATAACTTATACAACACATGTACATGAGGTATACAATGCGTATATAATTTACACTTCGCTTATATAATTTAAACAACACGATTCCATTCACACAGTTTTGTTTAGATTCCTCACATTGGTTTTTGTAGTGCTAAAAATCGTAGGAAGATCAGAAAAATCTACGGCTTCTGCTAGATGGTAGAGAGCCTCCTTGCGGTCACGGTGTCTCCTGTTTCATCAAATTTCGTTAACGAATGAAAAATATATTATTTTCCAAAGTTTTGCAACACTTAAAAGTGTTATTTTCATTCCAGAAATTTGAAGCAGAAGGGTTTTCAAACCTTCAAAACTAGGTTTTGATTTTAAATTCAAACCGTACCTCGTTGTTCCGATCAGACTCTGTGACGTTGGAGGGCAACGAACCAGCTTCCGATCGATGGTGGTGGCGGCACACTCGGCGGCTCCAGCGAGGCATGGCGGCACTTCAAAGGGGTGAACTTCCTGGAGGAAATTCGACGCGAATCGGTGATGGTTTCTGGCGAGGCTTGTTTTGATTTGAAGAGGGGAGGGAGGCGATCGGAATTGCTAACTGGAGGCGGCGGCGATATTGGATGTGGCGGCGGCGAAATCGATGGGAAGGTTTGAACGATTATCGTCGTTCATTTTAGGGTTGACCGCATTTTTCTGATGTGAGAGAGAAAATAGAGATATTTTATATTATATTATATTTTTAAATTCCTTTATTACCCCTTCTAGCCAACGTACACCAATTTCAAACCAACGACTGTCGCCCCTAGCTAAATACCCCTATCCCGGACACAATGGGATATGTTTCATTGGCCAATTCGACTGTTATAGCCAGTTATTTTTCAAATTAAAGTATAAAACATTTTATATTAAATTTGAACGTACATTTCAATTTGCCAGGGCCACAAACTGAATCGAAAAATTCCAGAAAAATAAATCTTGCTTTGTTTTGACGATACGGTCCCAACAATACCAGTTTCATCGAATTCTGAGCTCATATGCAAAATGTCCATTTTTAGGTCGACCCATTTTAACAGAAATTGACCAATCACATTTTCTTTTAACCCGCTCACATACTAGCTTCCAAAAATTATGAAATTTGAAACCTAGCAATAGTTTGACATCCCGGACCCAACAGAAGTGGTTTCGTCGAATTCCGAGGCCGTATGCAAAATATCTATTTTCAAGGGCTATAAATGCTATATAGCGACCTTTCTGAAAATTCATTTGGCCATAACTTTTGATTCCCATTATGAAACTTCGATTTTTCAGATTTGTTAGAAAGGTATTCATAAACAGATTTAAATATTTTCAGTTTCGCTAAAATCCGTTATATTTTCCACCTGGTACAGTCAGACAAAGTTTGTATTCAAAATTTCAAACTGCCATACTAGCCCCAATTCATTATCTTATTGAAATATGCTATTTCAATTTTTCAAATTCTTTGGTAATAACCAATTTTAAAAAATTTAAATTGGTTCACATTTTCCGGGTTATTACAATCTCCCCCACTTAAAACTTTTCGTCCTCGAAAAGGAAATAACAGCAAAGTAGGAAACAAAATGTAAATGCGAAGTATTGTAAAGGTACCTTGCACCGGAGTTAGTCAGAGATGTCCACTCTGCATTTGGGGTAAGCTTGTTTAATGTTTTCCTCAGTCTACCAAGTACAGTCTCTAGGATCACTACCCCACTGCACTTTGACTAAATGAATCTTTTTGCTCCTTAGCTCTCTAGTTTCTTTGCCAACAATCTTTAATGGCTCTCTTCTGAGCGCTAATTCTGGAGTTATGTCTATATCCTGTTGCGCTGCTTCCTCTACAACAAGATCCGGATCATGTACATGTTTTCTGAGTTGAGACACGTGGAACACATCATGTACACCAGGCAACCAATCAGGTAATGAAACCCTATATGTAAGTGTTCCAATCCGTTCAAGTATAGGAAAGGGACCAATAAATCTCGGTGCCAACTTCCCAGTCTTGCCAAATCTGATTACTCCCCGCATCGGAGAAACTCTTAAATAAACATAATCGCCAATGACAAACGATAAGTCTCTTCTTCTCGCATCAGCATAACTTTTCTGTCGGCTTTGTGCGGTTTTCAATCGCTCCTTAATGAAATCGACTTTATCTGATGCTTCTCGAATCATATCGGGCCCTAACACAAGTCTGTTGCCAAGTTCTACCCAACATGAGGGAGATCTGAACGGTCTACCGTATAATGCTTCAAATGGAGACATTCCCAAACTTGCTTGATAGCTATTGTTATAAGAGAATTCAGCTAAATGTAAGTGATCTTCCCATGAGCCTCCAAAATCGATAACGCAAGCCCGCAGTAAATCTTGTAGAATTCTATTCACCCGCTCGGTTTGGCCGTCTGTCTGAGGGTGATAAGCGGTGATTAGATTCAATTTGGTTCCCAATTTTGTCTGGAATGCTTCCCAGAATTTGCTAGTAAATAAGGGATCTCTATCATTGACTATATTAAGCGGCACTCCATGTAGTTTAACTATTTCTTTGAAGTAAATTTGTGCTAAACTTTGAGCCGTTCTGTTGGATCGGACAGGTATGAAATGGGCAGTCTTCTTGAAGCGATCTACGATTACCCATATACTGTCGTTTCCTTTCTTAGTTCGAGGAAATCCATCAATGAAGTCCATCGAAATTTTCTCCCACTTCCATCCTGGAATTTCTAATGGTTGTAATAATCCAGCCAATTTCTGCTGGTAGCTCTTAAATAGATGACAAGTGGAGCATCTGCTAACATATAATGAAATATCTCTTTTCAAAGCTCTCCACCAGAATGTGCGCTTGATATCGTTATAAATTTTACTCACACCAGGATGGATACTTAGTTTGGCTTATGGCACTCGTCAAGTATTTCTCATGCTTCTTTGTAAGCTTTGTCAATACACCAGATATTTTTGAAAAATCCTGGACGAATTTCCGATAGTAACTAGCCAATCCAAGGAAACTTCGAACTTATGTGGGGGTAGTAGGTTGTTTCCAGTTCTGAATCGCTGTAATTTTGCTTGGATCTACAGCAATCCCTTCTTTTGATACGACATGGCCTAGGAACTTAACTTCATCCTGCCAGAAGACACACTTAGAAAATTTAGCTTTCAAGACATTTCTCCTTAGGATTTTCAACACTTGTTCTAAATGCTTTGCATGTTCGCCTTCCGACTTGGAATAGATTAAAATGTCATCGATGAAGACTAGAACAAATTTATTCAATACACCACGGAACACTCTGTTCATAAGATCCACGAAATATGCCGGAGCATTACACAAGCCGAACGACATTACTAACCATTCGTAAAATAAATCGGGATCCATGAAGGCTGTCAAAGGAACACAGTCTTCTGCTATACGTAATTGGTGGAAACCTGTAGCTAGGTCCATTCTGGAGAATACTGTTGCCCCATTTAATTGATCTAACAGATCGTCTATACGTGGCAAGGGATATTTGTTCTTCAGTGTCTGCTTATTGAGATCTCGGTAATCAACATAAAGTCTTAGAGTACCGTCTGATTTCGGGACAAATACCACTGCTGCTCCCCAAGCTAAAAAGCTCGGTCTGATCAGACCCTTCCAAAGCAATTCTCTAGTCTGACTACCTAACACTTCTTTTTTCCTTCGGGGCCATTCTTCTAATTGGATGTACTACTGGTCGGGCATTCGGAATTAGATCTATTCTAAATTCAATTTCTCTTTGCGGCGGTAAGCTTTCTACTTCTTCAAACACATCCGCGTAGTTTTTAACGACCGGTATCTTTTCTAATGAAGGGGGGGAGTAACTTCTAAAGAAGACCAAAATTTTGTTCTATTAATTTCTGAGCCATGGCATGGTATAGTGATATGCCCAAATTTTGTTTTAACTTTCACGATTCTCTCGGCACATCTAACTTTGGCCTTATATCTTGTCAACCATTCCAAACCGAGAATAACATCAAATTCAGATAAATCCATAACGATTAAGTGGATGGGAAACTTGTAACGTGAATAAGAGATAGGCACTCTACAGTACGAACTGAGACGAACAGAACCTCCTATCGGGTTATGAACTTTAATTGGTTCTTTAAGCTTTCTTTCTTTTAACTTTAACTTACTAACAATGTTACTAGAAATGAAGCTACATGATGCACTAGTATCAAAAAGTACAGAAACAGGAATATTTTTAAAGGTAAGCGTACCTCCCAAGACGTCGGGTTTACCTGATCCACCAGTGATAGCTGGCGGGGTCTCCCCGTCATACACATGAGCCACTTGTGCATTCTGCTTCAGAGGACAATTCCTGCTATAGTGCCCTTTCTTATGGCAGTTGTAGCATTCGGCTGTGCTGTGGTCTGGATTTGCCTTTGGTTTCCTCGGGGCTTTGCACACATTAGAAAAATGTCCTGACTTCCCGTAGTTGTAGCAATTTCCTTTCGGTATCTTTCCAGATTTCTGAGTAGCGGCCGCCGTAATGCTAGACTCTGGCTGATCTGCTGAAGTTTTGCGCTTACTTCCTGCTTGGCTTTTGGCGCGGTCTTGGTTGGAGTGTCTTTCATCCATATCTTCATAATTGCAAACCATTTCCACTAATTCTGAGAAGGAGAGTTTGATGTTGCTCATGGCTCTGTCATGGTACTTGCGTTGTAGCCCAAATATAAACCTCTTGTTCTTAGCTTTGTTGGTCATAATAAGCTCTGGAGCGTAGCGTGACAACTGAGTGAATTTATTGAGGTAATCTGCGATAGAGAGATCTCCCTGCTGGAGATTAGCAAACTGCTCTCGCATCCTCTCTAAGGCCTGCTCAGGTACAAACTTCTCATTGAACATGGCATTGAATTGCTTCTAGGTCCTAACAGTACCTGCTGCATCCTCTGAGGTGATGGCATCCCACCACAACTCTGCTTCCTCCTGTAGGAGCCAGATACCTAGTCGTGCTTTGTTATTGGTCCCCAAACCCATGCCTTCAAAAATATTTTCATAGGTCTTCAACCAAGCAATAGCCTCCATCACTGTACCAAGGCCAGAAAAAGGTTTTCCCCCCAGGTTCCTATACCTCTTCGCTACTCTGTCTAGCTCAAAGTCCTGGGGTGTTGGTGGCTGAATAATAGGGCCCTCCTCAACTACGGGGATATTCCCCCATCCTTCTGCTACTCCTGCTCGGCCTCCACGGCCTCCTCTAGCAGCTGCTGCTCGTGTAGCCATCAGAGAGAGTACTGTACAAGCAAGAAAAGAGTCAAGCTCACAGATTTGATAATTCTCATATGTGATAAAGCAGGGGAACATTAGGAAAGGTAATGATGTACTGATCAAATTGTTTTGCTAATCTGCTTAGCTCATTCTAGGACATTGCTAATCCTATCTCTAATGAGCTACTCGCCTTAGAACTCTACTGATTCTATCCTGACGAGGTGTTTAATGTGTTAGATCCTGGAACTAAGGTTAACCAAAGCTCTGATACCAACTGTGACGATCCCAAAATCTATGTGACGGTATTAAGGATAATCATTGGAATATAACACATCAATCATCATAGCAGAGTACAGATAATTGCAAAAACAATAAATAGAATAATTTAACATGGATATGACAGCGGAATCACAACATGTAATAACATCATAATAGCACAACGTAGGATATAACTTAGTAAATAAAAGGTAAGTGATAAGTCACCATCGCCAGAGGCGGAATATATACATGCAGAGAGACATAATAAGGGTATCAGTCTACATCGCCGAAGGCGGTAAATATACATACGATAATAAGTACTGAAAGTAAAGCAGTCTGCATCGCCTGTGGCGGAATCATAATATAAGTACAATAATGGCGGAAAAAGTCAAAGTCATCTCTGTGAAGTCAGCCTCGCCATGAGCCAAAATTCACTCTATGCAACAGTTCAGAGCCAAAAACAACCTGTCACCTGTGAACTAGGCTTCCCGTGTGAAAATAAGGGCACCCGCGTTTGCAAAGTGAAACAAACAATGAGTCAGTCATGGGGACTTGTATGAGGAATATATTTAATAGTTAAACAACAGTAATAAGCAAATCATAGGACCACGCCACTTTCGCGGAACGGGTTTACTCCAGTGATTGCTGGTGCATTTAAAACAAAGTAAATTCTTTGAAAACAATGCAATGCTTTTAAAAAGAATGAAGCCATTATAAGACTCAAGTCCCATCATACAATGCAACGCAAGACGGAGGATAGAGTTTTACCTTATAATAGCTGAATATGCTTGATACGTGTAAAGCAAAATCATTTAATATTATTACTAGTGCATATATGTTTCAAAAACGAATAGCATCATAAATATCAATCATAGGCGGCATAGCTACCATCTACTATGTCGCCATACTAGTTCTACAATCGAGTCCGTTATTTCGTATTGGAAATTGGATTTCCTTCATGAGTCGAGGCAAGGGGCAAGCTCCTCTCCGCTTCGAGACATTCTAGCAAATGCCTCAGGACTACACACTCTGGGTAACCCTGGATCGGCTGGGCCGGTCCTCTCTTACGTTTGAGGATTAATTATTTCTGAACACGCGTTTCCCAGTCCTTACAGACCTATAAACGAGGCGCCTCGCATTCCAACAACCACAAAGGTGAAAAGTAGATATAAATGTCAGGGATGGTAGGTCACTAACACCACCATAGCTAGAAAGAAACGTCATGCTCTCCCAGCGGTCCGTATCCCATTTTTAACTCATACCGAGGTGTGAGTTCGCGAATCCACGCTATATACAAAGCCAGGCCACGTAGACCGTGCTTTGACCATCAACCACAAGACTTTGCTTTGCAACATAAGCCTTGATCACAGCATCTTGGCATGTCACATAGGCAATCCACTCCATACGACTGATTTCTATCGATATATAACCTCTGGGCTCGTACGTCTCAGAGAAGGGCGTTAAGAAAAAAGAATAAATCCTCCGCCGCCAAACAGATATATATTTAACAGAGATCAATCAGTATAGAACAAAATCCAATGTCAGACACACAGTACATTTACAAGTCCATTTTGGGTCTGAACGAAACAGGAGGCGTCAAATTCCTCATATATCCGTCCAATCAACACATACCTTCAGACGGCTACTACTTCCGTTCCTTCATGGTAGCTACTCCAGTCAGGAACCTCAGCAACGCCCATCCAACCAATACGAAGATCGTCGGTCTTGAATCGTCTTTGTATTTTCCAATTCGAATCGCTCGATCAGCTATTTGAAATGAGGGTTAGCTCGGCCTTTTCAAATAATTCACGTAATTCAAATTCAAATAAATTCTTTCTATGGTTATATCATTCGACATTCATATTTCGCTTCTTTAGTATAATCTTCGTGTCAAACACATACAACCATCAAATATCAAGTAGATCAAGCCAAATTGGTTTATTTCCAATCTATGTTGCTTATAATATTTTATAACGATTTTTCGCCATTTTTATTAATTTAAAAATGGCCCTATTTAATTAAACGACGTTTCAGGTCATGTCGTGGCACTGGCGCTGTTTTTCTTCATATTTGTATTACAAATATCGGAAAATCTAACCGTTGGACTCCTACAAAGTCTATATCAGTGGGAAGATATTCCCAAAGCGAACCCAACGGTTCCAGTTTCGTGAAGATCCGACGATCGGATCTTCCATACTAATCGTTTGAAGTCACGGTTTCAAAATTCGAACTGCAGCGTCGTTATTCGATTTAGTTTAATTATATTTATATATATAACGATTCTGGCGCTGTTTTTCTACAGATTTAAATTAAACATTCCAGACAATCCAACCGTTGGATTTTTACAAGGTTGGTGCCGTTGGAAAGATAATTCCAAGGCGAACCCAGCGGTTGCGGTTTCGGGAAAATCCGATGGTCAGATTTCTCGTACTAATCGTTTCAAATTACGATTCCAAAACATGAACTGCACGGTTTAGATTCCTTTTAATTATATTTATATATAAAAATATAGTTCATTCTATAATTTCAAATATAGTTCATTCATTAATTTCAACTTCGTTTTCACTTCAAATATTTCACTAACGCCTTAATATTTCAAAAAATTTCGCCATAACCTCCTTTGTACGGGAAGGGGTTTGGAAATTTATTGGGCCGTGTTAGGTACCCAATAAATCCTAATAAGCATCCACATATTTATAGTGATATATTCTGGTGTTTACGGGGGAGCGTGTATAGATAATAACTCCAGAGAATAAATTCTCGTCACCCCACTCCGTGTGGAAATAAATAGTCCATGTGCCATATCTAACAAATAGAGAGACGTGATTATTGTCAACTCTAGACCCGTGTGGGGTTTTTATTAATCTGGCAATTTATCGTTATATTTTATATAGTCTATATCAGTCCTCAGTTCAAACTGTAGTATAAAATCATCGCCATCCAAGCCTCTCGCTTGTATGGTAAATCTTCCACCTCGTCACACAAGCTCCAATTGCTTATGTGGAATATGATGAAGTATGCCTATCGTCAAGAAGTATGCCATGTAGTGTAGTTCAAAATTAATTGTTACTATCCTATGGCGATGTTTATTATTTCACACAGAATAACCAGCACTCCGCATCCAATGGCATTCACAGGAGTTGATATAAAAATAAAATTGCGCAGCCAACTCATCAAGGCTTACCTATTTGTCGGGCACGCAAATAATTTCTTTACTCTACAACTAATCCATATTCCATGTTCAACACATGTATATATATGCAGAACAAAGCTAATAATAATATTTCTAGCAAACTGTTATTTATTTCAACACGTGTGTATTTTTATCAAAGCGTATACATGATAAAAGAAATATTTTTATCATCAAAAATATTTATCCAACACGTGAATGTTTTAAACACTTCCTATTCACAATAAAATGTAGTTTTTATTATCTATTCATTTTATTTTATAATATGATAACATTCAACACATGAATTTCAATTCAACACATGAATAATCTATATAGTTTGTGTATATATATATATATATATATATATATATATATATATATATATATATATATGATTTTTATCGTTAAATCTATTTGTTTAAATTCAAATAATATTCAACACATGAATTTCAACTCAACGAATGAATTTCAACTCAACACATGAATATTTTCTATAGTTTGTATATATATAAACAAGTGATTTTTATCGCTAAATCTATTTGTTTAAATTCAAATAATATTCAACACATGAATTTCAACTTAACACATGAATATTTTCTATAGTTTGTATATATATAAAAATGTGATTTTTATCGTTAAATCTATTTGTTTAAATTCGAATAATATTCAACACATGAATATTGGTTTCAACATATGTAATTTATTTCAACGGATGAAAATTATTCTAACATATGAATATTTCAGAAAATTTCGGCAGCATAACGGCAGGGTAGTTAAAACCGGGACCGTCCCTAGTACGGCTCCTCGCTCTACCTTAAAACCTCGCGGTTTTTGACAATGGGGATCATGCATCTAGTTCGCACGCAGGCGGCATGTTTTATTTTTAATTCCACAATCCTATTCTAATTTGTTTCAACCACAAGAGGGTATTTTTCAACCACAAAGGTATTTTTCAACCACAAAGGTATTTTTCAACAACAATATCAACCACAAACAATTATTTCCAACCACTCGACTTACCATATAATATCACGTCAATCACAAGCAATAAATATCGTCCATGGTTTGTGGATGAGGGGAGTGTGTATATATATATATATATATATATATATTTATATATATATATATATATTATTTCTATAATTAACTTGCATTTCATCACAATTCAAAGCATATATGTTTCATTCAACGCTTGTATAATTTATACATCGCTAATATAAATTATACAACACATGTACATGAGGTATACAATGCGTATATAATTTACACTTCGCTTATATAATTTATACAACACGATTCCATTCACACAGTTTAGTTTAGATTCCTCACACTGGTTTTTGTAGTGCTAAAAATCGTAGGAAGATCAGAAAAATCCGCGGCTTCTGCTAGATGGTAGAGAGCTTCCTTGCGGTCACGGTGTCTCCTGTTTCATCAAATTTCGTTAACGAACGAAAAATATATTATTTTCCAAAGTTTTGCAACACTTAAAAGTGTTATTTTCATTTCAGAAATTCGAAGCAGAAGGTTTTTAAAACCTTCAAAACTAGGTTTTGATTTTAAATTCAAACCGTACCTCGTTGTTCCGATCAGACCCTACGAAGTTGGAGGGCTACGAACCAGCTTCCGATCGATGGTGGTGGCGGCAGACTCGGCAGCTCCAGCGAGGCACGGCGGCGCTTCAAAGGGGTGAACTTCCTGGAGAAAATTCGACGCGAATCGGTGATGGTTTCTGGCGAGGCTTGTTTTGATTTGAAGAGGGGAGGGAGGCGATCGGAATTGCTAACTGGAGATTGCGGCGATATTGGCTGTGGCGACGGCGAAATCGATGGGAAGGTTCGAACGATTATCGTCGTTCGTTTTAGGGTTGACTGCATTTTTCTGAAGTGAGAGAGAAAATAGAGATATTTTCTATTATATTATATTTTTAAATTCCTTTATTACCCCTTCTAGCCAACGTACACCAATTTCAACCCAACGATTGTCACCACTAGCTAAATACCCCCATCCCGGACACAATGGGATATGTTTCGTTGGCCAATTCGACTGTTATACCCAGTTATTTTTCAAATTAAAGTATAAAAAATTTTATATTAAATTTGAACATACATTTCAATTTGACAGGGCCACAAACTGGATCGAAAAATTACAGAAAAATAAATCTAGCTTTGTTTTGACGATACGGTCCCAACAAAACCAGTTTCATCGAATTCTGAGCTCATATGCAAAATGTCCATTTTTAGGTCGACCCACTTTAACAGAAATTGACCAATCACATTTTCTTTTGCCCCGCTCACATACTAGCTTCGGAAAATTATGAAATTTGAAATCTAGCAATAGTTTGACATCCCGGACCCAACAGAAGTGGTTTCGTCGAATTCCGAGGTCGTATGCAAAATATCTATATTCAGGGGCTATATATGCTATATAGCGACCTTTCTGAAAATTCATTTGGCCATAACTTTTGATTCCCGTTATGAAACTTCAATTTTTCAGATTCGTTAGAAAGGTATTCATAAACAGATTTAAATATTTTCAGTTTCGCTAAAATCCGTTATATTTTCCACCCGGTACAGTCAGACAAAGTTTGTATTCAAAATTTCAATCTGCCATACTAGCCCCAATTCATTATCTTATTGAAATATGTTATTTCAATTTTTCAAATTCTCTGGTAATAACCCATTTTAAAATTTTTAAATTGGTTCATATTTTCGGGGTAATTACAGGCGCCGCCAGGAGGCAGCGCCTCCCCCTCCACGACCTCTTCCACTATGAAAACCGCTTACGCCCCCCCTCGATTTGAAGCCGCGGCCCCCATGCCACCAAATCCGACGCGCAGCCCAGAACCGCCACCAACGCCCCCCTCCAACATCCCCGACCCCCCCCCCCCCTGCTCGCCTCAGCCCCGTCCCCCTCTTCTCCTTTTTCCTCCTCTTCCTCCTTTGAAATCCGCAGCCCATCTACACCAAAACCTGCACCCATTTCGCCACCTCAGGCCCTGACCGCGACTACCGCCCCTCCACCCCCTCTTCGAGTCCTCCAACGACTGAAAAGCTGTAAGTTTTCCATTTTATTCGTTTATTTTATTTACTTTAAAGCAGAAAACTTATTTACTTTAAAATTGAAAACATATTTTAAAAGGTAAAAGGTTAGATCTTTAGGTAAGAATAATAAAAATATAATTTTTATATAATCAAAAAGATAAAAATATAATTTTTATATTAGAGAAAAGATAAAAATATAATTTTTATATTAGAGAAAGGATAAAAATACAATTTTTATATTAGAGAATGGATAGAAATATAATTTTTATATAATGTAAAGGTTAGAAATATGATCTTTATATATATAGCGAATTAAAAATATGATTTTTATCATATGTGAAATATAAAAATGTGATTTTTATAAAGTAGAAATATTAAAAATATGATTTTTATATTTTAGAAAGAATAAAAATTTGACCTTTAATTCATAGAAGAGATAAAGGAATGATTTTTATAATGAAATAGTGAAAAGATTACATCTTTGAAGTAGCAAAGATATGATTTTTATATTATAAAAATAATATAAATATGACGTTTATTATATGAACAATGTTATAAAAATAGAATTTTTATCTATATAGTAGCTGTGTAAAAATAGAACTTTTATCTATATAGTAGCGGTGTAAAAATAGAATTTTTATCTATATAGTAGCGGTGTAAAAATAGAATTTTTATCTATATAGTAGAGGTATAAAAATAGAATTTTTATATACATAGCAACAATATAAAAATGTGATTTTTATATATGTAGTGGCTACGGGCAGTGAAATTGACAAAGGGCGAGCACGACGAAGATTTCTACATCAGAAGAGTCGTGGCTTTGGATTAGCTAGTCGGTGAGAACTTCTCAACTTCAATTCTATTTTGCTAGTTATAAAAATATATACTTGGATGCAGACGGTGCTTAGTAGCACCCGACACCCATCGTCCACAAACCATGGATGGCTTGTATGTTTGATTGTTTGTTGTGATGAAAATTTATTATGTGACGTGAAATATAAAGTATATATAGTTAAAAATATTTGATCGTTAAAAATACTGTTTTTAACGTGTGTGTGTGAATAAAAATTTGTGTTTGTTGATTTGAAACCCCACACGGGTGTTGGGATGATATTTGAAGTCCACTCATCCCGATTGATTAGTTGTATGTCGATCGATTGATTGACAAGCTGTTATAAGCGTTAGATATCTATGTTTGATGCTTATACAGTGTGGTGCACTTTAGATGATGATTGATTATTTATTGTTGTGATTATATACATGTGTTGTATGGAATCCATATAGTTAACATTATATGGTAATTGATTGGGCCTCATTCCAATTGGGAAAATAAAGAATAGAATGAAGTATAAATTCATGTGTTGAATAGAATAAATAATCATGTGTTGAAAATTATCATGTGTTGAAAGAAATATTTTAATAATAAAATTTACATCTTTATCATATTTAAAGTTAGAAACTAACTGGAAAATAGATAAGATGAGTGGTTTCCAGGGCACTGATCTGATATTAGTTCCGGCCTTCGGCGTTAATACCTAGGGAATCATTTTCTTACTACTTTACAGTTGTTGTCTGATTTAAAAATCAAACGATAGATACCATAGCTTTATAAAATATATTAAAAAAAATATAATAGTCATGTGTTGACAGTTCTCATGTGTTGAGAACATTCATGTGTTGAAAGAAATATATATTCATGTGTGGAATAGAATAAATATTCATTTGTTGGATAGAATAATGAATTTATTGAAATATATAAAGCCGTGTTGATTAGAGTTGCGCCATTTTGATGTGAGCGATATTTATATCGATTATATTCGTTTATAAAATAATTATAGAAAAAGAAGTGATTTCAAAGTATAACGTTTTGAAAATATTATCATCTATATAGTAATGATATGAAATATTAAATTTTGATTAGAAATTGAATATAGAGTTGAAATGGTTTTGAAAACGATTTTAAAACAATTTATAAAATACGTTTTAAAAAGGAAATCGACGAAATATGTATAATATATATATTATATATATATAATGGCCTGAGTAGAACGCGCCACGCTGCGGCAGTTCATGAATTTCGACCATTGACTTCGAATGGACATTATGGGAGATTCGACCATCGGATTCTCCTAAAACCGGGACAGTTGGGTTCTTATCGAAAAGAGCTTTCTAACGAACATTTGAAATTAGAAATCTAACGGTTGGATTTGGAATTATGTCCAAATCAAATTTGGAAAAGGTCGTTGTAAGTGCAGTTCGATTGCCGTTGATGGAAATCGACTGTACGGGCCTTGATAAAATTATTAAAAATATCTATAATTTGTATAAAATCATAAGAAATGATTTGGGAAAAATTGGGCTGAAAAATTCCACATTTGAAAGGATAAAAATAGATTTTAATCAAAATGAACTAGTTTGAACTAGAATTAAAATCAATTTATTTATGAAATAAATAAATTGAATTTGAAAGTGGTTTTGAATATAATCAGAATTTCCAAAACGTGAATTGGACTGGAGTTGAATCGAAATTATCTTCGGAATATTTCGATGTTGGATTTCGTGACTATACAGATATTGTTATGGGAATTTGAAAGATATATTTTATATTGTTATTTCCAATACGATATTTGTTGGTTTCAGAATTTGATATTGAATATAAGCCGGTATATTTTCTATTCAGAGCCTTGTATTTAATATCGAATGTGATTTGTGTTTGTTGTGAATGGTGTCTTCATTAACACCGATTCTTAAGCCCAATAGAGAAAAAGATTAAATCTTTCTATTTAGATTTAATGAAGTGTATCGATTAAATACTATTTAATTGGAATTGAATTTGAATTGGTTTTTGGGTTTATCGTGAGCGGTGTTTTGAATAACACCTGTTCTTTAACCCGACTAACAATAGAATGTGATTTTGGGTTTATCGTGAACCGTGTTTTAGATGACGTTCGTTCTTTAACCCAGTTAAAGACAGGATAGTGATTTTTGAAAAGATTAAAACTAAGTGATGATTTAATGAATCTTTAATTAAATTGAAATGAGAATTGATAATTTAAATTATCAAATCTGAAAGGTGATCGAGAATGGAGAACCACCAGTTTTGCTCCAAAGCGATAGTTAAATCTTTAATTAGATTTGAACGTGAAATGGTAATTAATTTTACCGATAACACCGTGGTGTTAGGTATGGAGTATCACCAATTTTGCTCCATGGGATGAATAGGTTGGGATTGGGAAATAAAATAAATATTTACTTCGGTGTGGTTCGCTAATACCGACTAGTTTGAAATGATATCCAAAGGATGATCAAAGAATAAATTTAGAAGAATTTATCTTGGATAAAATTAATGGGAACCTTTCCCTAGGAATGTGATTTTGTGAATAAAAGAATATTCTGAATTGGAGTAAGGCGTTTTTTGTGTTTGTGTAACATTTGTTTATTATATACGTGGGTTATTCAGAAAGGCCGGGTTTATACCCATTCTGAATAACCGATTCGGCGATAAGTCAAAGATGAAGAAGGTGGTTGAAGACCGGAAGTCTTCACATCGTTTGGGTGATTACTGATGATCTTGATTGGGTTGTACACCCAAAATGAGGGAATCAGTTGGTGATCATCCAGACGTACTTGGAGATCGATGGATATGCGAGGAAAGTGCCTTCGGTTTCATTTAGAACCAGAATGAACTGGTAAATGGACTGTGTGTCTGACATTGGATTTTATTCTGTGTTGATTGATCTCTATTAAATATACATCTATTTGGTAGTGGAGAATTTATTCTCTTGCTTAACGCCCTTCTCTGAGACGTACAAGCTCAGAGGTTGTATATCGATGGACATCAGTCGCATGGAGTGAATTGCCAGTGTGGCACGCGTATGTGGCAATCGATCAAGGCATCTGTTGAAAAGCAAAGTCTTGTGGTTTATGATCAAAGCACAGCCTGTGTGGCGCAGCTTTGGGTATAGCGTGAATTCGCGAGCCTCACACCTCGGTATGAGTCAAAAACGGGATAAGGACCCAAGGAGTGCATGACGTTACTTTCTAGCTACGGGTGGTGTTAGTGCTTAAACTGGCTGACATTTATATACTTTTCACCTGTGTGGTTGTTGGATGCGAGGCGCCTCGGTTATAGGTCTGTAAGGACCGGGAAACGTGTGTTCAGGAATAACTAATCCTCAAAATAAGAGAGGACCGGTCTTGGAAGTTTCAAAGGATCATAGTGGGGTACTCAGACATTTGCTAGAGTGTCTCGAATCAGAGAGGAGCTTGCCCCTTGCCTCGACTCATGACGGAAATCCAATTTCCAATAAGTGATATTGCGGTTTTATTTGTAGAACCTAGTATGGCGACATAGTGGTATGGGTCATTCACGCCGCCTATGATTGATATTTATGATCGAAATTGTTTTGGCACTATACACTTATAGTAATATCAAAATAATGTGTTTTAGACGTATTAAGCATGCTTTGTCTATTATAAGGTAAAAACCCTATCCTCCGGCTTGCGTTGCATTGTGTGATGGGACCTGGGTCTTATAATAGCTTCATTTTTCTTTATTTAGCATTGCGCTGTTTGTTTTATGCACTGGAATTCTTGGGAGGAAACCCGTTTCGTGTTATACGGCGTGGTCCCTTGATTTACCAAACTTTAAAATAAAGATTAATAACTGTTTTAGTTCTCACACCAGTCACATGACTGACCTGGAGTTTATTGTTTTAACCTAAACTCTGGGTGCCCCTATTTTCCACACGGGCAGCTAGTAGTTTTGGTTTTACAGATTTATATTCACAGGATCCTGATTTACAGCTGGAGCGATAGTCGGAAAGCTCTGTATCCGTGTATTACTTCTAGTTGTGTTTTGTATTATTTTCCCCTGCTATGTAATTTATTGTAATCTCTGATATTTATCAAATGTGTAATATTAATTCGTACTCTGTATATTCTTGTATTCTGATGGAATTGTTGTAATAAACAATGAAATGTTCATCTGCCTGCGTTCCGATGTGTGTTGTTCTCATCTCAATCCGGGCTTTCCTTACCGGGGGAGTTCGGGTCGTTATAGAGTGGTATCAGAGCTTTGGTTTACAAAGCTCGAGAGCAAGACACATTAGAACCATACGAAAGAATTCATCGGATGTTGGATTAGTAATATCCAATTAGAATGACTCGTTAGAGATAGGATCAGTAGTATCCTAGAACAAGTGTGAAGAGTATATTTTTCAAATGAAAACAAAATTGTTTTGAAAATTTAAACCATTTTATTCGTATTTGAATATTTATTTATTTTGAATTTGGACAATCCAGTATATAAAGGTTTTGTATATACGCGTCATGAACGTATATTCGAAGTTTGAATATACTGGATAGATATAGAATGACACTCTAGTCGCCCGGACATGGTCCTGATGATGAAGTATTCCATCACCAGTATTTATTTTCGAGCGATGAAGGTGCGATATCTATATATTTCCATTTGACTGGTGTGAGAACCAAAATTTACATTGGATTATTTGTTGTGATTTGGCATCAAAAACATGATTTTCTGTGTGTATATATATATATATATATATATAAGTTATGTGTTTGAAATTCTAATCCACTAATTGATTGATGGTTGTGTTGTTTGATTATTGATTTGAAACTTTGAACCATTTTGCCAAATTGAACCGAATATTGAATTGTATTGAAAATTGGTCGCATTTGCTTGCACATACATGTACTTACATTGAACAGGTCATAACAAGGAGGCTAGAGTAGAAGAATAAAATTGTTTGCCCGACAAATAGGTACATGTTTACCATAATTTACTGTTTTGTTTGGGTGATGATGATTTTATGAGTCGATTGGCTAACCGCTTGGCTTTTTCTTTTTCTTTTGATTTGAAGAAGGCCATGGGAGGCTATATGAAATATCCTGAAGTCCCGGGTGCAGGGGAGGTTATGGCGAAATTTTTCGGAAATTTAGGGTGTTAGCCAAATTTTTGAATAGTTTGAAAAGTTCTTAGAAACTAAAAAGTTGAAGAACTTAAGCTGTAGTTAAAATAATAGAAGTTGAGTTGAATTGTTAAACAACTTTCGGCTTCGTTCCTTTTCGAGGACGAAAAGTTTTAAGTGGGGGAGATTGTAACAACCCGGAAATGCGAGCTAGTTTAAAATTTTTATTTTGGCAATTTCAGTGAATTTTGAATATTTAAAATGAATTATTTTAAATAATATCGACGATAAATTTATTTTGGATAGAATTAGAACGTATATATTTATACATGTCGTCATTAGAATATAAATATTTATTTTAAATTATAAATAGAATTGAAAATGGCGCGGTAGTTCGACAATTCGATTTCAAACTTCAATTGAATGTACCGGGTGCAAAATAAACCGTATTTTAGTGAAACCAAAAATAATGGAATCTAATTGTGAATATCTTTCCAACGAATCAGAAAAATCGAAATTTCTTAGCGGGAATCAAAAGTTATGTCCAGTTGAAAATTCAGAATAGTCGCTATGGAATTTCGGCCCTTAAAGTAGCCTTGTTGCTAACGACCTCGGATTTCGACGAAACCACTTTTGTTGGATCCGTGATGTCAAGAGATTGTTAGATTCCAATTTTCAAAAAAATTCGTATCAATATGTGAGCGTGGCAAAGGAAAACGCGTTTGACCAGTTTCAGTTGATTTTAATCGACTGGAAAATGGCCATTTTTCAAACGGTCTCAGAATTCGACGAAATTAGTTTTTTTAGGACCATATCGTCAATACAAAGCTAGAAAATATTTTTCGGGAATTTTTGGGTTAGTATGTGACCCCAATAAATTGAAATGTGCGTTCAAATTCAATATATAGAGTTATATGTTGATTTTGACGAAAACTGATAGAATTGGACGAATCAGCCTACGATACATATCCCATTGTGTTTGGAATGGGGGTAATTAGCTACAGAAGACAGGCGGTGGGCCTCGTTTCGAGTTCGAAATAAAAAGTCAACTTTTTGAAATTAAAATAATAATATAATTAAATTATATTTATAATTAACCCCCCTTTTACTCTTCATTCAGAAAAGAAAATCAAAAAAGAAAAAAAAGGAAAAATCGCCGTCGCCCTCCTTGGATGCGCCGCCCCTCACCATCGCCCCCCCCACCCCGATCGATCACCGCCGCCAGGAGGCAGCGCCTCCCCCTCCTCGACCTCTTCCACTGTGAAAACCGCCGACGCCCCCCATCCATCGATTTTAAGCCGCGGCCCCCATGCCACCAAAACCGACGCGCAGCCCAGAAACCCCGCCACCAGCGCCCACCTCCGACATCCCCGACCCCCCTCCCACGCGCGCCTCAGCCCCGTCCCCCTCTTCTCCTTTTTCCTCCTCTTCGTCCTTTCAAATCCGCAACCCATCTACACAAAAACCCGCACCCATTTCGCCACCTCAGGCCCTGACCGCGACCACCGCCCCTCCACCCCCTCTTCGGGTCCTCCGACGACTGACATGCTGTAAGTTTTCCTTTTTATTCGTTTATTTTATTTACTTTAAAACTGAAAACTTATTTACTTTAAAATTGAAAACATGTTTTAAAAGGTAAAAGGTTACATCTTTAGGTAAGAATAATAAAAATATAATTTTTATATTAGAGAAAGGATAAAAATATAATTTTTATATAATGTAAATGTTAGAAATATGATCTTTATATATATAGTGAATTAAAAATATGATTTTTATCATATGTGAAATTTAAAAATGTGATTTTTATAAAGTAGAAATATTAAAAATATGATTTTTATATTTTAGAAAGAATAAAAATTTGACCTTTAATTCATAGAAGAGATAAAGGAATGATTTTTATAATGAAATAGTGAAAAGATTACATCTTTGAAGTAGCAAAGATATGATTTTTATATTATAAAAATAATATAAATATGACGTTTATTATATGAACAATGTTATAAAAATAGAATTTTTATCTATATAGTAGCTGTGTAAAAATAGAATTTTTATCTATATAGTAGCGGTGTAAAAATAGAATTTTTATCTATATAGTAGCGGTGTAAAAATAGAATTTTTATCTATATAGTAGAGGTATAAAAATTGAATTTTTGTATACATAGCAATAATATAAAAATGTGATTTTTATATATGTAGTGGCTACGGGCAGTGAAATTGACAAAGGGCGAGCACGACGAAGATTTCTACATCAGAAGAGTAGTGGCGTTTAGTGGCGTTTGGATTAGCTAGTCTGTGAGAACTTCTCACCTTCAATTATATTTTTCTAGTTATAAAAATATATACTAGGATGCAGAAGGTGCTTAGTAGCACTCGACACCCGTCGTCCACAGACCATGGATGGCTTGTATGTCTGATTGTTTGTTGTGATGAAAATTGATTGTGTGACGTGAAATATAAAGTATATATAGTTAAAAAATATTTGATCATTAAAAATACTATTTTTAATGTGTGTGTGTGAATAAAAATTTGTGTTTGTTGATTTGAAACCCCACACGGGTGTTGTGATGATATTTGAAGTCCATTCATCCCGATTGATTAGTTGTATGTCGATCGATTGATTGACAGGCTGTTATAAGCGTTAGATATCTATGTTTGATGCTTATACAGTGTGGTGCACTTTGGATGATGATTGATTATTTATTGTTGTGATTATACACATTTGTTGTATGGAATCCATATAGTTAACATTATATGGTAATTGATTTGGCCTCATTCCAATTGAAAAATAAAGAATAAAATGAAGTGTATATTCATGTGTTGAATAGAATAAATAATCATGTGTTGAAAATTATCATGTGTTGAAAGAAATATTTTAACAATAAAAATTACATCTTTATCATATTTAAAGTTAGAAACTAACTGGAAAATAGATAAGATGAGTGGTTTCCAGGGTATTGATCTGATATTGGTTCCGGCCTTCAGCGTTAATACCTAGGGAATCATTCTCTTAAGACTTTACAGTGGGAGTCTGATTTAAAAATCAAACGATAGATACCATAGTTTTATAAAATATATTAAAAAAATATAATAGTCATGTGTTGACAGTGCTCATGTGTTGAAAGAAATATATATTCATGCGTTGAATAGAATAAATATTCATTTGTTGGATAGAATAACAAATTTATTGAAATATATAAAGCCATGTTGATTAGAGTTGCGCCATTTTGATGTGAGCGATATTTATATCGATTCTATTCATTTTTAAAATAATTATAGAAAAAGAAGTGATTTTAAAGTTTAACGTTTTGAAAATATTATCATCTATATAGTAATGATATGAAATATTCAGTTTGATTAGTAATTGAATATAGAGTTGAAATGGTTTTGAAAACGAATTTAAAACAATTTATAAAATACCTTTTAAAAAGGAAATCGACAAGATATATATAATATATATATTATATATATAATGGCCTGAATAGAACGCGTCACGCTGCGGTAGTTCGTGAATTTCGACCATTGACTTCGAATGAACATTACGGGAGATCCGACCATCGGATTCTCCTAAAATCGGAACCGTTGAGTTCGTATCGAAAAGAGCTTTCTAACGAATATTTGAAATTAGAAATCTAATGGTTGGATTTGGAATTATGTCCAAATCAAATTTGGAAAAGGTCGGTGTAAGTGCAGTTCGATGGCCGTTGATGGAAATCGACTGTACGGGCCTTGATAAAATTATTAAAAATATCTATAATTTGTATAAAATCATTAGAAATGATCTGGGAAAAATTGGGCTGAAGAATTCCACATTTTAGAAGATAAAAATAAATTTTTATCAAAATGAACTAATTTGAACTAGAATTAAAATCAATTTATTTATGAAATAAATAAATTGAATTTGAAAGTGGTTTTGAATATAATCAAAATTTCCAATACGTGAATTGGACTGGAGTTGAATCGAAATTATCTTCGGAATATTTCGATGTTGGATTTCGTGACTATACAGATATTGTTATTGGAATTTGAAAGATATATTTTATATCGTTATTTCCAATACGATATTTGTTGGTTTCAGAATTTGATATTGAATATAAGCCGGTATATTTTCTATTATGAGCCTTGTATTTAATATCGAATGTGATTTGGGTTTGTTGTGAATGGTGTTTTTATTAACACCGATTCTTAAGCCTAATAGAGAAAATGATTAAATCTTTATAGTTAGATTTAATGAAGTGTATCAATTAAATACTATTTAATTGGAATTGAATTTGAATTGGTTTTTGGGTTTATCATGAGCGGTGTTTTGAACAACACCTATTCTTTAACCCGATTAACAATAGAATGTGATTTTGGGTTTATCGTGAACCATGTTTTAGATGACATTGGTTCTTTAACCCAGTTAAAGACAGGATAGTGATTTTTGAAAAGATTAAAACTAAGTGAAGTTTTAATGAATCTTTAATTAGATTGAAATGAGAACTGATAATTTAAATTATCAAATCTGATAGGTGATCGAGAATGGAGTACCACTAGTTTTGCTCCAAAGCGATAGTTAAATCTTTAATTAGATTTGAACATGAAATGGCAATTAATTTTACCGATAACATCGTGGTGTTAGATATGGAGTATCACCAATTTTGCTCCATGGGATGAATAGGTTGGGATTGGGAAATAAAATAAATAATTACTTCGGTGTGGTTCGGTAATCCCGACTAGTTTGAAATGATATCCAAAGGAAGATCAAAGAATAAATTTAGAAGAATTTATCTTGGATAAAATTAATGGGAACCTTTCCCTAGGAGTGTGATTTTGTGAATAAAAGAATATTCTGAATTGGAATGAGGCGTTTGTTGTGTTTGTGTAACATTTGTTTATTATATACGTGGGTAATTCAGAAAGGCCGGGTTTATACCCATTCTGAACAATCGATTCGGCGATAAGTCGAAGATGAAGACGGTGGTTGAAGACCGGAAGTCTTCACATCGTTTGGGTAATTACTGATGATCTTGATTGGGCTGTACACCCAAGATGAGGGAAACAATTGGTGATCGTCCAGACGTACTTCGAGATCGATGGATATGCAAGGAAAGTGCCTCCGGTTTCGTTCAGACCCAGAACGAACTTGTAAATGGACTGTGTGTCTGACATTGGATTTTATTCTATGTTAATTGATCTCTATTAAATATACATCTGTTTGGCGGCGGAGAATTTATTCTCTTGCTTAACGCCCTTCTCTGAGACGTACGAGCTCAAAGGTTGTATATCGATGGACATCAATCGCATGGAGTGAATTGCCAGTGTGGCACGCATAAGTGGCAATCGAACAAGGCTTCTGTTGAAAAACAAAGTCTTGTGGTTGATGATCAAAGCACAGCCTGTGTGGCGCAGCTTTGTGTATAGTGTGAATTCGCGAGCCTCACACCTCGGTATGAGTCAAAAACTGGATAAGGACCCAAGGAGTGCACGACGTTTCTTTCTAGCTATGGGTGGTGTCAATGCTTAAACTGGCTGACATTTATATACTTTTCACCTGTGTGGTTGTTGGATGCGAGGCGCCTCAGTTATAGGTCTGTAAGGACCGGGAAACGTGTTTTCAAGAATAACTAATCCTCAAAAGTAAGAGAGGACCGGCCTTGGAGGTTCCAAAGGATCATAGTGGGGTCCTGAGACATTTGCTAGAGTGTCTCGAATCGGAGAGCAGCTTGCCCCTTCCCTCAACTCATGACGGAAATCCAATTTCCAATATGTGATATTGCGGTTTTATTTGTAGAACCTAGTATGGCGAAATAGTGGTATGGGTCATTCATGCCGCCTATGATTGATATTTATGATTGAAATTGTTTTGACACTATACACTTACAGTAATATCAAAATAATGTGTTTTAGACGTATCAAGCATGCTTTGGCTATTATAAGGTAAAAACCTTATCCTCTGGCTTACGTTGCATTGTGTGATGGGACCTGGGTCTTATAATAGCTTCATTTTTCTTTATTTAGCATTGCGCTGTTTGTTTTATGCACTGGTATTCTTGGGAGGAAACCCGTTCCGTGTTATACGGCGTGGTCCCTTGATTTACCGAACTTTAAAATAAAGATTAATAACTGTTTTAGTTCTCACACCAGTCACATGACTGAATTGGAGTTTTTTGTTTTAACCTAAACTCTTGGTGCCCCTATTTTCCACACGGGCAGCTAGTAGTTTTGGTTTTGCAGATTTATATTCACAGGATCCTGATTTACAACTGGAGCGATACTCGGAAAGCTCTGTATCCGTGTATTACTTCTAGTTGTGTTTTGTATTATTTTCTGCTGCTATGTAATTTATTGTAATCTCTGATATTTATCAAGTGTGTAATATTTATTCATACTCTGTATATTCTTGTATTCTGATGGAATTGTTGTAATAAACAATGAAATGTTCTTCCGTCTACGTTCCGATGTGTGTTGTTCTCATCTCAATATGGGCTTTCCTTACTGGGGGAGTTCGGGTTGTTATGACATAAAAATAATTCTAATTAAGGTGAGTGAGATTTACTCACTGTGTATTTATTCAACGATTATCGTTGTTTTATCTAATTTTAAACAATTAGATAAAAATCCCGGTTAGCTCCAATCTGGTTTCGTCAAATCCCGGAATGCAGATAATCCTTTTTATGATTGCAACTCTACTTGTTTTGGCCTCGTATGAATGTGAAATTAAATTTGTAAGTTGGCGATTAAAACAAATAAATTAAAAACTTGATTATTAATACTATAATTACCTTAATCCTTTTTTCCACACGATCATATACAACCCAACACATCATTTCAACTTGTAGCCTTACTCTCACAACTTCCCAACTCAACATCTTCCACTATCCATACTGAACACTAGCCTTAGCTCATGCCATCACAATGAAAAGGGCGAACCTTTGTAAACAAATCCCTTCACCAACTTCACCTTCCATACTTCACTGATTTCAAAACAGCACTACCATTAAACTGTCATCATTCATCACCTTCTTTTATAATTCAGCACTTCGAACAACAACCCGTACTCAAACTCATCCACGACTTGCATTGAAATCTTCACAAACCTCCTCTCCCTCGAGTAACTAAGAAGCGAACTCCACAAACTCAGTTCCCTTCCCACTGAAATTATCACGTAAACCTATCATGTTTCACCTTGGAAATTCACCGAAGACTTCTCGAACGACTCTCATCTACTGTTCACGCCCAGGAAAATCCCTTTGAACTTGAACTCCAGAAGGAAACGCGACTGTTTGAGCACCCCATTCTTCCATCGCGTACCTGTCACGACCCCCATGTCCACTCTAGCTAGTTCGAACTCCAGCCGCATCCCTTAAATGTTGCGAGCCCCTTTCCAGTGCCCTAAATCGAGTCTGCGATCCCCAATTGAGGATGCTCAAATCGACCTTCAGAGCATGTGCCGTCTTCGATGTCCAGGAGTCCCAGAAGGAGACCATGATGTCAGAAAGTCTTTCTTCATTCCGTACGCTCTTCCGGTCCTTGAATAGAAATTAATTCTATTTCCATCACTAGATTTTTAGAGCGGCTTCGATTGATGCTGAACTTTGATTTTTCTTCCATTTATAGGAGAAAGAAATTAAAGAAGAGGTAGGTGCGATATTTAGAAGAGGAAAGAAGGCCACGATTGTCTTAGTTTGTGGTGAGGAAAGAAATATGTGTTCAATTTTCTACCTTATGATTTTTTTTAATGGTCATAAATATAGGTGCATATATTTAAATTATCCAAAATCTCCTAACTCCTTTTTGAACGCAACAAGGGTCATTCCTAAGGTTATAACACTATTCTGAACACACTTGGATAGGTCACGATGTCCAATTCGATCATCTGGAGAAGATATTAATTTAAATTGATATAAATTAAATTTAAAACAATAAATTCTGCTATAATAAATTAATATTATTATTCGAATTCAAACAGAAGTCTGAACTGTATTAAATTCAGTTTTAAATCTCGAACTGAATTATATTTTCGCATTACTATGATTTAATATACTCGATATTAAATCGAAATTGATTATTAAATTAATAACTTAATATAAAAATTCCATTTATATTATCCACCTAATATTTAAATCCGTATTAAATATTTAAAATTAACCCATAAGAATCCGGGTCATTACAATCTTCCCCACTTAAAAAAATTTCGTCCTCGAAATTGCTAAGGTAGAAAAAGGTGCTACAAACCCATTTATCTTTTCAAAACTTATTTATGTAGATACTCAACATTTCAAACTTCCTTATGTAACTCTCTTTCGAATAAATTTCTATTCGATAACTCCTTCCTTCGAATAACTATATTCGATAATCTCTCTATTGAATAACTAGATTCGAAAACCTTTCTTCGAATAAACTATGTTCGATTTACTCTATTCAATTTACTCTTATCAGTTAACTCTATTGGATTTAACTCTTATCGATTAACCCTATTTGATTAGCTCTTTTCACTTAACTCCTTCCGAATAAGCTATATTCGACAACTCCTTTAACTCTATCCGAATAAACTATATTCGATTTAACTCCATTCGCTTGACTCTAGATCGCAGCGATCACATGGTTATGCCTGATTCCCTCAGGAAATATCTGATCGCCCTAGGCTATCTGCAGCCCTGCGAATTACGCTAGCAGTCGTACGAAATGGCAACTTATCCTGAGTAACTATGTTTGACAAACTCTATCTCAATAACTATATTCGATCAACTTTAATTGAATAACTAACATTCAATTAAATCCTAATTCGATTAACTATGTTCAATTAACTCTATTAGTTAACTCTTAATTTGAATAACAAATATTCGATAAATTCTAATTGAATAACTAATATTCAATTAACTCTACAGATTAACCCTAACTGATTAACTCTAACTGGTTAATTCTAACTCTAATCGATTTATCCTAACTCTAATTGATTATTTCTAACTCTAATCGATTATTTCTAACTCTAATCGACTTCTCCTACATGAATAACTCCTATTGGATAACGTTTATTCATTTATAAAGATTTACTTTTAGTAACGGTTCTTCACTTTATAAATGTTCTCTTTAATAACGTTACTTCACTTATACAAGTGTTGTGTACCCCTTCTATTTAAAACTATCGGTGTTAAAAACCAATATCTCTTCTCTATATAAGTTCAGACTTATATATTCCATTTATCGAATGATAAATATTTAATTTAATTTATAAACCGCTATTTATAAATTAATCTTTTTCAATTTATCTATTAAAAACAGATTTCCATTTTCTATTCATCTTCTGAACATTCCATCAAAAACTTTTCTAAGGTAGCAATCCATCACTTAGAAACTCGAAAATGAACACTATTGATGTTGCGACCATCATCAGAATTATTTCCCAGCCACTGAAGTGAGTTCAGTGCTTTATCATATTCAAAATCCATTCAAATGATTTTTATTCAAAAATCCTTCCAAAATAAAGCTATATTATTTTAATAAAATTCGGAAAATATTTTCCAACTTCCTAGGATTTTAAATTCTGAACTCTGGTTGGAATTCAATTTTAATTTATCACAATTGTATATTTGATTTCATATACAAATTCCATTAGTTATACATATAACTATTTCAGTTTTTTAATCTAATTTGATTATAATTCTAACAATCAACTCAACCATTCAAAACAATATCGTGTCCAATCTTCTGTTCAAGTGTTTATAAACTCCTATCGACATCGTGGTGTCCCATGATTCGATCAGAATTCATAATTCACTCAACAGACTAGTCAACACAATATAATACAGTTTTTATATCAAATAACAAATACGCTTTCACGTAAATATATACACTCAACTCATTCTAGGGTACTGCTGACCCTATCTATAATGAGCACATTCCAACAAGCCTAGGTATTCGCTCAACCTAAGCTCTGATACCAAATGTAATGACCCGTAAATCCATAATATCGGAGTTGACTATATACATCATACGTCCAACCCAAATATCACAAAAATACGAAACACTTTTTTTTAGAAGAAAAAGGTAGAAGAAGAACAGAAACAACAACGCAGAATCTCACATCGCAGCGGAACAAAATATAATATATCATAACTTTTGAAATACAAAATTTCAACTGTATAACATACACTTATCAGAGTACAACACTTATAACACAGCGGAACAAATCTCTATATAACTAACGCTGAAGCCTCCTGCTCCAAGCTCCTTTAGATAGATCTGTAAAATCCTGAACTACTTGACTGTCGTACAAATTTAGGCACCCAAGAGTTTAGGTAGAACAAAACAAAATAAACTCCGGGTTAGTCATGGGACTGGTATGAGTAAACAATTTAAAACAGATTCAGAAAACTAAATGATATCTCATAAGACCACGCCGTATAACACGGAACGGGTTTTTCCCTTATGATAATCCAAACACTTGATTTAACTTTCAAAATCCCTTTGAAAGGAACGATGATCTTTATATCAAACTCTTTTGATATTATAATAATGTCTAAATCAAGTAAATAACAATCTATTGGAACGTTTGCATCTCACGTTCCACATATAATATACAATCAAAACCGCAAGCACTTATTGGGTAATGGATTTCCAACTATGACAAGGTATGGAACCACCTTCCGCTGGTATATCTCTAGACGAGAATACACCGAGTTCAACAAGAACATGTTGAAACTCAGCCATACATGACCGACCACTCATTTCGCTTGAGTGTATCGAATGAATATCACCAACGGTTGGGATCAACAATCATTTCCTAAATGGGACAGCATCGACAATAGATTTTTAGAAGTAAATGAAACTCTAGATCATGTGATTATACACCCTAATAGGTGCGACCTACATAGCCATGCTGCCTGCCCGATTTTTGTCATTTACCGGTTGATGAGGCTTGAGGTTACGCTTTATTATCACATCAGATTCACTTCGAATGCCACATTGTCAGATTCATCGAACATCACTAATTGACGTCTATAACAGTACACTACGTGTTAGCTAAAGAAGTTTCCTTCTCCACTTCCACTCTTGGTACGGTTGAAGAAATCAATGTACGTGACCTTTCTAGAAATACTCTGTCAGACATTCATCCATACAAGTCACCCAGGAACAAGATGAACCGAAGGCACTATTCAGTACATCCATCTTAGGCACTGTTATCTAAGACTTATACAATAGCCCTTGCACATTACTCCATCTTCAATTTTCTTTGGCATGTATGATTCGCAACGCTAATGCCAATACAGAGTGGTTCTTTGGATAATAATCCGACCAGTCTCTCCATATTGACAACGATGGTCAAAAACTTCGATAGTCTGTGATTTAACTATCGAAATAAAACAAGTGTTTTCGATAGTCGATGATTTAACTATCGAAGAAAACAAGTGTTCATCCAATTATCAAACAATCACTGAGCCCTTAATTAATATTCCATTAACTAAATTACTTCTCTATTTCTTTATCAATATTTGTTGAACAAATATTTTCAGTAACCATATTGGCCTTTTACGCTGTTTGGAAAATATTTCCGAATGTCGCCTTCCTTTATTTTCTAAACTTTAGAAAATATATGCTATTTATAATTGGAAAATATCCCAATTACTTATTTCTTTTTCGATCTCGTTTATTTCTATACTTAGGAAATATTCATTATTCTACTTCCAAGTTTACTCTTATTTGGGTTAAAACGGATGTTGTGTAAAACATTGTTACGACAACCCAAATACTATATTCAACTAACTCTTATCCAACATTGATCTTCGAGCCTGGAATCTTACCATTTATTTGTTAATAATGAAATCAATCAAGTTTTGGTATAACTACCTCTTAGACCTTGACTGAATAATATTTATAACGTCATAACAGATATGAATACTTACTCGAAAAATCAATACAATACAACTACTTATTCACTTTTAAACACGTACACTTTCTCTTTCTATTATTACGAGATTTTATTCCTAGTCTTCCTTTTTGAATTTACTATTCTATTTCTAAGTTTGTTTCCTTATCGACTTCTATATATATTGATATATAGATTTCTAGTTATCAAACTTCTTAAAAATATTCTAACTCCTTAAATTCCCAGAAAAATTCGCCAAAACCTCCTTTGTACCGGGAGCATCAGGATATTTCAAATAGCCTCCCATGGCCCTTACCAATCCAAAAGAAAAAGAAAAAGCCAAGCGGCTAGCCGATACGGCGCATAAAATCTCATATATGAATTAAATACATACCTTTTTGTCGAGCATTCTATTTATATACCTTCATACCTTTTCCCATACCTGTCTCATGTATATCTATAACTACCCAATCTATTTTAACTATACCAATAGTTTTAACTCAATTTGTTAATTAAATTTGTTAATTAACCCCTTAGTCTATTTCACTTTTATATTTGAACCTGACATGTTCAAATATACTTTAACTTGCTTATTAACTAATTTGAATTCAAATTTCAAATTTAAGTTCTATATTCGATTTCGAATATACCTTTACAAATCCAATTAACCTTTCAAAGTTCAACTTCAAATTCAAAACTCGATTTACTGATTCCTCTTCGACTTAGTTAATTCTATTCAATTTCTATTCAAATTTTATATCACTTCTATTATTCAAATCTATATTATAAATACCATTTGAATTTGTATATTCAAATTCTATATTATAAATCCTATTTGAATTTCTATATTCAAATTCTATATATTTAAATTCTATATTATAAACCCCATTTGAATTTCTATATTCAAATTCTATATATTCAAATTCTATATTATAAATCCCATTTGAATTTCTATATTCAAATTCTATATATTCAAATTCAATATTATAAATCCCATTTGAATTTCTATATTCGAATTCTATATATTCAAATTCTATTTCACTTCTATGCATTATTAAATTTATAAACAACGTTTATAACTTTACTTAAAATCCCACATTATATATTTATAAACAAAGTTTATAAATTCAATTCAAATCCCACATTTTAATTTATAAACAGAGTTTATAAATTCAATTCAAATCCAACATTATAAATTTATAAACAAAGTTTATAAATTCAATACTCGTTTTATATATATTCAAAACAAGTTAATATTTTCTATAGTTCATTAAAAATTCAAATTCTATTTATAAAAATGGAATTACCTTTTTAAATCTCAAAAACCCTTTTTCGATATTTTTATAAATCAATATTCAAGCCGCAGTGATATTTAAATACCCCAAACAGTCAGTTATCAAATCACGGGATTTCTAACACATCATATATGACAGTATATATGCAAACAAATAAACAAACATACAATATATTTTTGAGGAATCCAGTCGGATTCCTCCAACCTGCTTTCCTGCATCCAAAGACGTTAGTCAACATAGTAATACCTATCCTGCTTCGAGGCAGGACATCGTGGTATAGAAGGTCATCCACTAATATATATTTGTGGGGCGCATAGGGAAATCATCCGCTATGAAACTGCGGGCATCCGCTAATGAGACTGCGGGAATCAATCCAACCATCATCCCAATATATATATATATATATATATATATATATATAAATATATATATATAATAGCCAATCCAAAATAACAAATGTATTTAAAGCAACCAGAAAAATCCAAATAAACAACAATAATTATTTTTAACGACATAAAAATAATTCTAATTAAGGTGAGTGAGATTTACTCACCGTGTATTTATTCGATGATTATCGTTGTTTTATCTAGTTTTAAACAAATGTTTAAAATTAGATAAAAATCTCGATTAGCTCCAATCCGGTTCCATCAAATCCCGAAATGCAGATAATCCTTTTTATGATTGCAATTCAACTTGTTTTGGCCACGTATGAATGTGTAATTAAATTTGTAATTTGTCGATTAAAACAAATAAATTAAAAACTTGATTATTAACACTATAATTACCTCAATCCTTTTTCCACACGATCTTGTACAACACAACACTTCATTTCAACTTGTAGCCTTACTCTCACAACTTCCCAACTCAACATCTTCCACTATCCATACTGAACACTAGCCTCAGCTCATGCCATCACAATGAAAAGGGCGAACCTTTGTAAACAAATCCTTTCACCAACTTCACCTTCCATACTTAACTGATTTCAAAACAGCACTACCATTATACTATCACCATTCATTACCTTCTTTTATAATTCAGCACTTCGAACAGTACCCCGTACTCAAACTCATCCACGACTTGCATTGAAACCTTCACAAACCTCCTCTCCCTCGAGTAACTAAGAAGCGAACTCCACAAACTTAGTTCCCTTTCCACTGAAATCATCTCGAAAACCTGTCATGTTTCACCTTGGCAATTCACCAAACAATTCTCGAACGACTCTCATCTACTGTCCACGCCCAGGCAAATCCCTTCGAACTTGAACTCCAGAAGGAAACGCGACTGTTTGAGCACCCCATTCTTCCATCGCGTACCTGTTACGACCCTCATGTCCACTCCAGCTAGTTCGAACTCTAGCCGCATCCCTTAAATGTTGTGAGCCCATTTCCAGTGCCCTAAATTGAGACTGCGATCCCCAATTGAGGATGCTCAAATCGAGCTTCAGAGCATGTGGCATCTGCGATGTCCTGGAGTCGCATAAGGAGACCGTGATGCCGTTAAGTCTTCCTTCATTTCGTACGCTCTTCTGGTCCTTGAATCGAAATGAATTTGATTTCCATCACTAGATTTTTGGAGCGGCTTCGATTGATGCTGAACTTTGATTTTTCTTCCATTTATAGGAGAAAGAAATTAAAGAAGAGGTAGGTGTGATATTTAGAAGAGGAAAGAAGGCCACGATTGTCTTAGTTTGTGGTGAGGAAAGAAATATGTGTTCAATTTTCTACCTTATGATTTTTTTAATGGTTATAAATATAGGTGAATATATTTAAATTATCCAAAATCTCCTAACTCCTTTTTGAACGCAACAAGGGTCGTTCCTAAGGTTATAACACTATTCTGAACACACTGGGATAGGTCATGATGTCCAATTCGATCATCTGGAGAAGATATTAATTTAAAATGATATAAATTAAATTTAAAACAATAAATTCTACGATAATAAATTAATATTGTTATTCGAATTCAAACAAAAGTCTGAACTGTATTAAATTCAGTTTTAAATCTCGAACTGAATTATATTTTCGCATTACGATGATTTAATATATTCAATATTAAATCGAAATTGATTATTAAATTAATAACTTAATATAAAAATTCCATTTATATTATCCACCCAATATTTAAATCCGTTTTAAATATTTAAAATTAACCCATAAGAATCCGGGTCATTACACTTTGTTAATAGCTACAGTGAAGAATTCTTCAGCAGCTTTGATTCTTTATTCACTTTCATTGAAATCTTTTCTGCAAAATTTAATTGTATCGTATTGTAGGCTATCTACAACCCTGTGGATTTCCCATAATTGAATGGAAGGGAATAAATGAATATACTGCCTTTCTTCCCAAATGCTCTATACTCGGAACATGAACATAGTAAAAAACATGCTTGAATACTTAGCAAGCTTCTCTTTGCATATAACTGGAATACAATCTGCATATTCTTCAGGGTGGCTTGTATTGACATATATTTCATGAACTAATCCCTTTCTAATATGCCTTTTGTAACTTTGAATTTCTGAAAAGCATGCTAGTAACCTTGGTCTTCTATTGTTGTTAAGTATTAACTCTTCTTTTTCTAAAAGAGTTATTAGTTCAGTGTCTTCTAGTTATTTGAAGAACAACAGAAATTGGTTTTCTTCAATTAGTTGTTGCTGGTACAAGGATATCATGTCTTGTACTGTCGTTTCAGCCTCGAGTTCTTTATTTTTTGTATTATCAATCCCGTAGAGTTTAAGTAATTCAAGAAAATCTTGAATTCTAAAATTCACAAGATCTGAAGTTTGCATTTGTGCAAATATGGTTTTTAATTCACTTTGGGCATCTGTATTGTCTGTGAACAACTCTGCTTCTTTTGAATTTAGTGCCTCGGACCTGGAAGTACTAGAGTATAAAGATAGTCTTTGTGCTATCTTTTGCGTGTCTTGAATTTTTTTATCTTTTTGGGATATAGTACCTTTTAATCCCAAATATTTTTTCTCTAGTTTTGTCAACCAGTAATTTGCAGCTCTATGGTCAGATGACTGTATTGCTCTAAAGCAACCATTAAAGTTTTCATACAGACCTGGATTAGATTCTCTCATTTCTTGATTATACCAGTCCTTTGTGACTGCAGAGGTATAAGGCTTTGGTACTCCTATGGGAGCAGTAGCTTTCCCTTTGTTCATTGGAACAAATTTTTGGACTCTAGTGGAAGTCGTAGCTTTGGCTCTATCTGTTGTCATTAGTTTAGTCTGTTGGACTTTTTCATTGTCTTCTCCATTGGGAGAGATTATTTGAGAAGAAGAAGCTTCTCTAGATTTTGCCTTTTTTTGAAGACTTGATTTGCTGAAAATTTTCTTTTCTTTTCATGTTTTCTTGCAATTCTTTTATCCTTTTATGGTCTTCTTCATCCATCTCATAATCTAGTAAGAAGATCGGCTGCAAAATTAGTATAGCCAGGAATGTATTTAACATCATAATTATAGATTTCTAAATACACTGCTAGTCTTATTCTTCTAAGGTGTTCTTCAGGGTTATTAATTGTTTTTCTTTTCACAAACTGAGCAACAGACTTATTATCTGTTTCGATTATAAATTGTCTATGCAAAAGGTAAATTTTTTAACTTTTGATTGCTATTTTTATGGCTAGTAATTCTTTGTCATAAGTAGCATATTTGAGTTGAGTTCTGTTAAATCTTCCAGAAGTGTATGCTACAACCTCTTTCTGTTTTGCAATTAATACTCCTGCCCAATAATTGTCAGAAGCATCGGTTTGAAGTGTAAGGAGTTCTTCTTCTGAAGGAAAATAAAGTATTTTTTGATCCTCAATTAGTTCTTTTATCTTTTTTAATTCTTCTTCTTCTTTAGAGCTTAAGGAAATACTAATTTTATCTGTATTCCATCTTCTTGGTTGTTCCCAACTTTGCTGTTTATTTTTAGCCCGTTCTTCGTTAAGCTTTTTTTTTTTTTGCAAATTTTGTATTATTGCTGATAGATTAGGAATAAATTTTCTACCATAGTTTAATAATCCTAAAAACCTTTGAAGTTCTTTAAAAGTTTTAAAGGAATTAGGAAAACCTTTTATTTTAGTGTATATATGATGCTGAAGTTCAATTTGGCCATTTTTAATTTTCTTTCCAAGAAAATCAATTTCTTTCTTAACAAATTCTATTTTTTTAGGGCTAAGTATTACACCATTTTGTAATAGGATTTGGACTACTACTAAAAGGTGTTCTTAATGTTCTTCAGCACTATTAGAAAAAACAAAAATGTCATCTATATACACAAGCGTAAAAGGTAAATGTCCAAACATAGAATTCATCCATTTTTGAAATACTTGAGGTGCATTTTTTAATCCAAAAAGCATAACTTGCCATTCAAAATTTCCTTGGGGACAACTAAACATTGTTAATTCAATAGATTGTTTATCAAAAAGTTTTAATTGCCAAAATCCAGATTTAGCGTCAAATTTACTATAATATTTTGCTCCTTGGATTTGCTTAGTTAAATGTTAAGCAGATGGAATAAAATACCCATCAAATTTGGTATGACTATTAAGTTTTCTGTAATTTATTACCATTCTCGCTTTTCCTCTTTTTATCTCAGCATGATTTCTAACTAAGAATGCTGGAGATGAATGAGTACTAAAACTCTTTTGTATAAGTTTTAAATCCAGAAGATCCTTTTATTTGTTTTGCAAATTCTTCTTTATCCGTAGGTGAAACCATAATGCTGTTTACCCGAACCTTGACATCTTTATATTGTTCCATTAATTCAATTTTACAATACCTTGATGCTTTATAAAACCATTTTAATGGATTTTCTGAATATAACGGTTCAAGCATATTATGAATTAATATCTCAAATTCATTAGATGTTTTTATGTTGTAAGTGCAAACTTTTGGTTGTACTAACATTGGAATTTTTATATTTTCCATCAAAGTTATGGGATTATCACCACGTTGTGCGGCTGGTAAATAATGGGCTGCAATTGCTGCAGGTAAAGGAACTCTTGGAATCAAGGCTCCATCAAATTCAAAGTAGTGTTTATCAAAAGGCGGAAAACGACGAAGATTGTCCATCCCAAGAATACAATCAACGCCAAATTCTTTTGGAAGTAAAGCAAAATCAAAATTATAAATTTTGTTGTTTCCATGTATATCAGGTATTTGTATCTTAAGTTTTTTGACTTTGTGATTTACAGGAACTTGTCTTCCAATAAAATCGTTTAGCATACCTTTTTTGTCTAAAGGTACCCAAAATTGTTGGGGAATAAATATTTCTTGTAATAGACTAGCTTCTGCACTAGAATCTAGTAAAGCATGTATTGTGAATTCCTGATAATCAGGAATACATGTTGTTAATGGAAGATATATATGTAATTGAGCTTTCTTTTTTAGATCAAGATGTCTAATCATAATGTTTTATATTCTCAGAGGGAACCTTTATCACCATTCGGTTAGGTTCTTGTTCTTTTTGCTTATCAAGTAACCGTATGGTTTTTCCTTCGATTGGATCGGATTTTCTAAAACTCATACGATTATTTATTCCTCTTAGAATGTCAGATGTTAGCTCAACTTCAGATAAAGATAGCGATCTTCTTGGTTTATCTGATATTGAATCTTCTTCATTCTTTTTTACCATTGTGGAAATAGTATTTCCTGAAGCAACAAAATACTCTGTAGGTATTTGTACTTTCGGTATAAGGGATTTTATGAAAACTTGAATTTCATTATCAAATTTTATGTGTCTCATATCTACTAATCTTGGTTGAATTGTTTTTCCCATTCCAACCTCGAATAATTTTACGAATTGTTTCGGAGTAATAGATTTAAATGTAGCTATATCATTTAAAGCCATACAATGTTCCCATTGAATTCCTAAAACCTTAGAGCCTGCTAATAGCTCAATATTCTGTAAATTTACTGATAAAGTACATGCTTTCTCAATATTTTTATCTTCAAGGCTTATACAAAAATCAGGATGTATATTTAGTCCAAATAATCTATTTACTAAATTAGATCTAGCTCCCCCAGTAATACTATTTAAAGGATTGTTAATTATTCTTTCATCCATACATACTATCATAATAGGAGTGTCTATTCCAGATCTAAAAAGAGCTGTAATCATTAATTGTATCAATCCTATATGTAAATATCTCATTTTAGAATATTTTACTTCTAATCTTTCTATTTTGTTTTTGTTTATAAGACTTATAGAAGTAAAATCTTCATCTCCTTTTAGCTCAACATTTCCTTGCATTCGTTCAAATACATAAGTATGTTGATTAAGGAAACTAGATTTAAGGGTTATAGGTTTATAAATTTCCCTTTTGTCTGATCTTGGAATTCCCTCTTCTAATTTTTCAAGATCATCATCTATAATATTAAATTGTTCTCCTTCACAATCTTGTATTTGTGAATCTGATGTTTCTTCTGATGAAATTGTATTCATGTATATTCTGTATTCTCGATATGTTTCAGTTTCATTATTTCGTGAAGAATGAGATGTAGAGCCTCCCAATGGGGTGAGTGTATCACAGTCATATATTTCTTCCTTTATAATAGGAAGATCTTCATATTTATGAATGACTAAAAGTCCAATTGGGACTCCTTGATCTATAATATAATCTTTATTTTCCAAACTAGTACTTTTGAATAATATAGTAGCATTATTTTTGGAAAGAGGTTCAATTAAACCATGTTTTATAAAAATATTTTCTTTTGTATGTTTAGGAATATTATATATTTTTCCATAGTATCCAAAAGGAATTTTTATAAATAAGTCCAAAAAGACTTCTGTAGTGTAATATCTTCTTAAAGCAATATTTTTTGCCGCATATAAAGTCTATCTAGGAGAATTTATTCTCTCCTTTTTAGGGAGGATTGTGTAAACTGTTAATGGTATTATTTTTATTTGATTATGTGTTTGATTTATAGTTAGCATGTTGACTTTGATGTTGTCAAAAAAGGCAAAATCTGGAGAAGCTTCTTCTTCTCAAACAATTTCTCCCAATGGAGAAGACAATGAAAAAGTTCAACAGACTAAACCAATGACAACAGATAAAGCCAAAGCTATGACTTCCACTGGAGTCCAAAAATTTGTTCCAATGAACAAAGGGAAAGCTACTGCTCCCACAGGGGTACCAAAGCCTTATACCTCTGCAGTCATAAAGGACTGCTATAATCAAGAAATGATAGAATCCAATCCAGGTCTGTATGAAAACTTTAATGGTTGCTTTAGAGCAATACAATCATCTGACCATAGAGCTGCAAATTACTGGTTGATACAACTAGAAAAAAATATTTGGGATTAAAAGGTACTATATCCCAAAAAGATAAAAAAATTCAAGACACACAAAAGATAGTGCAAAGCCTATCTTTATACTCTAGTACTTCTAGGTCGGAGGCACTGAATTCAAAAGAAGCAGAGTTGTTCACAGACAATACAGCTGCCCAAAGTGAATTAAAAACCATATTTGCACAAATGCAAACTTCAGATCTTGTGAATTTGAGAATTCAAGATTTTCTTGAATTACTTAAACTCTATGGGATTGATAATACAAAAACTAAAGAACTCGAGGCTGAAATGACAGTACAAGACATGATATCCTTGTACAAGCAACAACTTATTGAAGAAAACCAATTTCTGTTGTTCTTCAAACAACTAGAAGACACTGAACTAATAACTCTTTTAGAAAAATAATAGTTAATACTCAATAACAATAGAAGCCCAAGGTTACTAGCATGCTTTTCAGAAATTCAAAGATACAAAAAGCATATTAGAAAGGGATTAGTTCATGAAATCTATGTCAATACAAGCCACCCTGAAAAATATGAGATTGTATTCCAGATATATGCAAAGAGAAGCTTGCTAAGTACTCAAGCGGGTTTTTTACTATGTTCGTGTTCCGAGTATGGAGCATTTGGGAAGAAAGGCAGTATATTCATCTATTCCCTTCCATTCTATTATGGGAAATCCATAGGGTTGTAGATAGCCCACAATACGATACAATTAAATTTTGTAGAAAAGATTTCAATGAAAGTGAAGAAAGAATCATAGCTGCTGAAGAATTCTTCACTGAAGTTATTTACAAAGCAGAAATTGGAGTACACTCAGTTACTGAAGGAAAGACAGTCTAGTGTTCGACTATTTGTCTGAATTCGAGCCATCTACAGACAGAATCATTAAAGTACAATGGTTTCTAGACACTCTCAGTGTTGGACCAATAGGAACAATGGCTCAAGAACTATATTTTGAAGAACAAGTCAAAAAAGAAAGAAGCGGACAAGATTCTGTAATGAGAGATACTTTAGGCACGTACCCGTTTGATGACGAATCAATGGCCAACCTTGACCTACAGGACTAATCAGAAGCATGGTGGACCTAAAACCACTTTCTCAATCAATTACCCAACTCTACCGACACATTATTACCTTTTCGTACACGTTATCTTACATAGACATTATCCTACTGTTTTAGACTTGGACACATATCCAAAAAGTTTTAGACACATAGCAAAAGACACAAATAATTGAGGATACCTCTTCTTTTAATAATTAACTGATGGATCCTACAAAAGGAGACGTGTTAAACCTACTACTAGGGAGAAGCAGAGAACCCAAGTATAAAAGGAGCATAAGAAATCAGAAGAAGGGGAGTTCGAAGAAATATTCTCAGTTTCTCTGTAATAATTATCTTTTAATATTCCGAGTGCTTTGTAATAATATTAAGCTGTATTGTATCTGTTTATAATAATATTGAGTGGAAGTTTGATCTCTATTCTATCTGCTTCAATCTGGTGTTCTAACTGCTTGCTGTGTTCTAACTGCTTGCTTTAATCTGGTCGCACACTCACAAAACAAATCCCATTGGCTTGAAACTTGAAATCTAACAATAATTAAATATTTTGGACATGATGGAATTGGTTTCATAAAATACGAAGATTGTTTGAATAATAGCCATTTTTAAGGGTCCAATTTAAATTAAACAAATCAATTTTAAAGTACCTCAATATAACAATAATAAAATATTGCAATCAAAAATACTCCGGCAGAATTTTATATTGTATCAACATAAAATACTTCTAGTTGAGTTTCAAACCAAATCGATAAACAATACATTAAAAATCTTTTATTTTATAAAATAAATCGTTATATTTTTAACAACGAATTCCATAGCGACTATTTAAAAATTTGATTTGGATATAAAACAAAATCCACAATATGTAATCTTGATTTTTCTCTTTCATTAGAAAAATACAATCAAGTAGATCCGAACGTTTTAGTTTCAAGGAAATCGGACTTATATTGGATTCCATATATTCAATTGAAGTTCAAAACATTAAATTACAAACTGCCGCAACATTACGAGCTCGATTATAGTTATATTATAAATTATACGTTCGAATATCGTTTAACTAAATAAATTCTTGTAAAATCAGTTTATATTTCCAATGCAACATTTAAAATAAATTTAAATGTTTAAAATAAACTGCTAAAAATCCGAGTCTTTACATTTTTTATCTAATAGTGACAAATTTACAAATTACATTTTTTCTAACAATGCCTAACATAACGACATTTTGTCTAACAATACCTATTGTAACATAATGACATTTTGTCATAATTTATTACATTTAGAATGTACTTATTATTTTAAATCAACTTATCACCATATATTAATAAGCCTCTTAATAACATCACAATTATACTAAAAAAACTCTTTTTCCTTTTTTATTTATACTCAATACTTTAATTTAACAATGTAATTTTTAAATTCTGACGAATTTTTTAACAAACTTTTCCTTAGAAAAAAAATTTAAAATTGGTTCTTTTTTTTTTGGGTTGTTACAGCAGAGTTATCATTAGAAGTATATATATACCCTATCCTACCTGCCTTGTCACACCTGCCATTTATGTAATGATCCCTCTTATCGACTTAATATGCCAGTCATGTTACTTTTATTTATTTACTAGCTAAAAGTAACTAGACTCGCCAGACTTTATGTATGACCCTTTTTGTTTCTCCTTCTATATTTTGTTCCCCCCTAAGGTTCTCAGGGAGGAAACGCTCAGGCTTGACTGTGATTCTACTGACTTTTGCTAGAGCTGCTGACATGTATGGCTCAAGCTCCTATCCTTGTAGCTATGGCTATATTTTGTTCTTGGGGAATTTTACTTCTTTTATGTACTATGATATTTTTGAAGTACAAGACAGTAGCCTTATGTTGTAATGGGTTTTTATGTTTCAGACAAGTGATGTTTTGGACCACGGTATCTTATGACTAATAAAGTTTTTTTTTATTCCGTTGCAAAATTTTATGTTTATCTTGCAATATTCTATTTTTTTTGTCAAAAATGCTTCACGAAACTTAATGCATTCCCTTTGTGGCTGATATTAACGAAAGTTAGGTGTCATATAGGCTACATCTACAGCCGAACCACAATAAAAACACCGTGTATTCCCTCTGATTTTACTATTTTCCGCGTTCTGTGATCTGTGATTTGCATTTGGGTGTTAGTACCATTTTTTGGTCTAACAGTAATCAACTGGCTTTTGAGGCTAAGTACAGGTTTTACTAATTGGTTGGCATGTACAATATCAGGAGATGTATTCTGACCATTGTTAGATGCCACAAAAGTTGCTTCATCACCCATAATAACTGGAAAATGATGACACAGTGAAATCAGGAAAAAATCAGATCAAAGAAAATAACTATTAACCAAGAATTAAGTTTTATTCGGAAAAGTAAGAGAAGACAGAGATTTCAAATGATGAAAAAATTTCTTTGGTGTAAGTACTTGTAACGACCCGGAAATCGGAACCAATTTAAAATTTTTATTTTGGCAATTTATTGAATTTTGAATATTTAAAATGAATTATTTTAAGTAATATCGACGAGAAATTTATTTTGAATAGAATTAGAACGTATATATTTATATACGTAGTCATTAGAATATAAATATTTATTTATATTTATAAAATGAATTGAATATGGCGCGGTAGTTCGATAATTCGATTTCTAAATTCAAATGAAAGCACCGGGTGCAAAATAAACCGGATTTTAGTGAAACCAAAAATATTTGAATCTAATAGAGAATATGTTTCCAACGAATCCGAAAAATCGAAATTTCATAGCGGGGATAAAAAGTTATGTCCAGTTGAAATTTCAGAATAGTCGCTATGGAATTCTGGCCATTGAAAATAGCCATTGTGCAAACGACCTCGATTTTGGATGAAACCACTTTTGTTGGATCTGCGATGCCAAATTATTACTAGGTTTCAAATTTCATAATTTTTCGAATCAATATGTGAGCGTGGCAAAGGAAAACGTGTTTTGACCATTTCAGTTGAATTTAATCGACTGGAAAATGGCCATTTTTCAAACGGTCTCAGAATTCGATGAAATTAGTTTTCTTAGGACCGTATCGCCAATACGAAGCTAGAAAATATTTTTTGGGAATTTCTAGTGTCAACATGTGGGCCCGGTAAATTGAAATGCGCGTTCAAATTCAATATATAGATTTTTATTTTGATTTTAATGAAAACTGATCGAAACAATCGAATCAACTTACGATACATATCCCATTGTGTTCGGAATGGGGGTAATTAGCTAGGGATGACAGGCGGTGGGCCTCGTTCAGAGGTCGAATAAAAAAGTCAAATTTTTGAAATAAAATATATATTATTATATAATGGAGCCCCCCTTATACTCTCTTCCCTTCCCCCCTCTCTCTCCTACTTCACTCAGACGAAATAAAATAAAAAAAAAAAGAGAAAAAAGGGGGGAGGAGCCGCGCTCCTCCCAGCAGCGCCGCCGCGCGCCACCGCAACGGCGTGCCCCCCTCCGTTTCCCCCTTCCCCCGCCCTCGAATCTCCTTCTGCCTCGCTCCTCGCTCCTCCTTCGTTAAAACCCCCCCAAACCGAACCCTAGCCACTGTAAACATACGCCATCGTGCCCTAAAGGCCAACCACCGCGTGCGCCGCCTCTACTCGAGCTCCACCAGACCGCTCCGCCACCTGCAAGCCTCAACACCCATCCCCTCCTCCGAAACCGATGCGCAACACCCCAACGCCTACCTGTAGCAAAGCAACAGGCCCCTCTCTTCGAATAAATCAAATGTAAGCTTTTATTTTTAATTGTTTTTGTTTTACCTTTTTTTAGTTGTCTATTTTAGTTAAAGGCGATTTTCAAATTTTTAAAAATCAGTTTATAAATATAAAGTGAGGATTTTTATGTGATAAAGTTAGTAAAAATAATGATTTTTAGTTAGGGAAAGGTTTTGATTTTTATAGTTAGATAGTTATGATTCTTCATAGTTGAAAGATTTGATTTTTATATAGTGTAGAGAAAAAAAAATTGATTTTTATATTATAAAAAGAAAAAAAATTGATTTTTATATTATAGAAAGAATAAAAATACGATTTTTATATTATATAATTATAAAAATTTGATCTTCATATATGTAGCAAAATAAAAATTTGATTTTTATTATATATATGTTGAAATAAAAATGTGATTTTTTATAGCGATGATATAAAAATTCGATCTTCATATAAGAAGTAGAAATATAAAAATATAATTTTTATATAGAATGAAGTGTCGAAAAAATATACATGAAGTAGAAAAAAATATTAATTTTATTTATTGAAACAAAGTGATAAAAATATAATTTTTATTATAAACAGCGGGACAAGGACTGCATTGGAATTTCAAACAGATACATACGGTTCAGCAGTTCAAAAGTAAAGCACGGCGGAGTGGAACCCTCGGTGAGAACTCCTCACTTTTAATCAATTTCTAGTTTGAAATATATACTAGGATGCAGACGGTGTTTAGTAGCACCCGACACCCGTCGTCCACAGACCATTGACGGCTTGTATGCTTGTTTGTTTGATTTTGATGTGCAGTTGATTGTGTGATGTGATGTGAAATGAAATAAAATATTTATGTAGTTAAAAATATTTTATAGTTGAAAATATAATTTTTATCATGAATGTGAATAAATAAATATAAACAAATAGGGCGATTTGTTTATACACACACATTTGACTGATATTGATTGGGACGATAAATTTTACACATCGCCCAACTGAACAAATAAAATCTATGTTTGATGGTTTGAAAACCCCACACGGGTATTGGGATGATATATGACACACACTAGTCCCAATAATTAGCTGTACGTTGATCGATTGATTGACAGGCTGTTATAAGCGTTAAATATTTATATTTGATGCTTATATAGTGTAGAACGCACTCTGGATGATGGTTGATTATTTATCGTTGTTATTTTATACAGGTGTTGTAGAAAATCCATATAATTAGCATTATATGGTAATTGATTGGGCCTCATTCCAGTTTTGAAATAGAATATTTAAAATTGAAATATTTGAAATAGAATATTTGAAATAGAAATATTTGAAATAGAATATTTGAAATAGAAAATTTGAAAATAGAAGTATATGAAGCCCTGTTGATTAGATTGACGCCATTTTGACGTGAACGATATTTATATCGATTTTATTCATTTTATAATGAATATCGAAAGTAACCTCAAAATCGGATATTTTGAAATGAATTGAAATTCGAATTAAATTGAAATGATTTGAAATTCGAATTAAATTGAAATGATTTGAAATTCGAATTAAATTGAAATAAATTGAAATTCGAATTAAATTGAAAAGAATTGAAATTCGAATTAGATTGAAATAGAATTTAAATCGTTTTTGAATTGAATTTAAAAAGTTTTGAAATTGAACTGAAATCGATTTAAATTGAAACCGATTTGAATTGAAATGGATTTGAATTGAAATCGAGTTGAAATGAATTTAAAACGAATTTATATTAAAATATTCAATTTTGATTAGAAATTGAATATGAAGTTGAAACCGTTTTGAAAACGAATTTAAAACGATTTATAAAATACGTTTTAAAAGGAAATCGATGATATAATATATATATATATATATATATATATATATATATATATATATATATATATATATATATAAATATATATATATAATGGCATGAATAGAAAGCGCCGCGCCGCGGTAGTTCGCGAATTTCGACCATTGACATCGAATGGACATTGCGGGAGATCCGACCGTCGGATTCTCCTGAAACTGGAACCTTGGGTTCGTATCGAAGAGAGCTTTCCAATGAATGTTGGAAATTTGAAATCTAATGGTTGAATTTAGAATTATATCCAAACCAAATTTGGAAAAGGTCGCTGTAAGTGCAGTTCGATGGCCGTTGATGGAAATCGAATGTACGGGCCTTAATAAAATTATTAAAAATAGTAATAATTTGTGTAAAATAATAAGAAATGATTTGGGAAGAATCGAGATGAAAAACTCCATATTTGAAAAGATAAAAATAGTTTTTTATCGAAATGAACTAGTTTTGAAAAAGAATTATAATTCTATTTATTTTTGAACAAATAAATTGAATTTGAAAAGGGTTTTAAAGGTAACAAGAATTTCCAATAATTGAATTTGAATGGATTTGAACCAAAATTGTCTTTGGAATATTTCGATGTTGGATTTCGTGATTATACAGATGTTGTTATGGAAATTTGAAAGATATATATATCGTTATTTCCAATAAGATATTTGTTGGTCGTAGAATTTGATATTGAATATAAACCGATATATTTTCTATTCGGAGCCTTGTATTTAATATCAAATGTGATTTGGGTTTGTCGTGAATGGTGTCTTCATTAACACTGTTCTTAAGCCCAGCTGAGAAAAAGATTAAATCTTTTTATTTAGATTTAATGTAGTGTACCAATTAAATAATATTTAATTGGAATTGAATTGGTATTGATTTTTGGGTTTATCGTGAACATTGTTTTAAATAACACTTGTTCTTTAACCCGATAATTAATGGAATGTGATTTTGGGTTTTCGTGAACGGTATCTTCAATAATAATGTTCTTAGACCCAAAGGAGTTATGAAAATAAGAAACTAACTGGAGATTAGTTAAGTTGAATGTTTTCTGAGGTATTGATCTGATGTTGGTTTCGGCCTTCGAGTTTAATACTTAGGGAATTGCTCATTTGCTAATTTACGGTTAGGGACTGATTGAAATGTGATGTGATTTTGGGTTTATCGTGAATCGTGTTTTAAATGACACCGATTCTTTAACCAAGTTAAAGATTAAAACTTAGTGGAGTTTTAATGAATCTTTAATTAGATTGAAAAGAATGAGAATGGAGTATCCCCAATATTGCTCTAGGCGATAGTTAAATCTTTAATTAGATTTGAACGTGAAATGGTAATTGAATTTACCGATAACACTGTGGTGTTAGATATGAAGTATTACCAGTTTTACTTCATGGGATGAATAGGTTGGGGTTGGGAAATTAAAACAAACGATTACTTCGGTAAGGTTCGTTAATCCCGACTAGTTGAATCGATATTCGAAAGAAGATTAAAGAATAAATTTGAAAGAATTTATCTTTGATAAAATTAATGGGAACATTTCCCTAAGAATGTGAAATTTAGAAACTAACTTTCGGTTAGCTGAGAAGAATGGTTTCCTGGGTATTGATCTGATGTTGGTTTCAGCCTTCGGGGTTAATATTTGGGGAATTATTCTCTTGCTAATTTACAGTTAGTGACTGTTGAATTGGAATGAGGCGTATGTTGTGTTTGTGTAACACTTGTTTATTATATACGCGAGTTATTCGGAAAGACCGGGTTTATCCCATTCGGAATAACTGATACGACGATAAGTCGAAGACGAAGACGGTGGTCGAAGACCGAAGGTCTTCACGTCGTTTGGGTGATTACTGATGATGTTGATTGGGCCGTACACCCAAGAGGAGAGAATCAGTTTGTGGTCGTCTAGATGTACTTGGAGATCGATGGATATGCGAGGTACATGGTACCTCCGGTTTCGTTCAGACCCAGAACAGACTTGTAAATGGACTGTGTGTCTGACATTGGATTTCATTCTATGTGATTGATATCGGTTGGATGGAGTGGTTTTCCTGTGTGGCATGCTATGATGCAAATGATCAAGGCTTCTGTTGAAAAGCAAAGTCTTGTGGTTGATGATCAAAGCACGACCTTTGTGCCGTAGCTTTGTGTAGTGTGAATTCGCGAGCCTCAAACCCCGGTAGTGGACCAGAAACGGGAGAGGACCTCGGGGAGGGCATGCGTTTCCTTTGAGTTAGAAGTGGCTTTAGTGGTTTTACACGCCGTGACGAGTTTGACTTATGTGGTTTTGCTGTTGCGAGGCGCATCGGATATATCGGTGACTATGTGAAACCGATTGAGTCATTCGTTGGCTCATTTACGCCCCAAAGGGCGGGGAAACGCAGTGTTCAGGCATTTTAATCCACATCGGTGGACCGGCCCTAACGATCCAAGGGTCGATGTGCTCTGACCCTGAGACATGGGCTAGATTGTCTCGAAGTCGGTAAGGACTATCTTTTGCTTGGTTCACAGATTGAAATCCAACTTCCAATACGTGACGTTTCGATTTTAGTTGTAATCCTATATATGGCGACATAGTGGGATGGGGCGCTTATGCTGTCTATGATTGATATTTATGATTGTATACAAAATCAGAAACTAACTGGAAACGAACTAAGATGGGTGGTTTCTTGGGTATTAGTCTGATGTTGGTTTCGGCATTCGGGGTTAATACTTAGGGAATCGTTCTCTTACTAATTTACAGTTGGAGTCTGATTAAGAATTAAAACATGAAATTTAGTGCATCAAGCATTCTTTGGCTATTATAAGGTAAAACCCTATCCCCCAGCTTGCGTTGCATTATGTGATAGGACATGGGTCTTATAATAGCTTCATTTTTCTTTATTTAGCATTGCGCTGTTTGTTTTATGCACTGGTATTCTTGGGAGGAAACCCGTTCCGTGTTATACGGCGTGGTCCCTTGATTTACCTAACTTTGAAATAAAGATTAATAACTGTTTTAGTTCTCACACCAGTCACATGACTGACCTGGAGTTTATTGTTTTAACCTAAACTCTGCGTGCCCCTATTTTCCGTACGGGCAGCTAGTAGTTTTGGTTTTGCTGATTTATATTCATAGGAACCTGGTTTACAGCTGGAACGATATCCGGAAAGCTTTGTATCCGTGTATCTTCTTCAGTTGCATTTTGTATTATTTTCCACTGCTATGTAATATATTATAATCTCAGATATTTATCAAATGTATTTTATTTATTTATACTCTGTTTATTCTTGTATTCTAATGGAATTGTTGTAATAAACAATGAAATGTTCTTCTGTCTGTGTTCGATTGTGTGTTGTTCTCGAAGTATCCGCTCTTTCCTTACCAGCGGAAGTTACGGGTCTTTACATTTGGTATCAGAGCTTTGGTTTACCAAGCTCAGAGAACAAGACACATTAGTACCATATGAAAGAATTCATCAGAGATTGGATTAGTAATATCCAATGAGAATGACTCGTTAGAGATGGGGTCAGTAGTATCCTAGGACGAGTGTGAAGGGTATATCTTTAAAGTGAAAAAAAAATTGTTTTGAAAATTTAAATCAATTATTCGTATTTTAATATTTATTTATATTGATTTGGACTATCCAGTATATAAAGATTTTGCGTATATGTCAGAACCGCGTGTATTCGAAGTTTTAATATATTGGGTAGATATAGAATCACATTCTAGTCGCCCGGAGAGAATTCTGATGATTGATGCATCGTCATCAGAGTTGATGTTCGAGTGCCAAAAGTGTTATATATTTCCATTAGACTGGTGTGAGAACCAAAATTAGATAGGATATATTGTTGTGAATTGGCATCAAAAATGGGATTTTTGACTATATATCAAAGTTATGAGTTTGAAAAAGTAATCAACTAATTGATTGATGGTTGTGTTTTTTGATTATTGTTTGATTAATTAAAATGTTGAACCTATAGCCAATTTGAACCAAACAGTGGATTTTATAGAAAAATGATTACAATTGCATGCATGTACAAGTACTTACATTGAACAGGTCATAGCAAGGAGGCTAGAACGGAAGAATAAAATTGTTTGCCCGACAAATAGGTACATGTTTATTGTATTTCCTTGGGTTTGGATGATTTTATGAGCCGATTGGCTATCCGCTTGGCTTTTTCTTTTTCTTTTGGATTGAAGAAGGCCATGGGAGGCTATATGAAATATCCCAAAGTCCCCGGTACAGGGGAGGTTATGGCGAAATTTTTCGAAAATTTAGGGTGTTAGCAAAAATTTTGAAAAATTTGAAAAGTTCTTAGAAACTGAAAAGTTGAAGAACTTAAGCCGTAATGAAAATATTGAAAGTTGGGTTGGTTTGTTAAACAACTTTCGGCTTCGTTCCTTTTCGGGGACGAAAAGTTTTAAGTGGGGGAGATTGTAACGACCCGGAAATCCGAGCCAATTTAAAAAATTTATTTTGGCAATTTTATTGAATTTTGAATATTTAAAATGAATTATTTTAAGTAATATCGACGAGAAATTTATTTTGAATAGAATTAGAACGTATATATTTATATACGTCATCGTTAGAATACAAATATTTATTTATATTTATAAAATGAATTGAAAATGGTGCGGTAGTTCGATAATTCAATTTCTAAATTCAAATGAATGTACCTGGTGCAAAATAAACTGGATTTTAGTGAAACCAAAAATATTTGAATCTAATAGAGAATATCTTTCCAACGAATCCGAAAAATCGAAATTTCATAGCGGGGATAAAATGTTATGTACAGTTGAAATTTCAGAATAGTCGTTATGGAATTCTGGCCATTGAAAATAGCAATTTTGCAAACGACCTCGGTTTTCAACGAAACCACTTTTGTTGGATCCGCGATGCCAAATTATTGCTAGGTTTCAAATTTCATAATTTTTCGAATCAATATGTGAGCGTGGCAAAGGAAAACGTGTTTTGACCATTTAAGTTGAATTTATTCGACTGGAAAATGGCCATTTTTCAAACGGTCTCAGAATTCGATGAAATTAGTTTTTTTAGGACCGTATCGCCAATACGAAGCTAGAAAATATTTTTTGTGAATTTTTAGAGTCCATATGTGGGCCCGGTAAATTGAAATGCGCGTTCAAATTCAATATATAGATTTTTATTTTGATTTTAATGAAAACCGATCGAAACAATCGAATCATCTTACGATACATATCCCATTGTGTCCGAAATGGGGGTAATTAGCTAGGGACGATAGGCGGTGGGCCTCGTTTAGAGGTCGAATAAAAAAGTCAACTTTTTGAATAAAATATATATTATTATATAATGGAGCCCCCCTTATACTCTCTTCCCTTTCCCTCTCTCTCTCCCCCTTCACTCAGACGAAATAAAATAAAATAAAAAGAGAAAGAAAAGGGGGGAGGAGCAGCGCTCCTCCCAGTAGCGCCGTCGCGCGCTGCCGCAAGGGCGTGCCCCCCTCTTTTCCCCCTTCCCACGCCCTCGAATCTCCTTCTCCCTCGCTCCTCCTTCGTTAAATCCCCCCAAACCGAACCCTAGCCACTTAAAACATCCGCCACCACCTGAGCTGCCCCTACCCGAGCTCCTCCAGACCGCTCCGCCGCTTGAAAGCCTGAGCACCCATCCCCTCCTCTGAAACCGATGTGCAGCACTCCAACGTCCACCTGTAGCAAAGTAACAGGCCCCTCACTCTTCGAATAAATCAAATGTAAGCTTTTATTTTCAATTGTTTTTGTTTTACCTTTTTTTAGTTGTTTATTTTATTTAAAGGCGATTTTCAAATTTTTAAAAATCAGTTTATAAATATAAAGTGAGGATTTTTATGTGATAAAGTTAGTAAAAATAATGATTTTTAGTTAGGGAAAAGTTTTGATTTTTATAGTTAGAAAGTTATGATTTTTCATTGTTGAAAGATATGATTTTTATATAGTGTAGAGAATAAAAATTTGATTTTTATATTATAGAAAGAAAAAAAAATTGATTTTTATATTATAGAAAGAATAAAAATACAATTTTTATATTATATAATTAGTAAAAATTTGATCTTCATATATGTAGCGAAATAAAAATCTAATTTTTATTATATATATATGTTGAATTAGAAATGTGATTTTTTTATAGCAATGATATAAAAATTCGATCTTTATATAAGAAGAAGAAATATAAAAATACAATTTTTATATAGAATGAAGTGTCAAAAAAATATACATGAAATAGAAATAAAATATTAATTTTATTTATTGAAACGAAGTGATAAAAATATAATTTTTATTATAAACCGCGGGACAAGGACTGCATTGTAATTTCAAACAGATCCATACGGTTCAGCAGTTCAAAAGTAAAGCACGGCGGAGTGGAACCCTCAGTGAGAACTCCTCACTTTTAATCTTTTTCTAGTTTGAAATATATAATCGGATGCAGATGGTGTTTAGTAGCACCCAACACCCGTCGTCTATAGACCATGGACGGCTTGTATGCTTGTTTGTTTGATTTTGATGTGTAGTTGATTGTGTGATGTGATGTGAAATGAAATAAAATATTTATGTAGTTAAAAATATTTTATAGTTGAAAATATAATTTTTAACATGAATGTGAATAAATAAATATAAACAAATAGGACGATTTGTTTATATACACACATTTGACTGATATTGATTGGGACGATAAATTTTACACATCGCCCAACTGCACAAATAAAATCTGTGTTTGATGGTTTGAAAACCCCACACGGGTATTGGGATGATATATGACATAAACTAGTCCCAATAATTAGTTGTATGTCAATCGATTGATTGATAGGCTGTTATAAGCGTTAAATATTTATATTTGATGCTTATACAGTGTAGAACGCACTCTGGATGATTGTTGATTATTTATCGTTGTTATTCTATACAGGTGTTGTATAAAATCCATATAATTAACATTATATGGTAATTGATTGGGCCTCATTCCAGTTTTGAAATAGAATATTTGAAATAGAAATATTTGAAATAGAATATTTGAAATAGAAATATTTGAAATAGAATATTTGAAATAGAATATTTGAAAATAGAAGTATATGAAGCCGTGTTGATTAGATTGACGCCATTTTGACGTGAACGATATTTATGTTGGCTCGCTTTTTGACCAAGCCACCCAGGATCATTCATAAAAGGAAAACAGGAAACCACGTTCCCCAAGAATATGGAGGAATGGATCGCACTCCATCGTCTCGCCCAGGAATGGATCGCACTCTATCGACTCGCCCAGGAACGGATCGCTCCCATCTCGTCAGCGAACGACACATCCAGGCGATCCGATCCAAACCTATATCGTTGCCCAGAGCGAACCGATCCGATCCCTTGGTGCGCACCGAACCGTCTGACCCATTCAATCACGAGCTGGTCTTCAACGATCCGAATCGCACGGATCTGGCGACACGTGTTCCTAACTGTCATCTGGACCAATTCTCCCCATCTGCACGATCCGATTTTCAAGCAGATCACGACACCTGTTCACAACGGCTAGTTTGACTATTTCTTCAATGGTGGCGATGCGATCCGATACTCTCGGGATTCGTGCCACGTGTCCACGATCCGCCTGACAAAATCAGCTATAAATAGCCCAGAGCTTGGCATTTTTCGGGACCTTTTTGGCAATATTGAGTACTGAATCCGCCATTGTTGTCAAACTACTGAAATATTGAGAGAAATCACTGTTGTATTATCTTTTAAAGCATAATCAATAAGATATAAAGTGGACGTAGGCTCATTAACGCCGAACCACTATAAATTCTGAGTGTTCTTTTCTTTTTCCTTGTTCTTCATTTGAAATTCTCTACTGTTCATAACAATTTGGGTGTTAGGTCCAAATTTCGATTTAACATTTTTGGTGCTTTCACTGAGAAACTCAGTCCTAAAGTTTCGCTATTAGCTTCTTTGAGGATTCCAGCGATTCAGATATCATGGCTGGAAAAAGATCTAAAGTTTCGCAGACCAACGAAACGATTGAGGAGAGTGTGCACGAACTGGGCAACGAAGAAACTCTGGATCGCGGAGCGCAGGGGGCGATCCGATCCGACGAAGACACCTCGTTCCGAGTCGATGAGAACGAGACGATCCGTGCCACTGAAGGGGTTGTCACTCGATCCCGAGGAAACACCTCGCAGCCTCCGCGTACCACGAGCCGATCTCAGGGGGGCGCAGCGAATCGCCCTCCACGAACCGCAGCTATCCGAACTGATGGTCAGAATACAACTCGACCTGGAAAAGAACCTATGACCCACTCCTAACGTCCTGGAACCTCTTCTCGACCCGGTTCGAGCACTTTGCGCATAAGAGAGAGTGATGATGACCACTATGATCCTACCGCTCCTGTCACTGAGGGGGATCTCTCTCGCTTCGTCGAAATGTGGGATAGGTTGTTTGATGAGTTGGCTGCCCAAAGGCCGGAAAGTTCCATCCTGCGGCAAAATTTGACGGCTATGGATAGAAGACTTGATGAGCTAGCAAGGCAAAGAGCATCGCCGGTTCGTCCAATCACCCCAGTATATTCTTCTTCATTTGAAGAATCGCCGAGACCTCCGCGGAGACCGTATGAGAGAGCCGAAAACATAGAACAGCTTCGGTTCGGGACTCTGCCCTCACAGGAAGAAGAAGAACTAGGGGCGGGGCCCATAAACCGTAATGTGAATAGTCCTATACAAAACAGACCACCTCAGCCCCGTCGCAGCACGCATATTCATGATAACAGGGGGCAGCGAAGCCCCGTCCGAGCACCGGATTTTGTGGCTACTCCCCGAAGAGAGATCAAAGAACCTCGTCGGGCCAGAGGTGCTGACCCTGAACCTCCTTTAACCAGCGCAAATGTCGCAGCCATGGTTCACCAGATTCTGGCCGACAGCCGTGGACAGCGGAACGAAGATTGGGGGATCGACCGCAGTCATACCCCTTTTACTGACGATATTTTGGATGCGACTTTTCCAAGGCGTTTCAACATGCCACAAATGAACCGATATGCGGGAAGATCTGATCCTGTTCAGCACCTAATGAGATACTCTTGGTCGATGACCGCTGCCGCCGCTTCTGACGCGGTTAAGTGTAAAGCGTTTCCCATATTCCTAGGGGACGTGGCTTTGCTATGGTTTACTCGCCTGCCGGCGAGATCGATTTCTAGCTTCAGGGAGCTGAGCGAGAAGTTTGTAGAACAATTCCGTATCTACGCACAGAAGACAAAAAGCGTGATCGATTTATTCCTTGTCAAACAGCGACCAGGCGAGAGTCTAAAGATGTACCTGGATCGTTTCAATTTGGCCGCCACTGAGGTTAAAGACCCTCATGAACCGACTATCGTCGCAGCACTGATTGACGGAGTAGATAAGGACACTGAATTCGGGAGGTACTTGGCAGGCAAACCATCCCACATTAGAGAGTTATTCTATGAGAAAGCCAACGTACATCTACGCTGGGAAGAGGTATACGCAAACCGAAAGGTTAAAACAACTGATAAGGAGGAAATTCAGAGCAAAGTCGCCATCAAACAGACTGGAGACAGCTCGGGGAAAGTTGAAGTTAATGTCGGAAATCAGAATCATGGTGGTCGCCAACCAGGTAACAACAATAACAATGGTAACGGCAACAACCGGAAGAGGGGCCGAGGGAACGACTCCCAGAGAAGGACTCGTCCCAGGGCCTTTGAAAGTTATACACCCATAAGTGATACTCTGGAAAATATCTTCATGGATGCGTACGAAGTCCTCCAGAATAAGAGGCCACCTCCTAGAGAGTCGACAGAGAAAGAGCGTGAGACAGGGAAGTTTTGTCTCTTTCACCAAATCCACGGCCATTCGACGAATGAATGTCGTCACCTGAGGGATGTAGTCGAAAGGCTGCTTCGAGAAGGGAAGCTAGATGAATACAGAGTGACGCCCAGGGACAGGGGGCAAGCAGTGCAGGCCCCGAATTAGGATCAAAATCAACTTGCTGCTAGGCCGACTGCTCAGCAAAAAGGAAAGAATATTGTTATCAATACCGTGATCGGAGGAATCTATCTTGCTGGGCACAGTTCCAAAACATTAGATCAATACGTCAATGCGGCCAAACAACACCTCGAGGTAGGGGAATGTAGCAACCCCGAGGACAGTATCCCGGTGAAGCAGCAGAAGATGATGACCGATGATGTTGTTTTCCGAGAACGAGAAAGCATCGGAGTCCATGCTCCAACTGAAGATCCACTTGTAATTACAATACCCATTGGGCCAGCCACTGTTCATAAGGTTCTGGTGGACAACGGGAGTTCCATTAATATTCTCTTCAAAAAGGCCTTTGACCAGATGAATCTTGAGATAAAAGACTTGAAGCCCTGCCAAGGATGGATCCGTGGATTCAACGGAGCATCCACCGCTCCGATGGGTTATGTAGAGTTGCCAGTTACACTTGGGGAAGGAGAACGCTAGAGAGTGAGAATCCTTCCCTTTGTGGTTTTGGATGTTGAATCGCCATACAATGCCTTCTTGGGCCGACTGGCCCTCGCAAAGTTCAGAGCCTGTATAGCCCCTTGGTGCTTGTTATTGAAATTCCCCACAGAAGCTGGCATTGGTATCGTCAGAGGGGATCAAGTTGCTGCGCGAGCATGTTATGTTGCCGAACTAAAGTTACTTCGCAATGGAGGTGATATCGAAACTAAAGGCACTTCTCCCCCTTCGGGGGCGGAGACCTTATAGCAACCAAAGAGGACAATCGTTGGAGAGTTGCCCAGAGAGATGCCCGAGGACATAGATCCCAGAGAGGATCAAGAGCCCGGGGGCAGAATGGCGACTCCCAACAAGGCAACTGTGGATGTACCAATCGATGACAGTGACCTGGAGAAGGTCCTTAAGATTGGATCCCAGTTAAGTCCGAATCTTGCTGAGGAATTGACAGATTTCTTAAAGAACAATTTGGATGTATTTGCTTGGACCCATGCGGACATGTGCGGGATATCCCCATCAATCATGAGCCATTCTTTGAGCATTGACCCCAAACATCCTCCAGTAAAGCAAAACAGGCGAATGCTGGGCCCAGAGAGGTCCGCTGCCTTGAAAGAAGAGGTTGGAAAGCTAAAGAGTAATGGGTTTATCAGAGATTCAACCTACCCAGACTGGATTTCGAACCCAGTCCTGGTAAAGAAGGCCAACGGGAAGTGGCGAACGTGTATCGACTTCTCGGATTTGAACAAAGCTTGTCCAAAAGATAGTTTCCCATTACCTCGAATTGACCAGTTGGTAGACTCGACGGCAGGTCACGAGCTTCTCTCATTTATGGATGCTTATTCAGGATACAACCAAATTCCGATGCATGTTCCAGATCAAGAGCACACTAGTTTTATCACCGATCTGGGATTATATTGTTATGTGGTAATGCCCTTTGGTTTGAAGAATGCGGGCGCTACATATCAGCGTTTGGTCAACAGGATGTTCTATAACCAGATCGGGAAAACAATGGAAGTATACGTCGACGATATGTTGGTTAAGCCCAAACAATCTTCTCAACACACTACTGATTTGGCGGAGATGTTCGGCATTCTTCGAAAGTATGGAATGAAACTCAATCCAACCAAATGTTCATTCGGGGTTGCTTCTGGAAAATTCTTGGGATTCATTGTCAGTTCTCGTGGTATTGAGATTAATCCTAACCAAATTGCGGCAATCAGGAATATTCAGGAACCTAGGCAGGTAGGGATGTGCAAAGCCTTGCTGGAAAAGTGGCCGCACTAAGCAGATTTATCTCCAGGGCTACGGATAAGTGCATCCCATTCTTCGAATTAATAAAGCGAGGAAAACGCCACTTTAAATGGACAGCCGACTGCGTAGAAGCATTTCAGAATTTGCTCAGGCACTTGGAGAAACCTCCGATTCTATCTAAACCAATAGATCACGAGGATTTATTCGTGTATTTGGCAGTGTCATCCCATGCGATCAGCTCAGCGTTGGTAAGGGAAGAGGATAAGGTCCAAAGACCTGTGTATTATGTGAGCAAAAAATTGACAGCAGCAGAGCGTAATTATCCACGGATAGAAAAGCTAGCGTATAGTTTACTGATTGCCTCCAGAAAACTTTGGCACTACTTTCAGGCACATCCTATCACCATATACAGTGATCATCCACTCAAGCAAGTTTTGTAGAGACCGGAGGCATCTGGAAGGTTACTCAAATGGAATATTGAGTTAAGTCAATTTGACTTGAACTTTCAGCCCAGACGGTCAATTCGGGGGCAAGCGATAGCCGACTTCATAGCAGAGTTCACTGTCCCTGAAGAAGATATAGCCAATGAAGAAGTGGATCCTTCGAAGTTACTTTTCGATCCAAATGCCTGGAGATTGTATACTGATGGCGCTAGGAATGACGAAAGATCCGGCTCTGGAATAGTGCTTGAAACCGCTGAGAAACGATTGATAACCTATGCAATCCGAATGGAGTTTCAGGCCACTAACAACGATTCCGAATATGAAGCTCTGATAGCCGGATTGAAGATTGCAAAGGAACTAGAAGTCACAAAGCTGAACATCTTCTGCGACTCCAGGTTAGTTGTGAATCAAGTCACTGGAAGATTCCAAGCTAAAAGTGCGAGATTGATTCTATACTTGAAGAAAGTGGAAGAACTGCTGAATGAGTTTCATCACTATAGCATATCTCATATTCCGCGGTCAGAAAATCAGCAGGCAGACAAGTTGGCAAAGATGGCTAGTTCTAACGATCCTGAAGTGATTGGGCTAGCCCCCGTTGAAGTACTCCGGTCCCCCAGCATTGATCAGATGGAAATCGACCTAGTACTGGAGACGGAACCAGAAAGGGAGTCCTGGATGACCCCTATAAAGAATTTCCTAATGGATGGAGCGCTTCCGACCAAGAAAAGCGAGAGGTGTAAAGTGATTCATAAAGCCGCCCGATACGTTCTGCAAGGCGGAGTACTTTATAGACAAGGGTTTTCAATGCCACTCCTTCGGTGTATAGCCCACGATGACATCAAACGTGTGCTGCAAGAAGTCCACGAAGGCGAATGTGGCGACCACACTGGAGGGTAAACTTTGGCGAAAAAGGTATTGCGGCATGGTTATTTCTGGCCTACCATAAACAAAGATGCTGTAAGATATGCACGACGATGTGATGCGTGCCAGAGATTCTCAAAGATACCTAGAGCGCCTCCAAGTCAGTTAAAAACGATGATGAGTCCATGGCCTTTTGCTATGTGGGGAATTGATATCATAGGAAGTCTCCCCATCGCAAGGGGCGGAGTAAAGTTCGCTATTGTGGCCGTAGATTATTTCACTAAGTGGGTCGAGGCAGAACCACTAACTACAATCACAACTAAACGAGTGATCAACTTCATCGTAAGAAACATCATCTGTCGATTTGGGATTCCAAAGATTGTGATAACAGACAACGGGACTCAGTTCGATAGTGCTGAATTCAGAAACTTCTGCCAAAAATACCACATCGAGAATCGGTACACCTCCGTGGCACACCCACAATCAAAAGGGCAAGTCGAAGCCGCAAATAAAGTAATTAAGTCCATTCTAAAAAGAAGAATGAAGCGGGCTAGAGCCAAGTGGGCTGATGAATTGCCATTGGCACTATGGGCCTACAGGACGACATATAAATCAGCGACAGGACATACCCCGTTCTCCCATGCTTTTGGAATGGAAGCAGTCATCCCGGTTGAGATAAAGGTACCCTCTCATCGGGTGACTTATTATGATCCAATGACCAATAATGAATTGCTCCTTGAGTCCCTGGATATGATCGAAGAAAAGAGGGATGAAGCAGACCTGCGTGCTTTGAGATGCAAACAGCAGGTCGCCCGATATTACAACAAAAAGGTTCGAGTCGGAACATGGGAACCCGGAGACTTGGTTCTAAAACGTGTCTTCCCACCCCCAACTCATATGGGAGCGAAGTGGGAAGGACCGTACTCCATTTTGAGCAAGCTTGATAATGGAACCTTCAAGCTAGCAACCGTAGATGGATAGGAAATCCCTAGAGTGTGGAATGCCCAACATTTACGGCCATATTTAACATGAGAGTTTCAAATCTATTCTTTTGCTTTGTTAAAAAACTATGTAAAAGGCATGACTTGCCTAGAATAGTCTGATTTCTTAAAGCAAGAGATTATAAAGTGGACATAGGTCATGATTCGACCGAACCACTATAAAAATACTGTGTGTTATTTGCCTTTATTGCACCTTTATTTATTTGCCTGTTTATTTTTATGAAAATCAATGTGAATAATCCAAGTACCCGAAGTCTGGTGCCAACCGTTCCTCCCGTAGACTAATCGGAGGAACCCAAAGCTTTGGCAAAGGCTCCAACTGCTTGTCCGACTAGCTTTAATCCACAGAGTATGGGTTAAAGTATACCCCAAGGATGAGTTTGATGAGAATGCATGATTGCAGACTGCTTAATCCGTGACTCTAACTCTCCAGAGAAGAGAGAGAGTATAAAGGACACGAAAATCGACATCCACGAATAACGGCGGTGTACCATGATCGGAGCTGCCTAAGCATGAAATCTAACTCTCCAGAGAGAGAGAGAGAGTATAAAGGTGTCTCCGATTGAGCGCTGAGAAAGAGCTCCTTCCCCGCTGAAGGATCGGTGGGCGAGTAAATCGCTGAGCTCGAACTCTAACTCTCCAGAGAGAGAGAGAGAGAGTATAAAGGCGTCTCCGATTGAGCGCTGAGAAAGAGCTCCTTCCCCGTTGAAGGATCGGGGGGCTAGTAAATTGCTGAGCTCGAACTCTAACTCTCCAAAGAGAGAGAGAGTATAAAGGCGTCTCCGATTGAGCGCTGAGAAAGAGCTCCTTTCCCGCTGAAGGATCGGGGAGCGAGTGAATCGCTGAGCTCGAACTCTAACTCTACAGAGAGAGAGAGAGTATAAAGGCGTCTCCGATTGAGCGCTGAGAAATAGCTCCCTCCCCGCTGAAGGATCGGGGAGCAAATGAATCTCCAAGTGCAAAACTCTAACTCTCCAGAAAGAGAGACAGTACAAAAGCGTCTCCGATGGAGCGCTGAGAAAGAACTTATTCCCTGCTAAAGGAACAAGGGCTAACTGAGCTACTATTATCCCATGAAATCTCCTATACCCCCGTATTCAGAAATAGGGGGGCAACTTGCCGACAGTACTAACCAATCCCTAGTAAACCCCAGTCAGATGCTATGGTAACGACTGATTGGGGGGGACCATGCACTCATATGCAAACACTAAACTTTGATACAACAGTGTAACATAGCATGAACATTCTTCTTCCTGTTGATTGACCGATTTATAATTATTAATAATTGGCTAATGACTAAACATGGAAAGTTTCTCTGAATACAGGTACACAATGATGTAAGGAGAGATAAATCCTCGTTTATATACTACGAATCAACAAAGTGACAAACAACCTAGAAACAAAAGTGAGGACCAGTCTCACAGTTACACTTCCTGGCCAGTGAAAAACCTAAAGACAAAATATCAACAAACAACAAACATCCTATTTACGCTTCGACCTCTTCTCTTGCTTCTGCCACTCCAGCCTCTCCTTGTCGGCTTCAGATGGATCCCCTTTTTTCCTCTTCCGCTTGTCTATGAGGGGAACATCCGACTCCTCTGAAGTCTCCTCTTCCACCTCTTTCCTCTTGCTTCTGCTAGAGAGGGAAGCCGGGAAGTCATCGGGGTTTGCGAAGTGAAGCTGCCGGCTGATGGACTTGGACTGGATTTTCACAATCATCCCAGTTTTGGGATCGAATTCTGCGAGAGGGACTACGTCCAAAGCCTCGTCTCCCACCTTCTTTGAAGCTAACTCTTTCTCTTGTCTGGCTTTTCGGCTGGCCAGGGGTTCCTCATCATCATCATCATCGGCCTTTTTGGTGCCGGTAATGTCCTCTTCGTCATCCACGTGACGACCATCCATGTCTTTTAGAGCTTCAATAGTCTCAGCATCCTTGGGTACATCGGTACTAGCTGCCGGGATGCTTCCTTCTACTGTTGTGACCTCGACCCGCTCTGAGACATCAATACCAGCACCCGGCACGACAGCCTCCTTCTCCACTTCTCCCTCTTTTTCAGCACCCTTGTCAATGGGCTCACCACTTGCATTACGAGAGACACACATTACTAACTCAATTGGTTGTTCTGCCAGACGGCGGCAATTCGCAATTGCTTTAACAAATTGCGGGGAAAAGAGAGAGATACCTTCTGCAGATGCTCCCTCTTGAGTGGTTCCAGATGCTCCAACAACCACGGGAGTTAGGCCCAAAGGGATTAGCGGATCATCAGGGTGGTACTCTTCAACTCCGGAGGTTTTAGGCTTCGCGGCGGAACTGGAACCTTCGTCAATTTTGCTTTTACCTTTAGCCAAGGTTCTCTCCTTTTCCATTTCCGCCAGGATTAGGCGACGACCCTCTACCAGGTCCTCAGCCTCTTTGTCTCTTAGGATGCTCTTCATCAATTCATCCTCATTGATCTCTTCGACTGCCAGTCTACTTTTTTCGCCCTCCACGATGGCATCCCATAAATTGGCCAAAGTAACATGGTAATCCGGGATCCACGAGATGTTGCGAGTCTTAAGAACCTGGCCAAGGAAATCGAAAATCATCTCCTCAAACCCCTCGATTTCTTTCTCTCTTTCGAGGAGCTTGTTGTTAGAGGCAGTGGCCAACTCGAGGGCACTTTCAACGTTCTTTTCGGCTAGGGCTGCCCTTCTTTCCGCATCTGAGACCTGGTCGTTCAAGATCACCGTTTCCTCTTTTGCCAGAGCTAAACTTTCTTTTAAACTCGCTTTTTCCACCCCCCAAGCAGCCTTCTCAGTTTCAAAATGGCCTTGTGCCGTTATCAACTCGATGTTGGCCATTCTGAGGTCTTCAACCTCCTTTTTTAGGGCCATTTTTTCCTGGCTATTGGAATCCAGTTCTGAATGAAAGCGCTGCTTGGCATTTTCTAATTCAGTCTTATAGTTTGCAGCGTCTCTCTGTGCCAAAGCAAGCAGGGCCTGAGCGTCTTCCAGGTCCTTCTCTAATTTTGTCCTAGCCCTTTCGTTATTTTCGAGTTTTGCTTTAGATCTGTGTGCTTCTATTTCAAGTGTTCGGATGACTTCCGAAAGGTTAACTGCGTGCTTTTTCATCATCTCGTACTGCTTGGCCACATGACGGATGTGCCCGATAACTTCATTATCCCAGTTTTTAGGGACCGGTTCCAAGGCAGGAACAAATACCATCCTATCAAAGAATATGCCTGGAAATTGTTCCCGCAGCTTTTCCAGCCTACCTTGGATCTCAGGACAATGGACGTAATCCCGTGACACGGGGGCATCTAACTCTGGTTGGCTAGTGGGAACGATATCACTTCCCCTCTTCTCAGTCTCTTTGGATGATTCTCTGTCCCTATCTTTGGATTCGTGGCGCCTCTTGGACGACCGACTGTGGGAAGGCGCACTCTTTGGAGGAGTCAGCTCTTTTAGAAGTTTCTTTCCCTTGGTCGGAATTGTCGGATGACTCGAAGGCCTGGTAGAGGTTGATTTGGGTGGAGATCGAGGTTGCGAGGAACTCGGCCTATGAGGAGGACCGCGAGGGCGCTCAATATCCGGACGAAGGCTGGGTGTGCCCTCGCGGAGAGAACGATACGAATAAGATTTCCTGCGGGACATCGCTCCTGTTAAAAGAAAAGAAGAACATATTATAACTTTGAATATCCACGATATAATAGTGCAAGGTCAGATAGCGTGTGTGATGTGTGCATCCCATATAATTCCCCCTAACAGACCCAGGCCTGGAGACAGGCTCATCTGACCAGTTTCTCGTCCCCTAGTTGAAGCAATCGCCTCATCAGAAGCAGAGAAGAAAGGCCCCTCTCCGAAATCTTTCTCCGTATATACATCATCGGGTAGAGGGATTTTATTCAGTTCGTCAAATAACTGCTCTTCTGTCAAATCGTCGGCAGTAACAGTTTCTATGGGAGCAGAGATAGGAATTTCCTTCGACATGTCACCGTGGGCCTCGTCCCCTCTGTATATGTTTAAGTCTTCGTCGTCTTGGATGACTATCGGAGAAGGACTCTTGCGAAGTTTAGTTGTTTCCACCGCTTGTGAAGTTCCCTCTTCTTCCGTTGGAGGCACATATTTATAAGGTTTGCCGCCGGTCCCAAGTCCAAATCTTCTATCCAGAAGATGATGCTTATGAAGGTTGTCATCAGTAATGCATTTTTTAATCCTTAAAAAGTTGGATCTGCTTTGCAAAAGAATGGACAACCGGTTGTTGTATAGTGCACCCTCTGTTTTCGGGAAGACATGATCTGTTTAAGACAAAGGAAAAAGCGGAAGAAGATTAATACTTAGACTCATTAAGCAGGATATTCGACTAGGTGATCAAAGTTTACTTGATTTGAGCCATCTCCGTGAGCATCCAGCCTGTTACCTTATGTAAAACCAGTCGGACTTAGGATCCCCGATGTTGCTGTATCCGTCGTACAGAACTTTCCTGTTCGCCACTGATTCAAAAAAGGAAAAGTTTGGAGTTGCAGAAGAACGGTGCTTGAAGAGAAAGAAGAACACCAGATCTCTGAATTTAAGCTCGGCATGCAAGATCTCCGCATAAGCAACATATAAAGAGTATAGAGATGCGTAGGCGTTTGGATGAAGCTGCATCGGAGCAATGCCTAGTCGTCTTAGAGTTTCAATGGCAATCGAAGGAAACGGAGGAATAGCTCCTACTAGACACATTGTTCGGCTGATCGACATATACCCTTCCGGTGCTAGATGGGGTCTATCTTCGCTTCCAGGCGTCAAGACATCGTCCCAAGGAATGCCGTGTCTTAAGCAGATTCTCTTAAGTTTTATCTCGTCAAGCTTGGACGCTAAAGAATCAGAAAATTTATCTATCCCGAGTGCGCCTGGGATCTCGTCAGGAGCTCGCTCATCAGTCTCGGAGTTGTTGCTGGATGAAGTACTTTCTGTCGGATCTGGTTCTGTAGCTTCATACTCAGATCCAGAATCCTCACCTCCCGGATTGATTGGAGGAATTTCGGGATTGTACTGTTCAGGAGTCTCGGATTTTGCTTCTGCTATGGATCTTGGAGAAGAGTTATCGTTCGACATTGATGCTGGGACGAGAAAATGTGAACAATAAGATTAACACTACTCGTCCCCCGTGTGTGCAAGTGCCGGTGTGTGTACTCGTGTGTACATTAAAAATAAAGCGTGAAAGCAATCAAGATCATCAAAGCATTAATCGTCGTATGCCGTCAAATTATGAGGTCATTTAGTCCAGAAAGTCCAACATCAAGGCTCTATCCTAACTGTTCAGAGTTTTATAGTGACAAGGCGTTGATTAAAGTCTGAAATTCCTCCGTATCGTCAGCTATGAGTCGGATCGCGAAGCAGAGGGTTCGCCCCTTTTCAGATCGCAGGACAGGGGGATCGCCCCCATCGAATCGCCGGGCGAAGGGATCGCTCCTTCACGAACCGTTGCGACCCCCACGATACGTCCCTTTGCTGCCACCTCGATCTATCGTCTCGCCATTCGCTTTCGTCTTCTATCCTTGACCACGATCCGAAACGGCTTTCCTTCTCCTTCTGCCTCCTTCGTTTTCCTCCTCGCCTTCCCATCCTCAAATTCTGAGCTCTGCGCCCGATGGCCATGGCGACTTGGTGATTTCTTCAGAAAATTGCGGATTTCCATCGTTTCTTCCTCGAATCAGTCTTAAAAATTCGGGAAGGTGCTGCATTTACAAATGAGAATGTTTTCTGTGAAGTTACCTTTCTAAAAATTGAGAGAATGCTCGGATTCTTGAAGGTTTGGAAAATTTGGGTTCGTTCTTTGATAACGCGAGACGATTCGGCAGAGAGAAGGAAGAAGGAGAATGAAGAGGAGAGGGTCGGCTTATATAGGCAAAGAGGGTGACCGTTTGTCTCCCTTCCTTTGTCCTATTCGGTCCACGAAACGTCATGAAGGCCACGATTCAAAGCTTGTATCGCATAGAAGCCCACGGACCACCTCAAACGATGGCCCACCAAACTCAAAGCCCGACACGACTCGAAGGAAAGTCCGCCTCGTTTCGCACAGAGGCCTGGATACTCAGCTCGAGACGAGCACGTGAACACTCGGACCGTGGCGCTTTATGGCGATCCGATTCATGCATGCGTTGATTTGAACCAATGCGACTGTTGATTTACATCCCTTCAAGAAAAGGTAGATTGGAATCTTCAAAGCATGTTCCATCATCGATAAAACATACTTCGAGGGGGCAAAATGTTGGCTCGCTTTTTGACCAAGCCACCCAGGATCATTCATAAAAGGAAAACAGGAAACCACGTTCCCCAAGAATATGGAGGAATGGATCGCACTCCATCGTCTCGCCCAGGAATGGATCGCACTCTATCGACTCGCCCAGGAACGGATCGCTCCCATCTCGTCAGCGAACGACACATCCAGGCGATCCGATCCAAACCTATATCGTTGCCCAGAGCGAACCGATCCGATCCCTTGGTGCGCACCGAACCCTCTGACCAATTCAATCACGAGCTGGTCTTCAGCGATCCGAATCGCACGGATCTGGCGACACGTGTTCCTAACCGTCATCTGGACCAATTCTCCCCATCTGCACGATCCGATTTTCAAGCAGATCACGACACCTGTTCACAACGGCTAGTTTGACTATTTCTTCAATGGTGGCGATGCGATCCGATGCTCTCGGGATTCGTGCCACGTGTTCACGATCCGCCTGACAAAATCAGCTATAAATAGCCCAGAGCTTGGCATTTTTGGGATCTTTTTGGCAATATTGAGTACTGAATCCTCCATTGTTGTCAAACTACTGAAATATTGAGAGAAATCACTGTTGTATTAGCTTTTAAAGCATAATCAATAAGATATAAAGTGGACGTAGGCTCGTTTACGCCGAACCACTATAAATTCTGAGTGTTCTTTTCTTTTTCCTTGTTCTTCATTTGAAATTCTCTACTGTTCATAACAATTTGGGTGTTAGGTCCAAATTTCGATCTAACAATTTATATCGATTTTATTCTTTTTATAATGAATATCGAAAGTAATCTCAAAATCTGATATTTTGAAATTCGAATTAAATTGAAATAAATTGAAATTCGAATTAAATTGAAAAGAATTGAAATTCGAGTTAGATTGAAATAGAATTGAAATCGTTTTTGAATTGAATTTAAAACGTTTTGAAATTGAACTGAAATTGATTTAAATTGAAACCGATTTGAATTGAAATGGATTTTAATTGAAATCGAGTTGATATGAATTTAAAACGAATTTATATTAAAATATTCAATTTTGATTAGAACTTGAATATGAAGTTGAAACCGTTTTGAAAACGAATTTAAAACGATTTATAAAATACATTTTAAAAGGAAATCGACGAAATATATAATATATATATATTATATATATATATATATATAATGGCCCGAATAGAACGCGCCGTTCCACGGCAGTTCACGAATTTCGACCTTGACTTCGAATGGACATTGCGGGAGATCCGACCGTCGGATTCTCCTGAAACTAGAACCGTTGGGTTCGTATCGAAGAGAGCTTTCCAATGAATGTTGGAAATTCGAAATCTAACGGTTGAATTTGGAATTATGTCCAAATCAAATTTGTAAAAGGTCGCTGTAAGTGCAGTTCGATGGCCGTTGATGGAAATCGAATTTACGGGCCTTAATAAAATTATTAAAAATAGTAATAATTTGTGTAAAATCATAAGAAATGATTTGGGAAGAATCGGGATGAAAAACTCCATATTTGAAAAGATAAAAATAGATTTTTATCGAAATGAACTAGTTTTGAAATAGAATTATAATTCTATTTAATTTTAAATAAATAAATTGAATTTGAAAAGTGTTTTAAAGGTAACCAGAATTTCCAATAATTGAATTTGAATAGATTTGAACCGAAATTGTCTTTGGAATATTTCGATGTTGGATTTCGTGATAATACAGATGTTGTTATGGAAATTTGAAAGATAGATATATATATATATATATATAGATATATATCGTTATTTCCAATACGATATTTGTTGGTCATAGAATTTGATATTGAATATAAACCGATATATTTTCTATTCAAAGCCTTGTATTTAATATCAAATGTGATTTGGGTTTGTCGTGAATGGTGTCTTCATTAACACTGTTCTTAAGCCCAGCTGAGAAAAAGATTAAATTTTTTATTTATATTTACTAAAGTGTACCAATTAAATAATATTTAATTGGAATTTAATTGGTATTGATTTTTGGGTTTATCGTGAAAAGTGTTTTAAATAACACTTGTTCTTTAACCCGATAATTAATGGAATGTGATTTTGGGTTGTCAGGAATGTTATCTTCAATAATACTGTTCTTAGACCCAAAGGAGTTAAGAAAATCAGAAACTAACTGGAAATTAGTTAAGTTGAATGGTTTCTGTGGTATTGATCTGATGTTGGTTTCGGCCTTCGGGGTTAATACTTAGGGAATTGCTCACTTGCTAATTTACGGTTAGGGATTGATTGAAATGTGATGTGATTTTGGGTTTATCGTGAACCGTGTTTTAAATGACACTGATTCTTTAACCCAATTAAAGATTAAAACTAAGTGGAGTTTTAATGAATCTTTAATTAGATTGAAAAGATCGAGAATGGAGTATCACCGGTTTTGCTCCAGGCGATAGTTAAATCTTTAATTAGATTTGAACGTGAAATGGTAACTGAATTTACCGATAACACCATGGTGTTAGATATGAAGTATTACCAGTTTTACTTCATGGGATGAATAGGTTGGGGTTTGGAAATTAAAACAAATGATTACTTCGGTAAGGTTCGTTAATCCCGACTTGTTGAATCGATATTCGAAAGAAGATTAAAGAATAAATTTGAAGGATTTATCTTTGATAAAATAAATGGGAACCTTTCCCTAAGAATGTGAAATTTAGAAACTAACTGTCGGTTAGCTAAGAAGAATGGTTTCCTGGGTATTGATCTGATGTTGGTTTTGGCCTTTGGGGTTAATATTTGGGGAATTATTCTCTTGCTAATTTACGGTCAGTGACTGATGAATTGGAATGAGGTGTATGTTGTATTTGTGTAACACTTGTTTATTCTATACACGAGTTATTCGGAAAGACCGAGTTTATCCCATTCTGAATAACTGATACGACGATAAGTCGAAGATGAAGACGGTGGTCGAAGACCGAAGGTCTTCACGTCGTTTGGGTGATTACTGATGATCTTGATATTGGGTCGTACACCCAAGAGGAGGGAATCAGTTAGTGGTCGTCCAGATGTACTTGGAGATCGATGTATATGCGAGGTACAAGATGCCTCCGGTTTTGTTCAGACCCAGAACGGACTTGTAAATGGACTGTGTGTCTGACATTGGATTTCATTCTATGTGATTGATATCGGTTGCATGGAGTGGTTTGCATGTGTGGCATGCTAAGGTGCAAATGATCACGGCTTCTGTTGAAAAGCAAAGTCTTGTGGTTGATGATCAAAGCACGGCCTTTGTGGCGTAGCTTTGTGTAGCGTGAATTCGCGAGCCTCACACCCCGGTAGTGGACCAGAAACGGGAGAGGACCTCAGGGAGGGCATGCGTTTCCTTCTAGTTAGAAGTGGCGTCAGTGGTTTTACATGCCCTGACGAGTTTGACTTATGTGGTTGTTGCTGTTGCGAGGCACCTCGGATATACCAGTGACTATGTGAAGCCGATGGAGTCATTCGTTGGCTCATTTACACCCCAAAGGGCGGGGAAACGCAGTGTTCAGGCATTTTAATCAACATCGGTGGACCGGCCCTGACGATCCAAGGGTCGATGCGCTCTGACCCTGAGACATGGGCTAGATTGTCTCGAAGTCGGTAAGGAATTTTTTCTTCCTTGGTTCACAGATGGAAATCCAACTTCCAATACGTGACGTTTCGATTTTAGTTGTAATCCTATATATGGAGACATAGTGGGATGGGGAGCTTATGCCATCAATGATTGATATTTATGATTGTATATAAAATCAGAAACTAACTGGAAACGAGCTAAGATGGGTGGTTTCCTGGGTATTAGTCTGATGTTGGTTTCGGCCTTCGGGGTTAATACTTAGGGAATCGTTCTCTTACTAATTTACGGTTGGATTCTGATTAAGAATTAAAACATGAAATTTAGCTTATCAAGCATTCTTTGGCTATTATAAGGTAAAACCCTATCACCCGGCTTGCGTTGCATTGTGTGATAGGACTTGGGTCTTATAATAGCTTTATTTTTCTTTATTTAGCATTGCGTTGTTTGTTTTATGCACTGGTATTCTTGGGAGGAAACCCGTTCCGTGTTATACGGCATGGTCCCTTGATTTACCTAACTTTAAAATAAAGATTAATAACTGTTTTAGTTCTCACACCAGTCACATGACTGACCTGGAGTTTATTGTTTTAACCTAAACTCTGGTGCCCCTATTTTCCGCACGGGCAGCTAGTAGTTTTGGTTTTGCAGATTTATATTCACAGGAACCTGGTTTACAGCTGGAACGATATCCGGAAAGCTTTGTATCCGTGTATCTACTTCAGTTATATTTTGTATTATTTTCCGCTGCTATGTAATATATTGTAATCTCTGATGTTTAACGAACGTATTTTATTTGTTTATACTCTGTTTATTCTTGTATTCTGATGGAATTGTTGTAATAAACAATGAAATGTTCTTCTGTCTGTGTTCTATTGTGTGTTGTTCTCGAAGTATCCGCTCTTTCCTTACTAGGGAAGTTACGGGTCTTTACAGTACCTTTTCTGAAGATATCTCTAGGCACGACTCTTATTAGTTTGATAATTTCTTGACATCTTGATTGATTTCCTGGCGATCTTTTCTACCGATACCAAAGGGTATAATAAATCAGTTAGATGCAGCCTGGTCTAAGGATTTCAGGCACGACACTTCTTGATTGAATTATATCCTCTCTCAAATGATGAGTTATACCCTTTGATGAGCCATTCTCATATGATGATATTAAAATATAATGAGAATGTTGATCAATAATCGTAGCAGCAAGATCAATATGCCATTAAGCAAGAATGCTCTTATACCAAAACAGAATTTGGTTGAACTGAAGAAATACCAGAGAAGATTTGAGAGGTGAAGTTGAATTGAAAAGAGAATTAAACAATCTTTATTCTGTTTGTAAAAGTAATTAAACAATGTATTTCCTGTGTACATTTATATAGCCTGTGAAACAGAAATAGGCGGCAACATGAAAATAAAGGCGGAAGAATGTAATTATAACGACCTGAACTTCCCGGCCGGCCTAAACCGAACAAGAAGGCGGACTTCTTTGAGAACAAGACTAATCAGAACGCAAATAGAAGAACATTTCATTGCTTATTACAACAATTTACATCAGAGTACAAGAATATAATAGAGTATGAATAAATATTACGCATTGGAAAATATCAGAGATTTAAAATTACAATGCTGCGGAAAAATAATACATAACACAACTGAAAGAAATACACGGATACAGATCTTTCCGAGTATAGTTCCAGCTGTAAATCCAGGATATTGTGAATATAATACCTGCAAAACCAAAACTACTAGCTGCCCGTGTGGAAAATAGGGGCACCCAGGTTTAGGTTAAAAAATAAACTCCAGTTCAGTCATGTGACCGATGTGAGAATTAAAAATGTTATAAACTTGACTTTAAATTAGACATATCAAGGCACCATGCCGTATTACATGGAATGAGTTTACCCCCAAGAATACCAGTGCATAAACCGTTTGTAAACAACGCAATGTTTTTTTTTTTTGAAAAATATAGCTATTAGAAGACTCAGGTCCCGTCACACAATCCAACGCAAGCCGGAGGATAGAATTTTCCCTTATAATAAGCAAACATGCTTGGTACGTTTAAAACAAATCTCTTTTGATATTACTATAATTGCATAGTGTATCAAAACAACATTAAATATAAATTTATCACTCATAGACTGCATGGGTACCATATATCATGTCGCCATTCTAGTTCTACAATTAAAACTAAAATGTCACGTATTGGAAATTGGATTTCCGTCATGAACCAAGGCAAGGGATCGTCCTTACCGATTCGAGACAATCTAGCACCATGTCTCAGGACCTAGACTCAGGTGTGCCCTTGGATCTTTAGGGTCGATCCACTCTTACGTTTGTGGATTGATTATTCCTGAACAATGCGTTTCCCCGCCCTATGGGGCGTAATGGTCAGTATGTCGACTATATCATCCATCGGCCCCGTAGTGACCGATATTTCTGAGCCACCTCGTTATCCATCAAATAATATGCAAAATCCGCAGGAGTAAAATGTCTGGGCTCCATACCATGACACCACTCTAAGCTAGAAAGAAACGCATGTTCTCCCTGCAGACCTCTCCCATTTCTGGTTCATACCTAGGTGTGAGGCTCGCGAATTAACTCTATACACAAACTATAATATTTAAAGTTGTGCTTTGATCATCAACCACAAGGCTCTTCTTTTCAATAGAAGCCTTGATCATTTGCATCTCAGCATGCCACACTGATAATTCACACCATGTATCTGATGGCTATCGAAATATAACCTCTAGGCTTGTACGACTCAGAGAAGGGTGTTAAGCAAGAGAATAAATTCTCTGCCACCAAAAAGATATATATTTGATAAAAATCAATAAACACAGAATAAAATCCAATATCAGACACATATCCATTTACTAGTTCGTTCTGGGTCTGACTGAAACCGGAGGAATCTTATTCCTCGTCCCATATGTCTAATACAGGAGAGAAGTCCTCGCATATCCAGTCGATCTCCATATACGTCTAGAGGATCACCACTTATAAGCTTGTCTTGAGTGTACAGCCCAATCAAGACATCAATAATCATCCAAACGATTGGAAGATCTCTGGTCTTTAACCACCGTCTTCATCGTCGAATTATCATCATATTAATTATTCAAAATGGGTATAAACCCGGTTTTTTTGAATAACTCGCGTATCGTATAAACAAATGCTATAAAAACACAACATACGCTTCATTCCAATCCAGAATATTCTTTTATTCAAATATACTTTTCACAATTTAAACCAAATTAAGGTTTTCCAAACTAGTCGGGATTAGCACACCTTACCGAAGTAATCATTTTTTTATTTTCCAATCCCAACCTATTCGTCCCATGTAGCAAAAGTGGTAATACTCCATATCTAACACCCACGGTGTTATCGGTAAAATTAAGTACCATTTCACATTCAAATCTAATTAAAGATTTAACTATTGCTTGTAGCAAAACTGGTGATACTCCATTCTCGATCATTACCCAAATTTGATAATTTAAATTATCACTTTCATATTTCAATCTAATTAAAGATTCATTAAAACTCCGTTTAGTTTTAATCTTCCCAAAAATCAATATTAATGATTATTTAACTTTGGGAAATCAAATATGCCGCATCGACAATCTACACCGTACCGTTGATTTCAACCAATATATTACCTCTAAGCTCGTACGTCTCAGAGAAGGGAGTTAAGAAAGAGAATAAATTCTCCACCACCAAACAGATATATATTTAGTAGAGATCAACAATAAAGTTCTAAATACAATGCCAGACTTGAAATCCTATTTTTAACTAGGTTAAAAAACCAATTTCATTTAAAACACAGTTCACGATAAACCCAAAATCACATTCCATTAATTATGGAATCTTCACGGAAAAACATATCAATATATAATCGATATCAATTTCTGAATCCGACTAATAATATAAATGGAATAACGAAAAAGGCTTTTAAATTCCATTTATATTAACAGTCTTCCTCCACATAAGTTCACTTCGACTATTACCAAATCGAATTCCATTCAATTCCAATTTAATATATTAAATTGGAAAACTTTACTTTGGAAAATTTCCATTATTCTTAATTAAATGATTTATATATTCCAAATCATGTTTCATTGTTAATTGGGTTAAAGAACGAATTTCTTTAAAAACATAGTTCACAATAAACCTAATTCACATTCCATTTTCTTCCAATTACTAAATATAACTAGAAACTCTAATAATCTTAATTAAAAGATTTATTCTTTTCACACGGGGTTTAAGAACAGTGTTATTTAAGAAACCTTTCACAACAAACCCAAAATCTAGTTTTATATATCATATAAGGCTCTAAATAGAAATTATATCAGCTTATATTTAGTATCAAATTTTGAAACCATCACATATCGCATGGGGAATAACGATATATATCTGTCTTCCAAATTCCTCTGTAATATCTATATATTCACGGAATCCAGTATCGAAATATCGCGAAGATAATTTTTGTTCAAATCCATTCCAATTCGTACATTGGAAAATTCTGGTTAAATTAAAACCATTCACAAATCCAATTTATTTGTTTAAAAACGTTGGATTATCTTTTTAGTTAGTAACTAGTTGGTTTTGATAAAAATATATTTTTATCTTTACAAACATGGAATTTTTCATCCAAATTCTTTCCAAATCATTTACTATGATTTTACACAAATTATTAATATTTTAATAATTTTATCAAGGCCCGTACAGTCGGTTTCAATTAACGGCCACCGAACTGCATCCATAGCGACATTTTCCAAAATTGATTTGGACATAATTCCAAATCCAATGGTTAGATTTCAAATCTCTTATATTTGTTGTAAAGCTCTTTTCGATACGAACTCAAGGGTTCAAGTTTTAGGAGAATCCGATGGTTGGATCTCCCATAATGTCAATTCGAAGTTAATGGTCGAAATTCAGGAACGGTCGCTGTGCGACGTGCTCTATTCAAACCATTTAATATATATATATATATATATATAAATATATATATATATATATATATTTCATTCAATACGTATTTTATAAATTCATTTTAAAACTGTTTCCCCTTTCGTATCAATTTTTAAATCAAAATTGAATACTCCTTATCATTATAATATTTAAGCGATAATATTTTCAAAATATCAGATTTTGAAATCATTTCCTTTTTGATATTCATTATAAAAATGAATAAAATCAAAATAAATATCATTCGCGTCAAAATGGCGCAAATCTAAACAACACGGCTTCACATTTTTCAATATTTTCGTGTCCATCCCGAATCGGACATCAAAATCATATTTTAATCCTTTACAGAATAATATTTAAAATATTCATTATTTTAAAATATTCGTTCCTTTTGAATTGGAATCAGACATAGTCTATTACCATATAATGTTATTTATATGGATTTCATGTGCACATGTACACCACAATAATCATACACAGTCAACCATCATCCAGAGTGCATTACACAACTGCATAAGCATTAAATATAAATAATTAACGCTTACAACAGTCAGTCAACCAATCGATTGACATACAACTAAAAAATTGGGATTAGTGTATGTCAAATATCATCCCAATACCCGTGTGGGGTTTCAACCAACAAATACTGCATATTATTTGTTTAGTTAAGCGATATGTAAAATTTATCGTCCCAATCAGTGTTAGTTAAATGGGTGTACATAAACAAATCGTCCGATTTGTAAAGAATTTTATCGTGTTCACACATACGTTAAAAATTATATTTTTAATGATAAAATATTTATTTCAATACATGAATATTTTATATAGTTAATACATTCAATAAAAATAATATTTTTATTGTTTAAATATTTTATTCAACACATGATTATTTTATTCAGTTCATATACATATTAAAAATTATATTTTTAATGGAAAAAAATATTTATTTCAGAAAATTTCGACACTATAACGGCGTGATATTAAAACCGGAGTAATGTCTAGCATTACCCTCTCCTGACACTAGCTCACGCCATATACAAACTAATTTCAGTCCAATTCACAACCAAATCAAATCCAAACAAATAAATCAATCAATATCCAAATTTCCACAATACATTCCAAAAAAACAACTACAGTTTGTACAATGAATAGTGTCTGGGGCTTCTAAGCCCCGTCTGCATCCTAAAATATATTTAACTGTAAATTAATTAAAGTGAGGAGTTCTCTTATTGGGATCCACTCCATCGTTTTTTCTAATGCTCTGATTTGTTGTTCTGGCTGCAGAATTTGCATACGAGCTCCAATCTTCACGCCGTATTATTATCTAGCTTAAACGTGCTATTTCGAACAACTTTCGCCTAGTGGACTTTCTTCGGAAGCTGGTCCATTTCGCCAGAAATCGCGAAAAGACAGTATTTGGACAACTGACTTTGGACACATTTTCTGAACAACTCCGCAATCCAAAATATGACTTCCATATGCTTAAATCGAAGCGAAAATCGTGCTACTCGATTTTGGTACTGTGGAATTTTGGCCAGCGGGGCACGGTTTTGGAGATATGGGCTAAAACAGGTCAGGGTGCTTTATGTAAAAGATGAAATTTGCAAAAATCGAACTTTTGGTTGTGGAGGGGCTTACGGCCGAACTGAGTGGCGGGGGAGTAGCGGCGTCGGGTGCTTGGGCTAGGTGGAGGTGTGGTGGTCGGTCTGGTGGTGTAACAAGGGGTGGCGGCGTTGTCTAGTCGATTTGGGGGAGGGGTTTAGTCAGAGAAGAGGGAGGCTGGCGGGGGATTTGCGACGACGAGGTGGGGGGGAGGGGGGATCGCCAGTGGCGGCGCTAAGGGTAGCAGAGGCGACGGAGATGGGAATGTTTGAGAATTTGGGCCGACGGGTTTTGAAAGGGGCGGTGGACATTTTGAACCAAAGGGTAGGGTTTTGAGGTCTTTATAGGAAATTTATTATATTTAATTATTATTTAAATTCCAAAAATAGTTACTTATCAATTCGAACTCCAAATCAAACCCAAAGACTGTCGCCCCTAGCCAAATAACCCCATACAGGACATAATGGGATAAGTTCCTTAACCCAATTCGATTGTTACAATCAGTTTTCATCAAAGTTAAAATATAAATCAATTAAAATTGAATTTGAATGCACATTTTAATTTACTGAGGCCGTATACTAACTCAAAAATTCCAGTAAAAAATACATCTAGCTATGTTTCGACGATACGGTCCTAACAAAACTAACTTCGTCGAATTTGGAGACCATTTGAAAAATGGCCATTTTCTAGTCGATTAAATTCAAACTAGAATTACCAAACACGTTTAAATTTACAACGCTCACATATTAACTCAAAAAATTATGAAATTTGGAATCTAGCAATAATTTGACATTTCGGATCCAGCAAAAGTTGTTTTGTCGAAAACGGAGGTCGTTTGCAAAATGGCTATTTTCAAGGGCTATATATTATTTTAAATATATGTAAATTCCATCGCGACTATTCTGAATTTTAAATTGGACATAACATTCAATTCTCATTATGAAATGAAACACCCCACCTCCGTTAGGGTCACTCTCAAAAGGAATGACCTAATTTTGGTGGAGGTTTATAAGTATAAGTCACAGATATACAAGACAGACATAAGAACACATATTTGTAAACAGCGGAAAAACAACAACTTTTATTTCATAAAAGCAAATACGTGTTACAACACATCACCATGATTGTCTTACATCTTTTCCCAAAACATAACATAACACTTTCATAATCTGTCTTGATTACATTATTTAAAGAAGCATAAATAAAACATAGGTAAACTGCAAAGACCCCATAGTGGTTGTCCAAAGCCATAGTTCAAGACGAAAAGGACCAAGCAATACATTTCTCTTCTTCAAGCTGGATGTTAAGGCTGGTCAAGCTGCAGTGTTCCCTCCCTGTGGACCTGGGGGGGGGGGGAAACGGAAGAAAAGAAGACGAAAGAAAAGTAGAGTCAGACATAAAGCCTGAGTAAGTATAGTACTATTCTGTCTATGAATAAAGAACTGGGTATGATAAGTATAAACAAGAAGTGTGAAAGCACTATAACTTGGTTAAGTTGTCTAGGGTCGAATATACTACCGTACCCCATGATAATCTCTGAACCCATATAAACTAGTTTCCAACTGGCACCCCATAATCAGGGTGATGTGAACCATTCTATGATGATCGGCTCCTACTCGCATAGTTACATGTGTCTTACGGCCCCCGATGTCGTAGTTACCTATGCTGGTCCCACCATGGGGTGTATCAAGTCCCATGGTGGCGGCCCGACACAGTCTTAGAATGCACAGGTATGCTACTGGTGTCCAGTGCCTTATTTTTCTGCGCCGGAGTGTTTGCACGCCCGCACCCCGTTAGAACCTACACTGCTACACCACCGCCGTCGATTTGACCTCTTACAATCAGCCCAGTAATCGTGCCCCACCCTGCCTAGTTTCAGGGTATCCTGATACACCTTCTAGGGTTACTGCTGAAAAGGGTCCCCCGTTACTAGGTTTTCTATCTCTAGCCAACATGCTAAGTTGGTTAAGTGTTTTCCTAACCTAACCCCACCAGTCCGTTTAATTTAGCATGTTCCATTTTGATTAAGTCTTTAGTTCACTTAATCCTAACAATCCTGACTCAGCCTTAATTGTCTTATTAAGGCCCTGACCTCTCACATTAGATAGGTATTGTTGTGGCTGCCTGTTGCTGGTTGGTTCCGGGCAGTCTTACGCCACAACTCAGTCTAACCTCGGGTCCTTATTGGGCTCCACGTTTAACCTCCCACATTGGATAGGTATTGTTGTGACTACTGGACAGCCAGGCGGTTCCGGCAGGTTTACATCACAACTCAATCCAACCTCGGGTTAAACACATCGTATGTTCTACATTTACATATTTTGTCTTTCTTCTTTATTTTTCTTATATGTAAATATTTGCGGCCCATTATTAAGTTAATGGTGTAAAGGTTACACCAATCATGGGCCCAACCCATACTTGAATTTGGGCCCTTCTATTTTATATTTTCATTCATTAGTAATTTTAACCCAACGTTATTTTCCCCCGTTTAACACGTCCGTCTATTATATATATGTTGGGCTTAGCCTTTTAAAGCCCAACTTAGCCATGCGAAAAGGGGAGGCTTAAAGCGTGATTACATACACAAAAAGGGGAATGTGAGCGCATGAACTTGCAATGTGACGTTGGAACTACAAAATAGAAACTGGTGTACTTGCATAGTAGTAACATATACTTTGGTCATAAAGCATAAGTGACATGAATCAAAGCATGTAAACTTGTAGTTGAGATAAGAATCTAAATTGGATATCATTATTGACACATAGTCTTAACTACAACATAAACCTATATTTTTATTTAGGCATAATGTCAAACATAAGCAAGTCATGTTCATAAGATTACTACATGTCTACAAAGGTGCCTACTCTTGTGACTAATACAAAAGTATAGTTAAATTTGTTCACATAACCATGGCATAAATATTTCTAACATGAAATCATGATTTTTACTTTAGTCATGCAAACTTGCAAAAAGGGATTTTTAATCTAACCTAGCTATGTACCACATATATCATCATATAATTCTTGTAAACAATATAGACTCAATTATGCAAAATATCAATCATAGCCTAGTCATTTTCATAAGTTTGCAAATAGGTTTTCTAGTAGCATGACTTAATACATAGATCATGATGCCAAATTTTCAACATAATTTCGTATGGACTATGATAACCCAAACTTATTCCAATTACTTCACAAAAATGATGTTTGTATAAAAATACACATTATGATGGCATAGTAGCAAAACCCCAAACTTGCATGAGTTTCAATTAAACAACTACATACATGTGGCTTCAACAAGGATTACATAATTTGCGAATATTCCAACGTATACTTGCATAAAACTACCGCATGTAGTTTTTCATAACTGAACAACATAATTCGAGAATATCCAAACGTATACAATATTCCAAATCGATAAGAACCATAGTAACGCACAAATTATGAATTATTTATCACCACCATCAAGTATACAAACCAACACAGTTATTTGTTCATACCAAAATAATACTCTACTTACAATGGTGAGGCGAATTCTCAAATTTAGGGATTTGAAGATGCGGTTTGATTTGATTGAGTTGCTTTATGCCTTAGAATTTGCCTCCTAATCCTCTCTCCAATTGGTGGCTACCCCTAGTCGTTCCTCAGCAACATGGCGGCTTTGTTCTTTATTTTTGAATGAATAGACTACGGTTGAGTCTAGGGTCATTTTTATAGGGGTAATGAACTGATTAGGACCATTGATGTTGCTAGGTTAGATCGTAGCCATTCATCCTAAAGAGAGACCAATTAGAGCCTGCCACCTAGCCCTAATGACAAAGCAGTCTACAGAAAATCGACCAACATAGAATAGGCCAGCCAGGTTAGACTGGATTCGACCTGGCTCTGGACCAGGTCGACATGCCTGTCGACAGCCCTGTCGACAGCCCTGTCGACCTGGCTAGACCAGTTCGACAGCCCAGTCGACCTGGGTGCGTTAGGCGGGTGTTTTTCCGCCCTGGCCCATTGGGCCCCATTTTGGAATTTTAAACTGTTTTATTCTGTTTGAATTTTAAACTTAATTCAGAAACTTCCGAAGGCCATATCTTCTTCATACGGACTCCGTTTTTCGAAAACTCGGACTCTATTTCGCGTATTTTTCCGAGACGAACGCAATGGCGTATCCCGTTTCCCTTAGTTCTTTGATTTCAATTTCATTATACTTTAATTTGTGAATTTCACAGTTATAGAATTCGCGGGGTGTTACATTCTCCCCCACTTAAAAGGATTTCGTCCCCGAAATCTTCAAGTTAGGAGGAATGTATATCCTAACATCCAATCATCCATCTACTCATCCATCAAACATGAGCATCCATTGTCCTTAAAAGACTTCTAATGCTTCATGATCATATGCGAAGTGTGTGTGTACATGTATTTATCTAATGCAAAATCAGGCAGTTCACTGATTCAGTTGACCTCCTTAATGCGAATTATGTAGGTGCCATGAATCCATTATGTATGCAATTTTTTCCTATTCGTGATTCTATATAAGTGCACAATCATTCAATACAAATGCAACATCCACATGACAACACATTAGAGTTCAATCATATACGAAGGCAACCATATATGCATACGCAATATGAAGTGACTGAGCCGATCTAAAACCTAGATTGTGTGTGTGTATATGCAACCACGAGCAACCACTAGCAATCACTTGCAACAATTTGCAACCATCATCCATAACATGTTTCAATTACATGTTTCCATCCAAAGGGTTTCTACCTAAAAGATAAGGTCGAGGAAATATACCTAAAAGATAGATAAAAGCGCAACTTAAGGAAAAGGAAAGATCAAGGATGTACCCTCGAACAGAAAAGGGTAGGCAGTGCGTATTCTCGCTTCAGTTTCCTAAGTCGCGTCTCCCTCGGCGTCGCTCCACTGGACTTTGACAAGCTTGACTTCACGGTTGCGTAGCTTCTTCACTTCCGTTCCTAATATGCGTGTTGGAACTTTTCTTATGGTTGCTTCGCATTCCACTTCGGCCTCTTCGAGGATATTTGGCTCTACCACCTCAGCAGACTCATGTAGACATTTTCGGAGATGTGAAACGTGAAAAACATTGTGGACTCCGGCCAACTTCTCGGGTAGCTCTAATCTATAGGCCATTTTACCAATTTTCTCAATGATAGGGAACGGCCCTACGAACCTTGGTGCTAGCTTTCCTGTGGTTCCAAAACGAACAACGTTTCTTACTGGTGATACCTTGAGAAAAACTCTGTCTCCAACCTCAAATTCAAGGTCGGTTCTTCTCTTGTCGGCATAGGACTTTTGCCTGTCTTGGGTCGTCTTCATCCTTCTTCGTATTAAGTCTACATTCTCTGAAGTCTCTCGGATCATATCTGGTCCAAGTATGAGCTTATCAGTAGACTCCCACCAGCAAGTGGGCGATCGGCACGGTCTTCCATATAAAGCTTCGAAGGGCGCCATTCCGATGGTTGCTTGATAGCTGTTGTTGTAGGCAAATTCCACCAAAGGAAGGTGGTCTTCCCATGTCCCTCCGAAGTCAAGGACGCATAGCCTTAAAAGGTCTTCCAAAACTCTGTTTACTCTCTCTGTTTGGCCGTCGGTTTGGGGATGATAGGCTGTGCTTAAGCATAACTGCGTTCCTACTGCTTCTTGCAGACTCCGCCAAAACTCACTGGTGAAGATGGGGTCTCGATCACTAACAATGCTAGAGGGTATTCCATGGAGTCGAACGATTTCCTTGAGGTAAAGTGATGCTAGGGATGAGGCAGTTCTTTTACTTTTGACAGGTAAAAAGTGGGCGCTTTTAGTAAGCCTATCCACTATTACCCAAATGCTAGTGTTGCCTCTCCTAGACCTAGGCAGCCCATCGATGAAGTCCACTGAGATGCTATCCCACTTCCACTGCGGGACCTCCAGAGGATGTAGCAGTCCGCCAGGCTTTTTCTGTTCCGCCTTAACCTGTTTGCACACCATGCACTTAGAAACGAACTCTGCCACGTCCTTTTTCATGCCGTTCCAGAAGAAAGTCCTATTTATATCTTTGTACATTTTATCTCCGCCTGGGTGTATCGTCATCTTGGAGTGATGTGCTTCCTCGAGAACCTTCTTTACTAAGTCTTTTGTCTGTGGGACGCATAGTCTTCCGTCTCGCCTTAGCAACCCCTTATCGTCGATGGAGTATCTGTTGAGGTGACTTGAAGTCTCACCCCTAATTAGCCTATCAATTGTTTCCACAAGCTGAGGGTCTTCGCGTTGTGCTGTCCCTACTGAATCCACTAAAGTTGGGCGCACTTCGAGAGATGCTAGCAAGCCTGGTACGAAATCGGAGGAGGGCCTAAAGTCGAAGCTGGCTATAAACTCTAGGCTTTGTCTTTCAACAAATAACGGGCTTAGGGTTAATTTCTTTCGGCTCAACGCGTCTGCCACTACGTTGCCTTTGCCCGGAGTGTAGGAGATTTCGAAATCGTACGAGGCAAGAAACTCCATCCATCTCTGTTGCCTCAAGTTAAGATCCTTCTGCGAGAAAAGATATTTCAACGATTTATGGTCAGTGTAAAGTTCGAACTTCTCACCTAGGAGATAGTGTCGCCAAGACTTGAGTGCAAAGACGATGGCGGCTAACTCAAGATCGTGGGTTGGGTAGTTCTTTTCATGCACTTTCAACTGCCTTCTGCCATAAGCTACTACCCTTCCTTCTTGCATTAAGACGGCGCCTAGCCCTGTCCCACATGCATCCGTATAAACAGTGAACATCTTGCTCCCATCTGGCAGCGTCAAAACTGGGGCTGTTGTAAGAGCCCTTTTCAGTCGTTGGAAAGCAAACTCACAATCCAAATCCCAATTGAATACTAGATTCTTCTTAGTCAATCTCGTGAGTGGAGCTGAGATTTTCGCAAAATCCCTTATAAACTTTCGATAGAAACCTGCTAGTCCTAGAAAGCTTCGGACCTCAGTTGCATTCCTTGGTGTCTTCCAATCCTGTACCGCCACTACCTTAGCAGGGTCCACTGCTAACCCTTGTTTGGATACTATGTGCCCAAGGAACCTCACCTCTTCTCTCCAAAAGTGGCATTTGGAGAATTTGGCTTTTAGTTGATGGACTCGCAAAGTTTCCATGATTGCCCTTAAGTGCTGAGCATGTTCCTCTTCACTCTTTGAGAAGATAAGGATATCATCTACGAAGACCACTACGAATTTGTTGAGGAAATCTCTAAATACCCTACTCATCAAGTCCACGAAGTAAGCAGGTGCATTTGTCAAGCCGAAAGGCATGACGAGCCATTCAAAGAAGCCGTCTGGGGTTCTGAACGCCGTTTTATCGATGCTATCTTCAGCCACCCTTAGCTGATGAAAACCGGTTGCTAAATCGAGTTGGGAGAAAACAGACGCTCCTACAAGCTGGTCAAACAAATCGTCAATTCTAGGGAGAGGGTGCCTATTCTTTTTCGTTAGCTTGTTGAGCTCCCTATAGTCAACACATAGACGGAGTGAACCATCCGCCTTTGTAGCGAACACCACTGGAGCGCCCCATTCTGAAATGCTTCTCCTAATGAACCCCTTTTCTAGAAGCTCTTTAATCTGTTTACTGATCTCTTTCCTTTCTCGTGGAGCCATGTGTCTAACGGGCAACGCAACGGGCTTTGCATTATCTACAAGATATATGCGGAAGTCTATTTCCCGCTTCGGAGGCAAGCCCTTCACCTCTTCGAAGACATCCGGATATTCCCGGACCACTCTAACTGATTGCAAATTTTCAACAGAGGCATCTAGTGATTCAAGATAACTAAGCATAACCGCATACGAGGGATTACAAGAAATTTCCAAAGTATTACCGAGCTGGGTTAGGAGCCTAACAACCCTTTTCTCACAATCAAGGATGGCCCCATTACTGGATAGCCAATCCATACCCAAAATCAAACCATAACCCGAAAAGCCCAAAACAAAGGCACTACATTGAAATTCTACACTTAGAATAGAAATTTTCAATCCCACACAGATCAAAGACAAATGAGCTGGGCCCCCAATTGGGTTTGAAACAATTAAGGGGTCCTCTACCATACTAGTTTTTAGGTGCAGAGATTCTACTAAAGCAGACGAGATAAAGGAGTGTGATGCGCCAGAATCAAATAAATTGCGAACGGGGTGATCATAAAGATAAACTACGCTTTCTACAGAAGTATTTATACCTCGCTGTTGCAGAGGTGGCGCTTCCAGCACATGAACCTGTGCCCCTGGGGTGGATCCAGCCCTCTGCCCCTGTCCTCGTTTCTTTGGGCAGTCCTTAGCCCTATGGCATGTCTCTCCGCAAGAAAAGCACCCACCATTCTCCTTGGCCTTCTTTTTCGGGCAGTCTTTTACTAAGTGCCCACTTTGCCACAGAAATTGCACTTCCTCTTCTCTTTGTTGCCTTTCCCGCCTTTCTTAAAGTCTGTCTTCTTAGGCTGCAAACCCTCTTTCTTCCCTTGAGAGCTTTCTACCTTTGTCTCCTTCTTGCCCTTATCCTCTTCATTCAGCAATGCCATTTGCACCAATCTTTCATACGTGGCTCCCATGGGTATATGGGTCATGGCCAAACTGTGTAATGGCTCATTCAACCCTTTGACGAAACGGAGAGCCTTCTTGTGCGGGGTATTGACTAGGTCAAGCCCAAACCTAGCCAGCTCATCGAACTGATTCACATACTCTCTGACTGTCTTGTCCCCTTGCTTAAGAAATAAGAATTTTTCCAACTGCAAACTTCTTTCCGCATCTGAGACAAATTTAGTCTCAAACCTTGCCCTAAAGTCCTCCCATGTCTCTACTGGTCTTTCAGCATTAGTGACTTCCCACCAGTAGGAAGCCTCGCCCTTTAATAGCCACACTGCCAATTGTATTTTTTGTCTATCCTCTACCTCAAAGATGATGAATAGGTCCTCAGTTTCTTTCAGCCAATTCCTAGCTGCCACGAAGGACTCAGTTCCATGGAAATCCTTTCCTCCCATAGCTTTAAAATCTTTACATATCTTAGCGAATGTGTTTCCCCGTGGAAGAGGTGGAGGAAAAGGTGCTGCTGCTGCTGGATGATTTCCTTCAGCTGGGGGAGGAGGAACGGTAGGACCTGGCTGAGTGGCCCTTGCTTCTAAGAACCGTCTAAACCAACCAGGTATTGGTATCCCTTCCGGCAAGTTAAGTTCTTGGGACATGCTGAAACAAAAAGGATAGATTCAAAACGAAGGATAAGAGATAATACCTATGGCTTTGGGGAGTGGCCTTTGCCTTTTTAAAATAAAATAACATTTTTCTTTTTTTAAAAATGCTTCTTTAAATTTCTTTTTTGAAAATAATTTTTCAAAACTTTTTATCTTATCTGGTAAACCTCTGCTCTGATACCAAGTGAAACACCCCACCTCCGTTAGGGTCACTCTCAAAGGGAATGCCCTAATTTTGGTGGAGGTTTATAAGTATAAGTCACAGATATACAAGACAGACATAAGAACACATATTTGTAAACAGCAGAAAAACAACAACTTTTATTTCATAAAAGCAAATACGTGTTACAACACATCACCATGATTGTCTTACATCTTTTCCCAAAACATAACATAACACTTTCATAATCTGTCTTGATTACATTATTTAAAGAAGCATAAATAAAACATAGGTAAACTGCAAAGGCCACATAGTGGTTGTCCAAAGCCATAGTTCAAGACGAAAAGGACCAAGCAATACATTTCTCTTCTTCAAGCTGGATGTTAAGGCTGGTCAAGCTGCAGTGTTCCCTCCCTGTGGACCTGGGAGGGGAAACGGAAGAAAAGAAGACGAAAGAAAAGTAGATTCAGACATAAAGCCTGAGTAAGTCTAGTACTATTCTGTCTATGAATAAAGAACTGGGTATGATAAGTATAAACAAGAAGTGTGAAAGCACTATAACTTGGTTAAGTTGTCTAGGGTCGAATATACTACCGTACCCCATGATAATCTCTGAACCCATATAAACTAGTTTCCAACTGGCACCCCATAATCAGGGTGATGTGATCCATTCTATGATGATCGGCTTCTACTCGCATAGTTACATGTGTCTTACGGCCGCCGATGTTGTAGTTACCTATGCTGGTCCCACCATAGGGTATATCAAGTCCCATGGTGGCGGCCTGACACAGTCTTAGAATGCACAGGTATGCTACTGGTGTCCAGTGCCTTATTTTTCTGCGCCGAAGTGTGTGCACGCCCGCACCCCGTTAGAACCTACACTGCTACACCACCGCCGTCGATTTGACCTCTTACAATCAGCCCAGTAATCGTGCCCCACCCTGCCTAGTTTCAGGGTATCCTGATACACCTTCTAGGGTTACTGCTGAAAAGGGTCCCCCGTTACTAGGTTTTCTATCTCTAGCCAACATGCTAAGTTGGTTAAGTGTTTTCCTAACCTAACCCCACCAGTCCGTTTAATTTAGCATGTTCCATTTTGATTAAGTCTTTAGTTCACTTAATCTTAACAATCCTGACTCAACCTTAATTGTCTTATTAAGGCCCTGACCTCTCACATTAGACAGGTATTGTTGTGGCTGCCTGTTGCCGGTTGGTTCCGAGCAGTCTTACGCCACAACTCAGTCTAACCTCGGGTCCTTATTGGGCTCCATGTTTAACCTCCCACATTGGATAGGTATTGTTGTGACTACTGGACAGCCGGGCGGTTCCGGGCAGGTTTACATCACAACTCAATCCAACCTCGGGTTAAACACATCGTATGTTCTACATTTACATATTTTGTCTTTCTTCTTTATTTTTCTTATATGTAAATATTTGCGGCCCATTATTAAGTTAATGGTGTAAAGGTTACACCAATCATGGGCCCAAACCATACTTGAATTTGGGCCCTTCTATTTTATATTTTCATTCATTAGTAATTTTAACCCAACGTTATTTTCCCCCGTTTAACACGTCCGTCTATTATATATATGTTGGGCTTAGCCTTTTAAAGCCCAACTTAGCCATGCGAAAAGGGGAGGCTTAAAGCGTGATTACATACACAAAAAGGGGAATGTGAGCGCATGAACTTGCAATGTGACGTTGGAACTACAAAATAGAAACTGGTGTACTTGCATAGTAGTAACATATACTTTGGTCATAAAGCATAAGTGACATGAATCAAAGAATGTAAACTTGTAGTTGAGATAAGAATCTAAATTGGATATCATTATTGACACATAGTCTTAACTACAACATAAACCTATATTTTTATTTAGGCATAATGTCAAACATAAGCAAGTCATGTTCATAAGATTACTACATGTCTACAAAGGTGCCTACTCTTGTGACTAATACAAAAGTATAGTTAAATTTGTTCACATAACCATGGCATAAATATTTCTAACATGAAATCATGATTTTTACTTTAGTCATGCAAACTTGCAAAAAGGGATTTTTAATCTAACCTAGCTATGTACCACATATATCATCATATAATTCTTGTAAACAATATAGACTCAATTATGCAAAATATCAATCATAGCCTAGTCATTTTCATAAGTTTGCAAATAGGTTTTCTAGTACAAAAGCATGACTTAATACATAGATCATGATGCCAAATTTTCAACATAATTTCATATGGACTATGATAACCCAAACTTATTCCAATTACTTCACAAAAATGATGTTTGTATAAAAATACACATTATGATGGCATAGTAGCAAAACCCCAAACTTGCATGAGTTTCAATTAAACAACTACATACATGTGGCTTCAACAAGGATTACATAATTTGCGAATATTCCAACGTATACTTGCATAAAACTACCGCATGTAGTTTTTCATAACTGAACAACATAATTCGAGAATATCCAAACGTATACAATATTCCAAATCGATAAGAATCATAGTAACGCACAAATTATGAATTATTTATCACCACCATCAAGTATACAAACCAACACAGTTATTTGTTCATACCAAAATAATACTCTACTTACAATGGTGAGGCGAATTCTCAAATTTAGGGATTTGAAGATGCGGTTTGATTTGATTGAGTTGCTTTATGCCTTAGAATTTGCCTCCTAATCCTCTCTCCAATTGGTGGCTACCCCTAGTCGTTCCTCAGCAACATGGCGGCTTTGTTCTTTATTTTTGAATGTATAGATTAGGGTTGAGTCTAGGGTCATTGTTATAGGGGTAATGAACTGATTAGGACCATTGATGTTGCTAGGTTAGATCGTAGCCATTCATCCTAAAGAGAGACCAATTAGAGCCTGCCACCTAGCCCTAATGACAAAGCAGTCTACAGAAAATCGACCAACATAGAATAGGCCAGCCAGGTTAGACTGGGTTCGACCTGGCTCTGGACCAGGTCGACATGCCTGTCGACAGCCCTGTCGACAGCCCTGTCGACCTGGCTAGACCAGGTCGACAGCCCAGTCGACCTGGGTGCGTTAGGCGGGTGTTTTTCCGCCCTGGCCCATTGGGCCCCATTTTGGAATTTTAAACTGTTTTATTCTGTTTGAATTTTAAACTTAATTCAGAAACTTCCGAAGGCCATATCTTCTTCATACGGACTCCGTTTTTCGAAAACTCGGACTCTATTTCGCGTATTTTTCCGAGACGAACGCAATGGCGTGTCCCTTTTCCCTTAGTTCTTTGATTTCAATTTCATTATACTAATTTGTGAATTTCACAGTTATAGAATTCGCGGGGTGTTACATGAAATCTAGACATTTCACATTCATTAGAAAGATATTATTAAACAAATTCAAATGTTTCTTGTTTTACTGAAATCTGATTTATTTTGAATCATATACATTCATTTGATATTTAAAATCGAATTTTGAAACTACAGCGCCATTTCAGGCTCGTTTTATAATTAAAATAAATTTATTCGTTCTAACTTCAATTTAAATAAATTTTTAGTCGTTATTTTTTAAAATAAATGATTTTAAATATTCAAAATCCATTAAAATAGCTAAAATAAATTTTTTAAAAAAGTTTTGAAAATACGTGTTGTTACAATCTGCCCACTTAAAATCTTTTCATCCTCGAAAAGGAATGGAGCTGAAAGTTGTTTAACTAATCAACTCAACTTTCATTTTGGCGCTCATTCTTCAGCTTTTCAGTTTTTAAGAATTTTCAAATTCTTCAAAAATTTGGCTAGCACCTTTAATTTTTGAAAAATTTCTCCATAACCTCCTTTGTATTGGGAGACCTTTAAAACCGCAACTAGCCGCACAGGCCCTCGTCAATCCAAAAGAAAAAGAAAAAGCCAACTGACTCATAAAGTCATCAAAACCGAAGAAAGTAGTAAACATGTACCTATTTGTCGGGCATACAATTTTATTCCTCTTCTTAGTGTCCATGCTATGACCTGTTCAATGTATATACTTGCATGTATATATATATATATATATATATATATATATATATATATATATATATATATATATGTGCAATTCTAACAAATTTTCAATTCAGTTCAATATTAATTCAATTTGGCTAAATTTACCATCAATTCGCGTATTGGTTTTATTTATTCAACATTTTAATTAGTCAAACAAATTATCATACAACTTAACCAGCAATCAATTAGTTGAATAGCTTTTCAAACATATAACTTTAATATATACTCAAAATCATTTTTCAGTGTCAAATCACAACAATAAACCCTATCTAAGTATTTGGTTCTTACACCAGTCAATTGGAAATATATAGACATCCCACTTTCAAACTCGAAAAAAAAAATACTTATGATGTCGCGACATCACCAGAATTATTTCTGGGCGAATAGAGTGTGATTTTTTATCTATCCAATATATTCGAGACTTCGAATACACGTTAGTTACACGTATATTCAAAATCTTCATATATTCGATTATCCAAATTCAATATAAAATAAATATTCAAATACGTATAATAAAATATAAATTTTCAGAACAAAATTTGTTTTCATTTTTTATTTTAAAAATAATACTCTTCAGACTCATTCTAAGATACTACTGATCCCATCTCTAATGAGTCATTCTCATTGGATATAACTAATCCAATCTCTAATGAATTGTTTCGTTTGGTTCTAATGTGACTTGTTCTCGAGCTCTGTAAACCAAAGCTCTGATACCAAAATATAACGACCCGAACATCCCGGCCGGCCAAAACCGAACAAGAAGGCTGACTGCTTTGAGAACAAGACTAATCGAAACGCAAAAAGAAGAACATTTCATTACTTATTACAACAATTTACATCAGAATACAAGAATATAACAGAGTATGATTAAATATTACACAATGGAAAATATCAGAGATTTAAAATTACAATGCAGCGGAAAAATAATAAATAACACAACTGAAAGAAATACACGGATATAGAGCTTTATGAGTATAGTTCCACCTGTAAATCCAGGATCCTGTGAATATAATATCTGAAAAACCAAAACTAGCTGCCCATGTGGAAAATAGGGGCAACCAGAGTTTAGGTTAACACAATAATCTCTTGGTCAGACATGTGACTGGTGTGAGAAAAACAGTTATAAACTTGACTTTAAAATCAGATATACCAAGGGACAATGCCATATAACACGGAATGGGTTTACCCCCAAGAATATCAATGCATAAAAATTTGTAAACAATGCAATGCTTTTTTTTGAAAAATGAAGCAATTATAAGACTCAGGTCCCATCATACAATGCAACTGTAACGACCCGCGTTCTACACATCAAAGGATCGTAGAATATTTATTTCATTCACATACGAAGTCGTATGGTCATGTAACTTTGGGAGACGACAATTGGGGTCATTTCCCATGTTCATGATTTTTGCCGATTTTTAAATAACCATTTTACCCCTAGTTGGTACTATTTTGGCCATAACTTTTGATTGGAAAGGAGTTTTGACCGGAAACTATTTCCATTGGCTCTGGATGATGGTTTACAATTCCGTAGAGTGGTCACATTAGCCAAACGGACTTACCATTTGGGAGACATGGCTGAAACAAGTTTCATATGGTGAAAAACAGCTTAATTGGGCTTAACCGGGTAATTAACAGCTAGGCCCAATGGGGAATTTCGGGATTAGGGTTATGAGGAGGCTGAAATCAGTTAGAGAACGATCTTATTTTCATTTTTCAGCCGCCACTTTCATTCTTGAACCCTAACAATGGCCGCCAACATCTAGAAACATCCCCAAATCACTTTCTAATCAAGGATTAATCTTAGCAACATCAAATCAAGTAGAAATAGCACCAAATCAGTATTAGAGCTGCTGTTAGACATCAGTATTCACCCAAATCAGCGAGGTTTCAGTTCTAAGGATTTTATATGTGGCCAAGTTGAGTGATTTGCATAGTTTTGCACTAATTATGGTTAATTAAGGGTAATTAGTGAAGATTAGCGAATTTATACATTAATAAATTCTGGAAAAATATTTATAAATTCTAAAATAATGTTTTAGACCTCTGTTAGAAATTTGGTTTACTTTGATTAAGTTTTGCTAATCATGTCATTAGTTTTACTTAAACATGCTTATGGGAAAATATGGGGTTTTGGTTATATTTGATCCGTTTTGACATGTAAATTCATTGTTTTGGTGTTTGTGGTTAGTTTGCTATGTTGCTATGACTGTTTGGAATGATTTGTGGTTGTTTAAAAAAGTTAGATTGGTCGAAAACGTCTTCGAATGGCGTAAACAAATCACTGGAAAAGTTGCATAAAGTTGTGCAGGGTTTCGGATCGGATCGGGTGATGGGCTCAGATCGGATAGGAGAGATGGGCAAGGAATCCGGACCGAACTGAAGTCTGGCACAAAGGAAGTTTGGCAAGAAGGAAGGCCATTTCTTAGAGTTGGAGTTGGACAGAGGATCGGATCGGAGCTAAGGAGCGGGATCGGATCGGAGCAGGCAAGCAAGCGGGATCGGATCAAAGCAGGTAAGCTGGAGCAGGAGGGACCAACCGAACCGAATGGAGCATGGCACACCCGAACCGAACCACTTCGGAGAATCCGAACCGAACCGAATGGAGCATGTCACACCCGAACCGAACCACTTCGGAGAATCCGAACCGAACCGAGCTAAAAGAGGGACACCGAACCGAGCCGTACCCAGGAGCGTACTAAGAGGCACTAGACCGAACCGATCCGATGAGGACTGGAGCACTATGCATATCCAAACCGAACTGTATGTGTGTTATTACTACTACGTGACGACTGCTTTGAAGACCAACTCCAATTCGATCAAAACCCGAGATGCAAAGGAAGTCCAAATAGGAAGTAGAACTCAGGATCCAGTTGGGAACCAATGAGTGAGCTTCATGATTGGGCTTTTCTGCGGGACGTGTGCAAAGGGGTTGTCGATGTATGTAGCTTTGAATCAATATGTGTAGGGAGTAAGTAAACGGATTCAGGGCCACAGTGGCCTAGGTATGACTAAAGGGGCTATAGACCAATGAAGTGGGGTCCTTTGTAAAGATTTAGTCATGACTCCATGTGGTAAGCTTGGTAGTAGCAGTAGTTGTACAAGTCGAACTCCGTCACTACTTCAATGGGTCTAGTGATTGACAATGGTGGACATCGTATGCTTTACGCATTGATTGAGATAAGTGAGGATGGTTGCTATGGTTGATATGTTTTCCATCATTATGACATGCATACCCCCACCCTGTATTCTTTACACCATCTGTTTAGTGGCACCCGAGAGTATTGTACGGTATGTAGTGCTAACCTTTAGTTGCAGGTCCAGGTTCAGGTATGGTTTAGTATACCTGTTATTGTTCTGTTTAGCTGCTTATCGCTCATACCAGACTTTTTGTCTGACCCAGAGTTTTATGTCTCTTCTTATTACTCTGGTTGCTCACACGAGCAGACTAGAAACAGGTTAGCTGGTAATGCGCGAGTAGCTGATTCGGAGGCGAGCAGGAGGCTTCCACGTATGATATATAGATATTCTCCCTGTGTCATTAGTGGTCGCTACATGGGCATTAGCAGTGTACCTCCTTTATCTTGCTTTTGCTTTTTTTGAGACAGTCTTTAAAGTTGTAATAATGTAGGCTTTGGATCATAAGCTGTACTTGGATTTTCCGCTGCTATGTTAGTTTGTTTTCAGCTTATGTACTGTCTCACCTGTTTTATGTCAAGTTATGTTGTTATTATATTTTGTTCCATGCGCTGTGAGACATTCTACAGGTTCCTTGTTAGTTAATTCTCTTCTTTCCATTCTTTGGCGACTGTTCCGTGCTAGTCGGGCATGTGTACAGCGCACCTTCGGAGGAAATGCAGGCTGGTGCGGGGTGGGCCGTCACACTTGGTATCAGAGCTCTAGGTTGCGCAGCTAACCTAGGGAAGTCATCAGGGAGAGATAGTATACGTATATGAGCAAGCGTATTTGTGATTGCTTTGGTTTTCAAAAGCTATATATATATATATATATATATATATGTACTATTAGTAGTATAAGGATGAAGTCGTACTGCACTAGCACCACTATGGAGATGGTTAATCGTTTTCTCTGTGCAGATTAAGCGATGAGGCGATACGCAAGGGGTGCCGGTAGGGGAGCCAATAATGGGAATGCTGCTGACATGAGGACGATGTTTACTGACCTCATGAGGAAGATGCTTAGGGATGTGCAGAGGGAAGCTCCCAATGGTGGTGGTCCAATAGTGCAGGCACCTAGGGCCGATTTCACCAAGCTGAATAAGGGTTATACTAGTCTTGGTCGGAAGCCGTTCCATGGAACGGAATCGGCCACGGATGTTCAGGATTGGCTGGATAGCTGCGAATGTATCTTCGAAGACTTGGGTATCGAGGATGCGATGAAGAGAAGGCTAGCATCCCATCAACTGCAAGGACGAGCAATGAATTGTTGGAATGCTATAAAGGCAGCTACTCCCGGGGATCAGATTACTTGGGAACAGTTTAAGGTTCGGTTTAGCGAGAAGTTCATCCTAGCTGCCCAGAAATCAGTGTTCTTTAAGAGATTTTTGGAACTAAAGCAAAATGGCAGAGCTGTCTCGGAGTATATTGCCAAATTCGACACTTTGTCGAAGTATGGGTTATCTCTTATTGATACTGCCGAGAAGAAGAACGAGAAGTTCATAACTGATTTGGATCAGTACTTAGGGGAAAGGCTTATTAACCACATCGATGAGACGTTTGAATCGATTGTGGGGAAAGCATTGAGGTTAGAGAGCCTTTACCCTAAGCCGAAGACTGTGGTTGCATCTGCAGAGGAGCCAAAACCACAAGCAAGTGGTGGAGGTAATATGGTTCTCAGAATAAGAGGAAGCAGAATCAGACTAAGGATGGTCAGCAGAAAAAGAATAAGCAAGATGTTGAGTGCTTCAGCTGTGGTAAGAAGGGCCATTATGCTAGTAATTGTCGGGCCAAGCCAGCGGATAGGATGTGCTTCAACTATGGCCAAGTGGGACATCACAAGGACAAGTGTCCGCAACCCCCTAAAGAAAAGCAAATGGTGAAAGCATATGCCCGTAATTCTATTCCTTCTTCGTCGAATGCCCCAACCGCGGCGGAGAAGGGAAAGAATGTCGTCATTCAAGGTATGCTTTCTGTTTATGTTGTTCCTGTTAGAGTTTTGTTTGACACCGGAGCTTACAGTTCTTTCATATCTAGTGACCTGGTAGATAGGTTGGGATTGGAGCCCGAGATTGTCGATAGACCTTTAGTAGTGACGAACCCGATTGGTGGTTCGACTAACCTTAGCATGATTTGTCGTAGTGTGTTCCTATCGAGTCATGGATGCATGTTTGTTTGTGATTGCTTTCTTTTGGGCTTTACTGGGTTTGGCATTATTTTGGGAGTAGATTGGCTCCAAAGATACGGGGTGGTGGTAGACTGTGAGGGCTTTTTGGTGACAGCTAGAGCGGACGATGAGCGGAGGGTAGTGTTTGGTGGTCTACCCAGTGAGGGGGTAATGGCTAGTTTTCTAAATTCCCTCGACATCCCGAATAGTGAGTTGTCAGGTTTGCCCATGTTTAGCCAGTATCCAAATGTCTTCGAGGAAGTGACCGGGCTTCCACCACACCGAGAGATTGAGTTTCGTATTGATTTATTGAAAGATGCCAGACCTATAGTGATGCCACTTCGTTGTATGGCACCAATGGAGCAGCGAGAGCTCGGGGTGCAAGTCAGCGATCTTTTGAAGAAGGGATTTATCAGAAGGAGTGTTTCTGAATGGGGAGCACCAGTTGTGTTTGCTACCAAGGCGGATGGTTCCGTTTGTTTGTATGTAGACTACCGCGAGTTGAATAAAATGACGAGGAAGAACAAGTATCCTCTACCACGGATAGACGATTTGTTCGATCAGTTGAGTGGCGCGAGAGTATTTTCTTAGTTGGATCTCGCGACAGGTTTTCATCAGCGTAGAGTAGAAGCTGAGAGTATAGCAAAAACGGCATTTCGGACGCCGTCAGGATTTTATTAGTGGTTGGTCATGCCATTCGGGCTGACCAATGCCCCAGCATATTTTGTGGATCTTATGAATAGGGTACTCAGAGATTAGTTGAATAAGTTTGTCCTTGTGTTCGTGGATGATATTTTGGTCTACTCGAGAACAGAGGAAGAACACAAGGAACATTTAAGAATAGTCATGGAGGTGTTGAGAAAATACCAATTGAAAGCAAAGTTTTCTAAGTGTCGCTTCTGGAGGAGGGAAGTGAGATTCTTGGGCCATATTGTTTCAAAGAATGGTATCGTCGTGGATCCTACGAAGGTGGCTATGGTACAAGATTGGTCTACGCCCAAGAATGCAACGGACATAAGAAGTTTCTTGGGGTTAGCTGGATATTATCGTAAGTTTATCCAAGACTTCTCCAAGATAGCAGCACCGTTGACACAGTTGACCAAGAAGAATCAAGCTTTCGTCTAGGACGAAAGGTGCAAGAATGCATTCAAGTGTCTAAAGGATAAGTTGATGTGTGCACCAGTGTTAGTCATTCCTAAGGGGAATGAAGAGATGACGGTATATACGGATGCCTGTGGTACCGGACTAGGTGTTGTATTGATGCAAGGCGGTAGGGTTGTAGCTTATGCAAGTCGACAACTGAAACCGCACGAGAAAAGATACCCTACCCATGACTTTGAATTAGCGGCGATCGTATTCGCACTAAAGATGTGGAGACATTATCTCTTGGGAGAAAGATTTGAGTTGTTTACTGATCATAAATCGTTAAAGTATCTTTTCTCTCAGAAAGATCTAAATCACCGGCAGCAAAGATGGTTGGAATTCTTAGCTTCCTATGATTTCGATATCGCATACACACCAGGAAAGGGTAATGCGGTAGCTAATGCATTGAGTAGAAGGCATGACAGTTTAGGGGCTATGTTTCTAGAATGGAATCAACTGGAGTACATCGCTGGGTATGATTTCAGGCCAAAGTGCGAATTGGATCCAGAAATGTTAGCAAGTTTGACGATCAGACCCACTTTGATTGAGCGGATTGGTTCCAGCCAGAGGAACGATCCTAACCTATTGGAAATCATCTCAAAGTTAAAGACGGGAATCGACGGAGAGATGAACAAGTATGGGGTTGATCGAGATGGATGGCTTAGGAAGAATGGAAAGCTTGTTGTACCCAATATCAATGGATTGAGAGATGAAGTGCTTAGAGAATGTCATCACTCAAAACTGACTATACATCCCGGTGGTAACAAGATGTATTGAGACATGAAGCGGACATACTACTGGGAAGGGATAAAAAGAGACGTGGGAAAGTTTATATCCAAATGCATGAATTGCCAGCTAGTTAAAGCTGAGCAAAAGAAGCCTAGTGGTTTGTTACAACCATTGGAAATTCCAGAGTGGAAATGGGAACAAGTGTCAATGGATTTCATTGATGGGTTACCAAGGACTAGATCGGGCCATGATAGCATTTGGGTAATTGTGGACCGATTGACCAAAAGTGCAAGGTTTATACCCGTCAAGTCAAACAGGACGGCAGCTAAGTTAGCGGAACTGTATATAAAGTGGGTAGTGAGGTTTCATGGAATACCCAAAGGCAAGGTGAGTGACCGAGATCCGTTGTTCACTAGTGGATTTTGGAAGAGCTTACAAGAGGCGTTAGGATCAGAATTACATCTCAGTACTACGTATCACCCTCAAACCGACGGTCAAACAAAAAGGGTGAATCATATATTAGAAGACCTCTTGTGAGCCTGTGTATTGGATTTTGGTGGATCATAGGATGACCATTTGCATCTAGTAGAGTTTGCATATAACAATAGTTACCAATCCAGTATTGGCATGGCTCCATTTGAAGCTTTGTACGGAAGACCGTGCAACTCACCGTCATGTTGGTAAGAAACTGGTGAGAAGTTTGGGCTTGGACCGGATGTGATAAGAGAAACATCAGACAAGATTAAAGTTATTCAACAGCGAATGAAGGCTGCCTAAGATAGGAAGAAAAATTATGCTGATAAAAGGAGAAGAGAATTAAAGTTCTCCATTGGCGATTTGGTGTTTGTCAAGATTTCTCCGTTGAAGAGCGTGATACGATTTGGCAGGAGAGGCAAGTTAGAACCAAGATTCGTTGGTCCATTCCCAGTTCTAGAGCAAATTGGAAATTTGGCATATAGAGTTGAATTTCCTGAGAAGATGGCATGAGTTCACAATGTGTTTCATGTTTCCCAGTTAAGGAAGTTCGTGCACGACCCAGATGTGACTATTTCACCTGATCATTTGGATGATATCGAAGTTGAACCCGAAGCGGTTGGGAACCGCAAGCCTATGCGTATTGTTGGGAGCGATACGAAGCAACTTCGAAGGAAAGCGGTGAATCTAGTCAAAGTTCAGTGGGGCGAGAATGAGAATGACTGTACTTGGGAGACAGAGGAGAGCATTAGGAAGACGTATCCAGAACTCTTCGCCTGGTAAGATTTTAACATCGATTTAGTCTTTCCGCATGCTAGGATAGGCTTGTTTGTTTGTTTTGCATGTTTGGTTGTTGTATGTGGCTGGTAGGCATGCAGGATCCTTTGTATGTTTTGGGTTAAGGAATTTCGGGGACGAAATTTCTTAAGGGGGGAGAGTGTAACGACCCGCATTCTACACATCGAAGGATCGTAGAATATTTATTTTTTTAACATACGAAGTCATATGGTCATGTAACTTTGGGAGACGACTATTGGGGTCATTTCCCATGTTCATGATTTTTGCCGATTTTTAAATGACCATTTTGCCCCTAGTTGGTACTGTTTTAGCCATAAATTTTGATTGGAAAGGATTTTTGACCTAATACCACTTTCATTGGTTCCGGATGATGGTTTACAATTCCGTAGAGTGGTCACATTAGCCAACCGGACTTACCGTTTGGGAGATATGGCTGAAACAATTTTCAGATGGTGAAAAATAGCTTAATTGGGCTTAACCGAGTATGAAACACCCCACCTCCGTTAGGGTCACTCTCAAAGGGAATGCCCTAATTTTGGTGGAGGTTTATAAGTATAAGTCACAGATATACAAGACAGATATAGGAACACATATTTGTAAACAGCGGAAGAACAACAAACTTTTATTTCATAAAGCAAATACGTGCTACAACAACATCACCATAATCGTCTTACATCTTTCCAAAAACGTAACATAATACTTTCATAATCTGTCTTGATTACATTATTTAAAGAAGCATAAATAAAACATAGATAAACTGCAAAAGCCCCATAGAGTTTGTCTAAAGCCATAGTTCCAGACGAAAAGGACCAAGCAATACATGTCTCCTCTTCAAGCTGGAAGTTAAGACCGGTCAAGCTGCTGTGTTCCCTCCCTGTGGACCTGGGGGGGGGGGGGAAACGGAAGAAAAGAAGACAAAAGAAAAGTAGAGTCAGACATAAAGCCTGAGTAAGTCTAGTACTATTTTGTCTATGAATAAAGAACTGGGTATGATAAGTATAAACAAGAAGTGGGAAAGTACTATAAACTTGGTTAAGTTGTCTAGGGTCGAATATACTATCGTACCCCTTGTTAATCTCTGAACCCATATAAACTAGTTTCCAACTGGCACCCCATAATCAGGGTGATGTGATTCATTCTATGATGATCGGCTCCTACTCGCATAGTTACATGTGTCTTACGGCCCCTGATGTTGTAGTTACCTATGCTGGTCCCACCATAGGGTGTATCAAGTCCCATGGTGGCGGCCCGACACAACCTTAGAGTGCACAGGTATTCTACTGGTGTCCAGTGCCTTATTTTTCTGCGCCGGAGTGTGTGCACGCCCGCACCCCGTTAGAACCTACACTGCTACACCACCGCCGTCGATTTGACCTCTTACAATCAGCCCAGTAATCGTGCCCCACCCTGCCTAGTTTCAGGGTATCCTGATACACCTTCTAGGGTTACTGCTGAAAAGGGTCCCCCGTTACTAGGTTTTCTATCTCTAGCCAACATGCTAAGTTGGTTAAGTGTTTACTAACCTAACCCCCACCAGTCCGTTTAGTTTAGCATGTTTCATTTTGATTAAGTCTTTAGTTCACTTAATCCTAACAATCCTGACTCAGCCTTAATTGTCTTATTAAGGCCCTGACCTCTCACATTAGACAGGTATTGTTGTGGCTGCCTGTTGCCGGTTGGTTCCGGGCAGTCTTACGCCACAACTCAGTCTAACCTCGGGTCCTTATTGGGCTCCATGTTTAACCTCCCACATTGGATAGGTATTGTTGTGACTACTGGACAACCGGGCGGTTCCGGGCAGGTTTACATCACAACTCAATCCAACCTCGGGCTAAACACATCGTATGTTCTACATTTACATATTTTTGTCTTTCTTCTTTATTTTCTTATATGTAAATATTTGCGGCCCATTATTATGTTAATGGTGTAAAGGTTACACCAATCATGGGCCCAAACCATACTTGAATTTGGGCCCTTCTATTTTATATTTCCATTCATTAGTAATTTTAACCCAACGTTATTTTCCCCCGTTTTACACGTCCGTTTATTATATATATGTTGGGCTTAGCATTTTAAAGCCCAACTTAGCCATGCGAAAAGGGGAGGCTTAAAGCGTGATTACATACACAAAGAGGGGAAGGTGAGCGCATGAACTTGCAATATGACGTTGGAAATACAAAATAGAAACTGGTGTACTTGCATATATACTTTGGTCATAAAGCATAGGTGACATGAATCAAAGCATGTGAACTTGTAGTTGAGATATGAATCTAAATTGGGTATCATTATTGGCACATAGTCATAACTACAACATGAACCTATACTTTTATTTAGGCATAATGTCAAACATAAGCATGGCATAAATATTTCTAACATAAGCATGGCATAATGTCCAACATAAGCATGGCATAATGTCAAACATAAGCATGGCATAAGTATAGTTAAATTTATTCACATAACCATGGCATAAATATTTCTAACATGAAATCATGATTCTTACTTTAGTCATGTAAACTTACAAAAAGGGATTTTTGAGCCTAACTTAGCTATGTACCAAATATGTCATCATAAAATTCTTGTAAACAAGATAGACTTAATCATGGATTTCAATTATGCCAAATATCATTCATAGCCTAGCCATATTCATAAGTTTGCAAATAGGTTTTCTAGTACAAAAGCATGGCTTAATACATGATGCCCAATTTTCAACATAATTTCATACGGATTATGATAACCCAAACCTATTCCAATTACTTCATAAAAATGACGTTTGTATAAAAATACACATTATGATGGCATAGTAGCAAAGCCCCAAACTTGCATGAATTTAAATCAACTACATACATGTAGCTTCAACATGGATTATATAATTTGCGAAATATTCCAAAACGTATACTTGCATAGAACTACCGCATGTAGTTCTTTATAATTGAATAACATAATTCAAGAATATCCAAACGTATATAATATTTCAAATTGATAAGAACGCACAAATATGAATTACTTTATTGCCACAATTCAAGCATACAAACCAACACAATTATTTGTTCATACCAAAGTAATACTCTACTTACAATGGTTGTAGCGAATTCTCTAATTTAGGAAATTAGAGATGCGACTCCTTTTGACGTAGGCGTTGATTTGATTTGTTTGAATTGCTTTAGGCTTTAGAATTTTCCTCCTAATCTTCTCTCCAATTTGGTGGCTACCCCTAGTCGTTCCTCAGCAACATGGCGGCTTTGTTCTTATTTTTGAATGAATAGATTATGGTTAAGTCTAGGGTTGTTTTTATAGAGGTTAGGAACTGATTAGGACCATTGATGTTGCTTGGATTGATCTTAGCCATTCATCCTAAGGAGAGACCAATTAGAGCCTGCCACCTAGCCCTAATGACGAAGCAAACCACATAAAATCGACCAACATAGAATAGGCCAGCCAGGTTGGACTGGGATCGACCTGGGTCTGGACCAGGTCGACACCCCTGTCGACAGCCCTGTCGACAGGCCTGTCGACCTGGTTAGACCAGGTCGACAGCCCAAACGAGCTGGGTGCGTCAGGCGGGACTTTTTCCGCCCTGGCCCATTGGGCCCCATTTTTGTTTTCTGAGCTTATTTTATTCTGTTTGAATTTTAAACTTAAATTCAAAAACTTCCGAAGGCCATATCTTCTTCATACGGACTCCGTTTTTCGAAAACTCGGACTCTATTTCGCGTATTTTTCCGAGACGAACGCAATGGCGTATCCCGTTTCCCTTAGTTCTTTGTTTTCAAATTAATTATACTTTAATTTGTGAATTTCACAGTTATAGAATTCGCAGGGTGTTACATTCTCCCCCACTTAAAAGGATTTCGTCCCCGAAATCTTCAAGTTAGTGGAATGTATATCCTAACATCCAATCATCCATCTACTCATCCATCAAACACGAGCATCCATTGTCCTTAAAAGACTTCTAATGCTTCATGATCATATGTGAAGTGTGTGTACATGTACTTATCTAATGCAAAATCAGGCGGTCTACTGATTCAGTTGACCTCCTTAATGCGAATTATGTAAGTGCCATGAATCCATTATGTATGCAAACCTCCCTATTCTTGATTCTACATGAGTGCACAATCATTCGATACATATGCAACATCCACATGGCAACACATTAAAATTCAACCACATATGCATGCAAACATATATGCATATGCAATATGAAGTGACTGAGCCGATCTAAGACCTAGATTGTGTGTGTATATGCAACCACGAGCAACCACTAGCAATCACTTGCAACCACTTGCAACCATCATCCATAACATGTTTCAATTACATGTTTCCATCCAAAGGGTGTCTACCTAAAAGATAAGGTCGAGGAAATATACCTAAAAAGATAGATAAAAGCGCAACTTAAGGAAAAGGAAAGATCAAGGATGTACCCTCGAACAGAAAAGGGTAGGCTGTACGGATTCTAGCTTCAGTTTCCCAAGTCGCGTCTCCCTCGGCGTCGCTCCACTGAACTTTGACGAGCTTGACTTCACGTTTGCGTAGCTTCTTCACTTCCGTTCCTAATATGCGGGTTGGAACTTTCCTTATAGTTGCTTCGCGCTCCACTTCGGCCTCTTCTAGGACATTTGGCTCTACCACTTCAGCAGACTCATGTAGATATTTTCGGAGATGTGAAACGTGAAAAACATTGTGGACTCCAGCCAACTTCTCGGGTAGCTCTAATCTATAAGCCATTTTCCCAATTTTCTCGATAATAGGGAATGGGCCTACGAACCTTGGCGCCAGTTTTCCTGTGGTTCCAAAACGAACAACGTTCCTTAGCGGTGATACCTTGAGAAAAACTCTGTCTCCAACCTCAAATTCAAGGTCGGTCCTTCTCTTGTCGGCATAGGACTTTTGTCTGTCTTGGGTCGTCTTCATCCTTCTTCGTATTAAGTCTACTTTCTCTGAAGTCTCTCGGATCATATCTGGTCCAAGTATGAGCTTATCAGTAGACTCCCACCAACAAGTGGGCGATCGGCACGGTCTTCCATATAAAGCTTCGAAGGGCGCCATTCCGATGGTTGCTTAATAGCTGTTGTTGTAGGCAAATTCCACCAAAGGAAGGTGGTCTTCCCATGTCCCTCCGAAGTCAAGGACGCATAGTCTTAAAAGGTCTTCCAAAACTCTGTTCACTCTCTCTGTTTGGCCGTCGGTTTGGGGATGATAGGCTGTGCTCAAGCATAACTGCGTTCCTACTGCTTCTTGCAGACTTCGCCAAAACTCACTGGTGACGATGGGGTCTCGGTCACTAACAATGCTAGATGGTATTCCATGGAGTCGAACGATTTCCTTGAGGTAAAGTGATGCTAGGGATGAGGCAGTTCTTTTACTTTTGACAGGTAAAAGGTGGGCGCTTTTAGTAAGCCTATCCACTATTACCCAAATGCTAGTGTTGCCTCTCCTAGACCTAGGCAGCCCATCGATGAAGTCCATTGAGATGCTATCCCACTTCCACTGCGGGACCTCCAAGGGATGTAGCAGTCCGCCAGGCTTTTTTTGTTCCGCCTTAACCTGTTGGCACACCATACACTTAGAAACGAACTCTGCCACGTCCTTTTTCATGCCGTTCCAGAAGAAAGTCCTTTTTATGTCTTTGTACATTTTATCTCCGCCTGGGTGTATCGTCATCTTGGAGTGATGTGCTTCCTCGAGAACCTTCTTTACTAAATCTTTCATCTGTGGGACGCATAGTCTTCCGTCTCGCCTTAGCAAACCCTTATCGTCGATGGAGTATCTGTTGAGGTGACTTGAAGTCTCACCTCTAATTAGCCTATCAATTGTTTCCACAAGCTGAGGGTCTTCGCGTTGTGCTGTCCCTACTGAATCCACTAAAGTTGGGCGCACTTCGAGAGATGCTAGCAAACCTGGTACGAAATCGGAGGAAGGCCTAAAGTCAAAGCTGGCTATAAACTCTAGGCTTTGTCTTTCGACAAACAACGGGCTTAGGGTCAATTTCTTTCGGCTCAACGCGTTTGCCACTACGTTGCCATTGCCTGGAGTATAGGAGATTTCGAAATCGTACGAGGCAAGAAACTCCATCCATCTTTGTTGCCTCAAATTAAGATCCTTCTGCGAGAAAAGATATTTCAACGATTTATGGTCAGTGTAAAGTTCGAACTTCTCACCTAGGAGATAGTGTCGCCAAGACTTGAGTGCAAAGACGATGGCGGCTAACTCAAGATCGTGGGTTGGGTAGTTCTTTTCGTGCACCTTCAACTGCCTCCCGCCATAAGCTACTACCCTTCCTTCTTGCATTAAGACGGCGCCTAGCCCTGTCCCACATGCATCCGTATAAACAGTGAACATCTTGCTCCCATCTGGCAGCGTCAAAACTGGGGCTGTTGTGAGAGCCGTTTTCAGTCGTTGGAAAGCAAATTCGCAATCCAAATCCCAATTGAACACTAGGTTCTTCTTAGTCAATTTCGTGAGTGGAGCTGAGATTTTCGCAAAATCCCTTATGAACTTTCGATAGAAACCTGCTAGTCCAAGAAAGCTTCGGACCTCGGTTGCATTCCTTGGTGTCTTCCAATCCTGTACCGCCACTACCTTAGCTGGGTCCACTGCTAACCCTTGTTTGGATACTATGTGCCCAAGGAACCTCACCTCTTCTCTCCAAAAGTGGCATTTGGAGAATTTGGCTTTTAGTTGATGGACTCGCAAAGTTTCCATGATTGCCCTTAAGTGCTGAGCATGTTCCTCTTCACTCTTTGAGAAGATAAGGATATCATCTACGAAGACCACTACGAATTTGTTGAGGAAATCTCTAAATACCCTACTCATCAGGTCCATGAAGTAAGCAGGTGCATTTGTTAAGCCGAAAGGCATGACAAACCATTCAAAGAAGCCGTCTGGGGTTCTGAATGCCGTTTTATCGATGCTATCTTCAGCCACCCTTAGCTGATGAAAACCGGTTGCTAAATCGAGTTGGGAGAAAACAGACGCTCCTACAAGCTGGTCAAATAAATCGTCAATTCTAGGGAGAGGGTGCCTATTCTTTTTCGTTAGCTTGTTGAGCTCCCTATAGTCAACACATAGACGGAGTGAACCATCCGCCTTTGTAGCGAACACCACTGGAGCGCCCCATTCTGAAATGCTCCTCCTAATGAACCCCTTTTCTAGAAGCTCTTTAATCTGTTTACTGAGCTCTTTCCTTTCTCATGGAGCCATGTGTCTAACGGGCAACGCAACGGGCTTTGCATTATCTACAAGATATATGCGGAAGTCTATTTCCCGCTTCGGCGGCAAGCCCTTCACCTCTTCGAAGACATCCGGATATTCCCGGACCACTCTAACTGTTTGTAAATTTTCAACAGAGGCATCTAGCGATTCAAGATAACTAAGCATAACCGCATACGAGGGATTACAAGAAATTTCCAAAGTATTACCGAGCTGGGTTAGGAGCCTAACAACCCTTTTCTCACAATCAAGGATGGCCCCATTACTGGATAGCCAATCCATACCCAAAATCAAACCATAACCCGAAAAGCCCAAAACAAAGGCACTACATTGAAATTCTACAGTTAGAATAGAAATTTTCAATCCCACACAGATCATAGACAAATGAGCTGGGCCCCCAATTGGGTTTGAAACAATTAAGGGGTCCTCTACCATACTAGTTTTTAGGTGCAGAGATTCTACTAAAGCAGACGAGATAAAGGAGTGTGATGCGCCAGAATCAAATAAAGTGCGAACGGGGTGATCATAAAGATAAACTACACTTTCTACAGAAGTATTTATACCTCGCTGTTGCAGAGGTGGCGCTTCTAGCACATGAACCTGTGCCCCTGGGGTGGATCCAGCCCTCTGCCCCTGTCCTCGTTTCTTTGGGCAGTCCTTAGCCCTATGGCCTGTCTCACCGCAAGAAAAGCACCCACCATTCTCCTTGGCCTTCTTTTTCCGGCAGTCCTTTACTAAGTGCCCCACTTTGCCACAGAAATTGCACTTCCTCTTCTCTTTGTTGCCTTTCCCGCCCTTCTTAAAGTCTGTCTTCTTGGGCTGCAAACCCTCTTTCTTCCCTTGAGAGCTTTCTGCCTTTGTCTCCTTCTTGCCCTTATCCTCTTCATTCAGCAATGCCATTTGCACCAATCTTTCATACGTGGCTCCCATGGGTATATGGGTCATGGCCAAACTGTGTAATGGCTCATTCAACCCTTTGACGAAACGGAGAGCCTTCTTGTGCGGGGTATTGACTAGGTCAAGCCCAAACCTAGCCAGCTCATCGAACTGATTCACATACTCTCTGACTGTCTTGTCCCCTTGCTTAAGAAATAAGAATTTTTCCAACTGCAAACTTCTTTCCGCATCTGAGAGAAATTTAGTCTCAAACCTTGCCCTAAAGTCCTCCCATGTCTCCACTGGTCTTTCAGCATTAGTGACTTCCCACCAGTAGGAAGCCTCGCCCTTCAATAGCCACCCCGCCAATTGTACTTTTTGTCTATCCTCTACCTCAAAGATGATGAATAGGTCCTCCGTTTCTTTCAGCCAATTTCTGGCTGCCACGAAGGACTCAGTTCCATGGAAATCCCTTCCTCCCATAGCTTTAAAATCTTTACATATCTTATCATACGTGTTTCCCCGTGGAGGAGGTGGAGGAAAAGGTGCCGCTGCAGATGGATGATTTCCCGCAGCTGGGGGAGGAGGAATGGTAGGACCTGGCTGAGTGGCTCTTGCTTCTAAGAACCGTCTAAACCAACCAGGTATTGGCACCCCTTCCGGCAAGTTAAGATCTTCGGACATGCTGAAACAAAAAGGATAGATTCAAAACGAAGGATAAGAGATAGTACCTATGGCTTTGGGGAGCGGACTTTGCCTTTTTTTTTAAAAAAATAAAATAATATTTTTCCCTTAAAAATGCTTCTTTAAATTTCCTTTTTGAAAATAATTTTTCAAAACTTTTTATCTTATCTGGTAAACCTATGCTCTGATACCAAGTGAAACACCCCACCTCCGTTAGGGTCACTCTCAAAGGGAATGCCCTAATTTTGGTGGAGGTTTATAAGTATAAGTCACAGATATACAAGACAGATATAGGAACACATATTTGTAAACAGCGGAAGAACAACAAACTTTTATTTCATAAAGCAAATACGTGCTACAACAACATCACCATAATCGTCTTACATCTTTCCAAAAACGTAACATAATACTTTCATAATCTGTCTTGATTACATTATTTAAAGAAGCATAAATAAAACATAGATAAACTGCAAAAGCCCCATAGAGTTTGTCCAAAACCATAGTTCAAGACGAAAAGGACCAAGCAATACATGTCTCCTCTTCAAGCTGGAAGTTAAGACCGGTCAAGCTGCTGTGTTCCCTCCCTGTGGACCTGGGGGGGGGGGGGAAACGGAAGAAAAGAAGACGAAAGAAAAGTAGAGTCAGACATAAAGCCTGAGTAAGTCTAGTACTATTTTGTCTATGAATAAAGAACTGGGTATGATAAGTATAAACAAGAAGTGGGAAAGTACTATAAACTTGGTTAAGTTGTCTAGGGTCGAATATACTATCGTACCCCATGTTAATCTCTGAACCCGTATAAACTAGTTTCCAACTGGCACCCCATAATCAGGGTGATGTGATTCATTCTATGATGATCGGCTCCTACTCGCATAGTTACATGTGTCTTACGGCCCCTGATGTTGTAGTTACCTATGCTGGTCCCACCATGGGGTGTATCAAGTCCCATGGTGGCGGCCAGACACAACCTTAGAGTGCACAGGTATTCTACTGGTGTCCAGTGCCTTATTTTTCTGCGCCGGAGTGTGTGCACGCCCGCACCCTGTTAGAACCTACACTGCTACACCACCGCCGTCGATTTGACCTCTTACAATCAGCCCAGTAATCGTGCCCCACCCTGCCTAGTTTCAGGGTATCCTGATACACCTTCTTGGGTTACTGCTGAAAAGGGTCCCCCGTTACTATGTTTTCTATCTCTAGCCAACATGCTAAGTTGGTTAAGTGTTTACTAACCTAACCCCCACCAGTCCGTTTAGTTTAGCATGTTTCATTTTGATCAAATCTTTAGTTCACTTAATCCTAACAATCCTGACTCAGCCTTAATTGTCTTATTAAGGCCCTGACCTCTCACATTAGACAGGTATTGTTGTGGCTGCCTGTTGCCGGTTGGTTCCGGGCAGTCTTACGCCACAACTCAGTCTAACCTCAGGTCCTTATTGGGCTCCATGTTTAACCTCCCACATTGGATAGGTATTGTTGTGACTACTGGACAGCCGGGCGGTTCCGGGCAGGTTTACATCACAACTCAATCCAACCTCGGGTTAAACACATCGTATGTTCTACATTTACATATTTTTGTCTTTCTTCTTTATTTTCTTATATGTAAATATTTGCGGCCCATTATTAAGTTAATGGTGTAAAGGTTACACCAATCATGGGCCCAACCCATACTTGAATTTGGGCCCTTCTATTTTATATTTCCATTCATTAGTAATTTTAACCCAACGTTATTTTCCCCCGTTTTACACGTCCGTTTATTATATATATGTTGGGCTTAGCCTTTTAAAGCCCAACTTAGCCATGCGAAAAGGGGAGGCTTAAAGCGTGATTACATACACAAAGAGGGGAAGGTGAGCGCATGAACTTGCAATATGACGTTGGAAATACAAAATAGAAACTGGTGTACTTGCATATATACTTTGGTCATAAAGCATAGGTGACATGAATCAAAGCATGTGAACTTGTAGTTGAGATATGAATCTAAATTGGGTTTCATTATTGGCACATAGTCATAACTACAACATGAACCTATACTTTTATTTAGGCATAATGTCAAACATAAGCATGGCATAATTATTTCTAACATAAGCATGGCATAATGTCCAACATAAGCATGGCATAATGTCAAACATAAGCATGGCATAAGTATAGTTAAATTTGTTCACATAACCATGGCATAAATATTTCTAACATGAAATCATGATTCTTACTTTAGTCATCTAAACTTACAAAAAGGGATTTTTGAGCCTAACTTAGCTATGTACCAAATATGTCATCATAAAATTCTTGTAAACAAGATAGACTTAATCATGGATTTCAATTATGCCAAATATCATTCATAGCCTAGCCATATTCATAAGTTTGCAAATAGGTTTTCTAGTACAAAAGCATGGCTTAATACATGATGCCCAATTTTCAACATAATTTCATACGGATTATGATAACCCAAACCTATTCCAATTACTTCATAAAAATGACGTTTGTATAAAAATACACATTATGATGGCATAGTAGCAAAGCCCCAAACTTGCATGAATTTAAATCAACTACATACATGTAGCTTCAACATGGATTACATAATTTGCGAAATATTCCAAAACGTATACTTGCATAGAACTACCGCATGTAGTTCTTTATAATTGAATAACATAATTCAAGAATATCCAAATGTATATAATATTTCAAATTGATAAGAACACACAAATATGAATTACTTTATTGCCACAATTCAAGCATACAAACCAACACAATTATTTGTTCATACCAAAGTAATACTCTACTTACAATGGTTGTAGCGAATTCTCTAATTTAGGAAATTAGAGATGCGACTCCTTTTGACGTAGGCGTTGATTTGATTTGTTTGAATTGCTTTAGGCTTTAAAATTTTCCTCCTAATCTTCTCTCCAATTTGGTGGCTACCCCTAGTCGTTCCTCAGCAACATGGCGGCTTTGTTCTTATTTTTGAATGAATAGATTAGGGTTAAGTCTAGGGTTGTTTTTATAGAGGTTAGGAACTGATTAGGACCATTGATGTTGCTTGGATTGATCGTAGCCATTCATCCTAAGGAGAGACCAATTAGAGCCTGCCACCTAGCCCTAATGACGAAGCAAACCACAGAAAATCGACCAACATAGAATAGGCCAGCCAGGTTGGACTGGGCTCGACCTGGGTCTGGACCAGGTCGACACCCCTGTCGACAGGCCTGTCGACCTGGTTAGACCAGGTCGACAGCCCAGTCGACCTGGGTGCATCAGGCGGGACTTTTTCCGCCCTGGATCATTGGGCCCCATTTTTGTTTTCTGAGCTTATTTTATTCTGTTTGAATTTTAAACTTAAATTCAAAAACTTCCGAAGGCCATATCTTCTTCATACGGACTCCGTTTTTTGAAAACTCGGACTCTATTTCGCGTATTTTTCCGAGACGAACGCAATGGCGTATCCCGTTTCCCTTAGTTCTTTGTTTTCAAATTAATTATACTTTAATTTGTGAATTTCACAGTTATAGAATTCGCGGGGTGTTACAGAGTAATTAACAGCTAGGCCCAATGGGGAATTTCGGTATTAGGGTTATGAGGAGGCTGAAATCAGTTAGAGAACCAATGAGTGAGCTTCATGATTGGGCTTTGCTGCGGGATGTGTGCAAAGGCGTTGTCGATGTCTGTAGCTTTGAATCACTATGTGTAGGGAGTAAGTGAACGGATTTAGGGCCATAGTGGCTTAGGTATGACTAAAGGGGCTATAGACCAATGAAGTGGGGTCATTTATAAAGATTTGCTTATGAATCCATGTGGTAAGCTTGGTAGTAGCAGTAGTTGTACATGTCGAACTCCGTCACTACTTCGATGGGTCTAGTGATTGACAATGGTGGACATCGTATGCTTTACGCACTGAGTGAGAGAAGTGAGGACGGTTGCTATGGTTGATATGTTTTCCATCATTATGACATGCATACCCCCACCCCGTATTCTTTACACCATCTGTTTAGTGGCACCCTAGAGTATTGTATGGTATGTAGTGCTAACTCTTTGGTTGTAGGTCCAGGTTCAGGTATGGTTTAGTATACCTGTTATTGTTCTGTTTAGCTGCTTATCGCTCATACCAGACTTTTTGTCTGACACAGAGTTTTATGTCTCTTTTTATTACTCTGGGTGCTCACACGAGCAGACTAGAGACAGGTTAGCTGGTGATGTGCGAATAGCTGATTCGGAGGCTAGCAAGAGGCTTCCACGTATGATATATTGATATTCTCCCTGTGTCGTTGGTGGTCGCTACTTGGGCATTAGTAGTGTACCTCCTTTATCTTGCTTTTGCTTTTTTTGAGACAGTCTGTAAAGTTGTAATAATGTTGGATTTGGATCATAAGCTGTACTTGGATTTTCCGCTGCTATGTTAGTTTGTTTTCAGCTTATGCACTGTCTCACCTGTTTTATGTCAAGTTATGTTGTTATTATATTTTGTTCCATGCGCTGTGAGACATTCTACAAGTTCCTTGTTAGTTAATTCTCTTCTTTCCATTCTTTGGCGACCGTTCCGTGCTAGTCGGGCATGTGTACAGCGCACCTTTGGAGGAAATGCAAGCTGGTGCGGGGCGGGCCGTCACAACAACGCAAGCCGGAGGATAGAGTTTTCCCTTATACTAGCCAAACATGCTTGGTACGTTTAAAACAAATCTCTTTTGATGTTACTACAAGTGCATAGTGTATTGTAACAACTTCAAATATAAATGTATCAATCATAGATGGAATGGGTACCATATATCATATCGCCATACTAGTTCTACAATTAAAACTGAAATGTCATGTATTGGAAATTTGATTTCCGTCATGAACCAAAGCAAGGGTTTGTCCTTACTAATTCGAGACAATCTATCACCATATCTCAGGATCTATACTCAGTTGAGCCCTTGGATCTTCAGGGTCGGTCCACTCTAACGTTTGTGGATTGGTTATTCCTGAACAATGCGTTTCCCTGCCATATGGGGCGTAATGATCAGTATGTCGACCATATCATCCATCGGCCCCGTAGTGATCGATATATCCGAGGCACCTCGCTATCCATTAAATAATATGCAACATCCAGATGAGTAAAAAGTCTAGGCTCCATACCATGAAACCACTTCTAGCTATAAAGAAACGCATGTTCTCCCTGTAGTCGTCTTCCGTTTCTGGTTCATACCGTGATGTGAGGCTCCCGAATTAACGCTATATACAAATCTATGCTATTAAAAGCCATGCTTTGATCATCAACCCCAAGGCTCTGCTTTTCAACAAAATCCTTGATCATTTGCATCTCAGCCTGCCACACTGACAATTCACGCCATGCAACTGATGTCTAACTGTAACGATTCGGATTTTTCCCAGACCTAATCGATCGCTAAATCGACCAAGACCGTTCGAAAACCCGAATACGCTAACTTTGGGAATACAACACATCAGAACAAATAACAGAAGACTTTTATAAACATTATAATAATATTACATCAGAGTACAAAATATATCAGAGTACATCAAATTATATTACATTGGAAGATTAAATTATAATAATGTAATATTGTGCAGCGGAAACAAATAAACTAATACAGCGGAAGACTATCAATGCTCTGGACACAGCTTTAGGCTTCGATCCAGAATCCTGCACAATATATATGCAAAATAAGCTACTCGACTGCCCGTGTGGAAAATATGTCCACCCTAGTTTGCAAGTGAAACAAATTACGAGTCAGTCATGGAACTGATATGAGAAATCATACTTAACCTATTTAATAATAAGGCTAATCATAGGACCACACCGCTAACACGGAACGGGTTTACTTCATTGGATTACCAGTGCATAAATAAAGTAAATCGTTAAACAACACAATGCTTTTTAGAAAAATGAAACCATTAGAAGACTCAAGTCCCATCACACAATGCAACGCAAACCGGAGGATAGAGTTTTACCTTATAATGGTCAAAAATGCTTGATACGATAAAACGGATTTGATATTATTAGTAGTGTATATATGTTTCAAAAACAATTTCAATCATAATGTATCAATCATACACGGCATAGTACCCCATCCTACTATGTCGCCATACTAGTTCGACAATCAAAACAGCATGCTGTCTTATTGGAAGTTGGATTTCCATCATGAGTAAAGGCTAGGGACGATCTCCTTACCGATTAGAGACACTCTAATAGATGTCTCAGGATTCGGACGCTGGCGAACCCTTGGATCCTGCAGGGCCGGTCCACAAATACTTTAGTTGATTGGCAATTCCTGAACACATGCTTCCCGGTCCTATTGAACCTATAAATCGGTCACTGTCGACCAATATAATTGAGGCCCCGTAATCCATCATCCACATAAGTAAAATATCAGGGCTTGCAAAACCCTGATACCACTTCTAACTAGAAAGAAACGTGTGCACTCCCTGTGTTCCCTTGTCCCATTTCTGAATCTTACCGGGGTGTGAGGCTCGCGAAGTTACGCTACACAAAGCTATGGTAAATAAAGCTGTGCTTTGATCATCAACCACAAGGCCCTTCTTTTCAACAATAAGCCTTGATCATTTGCATCTTAGCATGCCACATTGTCAATCCATACCATACCATTGATTTCTGCCAATATATAACCATCGAGCTCGTACGTCTCAGAGAAGGGTGTTAAGCAAGAGAATAAATTCTCCGCCACTAAACATATACATATTTAGCAGAGATCAACGAATAAAGCATAAGGAATACAATGTCAGACATACCATCCATTTACAAGTTCGTTTTGGGTCTGAACGAAACCGAAGACACCTTATTCCTCGTCCCATATGTCCAATATAGGAGAGAGGTTCATGCATTGTAACACCCCACATACGTTAAGGTCACTCACAAAGAGAATGCCTTAACTTCAATGGAGCATTATGGATACTAGAACAGAAATATTACAAGACAAACATATATAAAACAACAGAAAGTAAAGTAGAAGTACTTCAAATCATTTATTAAATATAATTGTTTACAATAAAAGCCCATCAACTTCCTATACTCAGTTACATAGCTAAAATATCCATCTTGCTCAAAACAAAGAAGCATAAAAATAAACTATAGTATTCCCCAATAAAGCAAAGCAAGCCATAGCCAAGAGAAATCCAAGCCGTACATAAAAGAGCCTTGAAGCTTGGTAAGATCCGAACTAAGCTGTATTCCCACCCTGCGAACCGGCGGGGAACGGAAGAAAAGGAGGCGAAACAAACCGGGCCAGTCATAAAGACAGAGTAAGTCTTAGTGACTTTCATCATAAAAACAGGTAAAGATAATATGACATGAATAAACTGAAAGTAAACATAAGCATGATGGCAAGGCAAGCTACAAGCACGATGAATCAAGTATAACATCCCATGCTTCCTATCAAGAGTAGCATCACAAGGTTCCTACGAAGTATCACATCGTGAGGTTTCTATCAAGTATAACGCCCCAAGATTTCTAAGTTTCACCATTTCACTATTTTCCTTGATTTCCTATATTCTCTGCACCACCTAACTAGCGTTCCAATTAGTTTACTTAGTCATAATTACAAGATAATTGATCCCCCATATCCCACATGATAGTTTTATAGGTACATATCCCACGATGAGGGTCCCACCCCATATTGACAGTTTCATGTCCCCGCCGTACCTATCTTAATTGATCAGCTCTTACTTACCATGTTTCACATGTGTTATATACTAAGGTTTTCCCAACCACGTAGTTGTGGTAGCCTTCAAGACTACATCTAATATGAGGATTTCACCTCAGCCAGCCCAATTGCCATGAATGTGTTAGATGTATCCTTACCACCCTAATCGATTGGCTCCTACTCGACCTAGTTCTTGTTTATGTCACGCGACCATCTACTTGTAGAAACCTGTGCTGGTCCCACCCTAGGGTGTATCAATCCCTAGGATGGCAACCCTGACACAATTCTTGATGCACAACTTTATATCTACTGATGCCCAGTGGCTAAATTTTCCACTCCGAAATACGTGCACGTCCGTAATCCGTCGGAACCTGCATTGCTGCATCACCCGCCATCGTTTTGACCGCTTACAATCAGCCCAGTAATCGTGCCCCACCCTGCCTAGCTCAGGGTACCGTTGATACCTAATGTGGGTTACTGCTGAAACGGGTCCCGCTACTAGGGTTTTCCTAGGGTCTATTCGTATACCCCACAGGTTGGTTAAGTGTTATCCATTCAAGTTAACTTAACCCCACCCCTCATCATGTTACCTTGGTTAAGTATTCTTTCTTGTGTTACTTAACCCTACCGCATGTCTGTTTATATCGGTTAAGCGTTCTCCTCTGTGTTAACTTAACCCTTACCACACCTCACGTTAGATTGGTTAAGTGTATGTTAACTCAACCCCATCCACTAGCCATATTATAATGGTTAAGTGTTACCCTCGTGTATTTACTTAACCCTACCACACATCAGGTTATATCGGTTGGGTGTTATCAACCCATTCAAGTTAAACCAACCCATTTAACTTAACCCTCCCATTCGTCAGATTGCATTGGTTAAGTATTTCAAGTAGTTCATGGCTTAACCCGCCTACGTATCATGTCAAATTGATTAAGTGTTGTCTAGTGATTCATAACTTAACCCCGCTATCTTAGCATATTAAATTGGTTAAGTGTTTTCAAGTAGTTCATGACTTAACCCGCCCAAGTATCATGCTAAGTTGGTTAAGTATTATCTATATATTCAAGTTGACTTAACCCTTCCACGTGTCATGTTATATTGGTTAAGTGTATATTACTTAACCCACCCATTCATATCATATCGGTTAAGTGTCATTAGTCTAGTCATATTACTTAACCCACCCATTGGTCTGATTAGCAGTTATGTTGGTTAAGCCCACACTTATAAGTTTTACTTGTTCTTAACTCATACTGGTTAGGTCCACATTTACATGTCAAATTTCCATGTCATCCCACCTAACCCTTTAACCATACCCACATCTTATTATGGTTAGTATTCCTTAATTCATTCATTATGACGAACGAATCATGACCTTTCACATTAGACCGTGCATTTTGTGGCCACTGGATTTGTCGGGCGGTTCCGGGCAGATTTACACCACAAACTGAGTCCAACCTCGAGTCATAAATCGCTACGCCTACAATTCGACCTTCGACCTCTCACATTAGACTGACACTTTGTGGCTACTGGATTTGCCGGGCGGGTCCAGGCAGATTTACACCACAAACCGAGTCTAACCTCGTGTCAAAGGTTCATTAATGGTCGTATTTCACCCAAAACCCCAATATCGGTTCATGTGTTTAACATATAAAAATGTTCATGTTCGTGTTCAAGTCAATTATCCAATACGCAGTCATTTTAAAGTTTCAAATTCCCAACTTTACATATTAATAAACAAATGCCCAAGTTCCAAAATTACATGCCAATTTATATATATATATATATATATATATATATATATATATATATACCCAATTCTAGTCAGTTTACATATGTCCAATTCTTCCCTATTTTCATGTATGCCAAGTTTATGCCATTTTACCCATATCAAGTTCTAGCCAAGATTACATGTATCAAGTTTCATGTCCTAATAAACCCAAATCATGATTCATGATATGGTTATCCCGGACTATAATCTTTTTATTTCAATACACGCTAACTACCCAAGTTCATAATACATATTTATGCCAATTATCAAGTTTACAATCGCTTTTATGTTCAAATTCCCCATTTCTACTTATGCCCAACCATAAGCCTAATCTTTTGATTTAATTTACATACGCCTGAACTCGTGATTTAATTTACAAGCCAATTCATATATGCCCACTTTATGCCAAATTAATTATGCCAATGGCCAAACTTGCAATTTCAACTATGTTGACAATACCCAAATTTCCAATTTCATGTTATTCCATCAATTCCCCCAAACACGTATATCCAAATAGGTAATAACCCAAAAATTTCCCCATACTCAATCATAAGCAAATCGCGGTTTAGGCCTAGGTCCGAAATTGACCAAGGTTTATCAAAAGAAAATAAATAAGGGAAGATAGAATTTTGCATAAAAATAAGATCAGAGAGAAAAACATCATCGCAGGCATGAAGATTACAACTTCATAATAATATCAACATGAATCAAGAAAACCGGTTTACAACAGGTTGAATAGATCATGAACTTGACATGAGAATAAAGGTAGACAAGTCTCAAAAACACAAGATTCAAGAAGCAACAGAAATAGGTCTGAATCGATAAACATACTTAAAATCCAACTCCACTTTATTCCATGGCCATATTATAATTAAATTTTTAAATCTTAAAACAACTAGAACGTACAGATCGTGGACAAGGAATTAAGAATTGAATTTGTTGTAAAAATGTTGCGGTGTTGTTGGTTTATTGTCTTGAATCATTGTAGAATCTTTGTTCTTTGAATTGATTTGATTTTGAATGCTTGTACTTTGATTTGGAGCGGGCGACCATGGTTCAAGAGGGAGTTTAGCAGCATAACAGTGCAAGAATGATTTGTTGTGAATTAGGTTAGGTCCAAGGGTATATTTATAGGTGTAGCAACTAGTTTAGGCGCTTAGATTAACCCTAGAACTCATCCGAACCGTCAAAATTCGTCACAGGCCCGAAAAACGCACCCACGAATCAACACAGCGGACCTGGGCTCGACCCAGCACCAGGGAGGTCGACTGGGTGGTCGACCCCCATTGGCCAGGTCGACTACATGGTCGACCATGTAGTCGACCTGCCCCTACCCATGTCGACTGCCCAGTCGACCTGGGTTCTGGGCGGGAAATTTTCCGGCCTAGCCCGGGTACTCGTTTTTTCAAAATTCGAAATTTGAATTCGGACTGGTTATATTTTCTGATTTTAATTCAAAACTTCTCGGGGCCATAACTCCTTCGTCCGGACTCCGATTTTCAAAAACTCAGACTCTATTTCATGCAGAATTCCGAGACGAACGCAATGGCACAACCCATTTCCCATGATTCTTAATTTAAAAGTTAATTATACCCTGATTTCTAGTTTCAACATGTTATTAAAATTCGGGTTGTTACACGCATATCCGTCGATCACCAAGTACGTCTGGAAGATCACCACTTATTACCTTGTCTTGGGATGCCTCCCAATCAAGACATCAGTAATCATACAAACGATGTGAAGACCTCCGGTCATCAACCACCATCTTCATCTTCGACTTTTAATCGTTGTAGTAATTATGCAAAATGAGTTAAACCAGGTCTTTCCGAATAACTCGCGTATTTTATAATCAATAATCAAGTGCTATAAAAACACATCATACGCTTCATTCCAATTCAGAATATTCTTTTAAATAAATATTCACATTTTTAGGGAAAGGTTTTCATTAATTTGATCAAAGATAAATTCTTTATATTTATACTTTAATCTTCTATTTAGAGATTCATTAAAATTATAATTTGGTTTTAATATCAAAAATCATTACTTTATGATTATTCAACTATAAGAAATTAATCTTATCTTTAACCGGGTTAAAGAACCAATGTCATTTAAAACACAGTTCACGATAAACCCAAAATCATCTTCCATTAAATATGAAATTTTCACAGAAATCAAATCAATATATAATCGATATAAATTCCTGTATCAGACTAATAATATACATGGAATAACGACAAAGCCTTTTAAATTCCATATATAGTAAGAGTCTTCTTTTACAGAAGCTCATCTCAATTATTATTAAATCGAATCTCATTCAATTCCAATTTAATATATTAAATTAAAAAACTTTACTTTGGAAATTTTCCATTGAATCTAAATAAAAAGATTTATAAATTCCAAATTATGTTTTCACTGTTAATTAGGTTAAAGAAAAATTGTCATTTAAAAAAGCAATTCACAATAAACACAATTCACATTTCATTTTATTCCAATTACTAAATATAATTGGAAACTCTAATAATCTTAATTAAATGATTTATTCTTTTCTCAACTGGGTTTAAGAACGGTGTTATTGAAGACACTGATCACGACAAACCCAGAATTCCAATTTATCTATTTAATTCCAAGTAAATATTAATTTATTAGTAAATTCCACTAAATCTTAATTTAAAAGATTTATTCTAGTAAATAACTAGTTCATTTCGATAAAAATATATTTTTATCTTTTCAAATATGGATTTTTTTTCATCCCAAAATCTTTTTAAATCATTTATTATGATTTTACATAATTTTTCCATATTTTTAATAATTTTATTAAGGCCTTTACGGTCGATTTCCATAAATGGTCAATGAACTACACTTATAGCGACCTTTTCTGAAATTGATTTGGACATAATTCCAAATCCAACCATTAGATTTCAAAACTCTTATATTTATTGGAAAGCTCTTTTTGACACGAACTCAAAGGTTCTGGTTTTAGGAGAATCCGACGGCCCGATCTCCCGTTACGCCAGTTTGAAGTTAATGGTCGAAATTAGCGAATGGTCACTGCGCGGCGCATTCTATTCAGGCCATTAGATATATATTATATATATCATATATATTATCGTCGATTTCTATTTAAAAATGTATTTATAAAATATTTATAAATTTATTTTAAAATGATTTTAATTTCATTTTTAATTTTAAAGCAAAATTGAATATCCTATATTTTATCATATTAGAATATTTATATTTTCAAAATATTAGATTGATAAGTCACTTCTTTCTATATTCATCTTAAAATGAAATAAATCGATCGATAAACCCGTTCGGGTTAAAAATGGCGCTTCTACTTAGATCGGCTTCACATGTCAATATTTTTATTCTTCATTGAATATTATTCTAAAATATTCATTATTACAAAATATTCTTTATTAATAAGATTCTTTACTTTAAACTATTCTTTATATAAAAATATTCTTTATTTTGAAATATTATTTTATTAAAAATATTCTGAATTAGAATGTGACTCAGTCAATTACCATATAAATTCAGTTACATGGATTTCATACATCGCATATGTATAACAATAATGATAAATAATCAATAAACAATCCATTCACATCCAGAGTGAGATTTACAATTGTGTGAGCATTAAAATAAATAAATAACACTCATCACAGACTGTCAATCCATCGATTAACATACAACTAAATATTGAGGCTAGTGTATGACAAATATCATCCCAATACCCGTGTGGGGTTTTCAGTCAACAACAGTTCAGATAAATAAATCATTAGTTAACAAATTTAACCAATTATAATTCGGTTTGAATTATTTTCTATTTAACCAATTTTCACTATTTAAATTATAAATAAATATTTATAATTTAATTTCAACAAAACATATATTTTGACAAGTAATTATTTTTATTCTTGTCTAACATGATAAAGGTAACATTTTTATTACACAAACATTATTCTAAAAAAATGACATTTTTATGCTCTAACATAAATGACATATTTATCTCTAACATAAATGACATATTTAACTAAAATGAGATTTTATTCTAACATGACATTTTTATCTAAAATGGCAATTTTATTATATCATGACACTTTTATCTAAAATGACAATTTTATTCTATCATGACATTTTTATCTAAAATAACATTTTTATTCTGTCATGATATTTTTATTTTAATATCACATTTTTATATAAAATGCTAATTTTATCTAACATGACATTTTTATCTAAAATGATATTTAATCTAACTTGACATTTTTATCTAAAATGACAATTTTATTCTATCATGACATTTTTATCTAAAATGACAATTTTATTCTATCATGACATTTTTATTCTAATATCACAGTTTTATCTATATCTAACATGACATTTTTATCTAAAATGATATTTTATCTAACATGACATTTTTATCTAAAATGATATTTTATCTAGCATGACATTTTCTAAATAAATGATAGTTTTAATCTAATAAAACATTTTATAACAAAATGATAATTTAAATCTAATGCAACATTTTATAACAAAATGTTATTTTATTTCTAATGTAACATTTCATAACAAAATGTTACTTTATTTATAATATAACATTACATAACAAAATGTTAGTTTATTTCTAATGTAACATTTCATAACAAAATGTTATTTTATTTCTAATATAACATTTCATAACAAAATGTTATTTTATTATTTTGACATCCCATTTTATGACAGAATGATATCTTTAACTTTAACATGCTAAGGATGACAAACTTTTAACGAACAACATATATTTAGATCCAACACCTCAACCAAAATCAATCAAAATCAGTTCATATATATATATATATATATATATATTTCTACATATATGTATATACATTTATTTATTTTAAAATTTTAAATTAAGAAATCTCACATTGATATTTATTCAATCTGAATTTGCAGTCAGCTCCAAACCAGTTCTAGCTAACTCCATGTTGTAGATCTGAATTTTGTGATTCCAAAGCAATTAGTTTTGTTGAATTCTGTTCACAAATGGTCTAGATATTAATTTTTAAACTTGAACTACATAAATTTATTAATTAATCATAATTAATTGAATATAATTACACAATTAGGAGTCCCTTTCTAAAATCAGGCTACTCTTGTTCATCTTCTTCCTACAGGTATCGTATACGAATAACCGTCCATAGCTAGGGCTGCCTCACGGACGCCACGCAAAGCACCGGCACCAGATTCGAACTCGCCACCCTGAAGCTCGCCACCGAAGCTTCCATCGCCTGGAACAAGGCTAGACTCGCACCTCCTATCGTCGTTGAAAACGTGTTCGAACTCCTCCACATAGAGACGGAAATTCAGACGGCTTAGGCCATTAAAACAAATCATGGTCGTTGATCGGCTAAAGCTCGAGAGGGTCTTCGATTTTGTCTTTGGAAGTACGGGAATTCATATCGTGGATGGAGAGGAAAAAAGGATTGAAATTCATAGTTGTATGACCGTTGATCTAAATAGTGGTGGTTATGTATTAGTATGATATTAGGTTTTCAATATCTTAGGGGTATTTATAATTATATTATTATTAAATTCTTTAATTTCCAGAAAAAGCCCTCTAACACATAACAACTACAAATCCAACCCAAGAGAGTTACCCCTAGCCAAATACCCCTATACCGGACATAATGGACTAGGTCCCATCATCCCATGTGCTTGTCTCAGCCCACTTTTCTTTATTTTAAAATATAAATCATTTAATTATTTAATTTGATCGTACATTTGAATTTACCGGGGCCACATACTGACTCTAAAAATTACATAAAATTATTTCTAGTTATGTTTTGATGATACGGTCCTAACAAAATTAATTTCATTGAATTTGGGGACCGTTTGGAAAATGACCATTTTCTGGTCGATCCAATTCGACTAAAACTGACAAAACACGTTTTGATTTACAACGCTTATATATTAATTCCAAAAATTATGAAAATTGGAATTTAGCAATAAGTTGACATTCCAGATCCGACAAAATTGGTTTCGTCAAAAACGGAGGTCGTTTGTAAAATAGTTATTTTTAAAATTAAAAAATATATATACATTCCAAAGCGACTATTCTGAATATTTAAATGGCCATAACTTTTTATTCCCGCTATAAAATTTCAATTTTTCGGGTTCACTGGAAAGATATTATTAAATAGATTCTAATATTTTTGGTTGCACCAATATCCGATTTATTTTGAATACTGTACACTCAGTCAAAGTTCAAATTCAAAATTTCAAACTACCGCGCTACTTATAACTCCTTTTAAATTTAAAATAAATGTATTCATTCTAACTTCGATTTAAATAAATTTTTAATTTTTATTATTTGAAATAAATTATTTTAAATATCCAAAATCCATTAAATTTCAAAAATAAAAATTTTAAATTGGTTCCAAAATTCCGGGTTGTTACACTATCGACATATAACCTCAAAGCTCGTACGTCTCAGAGAAGGGTGTTAAGCAAGAGAATAAATTTTCCGCCACCAAACAAATATATATTTAATAGAAATCAATCAACACAGAATAAAATCCTATGCCAAACACCCATCCATTTACTGGTTCATTCTGGGTCTAAACCAAACCAGAGGCATCTTATTCTGCGTCCCATATGACCAATACAAGAGAGAGGTCCTCACGTATCCAGTCGATCTCCAAGTACGTCAGGACGATCACCACTTATTACCTTGTCTTGGGTGTACAGCCCAATCAAGACATCATTAGTCATCCAAACGATGTGAAGATCTCCAGTCCTCAACCACCGTCTTAATCGTCGACTTATCATCGTATTAATTATTCAGAATGGGTATAAACTCGGTTTTTTCGAATAACTCACATATCGTATAAACAAGTGCTATAAAAACACAATGCACGCTTCATTCCAGTCTAGAATATTCTTTTCACAATTTAAAACAAATTAAGTTTTTCCAAACTAGCCAGGATTAGCGCACCTTACCGAAGTAATCATTTGTTTTATTTCCCAATTCCAACATATTCATCCCATGGAGCAAAACGAGTAGTACTCCATATCTAACACCCATGGTGTTATCGGTAAAATTAATTACCATTTCGCGTTCAAATCTAATTAAAGATTTAACTATCGCTTGGAGCAAAACTGGTGATACTCCCTTCTCGATCATTACCCAAATTTGATAATTTAAATTATCAGTTTCACATTTCAATCTAATTAAAGATTTATTAAAACTCCATTTAGTTTTAATCTTCCCAAAAATCAATATTAATGATTATTTAACTTTGGGAAATCAATCATGCCGCATCGACTATCTACATCGTACCATTTATTTTTGCCGATATTTAACCTCTAAGCTTGTATGTCTCAGAGAAGGGTGTTAAGCAAAGAGAATAAATTCTCCACCACTAAACAGATATATATTTAGTAGAGATCAACAATACAGTTCGAAATACAATGTTAGACATGAAATCCTGTCTTTAACTGGGTTAAAGAACTAATGTCATTTAAAACACAGTTTACGAAAAACCCAAAATCACATTCCATTAATTATGGAAACTTATGGGAAAAAAGATCAATATATAATCGATATCAATTTCTGTATCCGAGTAACAATATAAATGGAATAACGGCCAAGCCTTTTAGATTCCATATATATTAACAGTCTTCCTCCACATCAGTTCACTTCGATTATTACCAAATCGAATTCCATTCGATTCCAATTTAATATATTAAATTGGAAAACTTTGCTTTGGAAAATTTCCATTAATCTTAATTAAAAGATTTATATATTCCAATTCATATTTCACTGTTAATCGGGTTAAAGAACGAATGTCTTTAAAAACACAGTTCACTATAAAACTAATTCACATTCCATTTTCTTCCAATTACTAAATATAAATAGAAACTCTAATAATCTTAATTAAAAGATTTATTCTTTTCACACGGGGTTTAAGAACAGTGTTATTTAAGACACCATTCACGACAAACCCAAAATCCAGTTTCATATATCATATAATGCTCTAATTAGAAATTATATTGGCTTATATTCCACATAAAATTCTGAAAACAACACATATCGAATGGGGAATAACGATATATCTATCTTCCAAATTATTCCACAATATTCGTATACTCACTGTAACACCCTACCTCCGCTAGGGTCACTCACAAAGGGAATGCACTAGGTTTGGTGAAGTATTCTCGAGGTAAACATGCACAGAAATATTACAAGACAGAACATATATAAAACAGCGGAAGTAAAACAAATTTCATTACCTTATAAAATAAGGTCTAAAGCCCTTTTCATCAGAATACAACAAAACCTGCCTTGCAATAGTAAAGAAGCATAAAACGTTTTCATGAATTATTCCCCAAAATAAAGCGGTGAAGCAGGTATAGCCAAGAGAAGACCAAGCCATACATAATGACCTTCAAGCATAAGAGGTCCGAACCAAACAATAGCATTTCCTCCCTGAAAACCTAGGGGGGAACGGAAGATAAAGGGGCGAAAGAAAACAGGGTCAGTCATAAAGATTGGTAAGTCCTATCTACTTCCAGCATAAAACAGGTAAAGGTAACATGACATGCATAAACTGAGAATAAACAAAAGGATGACGACAAGATAGATAAACTAAACCTAGATAACAGGGTGAACTACGGTATCAAGATAAACTAAGGTATCATGATAAACTACGGTGTCAAGGTAAATCAAAGTATCACATCGTCGGGTTTCTGTCAAGTATAATATCCCAATGTATCTATCATGTATATTTGCTCTGCACCTCCCGTAATAGTATCCCAACCCGTGTCATGAGTTAACTATAAAATGTTCCTTGACCAAAGTCATGAAATGGTCCATTTCAACCTAATATATCGCGTCCATAGGTTTTCCTAACTCGTATATTTCTTTCCATGTATAAGTTCAGTTCTTTTCCATAGGCCGTACGGGCTTTCCCATGTAAATCTATACCTCATCGTAGTACCATTTTATCCTTGAAGTTGTTTTGGACTGCTACCCTTGATCTGGTTATGTTTTCTTACCATGAACTATCGCGTGTTCACCTAGGATTTATGCCACCTAGGACCGCTAGGGATTATGCTACCTAATGAAAGTTTTCGTATCTCGGTTTGGGTTTTAGCCACCTAGGACTACTAGGGATTATACTACCCGTCAACTGCGCCCTTTTCCCCACGTAAGCATCGTGAATCATTTTTCCATGTCTAACTGCACATGTATCTCAATGTGCCATCAGAGTCCCGTGCCAGGGCAAATCAAGAAATACGAGACTCCGTCGGGAACTTTAAGTCGTCTGCCGAATGCAGATATCAAGGTCTGTTTTTGTATTCGTGGCTATGGTCCCACGTGACCCCTCCCTCAACTACTGAAAGGAAATCCAAGAAAAATCATGCACGAGAACTATTCTCCGGCCCCCTATGCCCCACATACCTATTAGCCCACCTCACCCATACTCGATAGCAAGTATATGGTCTATTGGGAGTTCTCTGCCTTTCCGTATACGTACACGATTGACTAAAGATGGTAGGTAGTCGACGATGCGCTATCCAGGGCAAAAATAAAGTATCGTCGACTCCACGCTAATCCATCCCCGTCTTTAGGTTGCTCGCACAGCAGCCAAGGCATACTCTTGGTTCTTCTACCGCAGACCTTAACCTCTGTGAGCCCAAGCGGATCATCTGCAACCTCACAGAGGGATACCAAGAGTATCCTCACGTCCCCCGAAGCTACTGCTTCGTCACCCAGTTCGTTGGAGCCCTTATCTAAGTCAGCTGATTTGCTCCTCCACGTGTGTTTAAGCGATGACCTACCGTATCGGGTTACTCATCTATCTGTGAACTGGTCCAAATCCCTTGACTAAGAATTATTACTTAGTTATCCTAAACTAAGGTTTATCACTTAGTTCCCTTTTCCATTATCCTTGTTAACTACGATTTTCCACCTAGTCCCCTGAACTAGGGTTTTGTCTAATGGGTTAAGTGTTGTCATTCAAGTTCATGACTTAACCCGCCTACGAATCATGTCAAGGTTGGCTAAGTATTTAAGCTCAAGACTTAGCCCTACAAGTTGGTTAAGTATACCAAGAAGCTCATGACTTAACCCTATTCAATTATCAAGTCAGATTGGTTAAGAATTAGTTTGTCTTGACCCTATCAGATTATCGTGTTAGATTGGTTAAGCATAGATTATCTTAACCCCATCAGATTATCGAGTCGGATTGGTTAAGTATGGGTTAGCTTAACCTCATGCAATAATCATATTACAATGGTTAACTATATTCAAACGGTCTTGTGACTTAACCCTATAAAGTTCTCATATTAGATTGGTTAAGTACAGGTTACTTAACCTCATCAAATCATCATGTATAATTGGTTAAGTATAAGTTACTTAACCTCATTGAATTATCATATTAAATTGGTTAAGTATTGGTTACTTAACCTCATCAAATTACCGTATTTAGATTAGTTAAGTCTAGGTTAACTTAACTTCATCTAACTACCGTGTTTAGATTAGTTAAGTGTAGGTTAACTTAACTCCATCTAATTACCGTGTGTAGATTAGTTAAGTGTAGGTTACTTAACCCCATCTAATTACCGAGTCGGATTAGTTAAGTATGGATTAGCTTAACCCCATCCCCTAACTATATTTTACGATTAAGTATCATTAAGAAATCATGTCCGGTTTCACTTAACCTACCCATTCAGGTCATATCGGTTAAGTGTCATTAGTCAGATTTACTTAACCTTATCATGTGGCATTAATTGAATTAATGCACTCTCAACCTCTGACATTAGACGTTGTTGTGGTTACTGGTTACGACGGGCGGGTCCGGGCAGATTTACACCACAACCTAGTCTAACCTCGGGTTTCAAGCACGATATGACCAACTACCCACATTGGGTCCTATTGTTTGTAGCCACTGGATTTGCCGGGCGGGTCCGGGCAGATTTATGCTACAAACTCAACCCAACCTCGAGTTGGCCACTTCCATGTTTTTCTACGTGTTATGTTCATGTCAAGTTTAGACCCCTTTTTAAGTCTATGTTTTCTTGTAAACCCATGTCAAGTTTTCAAGTCATATTCCAAGTCATGTTTTCATGTCATGTTCACGTTTATTATCATTACATGTTCCATGTAGTTCCATGTCAAGTTCAAAGCCCATTTTCAAGTTTTCCTAAACTACCCAAAACGTGTCCCCAATGCACATGAAAGTGAATCAACATGTTTGGAATAATATGACAAAGATGGGTACAAGATGGCAAAGATGAATCACATGTTAAACGTGGTGAAAATTGAGGAAAGGTGTTCACATAACTAGCATATTGCATAATGGCCTCAAAACATGCACGATGTCATAAAGGGATTGGCCACAAACATGCACGGTATCATAAGGGGTTTGTCCTCAAAACATGCATAGTATCATAAGGGGTTTTTGGCCTCAAACATGCATAAGCCCCAAGTCAAAATTTATGTAACTATTTCACAAGCAAAAGTGGTTCCAAGGGTTCTTGCTAACATACCACAAGTAAAGGTCCAATCTTGCATGGAAAACTAAGTCCAATGCAACATGAAAAACATGATTTAATCACCGAACATAGCCTAAAGTCATAGGTTCAAGCAAAAGAGGCATGGCAGTGTTCATAAAGGCTTGCATACTTGTGTTTATCGCATTTTATTCCATGTCACATTAGAACTATCGTTTAGATCTACAAGTAGCTAGAACTTACATAGCGTGGCTAAGGGATTATAAGCATGAATCATCACGAAATTGGTCTAGCAACGTTGATCCACTCCTTTGATTTGATGTAGCAATCTAGCACCTTTGATTCGGATATAGTTTGAATGCATAGTCTCTTGGAGTTGGAGATAGAGGCCATGATCAATGGAGATTTGGGCAGCACTTCGTTGCAAGAGTGATTTGTGAGGGTTTAAGCTAGGTCTAGGCATCGTTTTATAGAGATTAGGAGTAGTTTTAGCCATAGGATTAACCCTAAATCGAATCTGAGCCATCAAATCACGTCACTAGCCAACGAAACAGGTCCAAACAGCCAAAATAAGTGCACCAGGCCGACCTGGCCGACCAGGGAGGTCGACCCCCAGGTCGACCCCCAGGTCGACTCTAGTGTCGACCTGGTTGGGGGGAGGTCGACCCTAGTGTCGACCTCCCTATCGACCTGTCTGGGTGGGAATTTTCCCGCCCAGTCTGTTTTGGCTGAATTTGAATTCTGAATTTAAATTTGAACTGTTTTTGAACTTGAAATTTTCTAAAAACTTTGACGGGCCATAACTTGGTCATACGGGCTCCGTTTTTCGAAAACTCAGACTCTATTTCACGTATTTTTTCGAAACGAACGCAATGGCACAGGCCATTTCTCCTAATTCAGATTTTATAATTAAATTCTTCCTTGATTCTTGTCTTAGCACGTTGTAAAAATCCGGGTTGTTATATTCTCCCCAACTTAAAGGATTTCGTCCCCGAAATCTCCAAGTTAGGAAGAACGTATCCTACCATCCATCATCCATCTACTCAAAACATCATCCACAGGCAACCATGGTCCTTATAAGACTCCTAATGCTTTATGAACACATGCAAAAAGTGTGTGTATATGTTCCTTAGCTAATGCTAATGATCAGGCCTAATGATCTTTCTAATGCAAAATATGTTTAGTGCTATGAGTCCAACATGTATGCAAATAGTCCTAGTCATATAAACACTATATGTGTGCACAACCATTCATCCACATGCAACATCCACATGATAACATATTCAATTTCATCCATAAGAAAGTATAAATACTCATGCATATGCAACATGAAATGTGACGGGGTCAATCTAGTATCTAGTGTGTATTCGCGCATCCACGAGCAACCACTTGCAACCATTTGCAACCATATCAAACAAAACATGTTTCAAATACATGTTTACATCCATAGGGTTCTACCTAAGGTTCCGAAGATAGTATCGAGGAGATAAACAAGATAAACTCCTTACGGGGTTTGCAACGGAAACAGGATCGAGAGGATATCCACCAAGCGATAGCATGCAAGCAAGCTCTACAGGAGAACCAGGGATCAACGATATACTCATAAAAAGAGATATGATGCGCGCGTTTAAGCCGCATTTCCTTGAGCTTAATTACAGTGTGGCTCGACCACCTTTGACTTCATGATTTTCGTAGCTCCTTGATTCCTATTTCCAAGGTATGAGTCGGAACTCATTTCATCGTCGCCTCTCGTTTCACCTTCACTTATTCTTTCCCTAGTATGCTCGGCTCAAACATATCTGCGTACTCATGCAAGCTCTCCAAAATTCACTAGTGAATTCTAGATCTCGTTTACCGATGCCAATCCATGTTACCACGTGCACTTACTAGGGTGATTCCTATAACCCATGCTTAAGCAGAATGAACTACCCGCCTTATTAGAGAACGTTACTCGATCTGATCAGAGATTTCCGATAAATGCATCAAGAGATTCTAGGTAACTAACCATGACAAAACCCAAAAGAACTGAGAATGGTATCCCTAACTGGATAACCACTTTATCCCTAGAATCCATCCATAGTTCAACAATATAAACATTGCTTCTAATCTCAACACTTGGCATTTACATTCTCAAATCCAAACAAGTCATGAATAAATGGACTGATCCTCCAACTAGATTTGGGACAAAAATGGGATCCTCTACCATTCTAGTACTAAGGTGCAGAGACTCATTTATCGAAGCAGACTTAAATGATGCTATGATCAAAACAAAGTCCTGACGGGATGATAGAGAGGAAAAGCTAAACTTTTAACAAGATCGTTACCATCCTTACGAGATACGCTAGAAATGCGAGTATACAATTGCCCTCTCGATGATCTTGTCCTTGTGCCATAATTCTTAACTATCCGTCTCGTTTTTCCTCCATTGTGGCTTAAGCCATACCAACAAGTTGCCTATCTTTAAGCTCGTGTCCCTTATCCTTGTTCTTACTATCCTTTCTTATAACGCGGCAACAGGTCTCTCGAGAACTTCCTCCATCGCACGGAAAACACTTACGTGGCTAGACAAGGATTAGTCGCAGTTAAAACTACTGTGACTACCGATGGAGGAAAGAAAGGAAAAGAGATTCAATCAAGGAAACAAAGGATAGTGCTAATGGCCTTTTGGGGAATAGCCTTTAAAAACTTTTCTTGATAAATGCTTCTTTGTAAACGGTTTTTCAAATAGTTTCAGAAGGTTTTAAAAACTTCTGCCCAGTCTGGTAACCTTCTGCTCTGATACCAAATGTAACACCCCACCTCCGCTAGGGTCACTCACAAAGGGAATGCACTAGGTTTGGGGAAGTATTCTCGAGGTAAACATGCACAGAAATATTACAAGACAGAACATATATAAAACAATGGAAGTAAAACAAATTTAATTACCTTATAAATTAAGGTCTAAAGCCCTTTTCATCAGAATACAACAAAACCTGCCTTGCAATAGTAAAGAAGCATAAAACTTTTTCATGAATTATTACCCAAAATAAAGCGGTGAAGCAGGTATAGCCAAGAGAAGACCAAGCCATACATGATGACCTTCAAGCATAAGAGGTCCGAACCAAACAATAGCATTTCCTCCCTGAAAACCCGGGGGGAACGGAAGATAAAGGGCAAAAGAAAACAGGGTCAGTCATAAAGACTGGTAAGTCCTATCTACTTCCAGCATAAAACAGGTAAAGGTAACATGACATGCATAAACTGAGAATAAACATAAGGATGACGACAAGATAGATAAACTAAACCAAGATAACAGGGTGAACTACGGTATCAAGATAAACTAAGGTATCTTGATAAACTACGGTGTCAAGGTAAATCAAAGTATCACATCGTCGGGTTTCTGTCAAGTATAATATCCCAAGGTATCTATCATGTATATTTGCTCTGCACCTCCCGTACTAGTATCCCAACCCGTGTCATGAGTTAACTATAAAATGTCCCTTGACCAAAGTCATGAAATGGTCCATTTCAACCTAATATATCGCGTCCATAGGTTTTCCTAACTCGTATATTTCTTTCCATGTATAATTTCAGTCCTTTTCCATAGGCCGTACTGGCTTTCCCATGTAAATCTATACCTCATCGTAGTACCATTTTATCCTTGAAGTTGTTTTGGACTGCTACCCTTGATCTGGTTATGTTTTCTTACCATGAACTATCGCGTGTTCACCTAGGATTTATGCCACCTAGGACCTCTAGGGATTATGCTACCTAATGAACGTTTTCGTATCTCGGTTTGGGTTTTAGCCACCTAGGATTACTAGGGATTATACTACCCGTCAACTGCGCCCTTTTCCCCACGTAAGCATTGTGAATCGTTTTTCCATGTCTAACTGCACATGTATCTCAATGTGCCATCAGAGTCCCGTGCCAGGGCAAATCAAGAAATACGAGACTCAGTCGGGAGCTTTAAGTCGTCTGCCGAATGCAGATATCAAGGTCTGTTTTTGTATTCGTGGCTATGGTCCCAAGTGACCCCTCCCTCAACTACTGAAAGGCAATCCAAGAAAAATCATGCACGGGAACTATTCTCCGACCACCTATGCCCCACATACCTATTGGCCCACCTCACCCATACTCGATAGCGAGTATATGGTCTGTTGGGAGTTCTCTGCCTTTCCGTATACGTACACGATTGACTAAAGATGGTAGGTAGTCGACGACGCACTATCTAGGGCAAAAATAAAGTATCGTCGATTCCACGCTAATCCAACCCCGTCTTTAGGTTGCTCGCACAGCAGCCAAGGCATACTCTTGGTTCTTCTACCGCAGACCTTAACCTATGTGAGCACAAGCGGATCATCTGCAACCTCACAGAGGGATACAAAGAGTACCCTCACGTCCCTCGAAGCTACTACTTCATCACCAAGTTCGTTGGAGCCCTTATCTAAGTCAGATGATTTGCTCCTCCACTTGTGTTTAAGCGATGACCTATCGTATAGGGTTACTCATCTATCTGTGAACTGGTCCAAATCCCTTGACTAAGAATTATTACTTAGTTATCCTAAACTAAGGTTTATCACTTAGTTCCCTTTTCCGTTATCCTTGTTAACTACGATTTTCCACCTAGTCCCCTCAACTAGGGTTTTGTCTAATGGGTTAAGTGTTGTCATTCCAGTTCATGACTTAAACCGCCTACGAATCATGTCAAGGTTGGCTAAGTATTTAAGCTCAAGACTTAGCCCTACAAGTTGGTTAAGTATACCAAGAAGCTCATGACTTAACCCTATTCAATTATCAAGTCAGATTGGTTAAGTATTAGTTTGTCTTGACCCTATCAGAATATCGTGTTAGATTGGTTAAGCATAGATTATCTTAACCCCATCAGATTATCGAGTCGGATTGGTTAAGTATGGGTTATCTTAACCCCATCCACTAATCGTATTACAATGGTTAACTATATTTAAACGGTCTTGTGACTTAACCCTATAAAGTTCTCATATTAGATTGGTTAAGTACAGGTTACTTAACCTCATCAAATCATCATGTATAATTTTTTAAGTATAAGTTACTTAACCTCATTGAATTATCATATTAAATTGGTTAAGTATTGGTTACTTAACCTCATCAAATTACTGTATTTAGATTAGTTAAGTCTAGGTTAACTTAACTTCATCTAATTACCGTGTTTAGATTAGTTAAGTGTAGGTTAACTTAACTCTATCTAACTACCGTGTTTAGATTAGTTAAGTGTAGGTCACTTAACCCCATCTAATTACCAAGTCGAATTAGTTAAGTATGGATTAGCCTAACCCCATCCCCTAACTGTATTTTACGGTTAAGTATCATTAAGAAATCAAGTCCGGTTTCACTTAACCCACCCATTCATGTCATATCGGTTAAGTGCCATTAGTCAGATTTAATTAACCTTATCATGTGGCATTAATTGAATTAATGCACTCTCAACCTCTGACATTAGACGTTGTTGTGGTTACTGGTTACGCCGGGTGGGTCCGGGCATATTTACACCACAACCTAGTCTAACCTCGGGTTTCAAGCGCGATATGACCAACTACCCACATTGGGTCCTATTGTTTGTAGCCACTGGATTTGTCGGGCGGGTCCGGGCAGATTTATGCTACAAACTCAACCCAACCTCGAGTTGGCCACTTCCATGTTTTTCTATGTGTCATGTTCATGTCAAGTTTAGACCCCTTTTTAAGTCTATGTTATCATGTAACCCCATGTTAAGTTTTCAAGTCATATTCCAAGTCATGTTTTCATGTCATGTTCACGTTTATTATCATTACATGTTCCATGTAGTTCCATGTCAAGTTCAAATCCCATTTTCAAGTTTGCCTAAACCACCCAAAATGTGTCCCCAACGCACATGAAAGCGAATCAGCATGCTTGGAATAATATGACAAAGATGGGTACAAGATGGCAAAGATGAATCACATATTAAACGTGGTGAAAATTGAGGCAAAGATGTTCACATAACTAGCATATTGCATAATGGCCTCAAAAGATGCACGATGTCATAAAGGGATTGGCCACAAACATGCACGGTATCATAAGGAGTTTGGCCTCAAAACATGCATAGCATCATAAGGGGTTTTTTGCCTCAAACATGCATAAGCCCCAAGTCAAAATTTATGTAACTATTTCACAAGTAAAATGGTTCCAAGGGTTAATGCTAACATCCCACAAGTAAAGGTCCAATCTTGCATGGCAAACTAAGTCCAATGCAACATGAACAACATGATTTAATCACCAAACATAGCCTAAAGTCATAGGTTCAAGCAAAAGATGCATGACAAGGTTCATATAGGCTAGCATACTTGTGTTCATCGCATTTTATTCCATGTCACATTAGAACAATCGTTTAGATCTACAAGTAGCTAGAACTTAAATAGCGTGGCTAAGGGATTATGAGCATGAATCATCATGAAATTGGCCTAGCAACGTTGATCCACTCCCTTGATTTGATGTAGAAAGCTAGCACCTTTGATTCGGATCTAGTTTGAATGCATAGTCTCTTGGAGTTGGATATAGAGCCCATGATCAATGGAGATTTGGGCAGCACTTCGTTGCAAGAGTTATTTGTGAGGGTTTAAGCGAGGTCTAGGGGTCTTTTTATAGAGATTAGGAGTAGTTTTAGCCATAGGATTAACCCTAAATCGAATCTAAGCCTTCAAATCACGTCACTAGCCAACGAAACAGGTCCAAACAGCCAAAATAAGTGCACCAGGCCGACCTGGCCGACCAGGGAGGTCGACCCCCAGGTCGACTCTAGTGTCGACCTAGTTGGGGGGGAGGTCGACCCTAGTGTCGACCCCCCTGTCGACCTGTCTGGGCGGGAATTTTCCCGCCCAGTCTGTTTTGGCTGATTTTGAATTCTGAATTTAAATTTGAACTGTTTTTGAACTTGAAATTTTCTGAAAACTTTGACGGGCCATAACTTGGTCATACGGGCTCCGTTTTTCAAAAACTCGGACTCTATTTCACGTATTTTTTCTAGAAGAATGCAATGGCACAGTCCGTTTCCCCTGATTCAGATTTTATAATTAAATACTGCCTTGATTCTTGTCTTAGCACGTTGTAAAAATCCGGGTTGTTACAGTCACAGAATCCAATATCGAAATATCCCGAAGATAATTTCAATTCAAATCCATTCCAATTATACATTGGAAAATTCTGGCTAAATTAAAACCATTCGCAAATCCAATTTATTTGTTTAAAAACGCTGGATTATCATTCTACTTAATAACTCGTTCATTTTGAAAAAAAATATTTTTATCTTTACAAACGTGGAATTTTTCATACAAATTCCTTCAAAATCATTTATTATGATTTTACGCAAATTATTAATATTTTTAATAATTTTATCAAGTCCCGTACAGTGAGTTTCCAATAACGGCCACCGAACTGCATCCATAGCGACCTTTTCCAAATTTGATTTGGATATAATTCCAAATCCAACCGTTAGATTTAAAATATCTTATATTCATTTGAAAGATCTTTTCGAGACAAGCCCAAAGGTTCCGGCTTTAGGAGAATCCGACGGTCGGATCTCCCGTAACGTCAATTCGAAGTCAATGGTCGAAATTCACGAACGGTCGTTGCACGGCGTGTTCTATTCAAACCATTTAATATATATATATGCACATATATATACGCACACACACACACACACACACACACATATATATATATATATATATATATATATATATATATCGTTCAAAACATATTTTATAAATTCGTTTTAAAACGATTTCCACTTTCATTTCACTTTTTAAATCAAAATTGAATACTCCTTATCATTATGATATTTAAGTGATAATATTTTCAAAATATCAGATTTTGAAATCATTTCTTTTTCAATATTCATTATAAAAATGAATAAAATCGATATAAATATAATTCGCGTCAGAACGGCGCAAATCTAAACAACACGGCTTCACATTTTTCAATATTTTCGTCTCCGTCCTAAATCAGACATCAAAATCATATTTTAATCATTTACAGAATATTATTTTAAAATATTCGTTCCTTCTAAATTGGAAATAGATACAGTCAATTACCATGTAATGTTATTTATATGGATTTCATACGCACATGTACACCACAATAATCATACACAGTCAACCATCATCTAGAGTGCATTACACAACTACATAAGCATTAAATATAAATAATTAACGCTTACCACAGTCTGCTTACCAATCGATTGACAAACAACTAAACAATTGGGATTAGTTTACGTTAAATATCATCCCAATACTCGTGTGGGGTTTCAACCAACAAAACTGCATATTATTTTTGTAGTTGGGCGATATGTAAAATTTATCATCCCAATAAGTGTCAGTTAAATGGGTGTACATAAACAAATCGTACGATTTGTAAATGAATATTTATTTTCATTTCAGGAGAATTTTATGTCATACACACATACGTTAAAAATTATATTTTTAACGATAAAATATTTATTTCAATACATGAATATTTTATATAATTCATACATTCAATAAAAACAATTTTTTTTTGTTTAAATATTTTATTCAACACATGAATATTTTATTCAGTTCATATACAAATTAAAAAATATATTTTTAATGAATAAATATTTATTTCAGAGAATTTCAGCATTATAATGGCGTGATATTAAAACCGGAGTAATGTCTAGCATTACCCCTCTCCTGATACTGGCTCGCGCCATACACAATCCAATACACATCCAAATCAAATCCAAACAAATAAATCAATTACTATCCAAATTTCCACAGTACAATCCAAACAAACAACTATGGTTTGTACAATAAATAGTGTCGGGGGCTTCTAAGCCCTGTCTGCATCCTAAAATATATTTAAATTTAAATTAATTAAAGTGAGAAGGAGTTCTCACATTGGGATCAACTCCGCCGTTATTTTCTAATGCTCTGATTTGTTGTTCTGGCTCCAGAATTTGAAAACGAGCTCCAACCTTCGCGCCGTCTTTTCTCCTAGCCTAAATACGCCATTCCGGATAACTTTCGCCTAGTGGCCTTTCTTCCGAAACTGGTCCAATTCGCCAGAAATTGCGAAAATACAATATTTGGACAGTAGACTTTGGATGCGTTTTCTGAACAACTCCGCAATCCAAAATCTGACTTCCATATACTCAAATCAAAGAGAAAATCGTGCTCTTCGATTTTGATATTGTGGAGTTTTAGCCAGAGGGGCTCGGTTTGGGTAATATGGCTAAAATAGGTCAGGGTGCTTTATGTAAAAGCTGAAATTTGCAAAAATCAAACTTTTGGTTGTGGAGGGGCCTACGGCCGGACTCTGTGGCAGGGGAGTTTCGGCGTAGGGAGTTGGGGCTAGGGGGAGGTGCGGTGGTCGGTCTGGAGGTGGAACAAGGTGTGGCGGGTTGATTTGGGGGAAGGGTTTAATCAGAGAAGAGGGAGGTTGAAGGGGTGTTGCGACGGCGAGATTAGGGGGATCGCCAACAGCGGCGCTGGGGGTAACGGAGGAGACGACGACCGGGATGGATGAGAATTTGGGGCGATAGGTTTTGAAAGGGGCGGCGGACATTTTGAACAAAAGGGTAGGGTTTTGAGGGCCTTATAGGAAATTTATTATATTTAATTACTATTTAAATTCCAAAAATAGTTGCTTATCAATCCGAACTCTAAATCAAACCCAACGACTGTCCCCCCAAGGAAAATACCCCCATTCCGGACACAATGGGATATGTTACATAACCCAATTCGGATGTTACGATCAGTTTTCATCAAAGTTAAAATATAAATCAATTAAATTTGAATTTGAACTCTCATTTTAATTTATCGGGGTCACATGCTGACTCCAAAAATCCAGAAAAACATAAATCTAGCTATGTTTTGACGATACGGTCTTAACAATACTAATTTCGTTGAGTTTGGAGACCGTTTGAAGAATGGCCATTTTCCAGTCGATTAAATTCAAATTGAAATCACCAAACACGTTTAAATTTACTACACTCAAATATTAATTCCAAAAATTATGAAATTTGGAATCTAGTAATAATTTGACATTCCAGATCCAACAAAAGTGGTTTCGTTGAAAACGGAGGTCGTTTGCAAAATGGCTATTTTTAAGGGCCATATATTATTTAAAATATATATAAATTCCATAGCAACTATTCTGAATTTTAACTGGACAAAACTTTCAATTCTCGTTATGAAATCTGGATTTTTCACATTCGTTAGAAAGATATTATTAAACAGATTCAAATGTTTCTTGTTTTACTGAAATCCGATTTATTTTGAATCATGTACATTCATTTGAAATTTAAAATCGAATTTTCAAACTACTGCGCTTTTTATGTTCGTTTTATAATTAAATTAAATTTAATCATTCTAACTTCGATTTAAATAAATTTTTAGTCGTTATTATTTAAGATAAATCATTTTAATATTCTAAATCCATTAAAATAGCTAAAATAAAAATTTATATTGGTTCTGAAAATTCAGGTTGTTACAGTAATAAAGTAGTTGTGTGCTTAGCCCAGACCCAATACGCTGTGTACATAATATATATTCAGAATTGAAGTATTGGTCGACATATTTTGTTAGAAATAATGATGTCTTTTGAAGAGCAGAGAGTGCTACAGATGCATGCATTCGTTTCCAATATACTCCAGCTTTCATAGTCATCAATGGGCATTACATTGATCATGTTCAGCTCTTTCATAAACGAATGCTACTGTATTGATCAATGTTATTGAATTTTTATAGACAACATATAGAAGAATAAGGTAAAGGAAGAGCGAAAAAGAGTTAAGAAAATTTGGGTTTTGGAAGCAAAAACAAAGAGAAGATAACATGCAAGCCATGGCTGCATTTAATTTGCATTCATCTCTTAAAACATTAACGCTTAGGATTTCTAACATCAATCTTACAGATCAGATGAGTAATGCAGGAAACCAACATGCACAAGCAGCCTCCACATCGGTGGACAAGTGCTTCCTTCAACAGCTTGTTGATTATGAAATATTTCCATATTTCTATGATGTATATAAGATACTATGTGATGACTGCCAACAGCCCCCGCACTATACAAGAGGAATAACGCACTGAAATGTGTGCCACGCTACTATGGACGATCATCAAGGTATGGTAGATAAACGAAACCTGTCGTAAACTCACAACGCAAGGATAGAATATAATAGAACATATACAACAGGTAGTGATAGTGAAGCATAAAACACTAAACTTTCATGACAACTAGAAAGTATTTCCCATACACGTGGATAACAACAATAGTGTTTGTACCATTTGCCTTACTACAACACTTAGAGAAATAGAAAAGACCGAAAACAAAATACTAAATAGTAATAAAACTGGTACGTGAGCCTCCTACTCGCCATCGATCAGCATTGTCATCCTCACTAAAGCAATACCTGCTACCTGTTACTCGGTCTGCCCATCCACAACCGGATGAACAACCCAAGGTAATAAGAGGAAGCATAAAACCTTGAGTCAGACAACAGTCTTAGTGAGCGATAAAACAGTTAACAAACTTCATTAATAAAGTATATGAGAATGGGTAAATAATCGATTAATATACCCAACTTAAGAGAAGAACTCTCAATTTCCTTCTCTATTACAAGACGGTGATAGCCTTTACAATCAATACACCCAAAGGAATAACAATTCAATCACGGCAATTAAAGCATCCACTCATATACGGTAAAGCAACTCAGTCATGATCACAACATGCATTCAAACGTCCATGGCTGACTTTGGGTATCACCGCTAACCTTGCTTTGGAACCCTCGTTATTGTATGAATGGCTAACAATTTTCTGTCAATTGTAAAGGACCACACACGACTCCCCGGTTTTAGTAAAACTCCACATGTTATACTCAACACATGCTACACGCTATACTCAACAGGTGTCTAGGCCATACACGACGCCCAAGGACTCGAACTATAATTGGTCTTCAATTGTTCCTCTGCTTTGAGTTCGCTAGAACCTATGACAATGATAATTCCTTGGCCTTCTCCTCTCTAGTCGTTATCAATTACGACTATTAATTAGCTCAGAACACCTTAGAACTGTCACTTCACACGAACTCAATACATCCTTGAGTTGTCTCCCCATTTGTTGCATACAATGAACAACAAACACTTTTCAACACTTCCAAACTTCCCAATTGAATTCACTTTGAAGTAACATCATCACTAGAAGTGTCCGACCAGAAATAGCTTCCCAGAAATGGAAAAAATGGCTGACCAGCAATGGCTGACTAGAATAGGCCGACCCACTTTGGTCCGACCCAACTTATGTCCGACCCAACTTTGGTCCGACCCAACTTTAGTTCGACCCAACTCTGGTCCGACCCAACTTCAGTCCGACCTAACTTCGGTCCGACCAAACTGACCCAACTTCGATCCGACCGAACTTCGGTCCGATCCAACTTTGGTCCGACCCAACTTCGGTCCGACCCAACTTTGGTCCGATCCAACTTTGGTCCGACCCAACTTCGGTCCGACCCAACTTTGGTCCGATCCAACTTTGGTCCAATGCAAAACCTGCATATTGCAATTCAACTCCGATTTCGATCAAAACTTCACCAAACGATAAATCTGACGAAACTAACTTATCAAATTCATCCAAAATGATTATAAGCATGTAATGAAATCAACAATATCATCAATATGACAATTCTACCCATGATAATGTCAAATTCACGAAAATCACCACAAATATGCATATGAACAAAAACCATGGATCTAACTTGCACATTCGTATGAAATATCATAGAACTTACTTATCCAAATTTACTAAATTAGATCCTAGGGTAATCTATATGAAAATGAACTTACCAATGCATGGATCCAAGGAAAATCATTTGAGTTTGATGAAAAACATGATCAACTACCCATACACTTTATTGAATCCATGTGAGAGATGTAATCCACTCACTGATTCTCCAATACAAGCTAAAATGATAGAATTATGAATCCGTACAGCGAGCAATTCAAACCAAACTCCTCGATCCGATGAATTCACCTTTGAAATGATGCAGACCTAGCCTCCGATGATGTAGATCTGTTATTTCCCTCCTTAGATTTGGATTTTTAATGGTGGAAAGGTGTTAGAGGAAGAAGGAGATCAATGCCTCCAAATGAGAGAATGGGAAAGTAAACATTTTCCCTCCACTCTCACCCCCTATTTATAGGATTCCATTACCCACTAATGGGCCTCCCCAATTCAGCTCATTAGGCTCTTCAAACCTGAACAACCAACTGAAAAACCATAAAACAGCTATTTCTCCCAAACCGCTAAGCCAAATCTTTAATGTAACCACTCTATGGAAAGGCAATCATCAATTCCTTTCCAATGGCACAGGTCTCGCCCTCTGTTTTGACCTAAGTCAAAAGTTATGCCCTGTACAAGACTAACAAGGGCAAAATGATCACAAATAAAATCGATAAAAATTATGGACATGTATCATATCCCCATAAGCAACATATTAAAAGATGAGAATGATCTAACCCTCAGGAAACAAAATAAAAATATTTTACGATCTAGATACGTTAAAATGCGGGTTGTTACATTCTCTCTCCCCCTGCCCCCCTTAAGAATTTCACCCCCGAAATTCCAAGCAAATACAACAATTCCGCATGCCTACCATCCATGAGAAGCCAATTCTATCATCCAAACTAGCAACCATCAAGTCATGCATCCATAGCCTAATCCTAGCACGCGGACTTATATCAAACAATCAACAAGATACAACTATATAACGATGGTATGATATCAAAGCGTCATACAGATGAAGAGCTCTGGATGAGTCGCCTTCATGCTCTTTTCCGTCTCCCACATACAATCGTCACCATCTTCACTCCTTTGTACCTTTACTAGCTTAACCGTCTTCCTCCAAAGCTGTTTTGTGTCATTCTGCACAACACGAAGCGGCTTATGTGGTCTTGCAACTGCGATTTCCACTTCTAGGTCTTCATACTGCTCTGGAGATACCACCTCATTTGTATCATGCACGAACTTCCATAGAAACGATATATGGAAAACATTATGCACACTCGACATCTACTCGGGTAGCTCCAATCTATATGCAAGCTTTCCAATTCGCTCGACTATCGGAAATGGTCCAACGAACCTAGAAGCTAACTTTCCTTTACTTCCAAATATCACTATATGCTTCAACGGCGAAACCAACACGAAAACCATATCACCAACGTCAAATTCCAAATCCTTACAACGCTAATCGACGTCTCTTTTCTGACGTTCTTGGGCTGCCTTCATTCGTTGTCGAACTATCTCAATACAATCCGAGGTCTCTCTTATTATTTCTGGCCCAAGTATGAACTTATCTCCAGTTTTTAACGAACATGCCGGAGAATTTCACGATCTCTCATACAACGCCTCGTACGATGTCATCTCAATGTTGGCTGGTAGCTATTATTATATGCAAACTCAACCAGATGTAGAAGGTCCTCCAATGATTCCCCCAAAATCCAACACACAAGCTCTTAGGAGATCTTCCAAAACTCGATTCACTCTCTCGGTCTGACCATCAGTTTGGGGATGATATGTCGTACTCAAGCACAACTTGGTTCCCAAAGCTTCTTGCAAACTCTTTCAAAATCCACTAGTGAATAACGGATCTCGATCACTCACTATACTTTTTGGGATGCCATGGAATCTAACAATTCATTTCACATAAAGTTTAGCCGGCATCGACGCTGTCCTAGTCGACTTAACATGAATGAATCTTACTCTTTTTGGTTAAGCGATCCACAATGACCCAAATCCCTTCATTTTCTGTCCTGGTTCTAGGTAGTCCATCGATAAAATCCATCGATACTTGTTCCCACTTCCATGTAGGAACTTCTAATGGCTGAAGCAAACCACACGGCTAATTCTGTTCGGCTTTGACTAACTGACAGTTCATGCACTTGGAAATAAACTTTCCAATATCTCGCTTCATGCACTCCCAGTAGTAGACTTAATTCATGCCCTAATACATCTTTTTACCACCGTGATGAATCGTCAAATTCGAGTGATGACATTCTCTCATAACCTCGTCTCTCAATCCATCAATGTCAGGAACAACTAACCGCCATTACTTCCGAAGCCAACCTTCTCGATCGACTTCGAACTCTTTATCATCTGGTTCCAGCTTCAGGATAATCTTGACAAGCATTGCATCTCGTTTTTATCTCTCACATATCCTTTCGATGAGAGTAGGTCTTATCGATAAGCTTGCCAACATTTCAGGTTCCAACTCACACTTTAGCCTGAAATCAAACCTTGCCAAATACTCAAGGATTTTCCATTCTGAATTCATTGCTCCCAAACTTGCGTGTCTTCGGCTCAACGCATCTGCAACTACGTTCCCTTTACCAGGAGTATAGGCTATATCAAAATCATACGATGCCAGAAACTCTAACCATCGTTGCTGCCGAAGATTCAAATTTTTTTGGAAGAAAAGATACTTCAACGACTTATGATCCATAAACAACTCGAATCGGACTCCCAATAGGTAATGTCTCCACATCTTTAGAGCAAACATAATCGCTGCCAACTCCAAATCATGAGTTAGGTAATTCTTCTCATGCGACTTTAGCTATCGACTCGCATAGGCCAAAACCTAATCCTCTTGCATTAGCACTGCTCCAAGCCCAGTACCACATGCATTGTTGTATACCACCATCTCTTCATTCCCACTTGGAATAGTCAACACAGGAGCACTCGTCAATCTCTCCTTCAGGATTCTGAATGCTTGTTTACACCTCGCATCCCATGTGAACACTTGGTTCTTCTTCTTTAATCCTGTCAACGGTGTAGCTATCTTGGAAAAATCCTTGATAAACCGTCGGTAATATCCTGTCAACCCAAGGAAACTCCGCACATCCATCACAGTCTTAGGGCGATCCCAGTCCTGGATTGCTGCAACTTTAGCGGGGTCAACCGCTATCCCTTTTCCAAAAAATACATGGCCTAAGAATCTAACCTCCTCCTTCCAGAAGTGACACTTTTAGAACTTAGCTTTCAACTGATGTTTTCGAAAGATCTCTAACACAACTCCCAAGCGTGTCTTGTGTTCTTCCTCATTCCTAGAGTAAACCAAAATATCATCCACAAACACAAGCATAAACTTATTCAACTGATCTCTGAACACTCTATTCATAAGATCCAAAGCATGCTGGCACGTTAGTCAACCCGAATGGCATCACCAACCACTCAAAGAAACTGGATGGTGTCCTAAAAGCAGTCTTTGGCACACTATCCTTGATCACCCTCAATTGGTGAAATCCCGTTGCCAAATCCATCTGAGAAAACACTTTGGCTTCGTGAAGATGATTGAACAAGTCATCAATCCTTGGTGGATACTTGTTCTTCTTAGTCACCTTGTTCTGCTCACGATAGTCCACACATAATCTTAACGAGCCATCTGCCTTGGTTGCAAACACGACCAGTGCACTCCATTCGGAAACACTTCTCCGAATGAATCCCTTCCTTAGAAGGTAGCGAACTTGCACCTCCAACTATCGATGTTCCTTAGGCGCCATCTGCCTAAGAGGCATAACAATTGGTCTAACACCCCCGACCAAATCGATCCTAAACTTGATCTCACGATGCGGTGGCCACCCTTTGACCTCGTCAAAGACAACCTCATACTCATTAATGATCGGCACATATGACAAGTCTTCTTGTGGAACCACAAGCGAATATAGATAGCTACCGAAGACACCCTCTTCGCGCTTACACTTTATTAACACCTTTCGCCCTTCCATATCCCCGACTCTCACCTCTAGATTCTCGCAATTCACCCTTGCCACATACCTCTTGAGCCAATCCATGCCTAAGATGATCCCAAACCCAGCAAAGTTAAGAACAAAACAATCACACACAAAAGGGCAACCATGATTCGACAACACTAGACCTCGGCAAATCATGAAAAGATTTGACGAACCCCCAATTGGATTAGTTACTATGAAAGGTCTATCACAAATCTCGTGTTCTAAACCCAAGCGACACACAAGCTCATTACAAATGAATGAATGTGATGCTCCAGTATCAAATAAAACTCGAACTGAAACACCATGAATAGAAAGAGTACCTTGCACCATGACACCCTTTCCCTTCTCCTCTGCAGTAGGAGCCCTCAGGGATGATGGCACTGCTCCCAAAGCATAAGCCTTAACAACTTGCTTCCCTTTGGCTGATTCTATGCCATCTTTCTTCCATGTCCTGGCTTCTCACACTTGAAGCACTTCTTCTCAGCTTTAGGATTCTTGCATTCACTAGCAAAATGGCACTTCTGCTATAACAACCTGGAAAGCAGAACCAGTTTAAATATTTTAATTTGGCTATTTTAATGGATTTTAAATATTTAAAATAAATTATTTTAAATAATAACGATGAAAAGTATGTTTGAATTGATGTTTGAAAATAAATATAATTATTTTTAATTATAAACAAGGCCTGAAATGGCGCGGCAGTTTCAAAATTTGAATTCGAACTTTGACTGACTGTACCGGGTGCAAAATAAAACGGATTTTAGTGAAACCAAAAATATTTAAGTCTGTTTTTGAATTTCTTTCTAACGAATCTGAAAAATTGAAATTTCATAGCGGGACTCAAAAGTTATGGCCAAATGAATTTTCAGAAAGGTCACTATAGAGAATATATAGCTCTTGAAAATAGACATTTTGCAAACGACCTCTGTTTTCGATGAAACAACTTTTATTAGATCCGGGATGTCAAATTATGGATAGGTTTCAAATTCCATAATTTTTGAAGTTAATAAGTGAGTGTGGCGAAGGAAAATGTGTTTGGTTGATTTCAGTTAAATTGGATCAACCAGAAAATGACCATTTTTCAAACGGTCTTAGAATTCGATAAAACTAGTTTAGTTGAGACCGTATCATCAAAACATAGATAAAATTATTTTTCTGGAATTTTTGGGATCAGTATGTGGCCCCAGAAAATTGAAATGTACGTTCAAAACGAAAATTAAATGTTTTATACTTTAATTTGTAGAGAAACGGACGGAAACAGTCGAAAGGGCCTACGAAACATATCCCATTAGGTTCAGAATGGGGGTATTTAGCTAGGGACGATAGTCATTGGGTTTGGATTGGAGTTCGTATGAAAAAACCATAATTTTCAAACTATTATAAATACCGACCAATCACGTTTTTTCTTTCATTGAAAAAAAAATAAAAGTCGCGTTTTCTCTCTCCCCGACGTCTATCAAAGGCGGAAACCTTTTAGCCCGATTCCTCCTCCTACAAGCAAAATTACACCGCCCTCCTTGTAACACCCCATGTCCATTAATGTCACTCACAAAGGGAATACATCAATCTCCATGAAGCGTTATTGTTGTATAGAACAGATAAATTACAAGAATAAATAAATAAAATAACACAACGGAAGTTAAAACTTATTTCATTGCAACATAGCTCAAAACGAGTTTACATAAGTAGTTTCCAAAACCATTACAACAGGATCAATAGTCTTTTCCAAAAATTTCAAAGTGCATAAAGAAGTAAATACTTAAATAACATAAATGCATAAATCCCCACTGAGCATAAGCAAAGCCATAAAGATGAGAGAGTCCCAAGTGATACATCTACTCTCTTCAAGCAACTGGAAGAAATCGGCACTAAGCTGTAGTATTCCCTCCTTGCAAACCTGAGGGGGGGTGGGGGAAGGAAGAAAAGAGGTGGAAAGAAAAGGGTGTCAGACATAAAGTCTGGCGAGTGCGATAACTTTAACAATATAATTATCAAAATAACTAGGCTAAGGAAAAAGATGGAAAATAAGGAAATGACTGTGAACAATTGGGTGTGACAGAGCAAACAAGGAAATAAGACGAACAAAGATAACGATAAAGGCGTGCCTAGTCACTATAAGATAATTACTACACTGCACCACCACTAGTAACTCTAAAGGTTGATCCCGCCTACAGAACATAATAATGATAATGGTAGTTTCGTGTACCCCTAACTACCTTCATAGGTGTTGTCTGCCCCTATCTCCACTAGGTGTACCCACTACCCCCATTCGATCGGCTCCCTAACTCGTAGATACCCGTGCTGGCCCCATAGTGGGGTGTTTCACTCCCCAAAGTGGCAACCCGATACTACCGAAAATGCACGGCTTATATTTGCACGATGCAACAACGTCTTACCTACCAGCCCAGGCCCACACACGCATATGAACCCGTTGGACTTGCGTTGCCCTCGCTGACCCGTTTTGACCTCTTACAATCAAATCCAGTATGCGTGTCCCATCCTCGACTTGGGTCGAGCCCACAAAGATACTTAATGGGTTACTGGTTTGAAAAGGGCCCTCATGCATGACACATGCTTTCCACCTATACTTGGTCTCCTCAAAGGTTTATCCCCACTTAACCCTATTCTTATTCATATCTTCTTACATGTTTCAAATCTTGGTTAAGTGCATCTAATCGTATTTTAAATGCCACCCAAGGAACCTACTAAATTCCACATGCCACCCAAGGCACCCACTTAACCCTCTTATGTCTCACCGCATAGTTATCTGGTTAAGTGTTTCTTAATTCATTAAAACCGTAACCTTGTATAGACCTCCCACATTAGACTGGCATTCGTGGGAGCTGGATTTGCGGGAGTGTCCGGGTAGTTTTCCACCATAAACGAGCCTAACCTCGTGTCTTTACAACTGTTACACATTTAATTTATGCCTAAGACCTCCCACATTAGACTGGCATTTGTCGCAGCTGGATTTGCCGGCCGGGTCCAGGTAGTCTTACACCACAAACATGTCTAACCTCGTGTCTTAGGCGGTTTATTATTACACATAATTGATTACCCCCAATTTGTATTAATTTCCCTATCCAAATTGTCAATCAATTACAAATTTAACTATGTCCATAATTAACACCTTAATTATGTCCATCTATTTATGGTATATAAAATTATACCAATTAACATCACATTTAAGGCATTTATGCCAATTCTAAATATTAAATCTTTTAATATTATCCCATTACCCCACGTTGTACGTTCGTTCGTTTAACGTGAAATATATGTTAAACTCGAATAGTCTAACTTATGGAATAAAGAGAAAACATCACAAAATCCATATAATATATACAAACAAAAGTCATAAAATGAATTGGCATGTAGTTCTAAACATAAGGGGTGAACTTGCATGTGTGAATAAGGCGTTTCATCTAAACTTGCATAGACAATGGGTGTATGACACATGTATTTTCATAACTTATGTAGTTTTAACATAAAGGTTTGAACTTGCATAGGAATCTCAAACTTTCATTACATGATTCATCCCCCAAATATATATATATATACTTACATATGTGATTTATGCAACATAAATTATGATGTAAACTTGCATCTAACTCACACATGTCATAGCCTAAACTTTAGATCCAATTTACACATAAAATAGATGTCATGAAACATGTAAGGTTGTATATGATTCTCATTAACTTACATATGATTCATATCTAAATTAACATCCAACTTGCATATAGAATTATCAAGTTAAACTTACATATGATTTAACATATGAATTTGTTTCAACAAACATAACCAAACTAGCATATGAAGCATCATTATGAATTGATTGTACATAAGCCAACAATTAGCATAGATTTACAACATAAATAATAACATCACAGCTTTACAACATCGATAATAAAATCATAGATTTACAACATAGATAATAACATAACGGTCAATGATTCACAACACAACCATATAACCCAAATCATAACTCAACCTAATTAAATTGTTAATTATCTTATTAAAGAAATCGAACTCACAACTCAAAGAAGGTCTTGAGTTATGAAATTGATTTAGCTCTCCTTTGAAGAAGACAAATTCGTTGTTGTTTAGACTTGAGTTGAATAGAATTGAGTTGATTAGCTTTTCTTCCTCTCTAATTGGTGGCAGCTACTCTAGGTTGCAAGGTGATAGCATGACGACCATGATTCTAATTTTATTTGATTTTAGGGTTTGAGTCTACATGTGTTTATATAGAATTTAGGATTAATTTAGGCCATCCGATCAACCTAGAATGAACCATAGCCATTCAGTCAAGATAGGGTGACAAGTCAGCCCTAATGACTCAGCTAAGAGTCAGAAAATCGTCATCAAACAAATATGCCCGGAGGGGGGGCAGGTCGACCCCCTGGTTGACCTGTATGGGCAGGTCGACCCCCTGGTCGACCTGGCCCTGGCGGGAATTTTCCCGCCTAGCCCAATCTGAGTCTGAATTCGAATTTTTGAAATCTGTTTGAATTTTTCTGAAACTTCCGATCTTCATAACATCTTCATACGAAGTCCAATTCATGCAAACTCGGACTCTGTCTCAACCAGAATTCCGAGGTGAACACAATGTCGTAACCCGTTTCCCTTAATTCTCACATTTAAAATTAAATATTCTTTAATTAGTTACTTTAGTGTTAATTGAAATACGGGGTGTTACATTCTGCCCTACTTAAAGAATTTCGTCCTCGAAATCTCTATGTCAAGAAGAACGTATCCTACCATCCAATCATCCATCTACTCGACCATCAACCATTAGCAACCATGGTCCTTAAAATATTTCTAATGCTTTTCATGTACATATGCATAATGTGTGTTTATGTTCGTATACTAATGCAAAATCATGCGGTCCACTGATGCAGTCGACCTCCTTAATGCAAATAATGATAGTGCCATGTATCCATCATGTATACAAAGAACCATATACATATCATTACTACATGTGTGCACAACCATTCATTTAAATGCAACATCCATATGATACACACATTCTGTAATACCCCACCTCCGTTAAGGTCACTCACAAAGGGAATGCCTTAACTTTGGTGGAGCATTTTAGTAAACAGAACAGAAACTTACAAGACAGATAAAATAGTACTTGAAAAATTTATAAGTTTATTTCAACAGAAACCGAAATAAACTTGGTTACATCCTTTCAAATCATATTATCAGAATTCAAGTACAAAATATCAGTCTTGTACAAAAGCCTTCCGAATGCATAGTTTAAAATCATAATCCCCATAGAACGGAAGCTATACAGAGCCAAGCCATACTTTAAGCACTTCAAGCAGAAGAAATCCGGATCAAGCTAAAGTATTCCCTCCTTGGATAAACTGGGGGGAAACAAAAGAAAGGAGGCGAAACAACAAGGGTCAGACAAAAAGTCTGGCAAGTCCAGTGATTTTCAGTTATGAACAGATAATAATAAGATGACATGAAAATAAAACTGGATGAGAGATAACTGTAACAGGTGTAACAGATATAACAGAAGGAAAGAATGATATAAGCTATTGTTTTACACTTCTCTGCACTAATACTAGTATAACAGAATTAGGTATCACCCTAATGTCTAAACTGAAACAGAAACGGGTACAGAATAATTTAACAGAAACAGAATGCTAATAATGGGCCTTTACTACCCGATCAGAAACAGACAGAATCAGAAATAGTTTAATCCCTATGGAAACAGAATGTAGAATTAGGTGTACACTAGTAATGGGCCTTTACCACCCGAACAGACGGTACCACGCAGAAACAGACAGGTGTTACCACCCAACAGAAACAGACGGTACCAACAGAAACAGACAGAACTAAGTGTACCCTAAAACCCTACCCCAAGCGATCGGCTCCCTAATACATAAATACTCTGTGTCGGCCCCATAGTAGGGTGTATCACTCCCTAAAGTGACAACCAATTGGCATAGACCTATTTACAGATATCACGGCGTCTTACATCCTCAGAGGCAGACCGAGATCCATGCACGCACATGACCCGGTTGGAACGCACCATCAACACCCCTCGCCATTATCAGAATGAACCGCTTATAATTAGTTCGGTAAGCGTGCCCAGACCCTACCTACTATTGGGCCAAAGTTTTGATACCAGAAAGGGTTACTGACTAATATGGGTCCCAAACAACAGATGACACAAGTAATTCCCCTCCTAACCTTGTGTCCCCAGTCTAACATATTTCAGCTTAACTTGTCTACAAGTTTCAGACATACAAAATTTGGATTAACTTGTTCACAGATCAGACAATCAAGTTAACAGGTTTCAGACTAACGGATCAGATGTTCGGATTAACAGGCTTACAGATTAACTGGTTAGAGATTAACAGACTTACAGATTAACTGGTTACAGATTATCTAACATTGTATTGGGCCTACGGATTCACGAAACAGGTTTATCAGATTCATTGGTCCAATTGGTTTAACCTTACCCACCCAACACGTTTTAGACATCATGTTTATCTCAGATTTTCATTAATTAAATATTAATGCCCAGACCTCTCACATTAGACTGACAGTTTGCGGCTACTGGTTAGGCCGGTTGGTTCCGGGCAGGTTTCTGTCGCAAACTGAGTCTAACCTCGGGTTTCAAGCACGTTATGACTAACTTCTCACATTAGAACCTATTGTTTGCGACCACTGGAATATGCCGGGCGGTTCCGGGTAGAATTACGCCGCAAACTCATTCTAACCTCGAGTTAGCCATGTTTATCTTTGCGGCCAATTAATTAATGATTTACCATTTATACCCACGCCTAATATACATGTTAATTATTCATAACTATAGCCAATTCAGATTATGTCAATAGCGGACTAATTATATCAACTCAACAGATATAGCAAATAACAGATTTTTCAGATTAGGCGACTTAACGGATTTGGCAAACTAGCAGATTTAGCAGATAACAGATTAGGCATCTCAAGAGATTTAGTTTAGCAGATTTGGCATTTTCAACAGACTTAGCAGATGACAAATTTAGCAGATTAGGGAATATAACAGGAGTAGCAGATTAGGCAAATATAGCAGAACTAGCAAATTAGCCAAATATACCAGATTTAATCATTCCTTAAAGTTTCACAAACATATCTTGCCTAATTATAAATTTAGCCTAAGTTTACATGCCTAAATAGTTGTCATGATTCGCACTATGATCATATACCCCACATTGCATTGAATTTGCATGTCACAGGTTATGGTCATAATTTACATGTCCCAATTTAGTTCAACTTGCCTAGTACAAAAGATTCACATATAAATTATACCAAATATAGCCAGCGATGATAATGCATGTCATATATCCCAAAGATCCGTTACTTAGGTGTTTATTTTCATTTAATAGATATCCTACTTTAATGTAAATCTTTACACCTAAGCCATATTCTCTTTATCTCAAGTCATATGTTCAATACCCTTTATGTTACGAATATAACATGTCCAGTCATATGTCTCAGATTCATGTTCTAGCCACAGTCCATGTTCTTTCCTCAAATTAGTCACCTATTGGTCATGCCCAATTTATGCATCATTCATTTTACTTTCCCAAACATTTTAGCGTATGTTAATCTCTTATGAGATTGGCTTAGGCTCGTGGTATCCTGGCTATAGAACAGAAAGAGGAAAGAGTGAAAGAGATACAAAATAAGATAGATCTAAACAGAACAAAACAGATATAATCTCAGATTCAGATTTACAATTCATGTCACAATCAGAATTAACGTTTATAGCGGAAAATAAATGTACTTACCTTGGTTGGATTAAAGAGAGAACTTTAATTTGTTGTAGAATCGTTGTAGGAGCTTTAATCTCTAGCTTGAATTGAGTTGCTTAAGTTGATGTTGATTAGATTCTAATTTTGATTCCAGCAGAGTAGCGACGCCATTTTTATATTTATTTAGAACAGAGGCAGAGAAGAAGCAGAATAGAATTGTGTGTAGAGAAGGCTAAGTCTTAGGTTGTTTTTATAGGTGTAGCAATTCATTTCAGCCATCAAATTAACCCTAAAACCAATCCGGACCATCAAAAATCATCTCTGGGCTTCAAAAACGTGTTCTGGACCGAAACAGGCCGACCAGGTCGACTTGTAGGGGGGGAGGTCGACACTATAGTCGACCCCCATGGGGGAGGTAGACTCCCAGGTCGACCCCCTGGTCGACCTGGCCCCCAGGTCGACCTGCCCAGTTCTGTGCTGACCGAAACCTTCTGAATCTTCTACAGGCCATAACTTCTTCATCCGGACTCCGATTTTCAAAAACTCGAACTCTATTTCATGAAAAATTTCGAGAGGAACGCAATGGTGATGTCCATTTCACCTAATTCCTGATTCTAAAATTAATTATCCTCATTTTACTATCTTTTCCGTTACACACACCGTTATCGAACTAATTTTTCTTCTCTTTCATGTATTAATTAATTCTTCTTATGCATCACCATTATTTACCTATCATAAGCATATTTTCATATATTTTATTTCATTTTTAATTATACTTTAAAATGCGGGGTGTTACATTCTCCCCTCCTTAAAGGATTTTGTCCCCGAAATCTTCAAGTTAAGAAGAATGTGTCCTACCATCCAATCATCCATCTACTCAATCACCAATCATAGGCATTCATTGTCCTTAAAAGATTTCTAATGCTATATGAACATATGCAAGAAGTGTGTGTATATGTTCCTTGTCTAATGCAAAGATCAGGCGGTCCACTGATTTAGTTGACCTCCTTAATGCGAATTATGCCAGTGCCATGAGTCCAACTTGTATGCAAATTTTCCTATTTGATACATATCATTTCTATATGAGTGCACAACCATTCTGTCATATGCAACATCGATGTACTGAGTCAATCATTTTGCATCCACAAAAATTTAAAATGCTCATACATCCATATGCAGTATGAAAGTGTTTTCGAGCCTATCTAGTGCCTAGTATGTGTATATGCATCCACGAGCAACCATTTGCATCCACTTGCAACCATCAAACATAACATGTCTCTAACACATGTTTACACCCATTAGTTTCTACCTAAAGTTCAAAGATTCGATCGATAGGATACAGTCGAATGATGGAAGCGAGCACAGATAAGACAAAAACTTGGTTCCCATTAGACATGGGTCCTAAGTATCGGCCCCGAAGACCGAAACCAACATCAGATTGACACCCAGAGGATTACCCTCCTTAGACAATGTCAGAACTGGGAATCAGAATTATTCAGATATTTGCAGACTACCAGTACAGATCAGGTTCCCTTATGGCTCTTAGGAAGTTAAGCATGATAAAATCATACCCCAAGAAAACTCAGAATGTATGCATCATACTTGATGCCTAACACAGATATCCCTCAAACCCCAATCTCAAACGGATGAGTCATAACCCTTATGGGTCTGAGTCTACAGCGGAATTCAGAAATAATACTAGTATTAAAGTGCAGAGTAACAATTACAAAATCAAAATACCAGAATCAGGAAAAGTCTTAACTCCATAATCAGATAAAGAAATTAAACCTACTATATAAATTTTCCTATTTCTATCCTAGCCACTGGCCTCAAGAGTGTTCGCCTGCCCTCCTTGCCCTCGTCTCTTCGGGCAGTCCCTAGTGAAGTGTCCCATATCTCCACAGTTGAAGCAAGTGCCTTTCCTTTTTCTGCAATCCTTGTTCAGATGAGTCGAGCTCCCATAAGTAAAGTACTTTTTCCCCTTCTTATCTTCAGACTTCTCATCCTTCTTTTGTGTTTCCTTTTTGGGCCATGCTTTCTTATTTTGTGGTTCTTCCTTCTTTGTCTCTTTCGGGCCCTTGTCTTCCTCGTGCAGTAGTGCCATATCCACCAATTTCTCGTAAGTCGCTCCCATGGGTACGTGGGTCATGGCTAGGCTGTGCAGTGGCTCGTTCAATCCTTTAACAAAGCGGAGAGTCTTTTTATGCTGAGTGTTGACTAAATCCAATCCGAACCTAGCTAATTGGATGAACTGATTGACGTATTCCTTGACCGTCATACTTCCTTGCTTAAGAAATAAGAACTTTTCTAGTTGTAAACTCCATTCAGCTTGCGAAAGAAATTTTGTCTCAAACCTTGTTCTGAAATCCATCCATGTCTCAACCGGCCTCTCGGCGTTAGTGACTTCCCACTAGTAGGAAGCTTCGTCTTTGATCAGCCATACCGCCAACTCTACCTTCTACCTATCGTCCACCTCGAAGATAATGAATAGATCCTTGGTTTGTTTGAGCCTGTTCCTCACTTCGACGAATGATTCAGTTCCCTTGAAATCCTTTCCACCCATGGACCTAAAATCTCTACAGATCTTTGAGAAAGCAAATGCACGAGGAGGGGGCGGAGGAGGAGGGGGATCATTTGCTGGACCTGCGGCGGCGGTCCTAGCCTCAAGATATTGACGAAACCAACCGGGTACATGAACACCCTCTAATATCTCAGATGCTTCATACATGCTGAAACGAAAAAGGAAAGATTCAATACAAAAAGGACTGAAGGAAAGATATATGGCTCTGGGGGATCATGTTCTTCAAAATAAGCTTTATTTTTGAAAATACTTCCTTTCAAAACCTTTTTGAAAATAGTTTTCAAAAACTTTTATCTAATCTGGTAACCTTTAGCTCTGATACCAAGTGTAAAACCCCACCTCCGTTAAGGTCACTCACAAAGGGAATGCCTTAACTTTGGTGGAGCATTTTAGTAAACAGAACAGAAACTTACAAGACAGATAAAATAGTACTTGAAAAATTTATAACTTTATTTCAGTAGAAACCGAAATAAACTTGGTTACATCCTTTCAAATCATATTATCAGAATTCAAGTACAAAATATCGGTCTTGTACAAAATCCGTTCGAATGCATAGTTTAAAATCATAATCCCCATAGAACGGAAGCTATACAGAGCCAAGCCATACTTTAAGCACTTCAAACAGAAGAAATCCGGATCAAGCTAAAGTATTCCCTCCTTGGATAACCTGGGGCAGAAACGGAAGAAAGGAGGCGAAACAACAAGGGTCAGACAAAAAGTCTGGCAAGTCTAGTGATTTTCAGTTATGAACAGATAATAATAACATGACATGAAAATAAAACTGGATGATAGATAACTGTAACAGGTGTAACAGATATAACAGAAGGACAGAATGATATAAGCTATTGTTTTACACTTCTCTGCACTAATACTAGTATAACAGAATTAGGTGTCACCCTAATGTCTAAACTGAACAGAATAATTTAACAGAAACAGAATGCTAATAATGGGCCTTTACTACCCGATCAGAAACGGACAGAAGCAGAAACAGATTAATCCCTACGGAAACAGAATGTAGAATTATGTGTACACTAGTACCACCCGAACAGACGGTACCACCCAGAAATAGACAGGTGTTACCACCCAACAGAAACAGACGGTACCAACAGAAACAGACAGAAATAAGTGTACCCTAAAACCCTATCCCAAGCGATCGGCTCCCTAATACATAAATACCTGTGTCGGCCCCATAGTAGGGTGTATCACTCCCTAAAGTGACAACAAATTGGCACAGACCTATTTATAGATGTCACGGCGTCTTTCATCCTCAGAGGCAGACCGGGATCCATGCACGCACATGACCCGGTTGGAATGCACCATCAACACACCTCGCCATTATCAGAATGAACCGCTTATAATTAGTTCAGTAAGCGTGCCCGGACCCTACCTACTGTTAGGCCAAAGTTTTGATACCAGAAAGGGTTAATGACTAATATGGGTCCCAAACAACAGATGACACAAGTAATTCCCCTCCTAACCTTGTGTCCCCAGTCTAACAGATTTCAGCTTAACTTGTCTACAAGTTTCAGACATACAAAATTTAGATTAAAATGTTCATAGATCAGACAATCAAGTTAACAGGTTTTCTGACTAACGGATCAGATGTTCGGATTAACAGGCTTACAGATTAACTGGTTACAGATTAACAGACTTACATATTAACTGGTTACAGATTATCTAACATTGTATTGCGCCTATGGATTCATGAAACGGGTTTATCAGATTCATTGGTCCAATTGGTTTAACCTTACCCACCCAACACGTTTTAGACATCATGTTTATCTCAGATTTTCATTAATTAAATATTAATGCCCAGACCTCTCGCATTAGACTAACAGTTTGCGGCTACTGGTTAGGCCGGTTGGTTCCGGGCAGGTTTCTCTCGCAAACTGAGTCTAACCTCGGTTTTCAAGCACGTTATGACTAACTTCTCACATTAGAACCTATTGTTTGCGACCACTAGAATATGCCGGGCGGTTCCGGGCAGAATTACGCCGCAAACTCATTCTAACCTCGAGTTAGGCATGTTTATCTTTGCGGCCAATTAATTAATGATTTACCATTTATACCCACGCCTAATATACATGTCAATTATTCATAACTATAGCCAATTCAGATTATGTCAATAGCGGACTAATCATATCAACTCAACAGATATAGCAGATAACAGATTTTTCAGATTAGGCGACTTAACGGATTTGGCAAACTAGCAGATTTAGCAGATAACAGATTAGGCATCTCGACAGATTTAGTTTAGTAGATTTGGCATTTTCAACAGACATAGCAGATGACAGATTTAGCAGATTAGGGAATATAACAGGACTAGCAGATTAGGAAAATATAGTAGAACTATCAAATTAGGCAAATATATCAGATTTAATCATTCCTTAAAGTTTCACAACCATATCTTGCCTAATTATAAATTTGGCCTAAGTTTACATGCCTAAATAGTTGTCATGATTCGCACTATGATCATATACCCCACGTTGCATTGAATTTGCATGTCACAGGTTATGGTCATAATTTACATGTCCCAATTTAGTTCAACTTGCCTAGTACAAAAGATTCACATATAAATTATACCAAATATAGCCATCGATTCCAATGCATGTCATATATCCTAAAGATCCCTTAGTTAGGTGTTTATTTTCATTTAATAGATATCCTACTTTAATGTAGATCTTTACACCTAAGCCATATTTTCTATCTCAAGTCATATGTTAAATACCCTTTATGTTACAAATATAACATGTCCAGTCATATGACTCAGAATCATGTTCTAGCTACAGTCCATGTTCTTTCCTCAAATTAGTCACCTATTGGTCATGCCCAATTTATGCATCATTCATTTTACTGTCCCAAACATTTTAGCGTATGTTAATCTCTTATGAGATTGGCTTAGGCTCGTGGTAGCCTGGCTATAGAACAGAAAGAGGAAAGAGATACAAAATAAGATAGATCTAAACAGAACAGAACAGATATAATCTCAGATTCAGATTTACAATTCATGTCACAATCAGAAATAATGTTTATAGCGGAAAATAACTGTACTTGCCTTGGTTGGATTAAATAGAGAACTTTAATTTGTTGTAGAAACGTTGTAGGAGCTTTAATCTCTAGCTTGAATTGAGTTGCTTAGGTTGATGTTGATTAGCTTCTAGTTTTGATTCCAACAGAGTAACGACGCCATTTTTATTTTTATTTAGAATAGAGGCAGAGAAGAAGCAGAATAGAATTGTGTGTAGAGAAGGCTTGGTCTTAGGTTGTTTTTATAGGTGTAGCAATTCATTTCAGCCATCAGATTAACCCTAAAACCAATCCGGACCATAAAAATCGTCTCTGGGCTTCAAAAACATGTTCTGGACAGAAACAGGCCGACCAGGTCGACCTGTAGGGGGGGAGGTCGACACTATAGTCGACACCCATGGGGGAGGTCGACTCCCAGGTCGACCCCCTTGTCGACCTGGCCCCCAGGTTGACCCCCAGGTCGACCTGCCCAGTTCTGTGCTGACCGAAACCTTCTGAATCTTCTATAGGCCATAACTTCTTCATCCGGACTCCAATTTTCGACAACTCGGACTCTATTTCATGTAAAATTTCGAGAGGAATGCAATGGTGATGTCCATTTTACCTAATTCCTGATTCTTAAATTAATTATCCTCATTTTACTATCTTTTCCGTTACACACACCGTTATCGAACTAATTTTTCTTCTCTTTCATGTATTAATTAATTCTTCTTATGCATCACCATTATTTACCTATCATAAGCATATTTTCATATATTTTATTTCATTTTTAATTATACTTAAAAATGAGGGGTGTTACACATTCAATGTACATTCATTTGACTAAATACATCCATTTATATGCAATATGCAATATGAAAGTGACTGAGCCGATCTAGTGCCTAAAATGTGTGTATATGCATCCACGAGCAACCGCTAGCAAACACTTGCATCCACATGCATCCACCATACATAACATGTCTCAAACACATGTTTCAACCATAGGACTACCCTATCTAAAGGTCAAAGATACTAGCGAGAGGACATACTAAAGATAAAATAAGTAAAAGCTAAGCGATAAAGGAGAAACTGAAAGACATACCCTCGAAAAGAAAAGGGTACAATGAACGCATTTTCTCTTCCGTCTCCCAAGTAGCGTCGTTCTCATCATCTCCCCTTTGCACTTTGACTAGCTTGACCTCTCGATTCCTCAACTTCTAAATCTCCAACCCAAGAATGCATGTAGGAGCTCGTCGAATCGTCATCACGCTCTATCTCCACCTCCCTAAGAAAGCTCGGCTCTACCACTTCCGTGATCTCATGCAAGCACTTCCTCAAATGTGATACATGGAATACGTCGTGTACACCACTAAGTCTCTCGGGCAACTCCACTCTATAAGCCATCTATCCAATCCTCTCCTTAATAGGAAACAACCCTACGAACCTTGGTGCTAACTTCCCAATGGACCCAAAGCCAACAACATTCCGTAATGGAGATACCTTGATAAAGACCATGTCCCCAATATAAAATTCAAGATCTGTCCTCCTCTTGTCCGCATATGATTTCTGCTTATCTTGCGCCGTCTTCATCCTCCTTCGAATCAAATTGATCTTTTCCGAAGTCTCTCTAATCATATCGGGCCCAAGTAAGATCTTATCCGTAGATTCCCACCAACATGTAGGTGAACGACAAGGCCTTCCATAGAAAACTTCGAAAGGTGCCATGCCAATGCTAGACTGAAAACTATTATTATACGCGAACTCCACCAAAGGAAGATGCTCCTCCCATTTACCTCCGAAGTCTAAAACACATAGCCTCAAAAGGTCCTCTAGAATACGATTTACCATCTCGGTCTGGCCATCCGTACGAGGATGATATGCGGTGCTCAAACATAACTGAGTCCCTACCGCCTCTTGCAAGCTCTTCCAAAACTCGCTACTAATGATAGGATCGCGATCGCTCACTATGCTAGAAGGAACACCATGCAAACGAATTATTTCTCGAATGTATATGGAGGCTAACCATCGAGCAGTCCTCTTACTCTTCACTGGAATGAAATGGGCGCTCTTAGTAAGTCTATCTACCACCACCCAAATCCCCGTATTACCCATCCTCAATCTCGGTAACCCGTCAACAAAGTCCATTGAGACACTCTCCCACTTCCATTGTGGGATCTCCAATGGGTGAAGCAACCCAACGGGCTTCTTTTGCTCTGCTTTTACTTGTTGGCACACCAAGCATCTAGCGACAAACTCGGCCACAACCTTCTTCACACCGGCCAAAAAGTAAACTCGTCTCATGTCCATGTACATCTTGTCCCCGCCGGGATGAAAGGTCATCTTCGAACGATGCACATCATCAAGAATGGTCTTCCTCAAGTTCTCATCTCGTGGTACACAAAGTCTACCGTCCCTGCGTAACCAACCCATATCATCTTGGGTATACCTACTGAGATAGCTCGATGACTCCCCCCTTGTGAGCTTCCCTACTAACTCAACCAACTGTGGGTCATCTCGCCGTGCCTCACCAATCCGTCCCAAAAGCGTAGGTTTGACCTCTAAGGATGCTATCGAACCGGGTACAAAGTCAATGGAACGTATAAAGTCAAACATAGAGATGAACTCTAAGATTCGCCGCTCAACAAACAACGGACTCAAGCACAACCTTTTCCTACTTAAGGCATCTTCCACCACGTTAACCTTGCCAGGGGTATATGCTATCTCGAAATCGTAGGACGCTAAGAATTCCATCCACCTTTGCTGCCTTAAGTTCAAGTCCTTCTGAGAGAACAAGTATTTTAGTGATTTGTGGTCAGTGAACAATTCGAATTTCTCGCAAGTAGATAATGGCACCAAGACTTAAGCGCGAAAACAATAGCGGCCAACTCTAGGTCATGAGTAGGGTAATTTCTCTCATACACTCTCAAATGCCTTCCTCCATAAGCTATTACCTTCCCCTCTTGCATTAAGACTGTGCCTAGCCCTATCCTACAAGCATCGGTATAAACGGTAAATGGCTTACTCCCATGTGGCAACACTATGACTGGGGCTGTGGTCAAAGCTCTCTTTGAACATTGGAACACATCATCACAATCTACGTCCCACGTGCAAACCAGGTTCTTCTTCGTCAAACGGGTCAATGGGGCTGATATCTTTGCGAAGTCCTTGATAATCTTCCTATAGTAGCCTGCCAAACCCAAGAAACTCCTCACCTCGGTAGCATTTTTAGGGACCTTCCATTCTTGGATGGCCACCACCTTCGCTGAATCCACGGCTATCCCTTCTTTGGAAACCATGTGCCCTAAGAATCGCACTTCCTTCCTCCAAAAGTGACATTTAGAAAATTTAGCTTTAAGGTTATGCACTCGAAGGGTCTCCAACACTTCCCTAAGATGTAGGGAATGCTCCTCCTCGCTCTTAGAAAAGATCAAGATGTCATCCACAAAGACCACCACGAATTTATTAAGGTACTCCCTAAACACCCTACTCATCAAGTCAACAAAGTATGCGGGGGCATTTGTCAAACCGAAGGGCATCACAAGCCACTCATAGAAATCATCCGGGGTCCTAAAGGCAGTCTTGTATATGCTATCCTCAGCCACTCTCAACTGATGGAAAGTAGTGGCTAAGTCCAACTGCGAAAACACTGAGGCGCCAACTAACTGATCGAAGAGATCGTCAATCCTCGGCAGTGGGTGCCTATTCTTCTTAATAAGTTTATTAAGTTCGCTATAGCCTACACAAAGTCTAAGGGACCCATCCGCCTTCATGGCAAACACTACTGGAGCACCCCACTCCGATATACTACGTCTTATGAACCCCTTCTCAAACAACTCCCCTACTTACTTATTGAATTCCCACCTCTGACGAGGAGCCAAATGGTGTACTGCCAGAGATACTGGTTTTGCATTGTCTACAAGATAAATACGAAAGTCTATCTCACGTTTTGAGGGTAGACCCCTCACCTCATCGAAGACATCAACATATTCACAGACTATACGAACAAAATATAAATCATCACTGGATGCGTCAAGTGACTCAAGATAACTAAGCATCACCGATCCTCTAGGGTCACAAGAAATATCAAGGGTCTTTCCACTACGAGTCAACAATTTTACTATGCTTCGTTCACAATCTAGGATGGCACCATATTTGGATAACCAATCCATCCCTAGAATCAACCCATAGCCCATGAAACCAAGCACAAAAGCATTACATTCAAAACCAACGCCTAAGATAGACAATCTCAAATCCCTACAAACCATGGATAAATGAGCCGACCCACCAATAGGATTTGAGACTACAATGGGATCCACAGCAAGAATAGTATTTAAGTGCAATGTTTCAACTAATGATGTAGAGATAAATGAATGTGATGCGCCAGAATCGAATAAAGTACGGACAAGATGATCAAACAGAAAAACTAAACTATCAACGGAAATGTTCCTACCTCGTTGTTGCAACGGTGGGACCGCGAGAGACTCAGATGGCCTAGTGTCCCACAATTAAAGCACTTCGTCTTTCCTTTTCCATTATTGCCTTTACCACCTTTCTTGTTTTGTTGTTGCTGCTGCGGTTTCTTTTGATCCCCTTTCTTCTCGGGTGCCTTATTAGCATTGGCGCCTTTGTCCTCTTCATGCATAAGCTCCATATCAACTAGCCTCTCAAAGGTGGGCCCCCTAGGGATGTGGGTCATAGCTAACCCATGTAGTGGCTAGTTCAAACCCTTAACAAATCTCAGGGCCTTCTTTTCGGGTGTATTCACCAAGTCCAAACCAAATCTCCCCATCTGATTGAACTTGCTGACGTATTCTTTTACTGATAGATTCCCTTGCTTCAACGCCAAAAATCTTTCCATATATAAATTCTCTTCAACCCGTGGGAGAAACTTTGCCTCAAACCTACGCCTGAAATATGGCCATGTATCAACTGGATGCTCCCCATTAGTGACCTCCCACCAAAACGAAGCTTCATCCTTCATCAAACAAGCAGCCAATTGGACCTTCTTACAATCGCCCAAATCGAAAATGCCAAACAGATCCTCCACTTCTTTCAACCAATTTCTAGCTTCAATGAACGTTTCAGTCCCACTAAAAGATTTTCCACCCATTGAACGAAAGTCCTTACATATCTTAGAGAAAGTATCTCCACGCGGAGGAATGACTGGAGCTGGGGGAGGAGGAACGTTGGCCGGACCCGCAGCAGCAGCCCTAGCCTCGAGATATTGACGAAACCAACCGGGTACATGAACACCCTTTGGTATCTCAGATGCTCCAAACATGCTAAAAAGAAAATGAAAGAGTTTCAAAACAAGGGAAGCGAAAGATAGATGTATGGCTTGCGGGGATTATGCTCTTTAAAGTAAACATTCCTTGAAAATAGCTTCTTTAAAACAAGTTTTTGAAAATGCTTTCTAGGAAAATAATACTTTTGAAAACACTTTTCAAAACTTTTTATCTGTTCTTGTAACCATAGCTTTGATACCACGTGTAACACCCCATGTCCATTAATGTCACTCACAAAGGGAATGCATCAATGTCCATGAAGCGTCATTGTTGTAAAGAACAGATAAATTACAAGAATAAATAAATAAAATAACACAGCGGAAGTTAAAACTTATTTCATTGCATCATAACTCAAAACGAGTTTACATAAGTAGTTTCCAAAACCATTACAATAGGATCAATAGTCTTTTCCAAAAACTTCAAAGTACATAAAGAAGCAAATACTTAAATAACATAAATGCATAAATCCCCACTGAGCATAAGCAAAGCCATAAAGTTGAGAGAGTCCCAAGCGATACATCTACTCTCTTCAAGCAACTGGAAGAAATCGGCACTAAGCTGTAGTATTCCCTCTTTGCAAACATGAGGGGGGAAAGGAAGAAAAGAGGTGGAAAGAAAAGGGGGTCAGATATAAAGTTTGGCGAGTGCGATAACTTTAACAATATAATTATCAAAATAACTAGGCTAAGGCATAAGTTGAAAAATAAGGAAATGACTGTGAACAATTGGGAATGACACAGCAGATAAGGAAATAAGACGAACGAAGTTAACGTCAAAGGCGCACCTAGTCAATATAAGATAATTACTACACTGCACCAACACTAGTCACTCTAAAGGTTGATCCCGCCTACAGAACTTAATAATAATAATGGTAGTTTCATGTACCCCTAGCTACCTTCATAGGTGTCGTCTGCCCCTATCTCCACTAGGTGTACCCACTACCCCCATTCGATCGGCTCCCTAACTCGTAGATACCCGTGTTGGCCCCATAGTGGGGTGTATCACTCACCAAAATGGCAACTCGATACTACCGAAAATGCACGGCTTATATCTACACGATACAACAACATCTTACCCACCAGCCCGGGCCCACACACGCATGTGAACCCGTTGGACTTTCGTTGCCACCACTGACCCGTTTTGACCTCTTACAATCAAATCCAGTATGCGTGTCCCGTCCTCGACTTGGGTTGAGCCCACAAAGATACTTAATTGGTTACTGGTTTGAAAAGAGCCCCCATGCATGACACAAGCTTTCCACCTATGCTTGGTCCCCTCTAAGGTTTTTCCCCACTTAACCCCATTCTTATTCATGTCTTCTTACATGTTTCAAATATTGGTTAAGTGCATCTAATCGTATTTTAAATGCCACCCAAGGCACCTACTAAATTACACATGCCACCCAAGGCACCCACTTAACCCTCTCATGTCCCACCACATGTTTATCTGGTTAAGTGTTTCTTAATTCATTAAGACTGTAACCTTGTAGAGACCTCCCACATTAGACTGACATTTGTGGCAGCTGGATTTGCCGGGCGGGTCCGGGCAGTCTTAAACCACAAACGAGCCTAGCCTCGTGTTTTTACAACAGTTACGCATTTAATTTATGCCTAAGACCTCCCACACTAGACTAGCATTTGTAGCCGCTTGATTTGCCGGGCGGGTCCGGGCTTTCTTGCACCACGAACGAGTCTAACCTCGTGTCTTAGGCGGTTTATTATTACACATAATTAATTACCCCCAATTTGAATCAATTTCCCTATTCAAATTGTCAATCAATTACAAATTTTACTATGTCCATAATTAACACCTTAATTATGTCCATCTATTTATGGTATATAAAAATTATACCAATTAACATCACATTTAAGGCAATTATGCCAATTCTAAATATTAAATCTTTTAATATTATCCCATTGCCCCACGTTGTACGTTCGTTCGTTTAACGTGAAATATATGTTAGACTCGAATAGTCTAACTTATGGAATAAGGAGAAAACATCACAACATGAATAGAATATAAATTAGATCTAACTTACGAACAAAAGTCATAATATGAATTGGCATATAGATCTAAACATAAAGGGTGAACTTGCATGTGTGAATAAGGTGTTTCATCTAAACTTGCATAGACAATGGGTGTATGACACATGTACTTTCATAACTTATGTAGTTTCAACATAAAGGTTTGCACTTGCATAGGAATCTCAAACTTTCATTACATGATTCATGCCCCAAATATATATATATACTTACATATGTGATTTATGCAACATAAATTATGATGTAAACTTGCATCTAACTCACACATGTCATAGCCTAAACTTTAGATCCTGTTTACACATAAAATAGATGTCATGAAACATGTAAGGTTGTATATGATTCTCATTAACTTGCATATGATTCATATCTAAATTAACATCCAACTTGCATATAGAATTATCAAGTTAAACTTACATATGATTTAACATTTGAATTAGTTTCAACAAACATAACCAAACTAGCATATGAAGCATCATTATGAATTGATTGTAATAAGCCAACAATTAGCATAGATTTACAACATAGATAATAACATCACAACTTTACAACATAGATAATAACATTATAGATTGACAACATAGATAATAACATAACGGTCAATGATTCACAACATAACCATATAACCCAAATCATAACTCAACCTAATTAAATTATTAATTATCTTATTAAAGAAATCGAACTCACAACTCAAAGAAGGTCTTGAGTTCTGAAATCTGAGTTTTGAAATTGATTTAGCTCTCCTTTGAAGAAGACAAATTCATTGTTGTTTAGATTTGAGTTGAGTAGAATTGAGTTGATTAGCTTTTCTTCCTCTCTAATTGGTGGCGGTTACTCTAGGTTGCAAGGTGATAGCATGACGGCCATAATTCTAATTTTTATTTGATTTTAGGGTTTGAGTCTACATGTGTTTATATAGAATTTAGGATTAATTTAGGCCATCCGATCAACCTAGAATGAACCATAGCCATTCAGTCAAGATAGGGTGACAAGTCAGCCCTAATGACTCAACTAAGAGTCAGAAAATCGTCATCAAACAAATCAGCCCGGGAGGGGGGCAAGTCGACCCCCTGGTCGACCTGGCCCTGGCGGGAATTTTCCCGCCTAGCCCAATCTGAGTATGAATTCGAATTTTTGAAATCTGTTTGAATTTTTCTGAAACTTCCGATCGCCATAACTTCTTCATACGAAGTTCAATTCACGCAAACTCAGACTCTATCTCAACCAGAATTCCAAGGAGAACACAATGACGTAACCCGTTTCCCTTAATTCTCACATTTAAAATTAAATATTCTTTAATTCGTTACTTTAGTGTTAATTTAAATACGGGGTGTTACACTCCTGTTGAGGATTTTATAGATCTCACCAAGATCTCCACATCCATCTAAAGTGCACCCTCTATCATTGTGTATATCCTGAGATCCAGCCTCCTAAAGTCGGAGACTTTGAGCTGCCGTCGACGCTAGCACAGGCCACCGAGTGAGCCCGCTTCCCCACGCGCCTGAGCGCCACTCCAAGCCCTCCAAGGTGGTACCCTCCGATCGTCACCACTCTGCACGGATTTCGACATAAATCGAAACATAGTTTCGAACAAATTCAGAGAGGTATCGGTCTTGTTTATTTTAAACTGTTTTAACACCTTAAAATCATCCCAAATTATGTTTAACTTTTAAAAATCATATCGTTTTGCTATGTCGACGAAATCCAGTGAAACAAGAGACAGTGGAGTCGTGCAGACGTCTTCTACATTTTAGAAGAGACCGAATATTTTTCTGAGCCTTCTACAATTTTTGGCGGAGTGGAACCCAATGTGAGATTTTTGAATTATAAACGATATGGAAATGATGATGTATAAATTATATAGTCGATGTATGAGTTATATAAGCGTTGTACACCTCATGTATAAGCATTGTATAAGTTGTATGTTGATGTATAAGTTATATATGCGTGGTAAAAATTATATATGTGTTGAAATGATATTGAAATGAATTGAAATGAAATCGAAATATAGTTATATACGTGTGTGTATATATATATATACTTCCCTCGTCCACAGACCATGGACGATATATATTGGTTGTGATATTGTTTGGATTTGGTTGATGTGAAATTTGGTGAATATCATGAATGGTTGATTGGAAATGATTGATTGTGGTTGAAATCCCAATAGGATTAGTATATGGGAAAATTCTTCTGCGTACGAACTAGATATTGAAATCCCCATTGTCAAAAGCTGTGAGGCTTTAAGGTAGAGCGAGGAGCCGTACTCGGGACGGTGCCGATTTTAACTACCCTGTCGTTATGCTGCCGAAATTTTCAATAATATTCACGTGTTAGAATTATTTTCATGTGTTGAAACCATATTCATGTGTTGAATAGAAATTCATGTGTTGAATAAATTATTTGAAAGATAAAAATAACATTTTATCACATATATAGACTATATAAATTATTCGCGTTTTAAATAAATTGTTTTAACAATAAAAATCACATTTTTATTATATATATAAACTATAGAAAACATTCATGTGTTGAAACCTTATTCATGTGTTGAATAGAAATTCATGTGTTGAATTGAAATTCATGTGTCGAATAGAAATTCATGTGTTGAATAAATTCTTTGAAAAATAAAAATAATTTTTTTACCTTATGTATGAACTATATAAAATAATCATGTTTTGAAATAAATTGTTTTACAATAAAAATCACATTTTTACTATATATATGAATTGTTAAAAATAGTGATGTGTTGAAATAAATATCCGTTGGATAAAAATACCATTTTTATCAAATATGTGAAGTGAATATGGTTTTGAAATCGAAAAATGGATTATATATATATATATATATTGAAAATTGGTTAGTTTATAACAAAACCAATCATATACTTTGTATATATGCCTCATCAAAACGTCATGCCCCCCTACTGGGTACCACATAAGGAAAAAGAGTACATATATACGCCGTATATTAACATACAAAAGCAACAGTCTCAAAATTACAAAGACACTCAAGAAACACTCGCAACTACTCACTAAACTCTCTCAAATATGACTGAACATCACCACAGTGAACTCTCACTAAAACTTTTACAACACATAACAAACAAATCTTATCAAAGAATACATTACAAAAACAAGGATCAGCCTGTATCTGTGAGTTCAATTCCCCATCTTCTCAGGAAATTCAAGTAAAAGTCGTTTCTTCGAGATTTCCTTCCATTACCATTGATCAAATAGAACACTTCTCTCTCTATCATTTTAGTTTTAGTCTCTTTTGTCACAGATTTGTTGTTGAATTGCCGCAGATTTCTTTCCATCCAAAGATGATAAATCACACATGTAAAAACACCACAAGCTACATCCAAAAGTTGGTCCTTTTCTTTGAATCTTTTCAACAATTTTCTAGCTTCCTCCTCCAAATTTACACATGCAATAGAAATAAAACCGAGCTTCAAAAGAAAATATTCCTGTAACAACCCGGAAAATCTGAACCAGTTTGAAAATTTTAAATTGGCTATTTTAGCGAATTTTTGATATTTAAAATAAATTATTTTAAATAATAGAAACGAAAAGTGAGTTTGAATCGATGTTTGAAAATAAATATAATTACTTCTAATTATAAACAAGGCCTGAAATGGCGCGGCAGTTTCAAAAATTGAATTCAAACTTTGACTAAATATAAGGGTGCAAAATAAAACGGATTTTAGTGAAACCAAAAATATTTAAATTTGTTAGTGAATATCTTTCTAATGAATCCGAAAAATCGAAGTTTCGTAGCGAGGATCAAAAGTTATGGCCAAATGAATTTTCAGAAAGGTCGTTGTATAGTTTATATAGCCTGTGAAAATGGCCATTTTGCAAACGACCTCAGAATTTGACGAAACCACTTTTGTTGGATCCGGGATGTCAAATTATTACTAGGTTTCAAATTTCATAATTTTTGAAGCTAGTATGTGAGCGTGGCAAAGGAAAATGTGTTTGGTCAATTTTTATTAAGTGAATATTAGGCACACATCCCTAAAACGAAACTTAATTAGGCTCACATCCGGTCATAAACTTATTGTAAATTAGGTCCCTATTTTCAAAAACATATAAAAAAATATAAAAAATATATTAAAAAACCATGTAAATTCGTATTTAATTAAAACAATTAATCGTGAAAAAAATCAGATCAAAAAAACATTAAAAACAACGTCGAAATCATGAAATACAGAAAATCAACGAAATGCAGTAAATTGCATCAAAACATGCATATAAGTCGATTAGTTGCATACCTGTATGCATTTATTTCAAATCTGCGTCAAAACTGCAGTATAAATGCATACATGTATGCACATATTGTTAAAACATGCATCTGCTGATGCATTTGTTTAAAAACTGCATACCTACGTGCAACTTATTCACGTTTGCATGTATTTTGACATATATGCACACGTGTATGCAGTTATATAGAAAAACTGCATACATGTATGCAATTTTTCAAACAGGCGTGCATACATATATGCATGTGTATTCGAATAGTTGCATACATGTATGCAACTATTCGTAAAAGCTGCATACATTGATGCAACTTTTTTTTTTAATTTCTGTGGACTTCCGATAATATTTACAGATTTTAGAATTTTTTTTTTTTTTAAGTGATAGCGCCTGAAAATTTGGACAGAAAACGAAAGAGGCGGAGGAATGGAAAGTGGCAGGCGGTAGATTCCAGGCGGCAGCTAAAATAGGGGGCGGGTTTACAGAGAAAACATTAATTACAGGGATGTATTGTGAATTTAAAACTTGCAAAATAGTTGCATACATGTATGCAACTTTTGCCAATAGTTGCATACATGTATGCAAGTATTTCTGAAGCTGTTTTAGTTGAAAATGTATGCAGAAACTTGCATACATGTGTGCAACTATTTGAAATACTTGCACACATGTATGCAAGTATTTACATGTGAAAATAAAATGTGTGCAGAAACTTGCATACATGTATGCAACTATTTTAAATACTTGCACACATGTATGCAAGTATTGCATGTAAAAATATAACAGAGAAATACTTGCACAGATGAATGCAAGTATTCCAAATATGTGCATGATTTGATGCAAATTACTGCATTTTTCATTGTTTTCTGTATTTTTTCGATTTTGATGCATGTTTTGATTTTATTATGATCTGAATTTTTGGGCGAGTACATGTTTTATTTAAATACGAATTTACGTGATTTTTTTATATTTTTTTAATATTTTTTTATGAATTTTCGAAAAACAGGGACTAAATTTACAATAATTTTATGACCGGGTTTTTTTTTATATTTTGAAACCTAATAGGGACCTCTAAAAAACGCACCCTTTTATTAAATTAGACCGAACAGAAAAGGGCCATTTTTCAAACGGTCTCAGAATTCGACGAAACTAGTTTTGTTGGGACCGTATCGTCAAAACATAGCTAGATTTATTTTTCGGAAATTTTTATAATCAGTATGTGGCCCCGGAAAATTGTAATGTACGTTCAAATTAAATACTGAATGTTTTATATTTTAATTTGAAGAGAAACTGACTCAACCAGTCGAATGGGCCTATGAAATATATCCCATTGTGTTCAGAATGGGGGTATTTAGCTAGGGGCGACGGTCGTTGGGTTTGGATTGGAGGTCGTGTTGGAAAACCCTCTTTTAAAATTTTTAATAGCTCTTGGCCAATCTGATTTTTTATAAAAAAAAATTCTCTCTCCCCGCTCCAGATCGCAAGGCGGAAACCAGTCGCCACCTTCTCTCCTCCATTCCTCCCTCCATACGTCAAACCATCCTTGTCCCCTTTGGAGTTTTTTGAAGAGCTTGTCTTCCTCTTTGAATCCATACAAGTGGTGCCCTCCCACATCTTGTGTGCGTCGAGATCCTCCTCCGTGAAGTCCTCAACTTTAGACCGCCACCGTGGATGACTGGAGCCACCGAAGTGGGCCCCACTTCTGTTGCAAGTGCGTCTCTCCACGGCCTACCTCGTGGTACCCTCTGATCGACGTAATACATCGCGGATTCAAAGAAAAATCAAGACCTGGTTTTGAATATTTTTAGAGAGGTACGGCTGATATTATTTTAAACATTCTATAGCACTTTAAAGCGCTACGGTCTTTGATTTCACTGTAAAAATCATATCTTTTTCGTTTGTTGACGAAATTCAGTGAAACAAGAGACAGTGGACTCATGTAGATGCCTACTACATTCTAGAAGAGACCACATATTTTTATGAGCCTTCTGCTATTTTTGGTGGAGTGGAACCCAATGTGATATTTCTGAATTATAAACGATATGGAAAACAACGATGTATAAATTATATAGTCGAATTATGAGTTATATAAGCATTGTACACCACATGTATAAGCGTTGTATAAGTTGTATGTTCGATGTATAAGTTATATATGCGTTGTAAAAATCATATGTGCGTTGAAATAAATTGAAATGATATTGAAATGAATTCGAAATATAGTTATATACGTGTGTATATATATATATATATATATACACACACACACACTCCCCTCGTCCACAGACCATGGACGATATATATTGGTTGTGATATTATTTGGACTATTGGTAAATATGAAAATTTGGTGAGTATCATGAATGGTTGATTTGAAATAAATGATTGTGATTGAAATTCCAATAGAATTAGTATATGGGAAAATTCGCTTGCGTGCGAGCTAGATATTGAAAATCCCCATTGTCAAAAGCTGTGAGGCTTTAAGGTAGAGAGAGGACCCATACTAGGGACGACCCCGGTTTTAACTACCCTGTCGTTATGCTACCGAAATTTTCTGAAATATTTCTGTGTTTGATTTATATTCATATGTTGAATGTTGAAACAAAATTCATGTGTTGAATATAAATTCATATGTTGAAATAAATTCATGTGTTGAATGAAGCTCATGTGCTGAGTAAATTTGTTTGAAAAATAAAAATAACAATTTTATCATACATATATAGATTATATAAAATACTAGTGTTTTAAATAAATCATTTTAACACCAAAAATAACATTTTTACCTTATGTATAAACCATATAAAATAATCGTGTTTTGAAATAAAAAAATTTACAATAAAAATCACATTTTTATTAAATATATGAACTATAGAAAATAATCATGTGTTGAATAAAGGACTAGAACGATAAAAATCATATTTTTATTGTATGTGTGAAGTCAAAAACATTCATGTGTTGAATATATTGATCTAACAATAAAATCTACATTTTTATTGTGAATATGAAGTGCTAAAATTATTCATGTGTTGAATAAATATTTTTGATGATAAAAATATCATTTTTATCAAATATATGAAGTGAATATGGTTTTGAAATCGAAGGATGAATTATATTTATATATATATAAAAATATAAATAAAATAAATCGAATAACGAAGCTGCAGTTCTTGTTTTGAAACTGTGATTTCAAACGATTAGTGCGGGAGATCCAACCATCGGATTTTCCTGAAACCGAAACCGTTGGGTTCGCCTTGGAAATATCTTTCCAACGGCACCCACTTTGTGAAGATCCAACTGTTGTATTGTTTGGAATGTTCAATTCAATTCTAAAGAAAAACACCGCCAGAATCGATTATATATATATATAAATACAATTAAATTAAATCGAAAAACGACGCTGCAGTTCGTATTTTGAAATCGAAACTTCAAACGAGTATACTGGGAGATCCGACCGTCGGATTTCCCAAAACTGAAACCGTTGGATTCGTTTCGAAAGATCTTTCTAATGATATAAAATTTTTGAAGATCCAACAGTTAAATTTTCAGATATGTGTAAATCAAATCTGAAGAAAAACAGCGCCACGGCCGTGTTATGGCCTGAAGCGTCATTTGAATGAATTGGCTATTTTTAAATAAATAAAAATAGCAATAAATCATTATAAAATATTATGAACGATATAGAATGGAAATAAACCAATTTTACCTGGTTTTCTTGAAATTTGATGGTTGACTGTGTTTGACATGAAAATTATACTAAATAATTTATCTTTGATAAAAATAATGGGAACCTTTCCCTAAGAATGTGAAATTTAGAAACTAACTGAAGGTTAGCTAAGTCGAATGGTTTCCTGGGTTTTGATCTGATGTTGGTTTTGCCCTTCGGGGTTATTATTTGGGAAATCATTCTCTTACTAATTTACGGTTAGTGATTGATGAATTGGAATGAGGCGTATGTTGTGTTTGTGTAGCACTTGTTTTTTTATATACGCGAGTTGCTCAGAAAGACCGGGTTTATCCCATTCTGAATAACTGAATCGACGATAAAAAGTCGATGATGAAGACGGTGGTTGAAGACCGGAGATCTTCACCTCGGTTGGATGGTAACTGATGCCTTGATTGGGAGGCATCCCGAAATATAGATAATAAGTGGTGATCTTCCAGACGTACGTGGAGATCGATGGATATGCGAGGTATGTGGTGCCTCCGGTTTCATTCAGACCCAGAACGAACTTGTAAATGGACTATGTGTCTGAGATTGGATTTTGTTCTGTGCTGATTGATCTCTATTAAATATATATCTGTTTGGCGGCGGAGAATTTATTCTCTTGCTTAACGCCCTTCTCTGAGACGTACAAGCTTAGAGATTATATATCGATAGAAATCAGTCGCATAGAGTGAATTGCCTGTGTGGCATGCCTAAGTGGCCGAAGATCAAGCCTTCTGTTGAAAAGAAAAGTCTTGTGGTTGATGATCAAAGCATGGCCTGTGTGGCATAGCTTTGTGTATAACGTGAATTCGCGAGCCTCACACCCCGGTATGAGGCAGAAACGGGAGAGGACATCAGGGAGGGCATGCGTTTCCTTCTAGCTAGAGGTGGTGTCAGTGCTTAAACTGGCTGACATTTATATTATTTTCACCTATGTGGTTGTTGCTGTTGCGCGGCGCCTCGGATATATCGGTGACTATGTGAAGCCGACGGAGTCATTCGTTGGCTCATTTACGCCCGAAAGGGCAGGGGAACGCAGTGTTCAGGCATTTTTATCCACATCGATGGACCGGCCCTGACGATCCAAAGGCTTGACTGAGTACTTGCTTGAGGGGCGGGCTAGAGCATCTCGAAGTCAGTAAGGACTATCTTTTGCCTTGGTTCATGACGAAAATCCAATTTCCAAATATGTGACTGTGCGGTTTTGATTGTATACCTATATATGGAGACATAGTGGTATGGGTATTAATTCCGAGGACTGCTTGTCCAACACTAGTAATAATATCAAAAGCTTTTGTTTTATTTGTATCAAGCATATTATGGCCATTATAAGGTAAAAACTCTATCCTCCGGTTTGCATTGCATTGTGTGATGGGAACTGAGTCTTATAATGGCTTCATTTTTATAAAAAGCATTGCGATGTTTGAAGATTTACTCGTTTTAAAGCACTGGCAATCCAATGGAGTAAACCCGTTCTGCGAAAGTGACATGGTCCTATGATTAGCCATATTATAAAATGTGTTAAGTAGATTTCTCATACCAGTCCCATGACAGACTCGTAGTTTGTTTCACTTGCAAACTCGGGTGCCCCTATTTCTACACAGGCAGCCTTGTATTCAGGTTTTAGCAGGCTCTTTCTGGATAGCTGGAGCTGAAGATGGATTCTATCATTTATCTCTTTTTATGCTGTTCAGCTCCTGTTGTACATATTATGTTTTGTTTTCCGCAGTAGGCAATTATGTATAGCTGAACTGTATTTGTACTAAGTATGATCCTGTATACTATGTAACTCTGATGATTATGTTTATCCAGTGTATTATTTGTACATCTTCTGGTGTATTTATTTATTTATGTTCTGTTATTATCTTTTTATGTGTTATATTCCAAAGATTACCCTTAACACCGTCGTACGGGGTTTTGGGGTCGTCGCAACTCCCAAACATATTTTGAATAAACACATGAAAAGAACAGGTGACTTACACTTTCATCTTCATTATTGCATAACGAACATGAAGCTTCTTCAAGGATCTCAAATCTTTTCATTCTGTCCTTAGTACCAAGGCGCTCATTAAAAGCCAAAAATGCAATCATAGACATCCTTTTTGCATTAGAATTGTGCCATATCACTTTACAAAAATCATTGACTTGCTGTTTCATCCTTGGAAACTGCCAGGCCTTATGAAACGAAAAAAGACCACCATTTGTCCACTCATAAAAATCAGAGTTAGATTTAGTATCAATTTTAATGCTATTAACCTCATTTTGAATTTCGTTGGTGGCTGCATGTATGGCTGCATTAATTTTCCCATTCTGAACAATGCAAGAACCAACTCCATATTATTTCCAATAATCTAAATTCTGGACAAACCCACAATGGCAACCAAACGCTTACTATTTATCCATGGTTCATACCATAACAGAGTATCCATACCAGAGGAAATCACCTTGGTAAATAATTGTTTACCAGGATTTCTAAGTCTAAGAATGTTTTTCCATGTACTAGAAGCATTGTTATCAATATCCATTTTCCAAAAGAATTTGTTAACACAATACTTTTTCCTCATCCATGAGCTCCATAAAGAATCAGAGGTTAAAACTTTCCACAACCGTTTTATACCAGAGGCTTTAAAACTAACACCACCTTCATTTTTTGGCAAACACATTTTAAGCCAGCTTATCTTATGAGAGGAATTACCCCAAAAAAAATCAGCACACATCATGTGTAATTTTTCTATTAAATGCTCTGGGAGATGATAAACAAAAAGCCAGTATAACACAGTAGGAGTTATCATATATTGTATTAATTCAGCCCTACCAGTAAAACTTAAGAAGTTGACATCCCATCCTTGAATTTTTGACTTAACTTTATAAAACAAAGCTTGACAGTCATTATAATGAATGTAGTTTGAAGAAATGGGGACACCTAAATATTTGGCTGGTAGATTACCTCTTTGAAAATTCAAAATAGAAATGATCTCCTCAATATTTATTGAATGATCACTTAAATATATCTTAGTTTTCATATTACTCACAGTAAGGCCACTATATTTCTGGAGTTTATCAAACACTTCGCTTAAAGCTTCAGCACAAATAACAAAAATTTTCCCAAATACCATCAAGTCATCAGCATACAGTAGATGTGAAACAATGGGTTCAAATTTATGCACAGGATAAAATCTGTCTTGACCCACAACGACATACATACAATAGGAGAAATATTCCAAAGCAATAGAAAACAAATAGGGTGATAATGGATCACCTTGCCTTAATCCCCTATTTGAAAAAATAAATCCAGTAGGAACACCTTGAATTAAAATTGAAAAGGAAGGGGAAGATATTCATTCATATATAACATTTATAAAATGAACAGGGAAACCCATTTTAACCATAATGTTACATATAAATTCTCTGTTCAGCATATCTAAGGCTTTATGGAGATCAACTTTGACACCAAACTTGCTCACTCCTGACTTTTTGAAGTCTCTTAACAATTCATGTGCAAGGAGAATATTATCACCAATATACCTAGAGGGGATAAATGCACATTGATTTGGGGACACTAGATGAGGTAGATACCATTTTAACCTATAACATAAAATTTTGCTAAATTTTTTATAATACAAGTTACAACATGCAATAGGTCGATATTGAGAAATTTCAGTTGGTCTGTCTACCTTAGGAACCAATGTAATAAATGTATGATTACTACCCTTTGGAATTTTAGCCGAACTAAACATATCATTCGTAGCAACTAACAAATCAGTCTTCAATACATCCAAATTAAGCTTATAAAATTTAGAATTCATACCATCAGGGCCTGGACTAGAATCACCATGTACAGAAAACACTGCAGTTTTAACTTCATCCATAATAATTGGTATCAAGAGAGCTTCTTGGCCTTTTGAGTTGATAGTAAACCTAGATTGGAATGCAGGAACTTCATTGCAGACAGCCCCATTGTACATCTTATCAAAGTATGCAATAGCTTCTATAGCTAACTCCTCCTGCTTAAATAACAAGTCACCATTAGCATTTACTAAAGCCTTAAGATTGTTGTGATACCTTCTCATAGACATTTTGGAATGAAAGAATTTATTGTTTGTATCTCCATCTTGTAACCATGATACTTTGGATTTCTGCTTCAAACTCCAAAACTTGATTATTTGAAACCCTAATTCTAATTCAATATGCCTGAATCGAGTGAAATTTCGACTACCAACCCTGAAAATGTTGCGAATTCAGCAATCAATTATAATGATCCCTATTTTCTTTCTCACGGTGATAATCCTAATTCTCAATTAGGTCAAATTATATTCGACGGAGATAACTATCTCAATTGGAGTCGAAGTGTTCGATTAGCACTTGGAGCAAAGAATAAAATCGGATTTATTGATGGATCTATTCTTAGACCAGCTGATAATTCTTCAGATCTCCAGAAATGGGTTCGTAATGATTACATGGTGACTGCCTGGATTCCTTGTTCAATGGAAAAGAAGATTTCAGAGAGTTTTATCTTTAATTCTTCCGCTAAACATCTCTGGACTGAAATTCAAGAGAGGTATGGACATTCTAATGCACCTCAAATTTATGAGATCCATAAAAAGCTAATGAGTATACAACAAAATGATGATAAAATTGCCACATACTACTCGAATCTTAAGCAAATTTGGGATCAATTGCAAGTTATCGAACCCTATCCTGATTGTATATGTGGAGCAATTCTTCAGTGTTCTTGTGGTTTACTCAAGAAAATTTTAGAGGCTGGTCAGTTAAGGATGCTTATACAGTTTATTTCTGGTTTAAATAAATCATATGATCAAGCCAAGATTAATCTTCTTAGTCTGGACCCTTTACCAACAGTAAATAGAGCTTAACACATGATTCAACAAATTGAAAGGCAGAATACACTTAATGTTGCAAATCAATCAACTGAGATTAGTGCATTTTTCTCTGTCAAGAATGGTCAAGATCAAACTAGTTTCAGTTCATCTTTCGAGAAGAATGATTACAAGAGGGCAAAGTTTGACAAATTTTGTGATCACTGCAAATGTAAGGGTCATGTGAAGGAACAATGTTTTAAGCAAGTTGGATATCCAGATTTGTGGAAAGGAAGAGTTCAGAAACATCAGAAATTGGCAGCAAATGTCCAAGAAAACTCCAATGGAAATGGAATTCTTGGATCTGTCCCTGCTTCTCCTCTTGAAAATGGTGATCAGGCAACAACCTCATCTACAGTTAATCCCCAAGCACTGTCACTTCTATACAAAGAGCTTGTTAAGATGGTTCAAAACAATCAGGGATCTACATCTGAATCTTATTGTAACACCCCGTAATTTTGTAACACTAAGATTCACAAATCAAGGCAGAGTTAAATTTTAAAATCAAAATCAAGGGAAACGGGTTGCGCCATTGCGTTCGTCTCAAAATTCTGCATGAAATCGAGTCCGAGTTTGTGATAATCGGAGTCCGTATGAAGGAGATATGACCCTCCGAAGTTTTAGAATTCGATTTAAAATTCAAATAGTTCAGAAACGAGTTCAAATCTCAAAACAGACCCAGAAGCGGGCTGGGCGGGAAATTTCCCGCCCAGGACCCTGGTCGACCAGGGGGTTAATCTGGGTACCCAGGTCGACTAGGGTGTCGACCTAGGAGTCGACCCCTCCTGGTTTTTCCAGATTTGCAGTATGGTTCGTTCTTCTTTATCTAGACGTCATTCTGACAAGATTCATTGACTTCTACACTATATAAACAGCCCTAGTCTCCTTCTCTATTCATAATTCCTTTCTATCCTTATGCTACCTCTGAGAAAATAAATAAATAAGTGAATAAAATAATATATAAAATAAATCAAGACGAGGAGATGCTGCTCAAGACTTTCAAGAGGAGATTCAAGTCAAGCTAGGACTCAAGTGAAGATTCAAACGACTTCAATGATTGTTTTTCTACGAATCTAATCTAACCTTTGTAAGTCGGTTACTTTTTAGATTTGAACGCTTTCTCTATTCGTGACATGAAATTAAAGGAATAAAAGGATATGCCAAATCTTTCTATTCGAATCTGTGCCTATATCTTTGGACCTAATTAAGAACTGTTATGATTCGATGACCAATTAGGCATTGCCTATGACTATGAACATTGCCTATGACTATGAACATTGCATATGACTGTGACTGTGACTTTGAGAATTATTTCCTTGACTATGAACACAAGCCTATGCCTTTAATTAGGAAACATAAACTATTGCATATGACATAACAAGGACTACTGTGATTAAACACCTATGATTCATGACTAGGAAAATGTTGCTTAAGTTTTGTGACTATGAAATTGGGTCTAAACCTGATTATTTATTCTGTCTATTCTTGGTTTTCTTTGGTTTTAGACGTTGGGAATTTACCTATTGAGTTAGGTCTACCCATGTTCTTGAACCTACGTCGTTATTCAACCCTTTTTATGCCATAAGATTTTCAGACCTATAGGCATCCGGTGTTTTAGATCAATTTCAGTGTAATTCGTTAGGTCTGTAATTAGTAAATTATCATTGTATGCCAGTTATTATGTCTATCTTTTTCATAGCATCTTTGGTTCATTCCCTATTTTCTACGAAGCTAGATTTATCTATAATCCAGATTGAATCACGATTATACGAACGGTGGGAATACGATTTGGGCAAAATATGAAATTTAATAAAAACGTAGTTTTTAACTTGGAAATTGGCATGAATTGGGAACATGTATTATGGCATGTTCATAGAAATGCGAATTGGATAAATTTGACATGAATTATAGGATGTGTAATTTGAGTTTAGTATTGGCTTGTAAATCTAGTATTTACATGAATTGTGAACTAGAATAATAAGTCTAGTTGGACATGAACTGTAATTAGCATGTTAAATCAGAATTGGGTTAGCTAATTTGGCATAACAAGTATATTGGTATAAATTTGAAATTAGCCATAATTATGAGCAATTGTCATGTTTAAAAAAATCATGGTTGGTTTGGTATAGTTTACATACCAAAAAGGCATAAATATGATATATAGGGGAAAATGGGCCATAAGAATAAGTGTTGACAATTTACATTAAAAGAGTAATTAGGAAATAAGTAAATTTGGAATGATTTACTTATAGAATTTGTCCTAAATGAAAAAAATGTAAATTTAGACAAATTAAAGGTTTATTAACGACATCTCTTTTAATAACACACCAGAAAGTTCTAGGGTGACAGAGAGGATAGTGTCTAGGCTTGAGTTTGGAAAATACAAGTTTCCTGCTCTCCCTGGCTATCCCTAACTGATCCGACGGACGGGATGGTTACTTTCAAAACCTGATTTGAAAACTAATCAAAACCCTTTGAACTTAGAAAACACGAATATGCCTAATCCGTGGTTAGACTGAGTTGCGATGTAAACCTGCCCGGAACCAACCGGCACATCCAGTAATCGCAACAATATCTGTCTAATGTGAGTGGTCACGGCTTTAATTTATTTAGTTAAAGCTAGAACAAGAATGGTAGGGTTAAGTTAACTAATACACTTAACCAATTCAATATGATAACCAAACCGATGGGTGGGGTTAGGTTCATTCAGACAGTTAACGCAGTTAAACTGGAATGGGAGGGTTAAGTCCATAGGAACACTTAACCAACTTAACACAGTTAAGCTAGAATGGGAGGGCTAAGTCCATAGGGACACTTAACCAAACTTAACGTCATAACAAGACAAGATTTGTAGGGGCTAAGTAAATAAGAAAACACTTAGCCAAATTAACATGTTCACTAGACTAGAAGGTGTGGTTAAGTAAAGTTAATACACTTAGCCAAATTAACATGTTAACTAGACTAGAAGGTGGGACTAAGTAAAGTTAATACACTTAGCCAAATTAACATGTTAACTAGACTAGAGGTTGGGGTTAAGTAAAATTTAATACACTTAGCCAATTTGATATGTTAGCTGGGCTAAACTGTAGGGTTAAGTAAACTTGAACACTTAACCATCAGATTGTGATAAAGGAATAGGGTTAAGTCTAAAACATGAAGGGATAATACTTAACCATTAATAACATGTTATTTAAAACAGACGGGAAAGGTTAAGTTAAAAAGGAACACTTAACCAATACAAGATGAACGGGTAGGGTTAAGTAATAAGAAATACTGTAACGCCCCACGTCCATTAATGTCACTCACAAGGGGAATGCATTAACTTCCATGGAGGTTATAAGTGAATATAGAACAGTAAAATTACATCAAGACAGATATAAGATAGTACTTGGAAATTAAAAACTTTATTTCATTACAGCAGAAGTCAAAACATGTTTGATTACATCTTAATACCATAAATCAGAGTCAAGTACATTATCCATCTTGATAAAACAAATACATAATCCCATTACATAAATAGCCATTAAAGAGGATAACAAGTTGGACTTTACTTCAGTAGTCCTAGCTTTCCAAAAGAGATAAGCAATCCAATCAGGCTCCACTAGAGCTGGGTCCAACCGGAGGACCTGGAGGGAGAAAAATGTGGAAAAGAGGGGGTCAGACATAAAGTCTGGCGAGTATGATAATTCTACAATACTATTATCAAAATAACTGGACTAAGGCATAAGCTGGAAAACAAGGAAATATCTATGAAAGAGCAGATTAAGGTCATAGACAATCGCTAAAGGGAACGTTATAGGCGCTCCTAAATACTAAAGGATAAACACTATACTACACCACACCAGTCACCCTAAAGATTGATCCCACTTAGATTCACTTAGAAACTTTCTTAATGGCTTTACGTACTCCTAGCTTACTACATAGGTGCCGCCTGCCCCTATCTCCACTAGGTGTACCCCACTTTCCATTTTTCGATCGGCTCCCTACTCGTATATACATGTGCTGGCCCCACAGTGGGGTGTAACATTCCCCTAAAGTGGCAACCCGATATAACGGAGATGCACGATTTATACCTACACAATGCAACAACGTCTTACCTACCGGCCCGGGTCCACACACGCATATGAAACCCGTTGGACTTGCGTTGCCACCGCTCCCTGTTTTGGCCTCTTATAGTCAAACCCAGTATGCATGTCCCGTCCTCGACTTGGGTCGAGCCCACAAAGATACATTTTGGGATACTGGTTGAAATGGGCCCCCATTATTTCCCACAAGCATTCCACCTAAGCTTGTCCCATTAGTCCATCCACTTAACCCACTTAGTCATGTTCATTTACATGTGTATTTGTTTAAGTCTAATCGTATTTCAAATGCCTCTAAAGGTAACCACTAGATTCCTCATGCCACCCAAGGCACCTACTTAACCCCCATGTCCCACCTTACATGATTATCTGGCTAAGTATTTCTTAATTCATTAAGGCCATAACCTCATAAAGACCTCTCACATTAGACTGGCATTTATGGCAGCTGGATTTGCCGGGCGGGTCCGGGCAGTCTTATACCATAAAAGAGTCTAACCTCGTGTCTTCACAACTGTTATGCTTTAGTTTGGGCCTAGGACCTCCCACATTGGGACGACATTTGTGACTACTGGAATTGCCGGGCGGGTCCGGGCATGTTTACATCACAAACGGGTCCAACCTTGTGTCCTAAGCATTGATTATTATTAATAATCCACTTTCCCCAATTTTAATAATTCCCTACTTGAATTATTAATTAATTCCAAATTCAACAATGTCCATAATTGACTCAATTATGGACATCCATTCAAGGCGTGCAAAATCATACAAAATTGCACCCAATTTATTAATTCCTAATATCACCCCTACCCCACGTTTGAACGTTTATTTTCAAAATATATATTAGACTCGAATAGTCTAACTCATAGCATAAAACAGATTATCACAATAACAACATGTATATATGACTAAATGAATCATAATAAGGGGTGAACCTTGCATATGTACTACTTGCATAGGATTATACATGTCGTAGATCTAAAGATGTCAACTTGTTCATAATTCACATAATATGATCTCAATCAAATTTCATAAACTTGCAGAGGAACATGTGTGAATCAACATCATTTAATCTAACACTATGGGTCTATATGTGTACACCTAACTCAATAGGAAAATTTCCATAATAAAAATTCATTTAGTCATAGATTCATGCATATGGGTACACCTAACTTAATAGGCAAATTCCCATAATCGTGATCCATTTAATTTTTAGAAAACATAAACTTTAAAACATGATCCAATTTGCATAAATAACAACATCATGATTTTACAACTTGCACGATTCAACACAACTTAACATGATATCATAATCATATAACTTATGGATTTCCAACATATGTGTTAACATGAGATCTACAACATATATAAGATTTATGACATAACATAGCATGATTTACACATAGCATAGCATGATAGCATAACATAGCATAGCATGATAGCATAACATAGCATAGCATGATAGCATAACATAGCATAGCATGATTTTCATCATAGCATGGCATAGCATAGGAGAATTTACAACATATAATTTACAACATATGACAACATAATAACATAACAAGAGATCCAAAATATAGAATTTACAATTAGAGATCACATCACTTTCTTGTGATCCATTCATAACTTAATCGAATTATTTTATAAAAACATTGTGAGAATCATCATACTCACAATTTAAAGAAGAGAAATAGAAAGTGTCTTTGATTTAATTTGTTTGTTGAGTAGATTTAGTTGTAGGCTAGGCTTTCTCCTTCTTCTTTAGTTTGTGACGGTTACGCTGAACTCCATGGCAACGGCATGTCGGTAGCTCTCCAATTTTTCAAGTGATTTAGGGTTAGAGTCTACCCAATTATTTATAGCTGTTAGGATGCATTTAGGCCATTAGATTTACCCTAGAATAGATTAGAGCCATTAGATTTCGTCTAGCCTTCAAAACACAGCCCGAAAACCCAACCAGATGCTCCCAGGTCACCTGGGCTCGACCAGGGAGGTCGACACCCAGGTCGACTCTAGTGTCGACCTGCCCCCCCCCCCCAGGTCGACTCCCAAGTCGACCCCCAGGTCGACCTGGTCTGGGCGGGAGTTTTCCCGCCTGCCTCCATTTCTGTGTTTTTGAAATCTGTTTTAAAATTTGAATTTTTCGTGAAAATTCTCGAGGCCATATCTCGGTCATACGAACTCCGATTCACAAAATTTCGGACTCTAATTCGCGTATTTTTCCGAGAAGAACACAATGGCGCGGCCTGTTTCCCAATATTCTTATATTTGAAATTAATTATTCTTTCATTTGTGAATATTAGTATTAACTGATTTACGGGGTGTTACATTCTCCCCTCCTTAAAGGATTTCGACCCCGAAATCTTCAAGTCAAGAAGAATGTTTAATTCTAACATCAATCAACCATCTACTCAATCATCAAACATTGGCATCCACTGTCCTTATAGACTTCTAATGCTTTTATGTTTAAATGCATAGTGTGTGTATATGCCCGTATCTAATGCAAAATCAGGCGGTCCACTGATTTAGTTGACCTCCTTGATGCAATTCATGATAGTGCCATGCATCCATTATGTATGCAAAAGATCCTAATTGCTTACATACTACTTCTATATGCGTGCACATCCATTCAACCGAATGCAGCAACTATATGATGGTACAACCATTATAACTCCATTATACTAAATACATTCATTTATACAATATGCAATATGTAGTGACTGAGCCGATCTAGTGCCTAAAGTGTGTGTATATATGCATCCACGAGCAACCACTAGCAACCACTTGCATCCATTTTGCATCCATCATACATAACATGTCTCAAACACATGTTTCAGCCATAGGATTATCCTAACTAAAGGTCAAAGTTACTAATGAGAGGACATATTAAAGATAAGATAAGATAAGCTAAGCGATAAAGGAGAAATTAAAAGACATACCCTCAAAAAGAAAAGGGTAAAACGAACGCATCTTCTCTTCTGTCTCCCAAGTAGCGTTGCTCTCATCATCTCCCCATTGCACCTTAACTAGTCTGACCTCTCGATTCCTCAACTTTTTGATCTCCGACCCAAGAATACATGTAGGAGCTCGTCTAATTGTTGCATCACGCTCTATTTCCACCTCTTTAAGCAAGCTCGGCTCTACCACCTCCGCGGTCTTGTGCAAACACTTCCTCAAATGTGATACATGGAATACGTCGTGTACTCCACTAAGTTTCTCAGGCAACTCCACCCTATACGCCATCTTCCCAATCCTGTCTTTTATAGGAAACGACCCTACAAACCTTGGCGCTAATTTCCCAACGGACCCAAAGCGAAAAACATTCCGTAACGGAGATACTTTGATAAAAACCATGTCCCCAATGTCAAACTCAAGATCTGTCCTTCTCTTATCAGCATACGATTTCTGCCTATCTTTTGCTGCTTTCATCCTCCTTCGAATCAAATCAATCTTCTACGAGGTTTCCCTAACCATATCGGGGCCAAGTAGGATTTTATCGATAGATTCCCACCAACATGTAGGCGAACGGCAAGGCCTTCCATAAAGAGCTTCGAAAGGTGCCATGCCAATACTAGACTGAAAGCTATTATTATATGCGAATTCTACCAACGGAAGGTGCTCTTCCCATGTACCCCCAAAGTCTAGGATACAAAGCCTTAAAAGATCCTCTAGGATACAATTCACCCTCTCGGTCTGGCCGTCCGTCTGAGGATGATATGCGGTGCTCAAACATAGCTGAGTCCCTACCGCCTCTTGTAAACTCTTCCAAAATTCGCTAGTGAAGATGGGATCACGGTCGCTTATTATACTAGAAGGAATACCGTGTAAACGAACTATCTCTTTAATGTATACAGAAGCCAACCACGGAGCAGTCCTCTTACTTTTCACGGGAATAAAATGGGCGCTCTTAGTAAGTCTATCTACTATAACCCAAATCCCCGTATTACCGTTCCTTGATCTTGGTAATCCATCCACAAAATCCATTGAGACGCTTTCCCATTTCCGTAGTGGAACTTCCAATGGGTGAAGCAACCCACCGGGTTTCTTTTGTTCCGCTTTTACTCGTTGGAACACCAAGCATCTAGCGACGTACTCGGCCACATCCTTCTTCATACCGGCCCAAAAGAAAACCCGCTTCATATCTTTGTACATCTTGTCTCCGCCGGGATGAATGGTCATCTTTGAGCGATGAGCATCATCAAGAACGGACTTCCTTAAGTCTTTGTCTTGTGGTACACAAAGTCTATTATCCCTTCGTAACCAACCCTTATCGTCTAGGGTATACCTACGAAGATGGCTAGACGACTCCCCTCCTTTGAGCTTTTCTACTATCTCAACCAACTGTGGGTCGTCTTGCTGTGCCTCACCAACTCGTCCTAGAAGTGTAGGTCTAACCTCCAAGGATGCTAACAAACCAGGTACTAGGTCAACGGAGGGTCTAAAGTCAAACATGGAGATGAATTCCAAGCTTCGTCGTTCAACAAACAACGGACTCAAGGACAACCTTTTCCTACTTAAGGCGTCTGCTACCACGTTACCCTTGCCCGGGGTATATGCTATTTCAAAATCGTAGGAGGCTAAGAATTCCATCCACCTTTGTTGCCTTAAATTCAAATCCTTCTGAGAGAATAAGCATTTTAATGATTTGTGGTCAGTGAACAGTTCGAATTTCTCACCAAGAAGATAGTGACGCCAAGACTTAAGCGCGAAAACAATTGCGGCTAACTCAAGGTCATGCGTAGGGTGATTCTTTTCATGAACCCTCAACTGCCTTCCACCATAGGCTATTACTCTTCCCTCTTGCATGTGGACCGCGCCAAGTCTCGTCCCACAAGCATCAGTATAGACGGTAAACGGTTTATTCCCGTCTGGCAGCACTAAGACTGGGGCTGAAGTTAAGGCTCTCTTTAAACGTTGGAACGCATCATCACAATCTTCGTCCCACGTAAAAACCAGGTTCTTCTTCGTTAACCGTGTTAATGGAGCTGATATTTTTGTGAAGTCTTTGATAAACTTCCTATAATAGCCAGCCAACCCCAAGAAACTTTTTTACTTCGGTTACATTTTTAGGGACCTTCAATCTTGGATGGCCACCACCTTTGCGGGATCCACTGCTATCCCTTCCTTGGAAACCACATGCCCTAAGAACCGTACATCTTTCCTCCAGAAGTGACACTTAGAAAATTTTGCCTTAAGGTTATGCGCTTGATGGGTTTCCACCACTTCCCTAAGATGAAGGGCATGCTCTTCTTCATCCTTAGAAAAGACTAAGATGTCATCCACAAAGACTACCACTAATTTGTTAAGGTACTCCCTAAACACCCTACTCATCAAATCAACAAAATATGCGGGGGCGTTTGTCAAACCAAAGGGCATCACTAGCCATTCATAGAATCCGTCAGGAGTCCTAAAAGCAGTCTTATCTATACTATCCTCAGCCACTCTCAGTTGATGAAAGCCAGTGGCTAAGTCCAACTGCGAAAATACTGAGGCGCCAATTAACTGATCAAAGAGATCGTCAATCCTCGGCAGTGGGTGTCGGTTCTTTTTAGTAAGCTTGTTTAGTTCTCTATAGTCCACACAAAGTCTAAGGGACCCATCCGCCTTTGTAGCAAATACTACCGGAGCACCCCACTCCGATATACTACGTCTTATGAACCCCTTCTCAAGCAACTCCTTCACTTACTTATTGAGTTCCCTCCTTTCACGAGGAGCCATGTGGCGCACTGGCAAAGATACGGGTTTAGCATTATCCACAAGATAAATTCGAAAGTCTATCTCCCGCTTTGGAGGTAAGCCCTTCACCTCCTCAAAGACATCCGGATATTCCCGGACCACCTCTACCGATCGCAGATTCTCTACAGACGCGTCAAGCGATTCAAGATAACTCAGTATAACGGAATCTATGGGATTACAAAAGATGTCGAGAGTGTTACCAAGGCGAGTCACAAGCCTAACTACTCTTCTTTCACAATCAAGAATGTCCCCATTTCTAGATAACCAATCCATTCCTAAAATTAGCCCATAGCCCGTGAAGCCCAATACATAAGCATCACATCTAAATTCAACTCTGAGTATAGAGATTTTCAAATCCAAACATATCATGGTCAAATGAGCCGAACCCCCAATTGGATTTGAAACAACCAAGGGATCCTCTACTAAATTGGTGTTCAAGTGCAGTAATTCAACTAATGATGCAGAGATAAACGAATGAGATGCGCCAGAATCGAATAAGGTACGGACATGATGATCAAACAGAAAAACTAAGCTTTCAACATAAATTGTTCTACCTCTTTCTTGCAGCGGTGGGGCCGCAATAGCCTGAACTTGCCCCCTTGCCTGCCCTTGTGCCATAAGAGCCTGCACCTGTCCTCCCGAGGTAGACCCTGCCCTCTTCCCCTTCTTTGGGCAGTCCTTCACCAAATGTCCCGCATCTCCACAATGAAAACAACCAGTCTTCTTCTTCTTTCTACAATCTTTGCGGAGATGGCCAGGCGTCCCACAATTGAAGCATCTCTTCTTCCCTTTGCCATTATTGTTTTTACCACATTTCTTATTTTGCTGTTGGGGTTTCTTCGGATCCCCTTTCTTTTCAACTACCTTATCCTCATGCATAAGTGCCATTTCTACTAGCCTTTCAAAGGTGTCTCTCATAGGGATGTGGGTCATAGCCAACCCTTGCAACGGTTCATTCAAGCCTCTAACGAACCTCAAAGCTTTCTTCTTTGGCGTGTTCACCAACTCCAAGCCAAACCTTGCTAATTGATTAAATTTATTGACATATTCCTTCACTGATAAGCTCCCTTGCTTTAATGTCAGGAATTTTTCCATATTTAAATTCTCCTCTGCCCTTGAAAGAAACTTTGCCTCAAACCTTCATCTGAAATCCGCCCATGAATCAACTGGACGTTCCCCGTTAGTGACCTCCCACCAAAACGAGGCCTCACCCTTCATTAACCAAGCAGCTAAACGGACTTTCCTCCCATCTTCCACTTCAAAGATATCCAACAATTCCTCAGTCTCCTTAATCCAGTCTCTGGCCTCCACAAACATCTCAGTCCCTTGAAAAGTTTTTCCTCCCATAGCCTTAAATTCCTTGCACGTCTTTGCAAAAGTGTCAACACGAGGAGGAGGAGGAGGAATGGGTGCAACTGGGGGTGGAGGAGCATCTGCTGGGCCTGTAGTGGTGGCCCTAGCCTCCAAATATCTCCTAAACCACCCTAGAACCGTCACACCTTCTGGGAGATTAAGATCTTCAGCCATGCTGAAACGAAAAAGGAAAGATTCAAAATAGAGAATTCGAAAGATAAAGGTAAGGATATGACTATTTGGGATTATGTTTTTCATAAAAACTCTCTCTAAATAACATGTTTCTGAAAGCACTTCTTCCAAAAATACTTTAGAAAAATATTTTTCTAAAAATTTTATCTGTTCTAGTAACCTTATGCTCTGATACCACGTGTAACACCCCACGTCCATTAATGTCACTCACAAGGGGAATGCATTAACTTCCATGGAGGTTATAAGTGAATATAGAACAGTAAAATTACATCAAGACAGATATAAGATAGTACTTGGAAATTAGAAACTTTATTTCATTGCAGCAGAAGTCAAAACATATTTGATTACATCTTAATACCATAAATCAGAGTCAAGTACAATATCCATCTTGATAAAACAAATACATAATCCCATTACATAAATAGCCATTAAAGAAGATAACAAGCTGGACTTTACTTCAGCAGTCCTAGCTTTCAAAAAGAGATAAACAATCCAATCAGGCTCCACTAGAGCTGGGTCTAACCTGAGGACCTGGAGGGAGAAAAATGTGGAAAAGAGGCGGTCAGACATAAAGTCTGGCGAGTATGATAATTCGACAATACTATTATCAAAATAACTGGACTAAGGAATAAGTTGGAAAACAAGGAAATGTCTATGAAAGAGCAGATTAAGGTCATAGACAATCGCTAAAGGGAACGTTAAAGGCGCTCCTAAATACTAAATGATAAACACTATACTGCACCACACCAGTCACCCTAAAGATTGATCCCACTTAGCTTCACTTAGAAACTTTCTTAATGGCTTTACGTACTCCTAGCTGACTACATAGGTGTTGCCTGCCCCTATCTCCACTAGGTGTACCCCACATTCCATTTTTCGATCGGCTCCCTACTCGTAGATACCCGTTCTGGCCCCACAGTGGGGTGTATCATTCCCCTAAAGTGGCAACCCGATATAACGGAGATGCACGGCTTATACCTACACGATGCAACAACGTCTTACCTACCAGCCCGGGTCCACACACGCATATGAAACCCGTTGGACTTGCATTGCCACCGCTCCCTGTTTTGGCCTCTTATATTCAAACCCAGTATGCGTGTCCCATCCTCGACTTGGGTCGAGCCCACAAAGATACGTTTTGGGATACTTTTTGAAATGGGCCCCCATTATTTCCCACAAGCATTCCACCAAAGCTTGTCCCATTAGTCCATCCACTTAACCCACTTAGTCATGTTCATTTACATGTGTATTTGTTTAAGTCTAATCGTATTTCAAATGCCTCTAAAGGCAACCACTAGATTCCTCATGCCACCCAAGGCACCTACTTAACCCCCATGTCCCACCTTACATGATTATCTGGCTAAGTATTTCTTAATTCATTAAGGCCATAACCTCATAAAGACCTCTCACATTAGACTGGCATTTTTGGCAGTTGGATTTGCCGGGCGGGTCCGGGCAGTCTTATACCATAAAAGAGTCTAACCTCGTGTCTTTACAACTGCTATGCTTTAGTTTGGGCCTAGGACCTCTCACATTGGGCCGACATTTGTGACTACTGGATTTGCCGGGCGGGTCCGGGCAGGTTTACGTCACAAACGGGTCCAACCTCGTGTCCTAAGCATTGATTATTATTAATAATCCACTTTCCCCAATTTTAATAAGTGAAAATTAGGCTCACATCCCTATTTTCAAACTTAATTAAAGCCACGTCCACCCATACTTTTATTTATAAATCCGGTCCCTAAAATCAGATGCCGCCCAAACTTTTGATCCCTTCCGCCTGCTCCTCAAGTCCCCTTCGCCTTTTTCAATTTGTGGTAAAAAAAATGCGCTCATGCATAAAAAAAAAATCTAAATTCTGGAAATAATCCCAGGAGCCCACGCAAACTTAAAAAAAAAAGTTGCATATATGTATGCAACTATTACTGATAGTTGCATACATGTATGCAACTTTTTAAATACACATGCAAAAAAGATCTGCAAGCCTGCTGAATAATTGCATACAAGTATGCTGTTATTCAAAATAGCTGCATACTTGTATGCAGTAATGTGTTGAAAGCCGAAGGCGTGACAATATATGCATACTTGAATGCATATTTTCTGCATAACTGCATACTCGTATGCACATATTCAAGCATGCGTGTTTTCCATGCAGAAATCGAATAGATGCATGAAATCATGCATGTATTTCGGAAAATCTGCATACATGTATGCATATATGCTGCTGTATGATGCGGAATTAAAATAGATGCATACATGTATGCAACTATTTGAAATATGTGCATGTTTTTATGCATTTTACTGCATTTTTCGCTGTTTTGTGTATTTTTTGATTTTGACGTGTTTATTGATTGATTTTCCACCTGATTTTTTTGGCGTGAACATGTTTTTTTTAATTATGAATTTACGTGATTTTTTTATATTTTTTTATATGTTTTTGAAAAATAGGGACCTAATTTACAATAAGTTTAGGACCGGATGTGAGCCTAATTTTGAAACATAATAGGGACCTGTGACAAACGGACCCTTTTAATAATTCCCAACTTGAATTATTAATTAATTCCAAATTCAACAATGTCCATAATTGACTCAATTATGGACATCCATTCAAGGCATGCAAAATCATACAAAATTGCACCCAATTTATTAATTCCTAATATCACCCCTACCCCACGTTTGAACGTTTATTCGCAAAATATATATTAGACTCGAATAGTCTAACTCATAGCATAAAAGATATTATCACAATAACAACATGTATATATGACTAAATGAATCATAATAAGGGGTGAAACTTGCATATGTACAACTTGCATAGGATTATACATGTCATAGATCTAAAGATGTCAACTTGTTCATAATTCACATAATATGATCTCAATCAAATTTCTTAAACTTGCATAGGATCATGTGTGAATCAACATCATTTAATCTAACAATATGGGTCTATATGGGTACACCTAACTCAATAGGCAAATTCCCATAATAAAAATTCATTTAGTCATAGATTCATGCATATGGGTACACCTAACTTAATAGGCAAATTCCCATAATCATGATCCATTTAATTTTTAGAAAACATAAACTTTAAAACATGATCCAATTTGCATAAATAACAACATCATGATTTTACAACTTGTACGATTCAACACAACTTAACATGATATCATAATCATATAACATATGGATTTCCAACATATGTGTTAACATGAGATCTACAACATATATAAGATTTATGACATAACATAGCATGATAGCATAACATAGCATAGCATGATAGCATAACATAGCATAGCATGATAGCATGACATAGCATAGCATGATTTTCATCATAGCATGGCATAGCAAAGGAGAATTTACAACATATAATTGACAACATATGACAACATAATAACATAACAAGAGATCCACAATATAGAATTTACAATTACAATTCACATCACTTTCTTGTGATCCATTCTTAACTTAATCGAATTATTTTATAATAACATTGTGAGAATCATCATACTCACAATTTAAAGAAGAGAAATAGAAAGAGTCTTTGATTTAATTTGTTTGTTGAGTAGATTTAGCTGTAGGCTAGGCTTTCTCCTTCTTCTTTAGTTTGTGACGGCTACGCTGAACTCCCTGGCAACGGCATGTCGGTAGCTCTCCAATTTTTCAAGTGATTTAGGGTTAGAGTCTACCCACCTATTTATAGATGTTAGGATGCATTTAGGCCATTAGATTTACCCTAGAATAGATTAGAGCCATTAGATTTCGTCCAGCCTTCAAAACACAGCCTGAAAACCCAACCAGATGCACCCAGGTCACCTGGGCTCGACCAGGGAGGTCGACACCCAGGTCGACTCTAGTGTCGACCTGCCCCCCCCCCCCCCCCCAGGTCGACTCCCAAGTCGACCCCCAGGTCGACCTGGTCTGGGCGGGAGTTTTCCCGCCTACCTCCATTTCTGTGTTTTTGAAATATGTTTTAAAATTTGAATTTTTCGTGAAACTTCTCGAGGTCATATCTCGGTCATACAAACTCCGATTCACAAAATTTCGGACTCTATTTCACGTATTTTTCCGAGACGAACACAATGGCGTAGCCCGTTTCCCAATATTCTTATATTTGAAATTAATTATTCTTTCATTTGTGAATATTAGTATTAACTGATTTACGGGGTGTTACTAATATAACTTGGTTTGTGGGAGGGTTAAGTCAACATGAATCACTGATAACACTTAACCAGTTTAACAGGATAAATGAAGAGGGTTAAGTTAGCTTGAATTGACTAATGACACTTAACCAATCCAAATTGACGGGAAAGAGAACTAAGTAGTAAACCTTAGTTAAAAGGAGCTAAGTAGTAAACCTTAGTTAAGAAAACAACGATTCTGGAAACTAAGTGGTAAACCTTAGTTAGTAGAACTAAGTAGTAATTCTTAGTATAACACGGGAAGGAGCGAACGTCCGTCTAGTTAAAACGAAGGCTCCAACGAATTGGGTTACGAAGCCCGAGGCTTCGAGGGGACGTGAGGGTATTCTTGGTATCCCTCTGTGAGGCTACAGATGATCCTCTTGGGCTCACAGAGGTTAAGGTCTGCGGTAGAAGAACCAAGGGTATGCCTTGGTTGCAAAATATGGCAACCTAAAGACTAGGATGGACCAGCGTGATTCGGCGAGAAACCGGTAGCCCTGTGATAGCAACTCGTCGTCTACCGTCCATCTTCAGTCAATCGAGATATGTGAAGCGGAAAGGCGGAGAACTCCAAAAGACCATATACTTGCTATCTAGTTATGGTTGTGGATGGCCATAGGACAATGGGGCATAGGGGCCTGCGTATAGTTCTCATTTTTCAAGGTGTGCCTTTCATTAGTTGAGGGAGGGGTCGAGTAGGACCATAGCCACTGGAATAAAAACAGAACTTAGCATCTGCATCGGCAGATATATGAAAGCTCCCAACCGAGTTCTGTGTTTCATGATTTGCCCTGTCACAGGACTCGGGCCGCACATTACAGGACATGTGCATCTAGACAAGCGATAACGATTCGCGAAACATGCGTGGGGAAGTATAGGAACATATACCACTCTAGGTAGTGTGTCCTAGACTTGGGGGCATCGTTCGACATGTAGCATAATCCCTAGTTGGACTAGGTGGCACAAACCCTGAATCCGAGAAGCGTTCAGCAGATAGCGTAAACTCTAGTTGAATCTAGAAAGCACTTGATAGAAAATCCTAGATTTGATCTAGGTAATAAATAATAAATGTATGCCTAAAGGCAATGGAAACTACATGGATTGGGATCACATTATCATTACTAGTTGGGACACTAGTTAGGCGGTGCAGAGATATAGAAACCAGTATAACAAGGAAATAGCGAAGCGGTGAAAGTATTAGAGCATATCTAGTTTATTGTGATAACCCGAAAATCTGGGCCAGTTAAAAATTTTTATTTTGGCAATTTTAGCGAATTTTGATTATTTAAAATGAATTATTTTAAATAAAATCGGCGAGAAATTTATTTTGAATTGAAATTGACGTATATATTTATACGCGTCGTCGTTAGAATATAAATATTTATTTTAAATTATAAATGGAATTGAAAATGGCGCGGTAGTTCGATAATTCGATTTCAAACTTCAATTGAATGTACCGGGTGCAAAACAATCCGGATTTTAGTGAAACCAAAAATAATAGGATCTAATTGATAATATCTTTCCAACGAATCCGAAAGATCAAGATTTCATTGCGGGAATCAAAAGATATGTCCAGTTGAAAATTCTGAATAGTCGCTATGGAATTCAGGCCCTTAAAAATGGACATTTTGAAAACGACCTCGGATTTCGACGAAACCACTTTTGTTAGGTCCGGGATGTCAAGTAATTGCTAGGTTTCAAATTTCATAATTTTTCGAATCAATATGTGAGCGTGGCAAAAGAAAACGCGTTTGACCAGTTTCAGTTGATTTTAATCGACTGGAAAATGGCCATATTTCAAACGGTCTCGGAATTGGACGAAATTAGCTTTGTTGGGACCGTATAGTCAATACGAAGTTAGAAAATATTTTTCAAGAATTTTTTTAGAGTTAATATGTAACCCCAGTAATTCAAAATGTACGTTTAAAATTCAATATAAAGATTTATATTTTTTTAAATTTAACGGAAACTGACTGTAACAGTCGAAATGGCTTACGAAAAATATCCCATTGTGTTCGAAATGGGGGTAATTAGTTAGGGGTGATAGTCATTGGGTTTGATTTGGAACTTGAATGTGAAATGTCACAATAAACAAATTAATAAAATCAAATATATTAAAATAAATATATTATATAAGCACCCTCATTAGAAAACCCTAAATCCTATTTGAGAACCGCCACCAGTCAAATACGAACGGCTGAAAGGCTCTAGAGTTCGATCCCAAACCGCTCGCACCACACGCGATTTCAGAGCAAATCTCCAAAACAAAATGATAAATCCAAGGGCGAGCTTCAAATCTAGACTGGTCTAACTGATTCTCGTGGAATATCGTGTGTTGTTCTCTCAGCGTGAAGCACCGCCCGTTCGAAGCGATTTCCGTCAAGAAGCGGAGGGCGAGTTCGCCGTGGTTGTGGGGGGTGGCAGGGCTCACTACGCCGCATCAGGGGAAGTTGATCGATCCACGTCACAGTGGCGGTAGGAGGAGCGAATGGAAGCCCTAGAATCGGAGTTGGGTATCGGCTGTCCACGGTTTACTTGTTTAACAGTGAAGATGATTAAGGTAATTAATCTACTTAATTAATTTGTTAATAATTAATTTAGTTAGTTAAACTTGTCAAATTTTGTATGAATAATATAGTGTTTTAAAATTTAAAAACAAAGTATATATTTTTGTTTTAAAATCTGAAATCTTTATATATATATATATATTATGTTATCAAAAATGTGTTGTTTTTAAATTAGAAAAATATACTTTGTTTTTAAATTAGAAAAATATACTTTGTTTTTAAATTAGAAAAATATACTTTGTTTTTAAATTAGAAAAATATACTTTGTTTTTAAATTAGAAAAATATACTTTGTTTTTAAAGTAGAAGAGTAAACATATATTGTTTTTGAAAAATAAATATACAGTGTTTTTAAAACTGAAAACATTAGTTTTTTTTTAAACACTGAAAAGATAGGATTTTTATGAAGAAAAATATGGTTTTTATATATTGAACTTCGAAAGAAAAATATCTATTTTTATACTTTGAACTTCGAAAGAAAAATATGGTTTTTATATATTGAACTTCGAAAGAAAAATATGGATTTTTATACTTTGAACTTCGAAAGAAAAATATGGTTTTTATATATTGAACTTCGAAATAAAAATATGATTTTTATATATTGAACTTCGAAATAAAAATATGATTTTTATATATGTAGTGAATACGGGCAACAAAGCGACAAAAGGCGAAAAGTCAAAGATTTCTATAAAAGAAGTGCCGTGGAGTTAGGATAGCTATCGGTGAGAACTTCTCACTCAAATTTTATTTTTCTAGTTATATATATACTAGGATGCAGACGGTGCTTATTAGAAGCACCCGACACCCGTCCACATACCATGGACTTGTTTGTTTGGTTGTGTAGTTGGTTAGATTATTTGGTTTGAACTGAATTGTTTGGTGAAATAAAAATTGATTTGATTGATGTGTGAATGGCGTGGTCCTTCACTAGACCGGGGATAAGGCTAGGCCTCGTCCCGTTTCTAGTATCGTGCCGTTATGCCGCCGAAATTTTCAAAAATAAGTTAGAAAAATAAAAATATCATTTTATTTAAAGAATGAACTGAATAGAAATTCATATGTTGGAATAAAATGTTTTATCGTTAAAAATATAATTTTTAACGTGAATGTGAATAAATAAATATTCATTTACAAACCAGACGGTTTGTTTATGTACACCTATTTGAAGGACATTGATTGGGTTGATAAATTTTACACATCACCCAACTGCACAACTAAAATCTGTGTTTGACTGTTTGAAAACCCCACACGGGTGTTGGGATGAAATATGAATCTCACTCATCCTGATTGATTAAATATGTCGATCGATTGATTGACAGGCTGTTATAAGCGTTAGATATGGATATTTGATGCTTATACAGTGTAGTGCACTTTGGTTGATGGTTGATTATCTATCGTTGCTATTATATACATTTGTTGTATGGAATCCATATAATTAACTTTATATGGTTATTGATTGGGCCTCATTCCAATTTGAAAAATAAAGAATATTATAAAATAAAGGTTCATGTGTTGACAGTACTCATCCATTGAGATTGGTCATGTGTTGAACGAAATATTTTGATAATAACAACTATTTTGAAAAAGAAATATTTGAAATAGAATATTTGAAAATAGAAATATATGAAGCCGTGTTGATTAGATTGACGCCATTTTGACGTGAACGATATTTATATCGATTTTATTCATTTTAAAATGAATATTGAAAAGTGATTTCGAAATCGAATATTTCGAAATGAATTGAATTGAAAACGATTTCGAAATGAATTGAATTGAAAACGATTTCGAAATGAATTGAATTGAAAATGATTTCGAAATGAATTGAATTGAAAACGATTTCGAAATGAATTGAATTGAAAACGATTTCGAAATGAATTGAATTGAAAACGATTTCGAAATGAATTGAATTGAAAACGATTTCGAAGTGAATTGAATTGAAAACGATTTCGAAATGAATTGAATTGAAAACGAATTCAAATTGAATTGAAAGCGAATTGAAATGAATTCAAATTGAATTGAAATTTGAATTGAATAGAAATGAATTTTAAAACGAATTTATAAAGAAGAATTCAACTTTGATTTGAATTGAAATGGAAGTTGAAGTTGCTTTTGAAACGAATTTTAAAACTATTTATATATTTCGTTTTAAATAGAAATCGACGAAATATATATTATATATATTATATATATAATATAATGGCCTGAATAGAACGCGCCGCGCTACGGCAGTTCGTGAATTTCGACCATTTATTTCAAACGGACATTACGGGAGATCCGACCGTCGGATTCTCCTGAAACCGGAACCGTTGGGTTCGCATCGAAAAGAGCTTTCTAACAAATATTAGAAATTTGAAATCTAACGGTTGGATTTGGAATTATGTCCAAATCAAAATTTAAAAAGGTCGCTGTAAGTGCAGTTCGATGGCCGTTGATGGAAATCGACTGTACAGGCCTTGATAAAATTATTAAAAATAGTAATAATTTGTGTAAAATCATAAGAAATGATTTAGAAAGATTTGGGATGAAAAACTCCATATTTGAAAAGATAAAAATAGATTTTTATCGAAATGAACTAGTTTTGAACTAGAAATATAATTCTATTTATTTTTAAATAAATAAATTGAATTTGAAAAGGGTTTTAAAAATAACCAGAATTTCCAATGATTGCATCGGAATGGATTTGAATCGAAATTGTCTTCGGAATATTTCGATGTTGGATTTCGTGATTATACAAATGTTGTTAGGGAAAGTTGAAAGATATAGATATATATATCGTTATTTCCAATACGATATCTGTTAGTCGTAGAATTTGATATTGAATATAAGCCGGTATATTTTCTATTCAGAACCTTGTGTTTAATATCAAATGTGATTTGGGTTTGTCGTGAATGGTGTCTTCACTAGCACTGTTCTTGAACCCAGTTGAGAAAGGATTAAATCTTTTTAATTAGATTTAATGAAGTGTACCAATTAAATAATATTTAATTGGGATTGAATTGATATTGATTTTTGGGTTTATCGTGGACAGTGTTTTAAATAACACTCGTTGTTTAACCCGATAATTAATGGAATGTGACTTTGGGTTTATCGTGAACCGTGTTTTAAATGACACAGATTCTTTAACCCAGATAACGATTAAAACTAAGTGGAGTTTTAATGAATCTTTAATTAGATTGAAATGATCGAGGATGGAGTATCACCAGTTTTGCTCCAGGCGATAGTTAAATCTTTAATTAGATTTGAACGTGAAATGGTAATTGAATTTACCGATAACACCGTGGTGTTAGATATGAAGTACTACCAGTTTTACTTCATGGGATGAATAGGTTGGGATTGGGAAATTAAAACAAATGATTACTTCGGTAAGGTTCGCTAATCCCGACTAGTTTTGAATTGATATTCAAAGATAGATTAAAGAATAAATATAAAGAATTTATCTTTGATAAAATTAATGGGAACCTCTCCCTATGAATGTGAAATTTAGAAACTAACTGTCGGTTAGCCAAGCAGAATGGTTTTCTGGATATTGATCTGATGTTGGTTTCGGCCTTCGGGGTTAATATTAGGGAAATTATTCTCTTGATTAATTTACGGTTAGTGACTGACGAATTGGAATGAGGCGTATGTTGTGTTTGTGTAACACTTATTTAAAATATATGCGAGTTATTCGGGAAGACCGGGTTTATCCAATTCTGAATAACTGATACGACGATAAGTCGAAGATGAAGACGATGGTCGAAGACCGGAGGTCTTCACGTCATTTGGGTGATAACTGATGATCTTGATTGGGCTGTACACCCAAGAAGATGGATACAGTTGGTGATCGTTCAGACGTACTTGGAGATCGATGGATGTGCGGGGTACTAGGTGCTTCCGGTTTCGTTCAGACCCAGAACGGACTTGTAAATGGACTGTGTGTCTGACATTGGATTTTAGTCCGTGTGATTGATCTCTATTAAATATATATCAGTTTGGCGGCGGAGAATTTATTCTCTTGCTTAACGCCCTTCTCTGAGACGTACGAGCTCAGGGGTTATATATTGATGAATATCAAACGCATGGAGTGAATTGCCTGTGTTGCATGCCTAAGTGGCAATTGATCGAGGCTTCTGTTGAAAAGCAAAGTCTTGTGGTGATGATCAAAGCACGGCCTTTGTGGCGTAGCTTTGTGTAACGTTTACCTCGCGTGTTTCACACCCGGTATGAACCAAAAACGGGAGAGGACCTCAGGGAGGACATGCGTTTCCTTCTAGCTAAAAAGTGGCGTCAGTGGTTTTACACGCCCTGACGAGTTTGACTTATGTGGTTGTTGCTGTTGCGAGGCGCCTCGGATTGATCGGTCGTTCTCGAACCGATGGAGTCATTTAGTTGGCTCACTTACGCCCCAAAGGGCGGCGAAACGCATGTTCAGGGTTTAAGTTTAATCCACATCCGTGGACCGGCCCTGACGATCCAAGGTCACTCGAGCTCTGACCTGAGACTCGGGCTAGACAGTCTCGAATCGGTTGAGGACTATCTTTTGCCTCGGTTCATAGATGGAAATCCAATTTCCAAATACGTGACATTTGCGGTTTTAATTGTAGAACTAGTATGGCGACATGATATATGGTACCCATGCCGCCTATGATTGATACTTATGATTCAAAGTTGTTTTATACACTATGCACCTATTATAGTATCAAATGATTTGTTTTAAACGTATCAAGCATTCTTTGGCTGTTATAAGGGAAAACCCTATCCCCCGGCTTGCGTTGCATTGTGTGATAGGACCTGGGTCTTATAACAGCTTCATTTTTCTTTATTTAGCATTGCGCTGTTTGTTTTATGCACTAGTATTCTTGGGAGGAAACCCGTTCCGTGTTATACGGCGTGGTCCCTTGATTTACCTAACTTTTAAAATAAAGATTAATAACTGTTTTAGTTCTCACACCAGTCACATGACTGACCTGGGGTTTATTGTTTCAACCTAAACTCTGGGTGCCCTTATTTTGACACGGGCAGCTAGTAGTTTTGGTTTTGCAGATTTATATTCACAGGATCCTGGTTTACAGCTGGAACGATATCCGGAAAGCTTTGTATCCGTATATCTCATTCTAGTTGTGTATTGTATTATTTTCCGCTGCGTTGTATTTAAATGTAATTTAAATCTCTGATATTTCTGTGTAATATTCATTTATACTCTGTATATTCTTGTAATCTGATGCATTGTTGTAATATACAATGAAATGTTCTTCCGTATGCGTTCTGTTTTGTCGTGTTCTCAAACGATAGGGCGTTTCGAACGGCCTGGATCGGTTTAGCGACTGGTTCGGACTGAGCGAAATTCCTTGCCGTCACAGTTGGTATCAGAGCTTTGGTTTACAAAGCTCAGAGAACAAGACACATTAGGACCATACGAAAGAATTCATCGGAGATTGGATTAGTAATATCCAACGAGAATGACTCGTTAGAGATGGGATCAGAAGTATCCTAGAACGAGTGTGAAGAGTATATTTTTAAAATGAAAACAATTTTTGTTTTGAAAATTTAAATCAATTATTCGTATTTGATTATTTATTTAATTGATCTGGACAGTCCAGTATATAAAGAATTTGCATATACGCCTTGCAAACGTATATTCAGAGTTTTAATATATTGGATTGATATAGCATCACACTCTAGTCGCCCGAAGATGATATTGATAATGGTGCATCATCATCAGCATTTATATTCGAGTGTCGAAGGTGTGATATCTATATATTTCCTATTGACTGGTGTGAGAACCAAAATTAGATAGGGCTTATTGTTGTGATTTGGCATCAAAAATCTGATTTTTGACTAAGTATCAAAGTTATCAATTTGAAAAGTTAAATTCACTAATTGATTGATGTTTGTGTTGTTTGTTTATTTGTTTGATAATTTTGAACCATTATGCCTAATTGAACCAAATATTGAATTATATTGAAAATTAGTCGCATTTCCTTGCATATACATATACTTACATTGAACAGGTCATAGCAAGGAGGCTAGAGCAGAGAATAAAATTTGTTTGCCCGACAAATAGGTACATGTTTACTACATAATTTATTGTTTTGTTTGGGTGATGATGATTTTATGAGCCTATTGGCTAGCCGCTTGGCTTTTTCTTTTTCTTTTTGAGATCTGAAGGACCGGGGAAGCTATTTGAAATTCCCCGATGCTCCGGGTGCAGGGGAGGTTATGGCGAAATTTTTCGAAAATTTAGGGTGTTAGCCAAATTTTTGAAATTTTGAAAATTCTCAGAAACTAAAGAGTTGGAGAATGGAAACCAGATCGAACGTAGAGTTGAATGATCAAACCACTTTCGACTTTGTTCCTTTTCGGGGACGAAAAGTTTTAAGTGGGGGAGATTGTGATAACCCGAAAATCTGGGCCAGTTTAAATTTTTTATTTTGGCAATTTTAGCGAATTTTGATTATTTAAAATGAATTATTTTAAATAAAATCGGCGAGAAATTTATTTTGAATTGAAATCGACGTATATATTTATACGCGTCGTCATTAGAATATAAATATTTATTTTAAATTATAAATGGAATTGAAAATGGCGCGGTAGTTCGATAATTCGATTTCAAACTTCAATTGAATGTACCGGGTGCAAAACAATCCGGATTTTAGTGAAACCAAAAATAATAGGATCTAATTGATAATATCTTTCCAACGAATCCGAAAGATCAAGATTTCATTGCGGGAATCAAAAGATATGTCCAGTTGAAAATTCTGAATAGTCGCTATGGAATTCAGGCCCTTAAAAATGGACATTTTGCAAACGACCTCGGATTTCGACGAAACCACTTTTATTGGGTCCGGGATGTCAAGTTATTGCTAGGTTTCAAATTTCATAATTTTTCGAATCAATATGTGAGCGTGGCAAAAGAAAACGCGTTTGACTAGTTTCTATTGATTTTAATCGACTGGAAAATGGCCATATTTCAAACGGTCTCGGAATTCGACGAAATTAGCTTTGTTGGGACCGTATCGTCAATACGAAGCTAGAAAATATTTTTCGAGAATTTTTTTAGAGTTAATATGTAACCCCAGTAATTCAAAATGTACGTTTAGAATTCAATATAAAGATTTATATTTTTTTAAATTTAACGGAAACTGACTGTAACAGTCGAAATGGCTTACGAAAAATATCCCATTGTGTTCGGAATGGGGGTAATTAGTTAGGGGTGATAGTCATTGGGTTTGATTTGGAACTTGAATGTGAAATGTCACAATAAACAAATTAATAAAATCAAATATATTAAAATAAATATATTATATAAGCACCCTCATTAGAAAACCCTAAATCCTATTTGAGAACCGCCACCAGTCAAATACGAATGGCTGAAAGGCTCTAGAGTTCGATCCCAAACCGCTCCCACCACACGCGATTTCAGAGCAAATCTCCAAAACAAAATGATAAATCCAAGGGCGAGCTTCAAATCTAGACTGGTCTAACTGATTCTCGTGGAATATCCTGTGTTGTTCTCTCAACGTGAAGCACCGCCCGTTCGAAGCGATTTCCGTCAAGAAGCGGAGGGCGAGTTCGCCGTGGTTGTGGGGGGTGGCAGAGCTCACTACGCCGCATCAGGGGAAGTTGATCGATCCACGTCACAGTGGCGGTAGGAGGAGCGAATGGAAGCCCTAGAATCGGAGTTGGGTATCGGCTGTCCACGGTTTACTTGTTTAACAGTGAAGATGATTAAGGTAATTAATCTACTTAATTAATTTGTTAATAATTAATTTAGTTAGTTAAACTTGTCAAATTTTGTATGAATAATATAGTGTTTTAAAATTTAAAAACAAAGTATATATTTTTGTTTTAAAATCTGAAATCTTTATATATATATATATTATGTTATAAAAAATGTGTTGTTTTTAAACTAGAAAAATATACTTTGTTTTTAAATTAGAAAAATATACTTTGTTTTTAAATTAGAAAAATATACTTTGTTTTTAAATTAGAATAATATACTTTGTTTTTAAATTAGAAAAATATACTTTGTTTTTAAATTAGAAAAATATACTTTGTTTTTAAATTAGAAAAATATACTTTGTTTTTAAAGTAGAAGAGTAAACATATATTGTTTTTGAAAAATAAATATACAGTGTTTTTAAAACTGAAAAGATTAGTTTTTATTTTAAACACTGAAAAGATAGGATTTTTATGAAGAAAAATATGGTTTTTATATATTGAACTTCAAAAGAAAAATATGGATTTTTATACTTTGAACTTCGAAAGAAAAATATGGTTTTTATATATTGAACTTCGAAAGAAAAATATGGATTTTTATACTTTGAACTTCGAAAGAAAAATATGGTTTTTATATATTGAACTTCGAAATAAAAATATGATTTTTATATATTGAACTTCGAAATAAAAATATGATTTTTATATATGTATTGAATACGGGCAACAAAGCGACAAAAGGCGAAAAGTCGAAGATTTCTATAAAAGAAGTGCCGTGGAGTTAGGATAGCTATCGGTGAGAACTTCTCACTCAAATTTTATTTTTCTAGTTATATATATACTAGGATGCAGACGGTGCTTATTAGAAGCACCCGACACCCGTCCACATACCATGGACTTGTTTGTTTGGTTGTGTAGTTGGTTAGATTATTTGGTTTGAACTGAATTGTTTGGTGAAATAAAAATTGATTTGATTGATGTGTGAATGGCGTGGTCCTTCACTAGACCGGGGATAAGGCTAGGCCTCGTCCCGTTTCTAGTATCGTGCCGTTATGCCGCCGAAATTTTCAAAAATAAGTTAGAAAAATAAAAATATCATTTTATTTAAAGAGTGAACTGAATAGAAATTCATATGTTGGAATAAAATGTTTTATCGTTAAAAATATAATTTTTAACGTGAATGTGAATAAATAAATATTCATTTACAAACCAGACGGTTTGTTTATGTACACCTACTTGAAGGACATTGATTGGGTCGATAAATTTTACACATCGCCCAACTGCACAACTAAAATCTGTGTTTGACTGTTTGAAAACCCCACACGGGTGTTGGGATGAAATATGAATCTCACTCATCCTGATTGATTAAATATGTCGATCGATTGATTGACAGGCTGTTATAAGCGTTAGATATGGATATTTGATGCTTATACAGTGTAGTGCACTTTGGTTGATGGTTGTTTATCTATCGTTGCTATTATATACATTTGTTGTATGGAATCCATATAATTAACTTTATATGGTTATTGATTGGGCCTCATTCCAATTTGAAAAATAAAGAATATTATAAAATAAAGGTTCATGTGTTGACAGTACTCATCCATTGAGATTGGTCATGTGTTGAACGAAATATTTTGATAATAACAACTATTTTGAAAAAGAAACATTTGAAATAGAATATTTGAAAATAGAAATTTATGAAGCCGTGTTGATTAGATTGACGCCATTTTGACGTGAACGATATTTATATCGATTTTATTCATTTTAAAATGAATATTGAAAAGTGATTTCAAAATCGAATATTTCGAAATGAATTGAATTGAAAACGATTTCGAAATGAATTGAATTGAAAACGATTTCGAAATGAATTGAATTGAAAACGATTTCGAAATGAATTGAATTGAAAACGATTTCGAAATGAATTGAATTGAAAACGATTTCGAAGTGAATTGAATTGAAAACGATTTCGAGATGAATTGAATTGAAAACGAATTCAAATTGAATTGAAAGCGGATTGAAATGAATTCAAATTGAATTCAAATTTGAATTGAATAGAAATGAATTTTAAAACGAATTTATAAAGAAGAATTCAACTTTGATTTGAATTGAAATGGAAGTTGAAGTTGCTTTTGAAACAAATTTTAAAACTATTTATATAATTCGTTTTAAATAGAAATCGACGAAATATATATTATATATATTATATATATAATATAATGGCCTGAATAGAACGCGCCGCGCTGCGGCAGTTCGTGAATTTCGACCATTTATTTCAAACGGACATTACGGGAGATCCGACCGTCGGATTCTCCTGAAACCAGAACCGTTGGGTTCGTATCGAAAAGAGCTTTCTAACGAATATTAGAAATTTGAAATCTAACGGCTGGATTTGGAATTATGACCAAATCAAAATTGAAAAAGGTCGGTGTAAGTGCAGTTCAATGGTCGTTGATGGAAATCGACTGTACAGGCCTTGATAAAATTATTAAAAATAGTAATAATTTGTGTAAAATCATAAGAAATGATTTAGAAAGATTTGGGATGAAAAACTCCATATTTGAAAAGATAAAAATAGATTTTTATTGAAATGAACTAATTTTGAACTAGAAATATAATTCTATTTATTTTTAAATAAATAAATTGAATTTGAAAAGGGTTTTAAAAATAACCAGAATTTCCAATGATTGCATCGGAATGGATTTGAATCGAAATTGTCTTCGGAATATTTCGATGTTGGATTTCGTGATTATACAAATGTTGTTAGGGAAAGTTGAAAGATATAGATATATATATCGTTATTTCCAATACGATATCTGTTAGTCGTAGAATTTGATATTGAATATAAGCCGGTATATTTTCTATTCAGAACCTTGTGTTTAATATCAAATGTGATTTGGGTTTGTCGTGAATGGTGTCTTCACTAACACTGTTCTTGAACCCAGTTGAGAAAGGATTAAATCTTTTTAATTAGATTTAATGAAGTGTACCAATTAAATAATATTTAATTGGGATTGAATTGATATTGATTTTTGGGTTTATCGTGGACAGTGTTTTAAATAACACTCGTTCTTTAACCCGATAATTAATGGAATGTGACTTTGGGTTTATCGTGAACCGTGTTTTAAATGACACAGATTCTTTAACCCAGATAACGATTAAAACTAAGTGGAGTTTTAATGAATCTTTAATTAGATTGAAATGATCGAGGATGGAGTATCACCAGTTTTGCTCCAGGCGATAGTTAAATCTTTAATTAGATTTGAACGTGAAATGGTAATTGAATTTACCGATAACACCGTGGTGTTAGATATGAAGTACTACCAGTTTTACTTCATGGGATGAATAGGTTGGGATTGGGAAATTAAAACAAATGATTACTTCGTTAAGGTTCGCTAATCCCGACTAGTTTTGAATTGATATTCAAAGATAGATTAAAGAATAAATATAAAGAATTTATCTTTGATAAAATTAATGGGAACCTCTCCCTATGAATGTGAAATTTAGAAACTAACTGTCGGTTAGCCAAGCAGAATGGTTTTCTGGATATTGATCTGATGTTGGTTTCGGCCTTCGGGGTTAATATTAGGGAAATTATTCTCTTGATTAATTTACGGTTAGTGACTGACGAATTGGAATGAGGCGTATGTTGTGTTTGTGTAACACTTATTTAAAATATACGCGAGTTATTCGGGAAGACCGGGTTTATCCCATTCTGAATAACTGAAACGACGATAAGTCGAAGATGAAGACGATGGTCGAAGACCGGAGGTCTTCACGTCGTTTGGGTGATAACTGATGATCTTGATTGGGCTGTACACCCAAGAAGATGGAAACAGTTGGTGATCGTCCAGACGTACTTGGAGATCGATGGATGTGCGGGGTACTAGGTGCCTCCGGTTTCTTTCAGACCCAGAACGGACTTGTAAATGGACTGTGTGTCTGACATTGGATTTTAGTCCGTGTGATTGATCTCTATTAAATATATATCAGTTTGGCGGCGGAGAATTTATTCTCTTGCTTAACGCCCTTCTCTGAGACGTACGAGCTCAGGGGTTATATATTGATGAATATCAAACGCATGGAGTGAATTGCCTGTGTGGCATGCCTAAGTGGCAATTGATCGAGGCTTCTGTTGAAAAGCAAAGTCTTGTGGTGATGATCAAAGCACGGCCTTTGTGGCGTAGCTTTGTGTAACGTTTACCTCGCGTGTTTCACACCCGGTATGAACCAAAAACGGGAGAGGACCTCAGGGAGGACATGCGTTTCCTTCTAGCTAAAAGTGGCGTCAGTGGTTTTACACGCCCTGACGAGTTTGACTTATGTGGTTGTTGCTGTTGCGAGGCGCCTCGGATTGATCGGTCGTTCTCGAACCGATGGAGTCATTTAGTTGGCTCACTTACGCCCCAAAGGGCGGCGAAACGCATGTTCAGGGTTTAAGTTTAATCCACATCGGTGGATCGGCCCTGACAATCCAAGGTCACTCGAGCTCTGACCTGAGACTCGGGCTAGACAGTCTCGAATCGGTTGAGGACTATCTTTTGCCTCGGTTCATAGATGGAAATCCAATTTCCAAATACGTGACATTTGCGGTTTTAATTGTAGAACTAGTATGGCGACATGATATATGGTACCCATGCCGCCTATGATTGATACTTGTGATTCGAAGTTGTTTTATACACTATGCACCTATTATAGTATCAAATGATTTATTTTAAACGTATCAAGCATTCTTTGGCTGTTATAAGGGAAAACCCTATCCCCCGGCTTGCGTTGCATTGTGTGATAGGACCTGGGTCTTATAACAGCTTCAGTTTTCTTTATTTAGCATTGCGCTGTTTGTTTTATGCACTGGTATTCTTGGGAGGAAACCCGTTCCGTGTTATACGGCGTGGTCCCTTGATTTACCTAACTTTTAAAATAAAGATTAATAACTGTTTTAGTTCTCACATCAGTCACATGACTGACCTGGGGTTTATTGTTTCAACCTAAACTCTGGGTGCCCTTATTTTGACACGGCAGCTAGTAGTTTTGGTTTAGCAGATTTATATTCACAGGATCCTGGTTTACAGCTGGAACGATATCCGGAGAGCTTTGTATCCGTATATCTCATTCTAGTTGTGTATTGTATTATTTTCCGCTGCGTTGTATTTAAATGTAATTTAAATCTCTGATATTTCTGTGTAATATTCATTTATACTCTGTATATTCTTGTAATCTGATGCATTGTTGTAATATACAATGAAATGTTCTTCCGTATGCGTTCTGTTTTGTCGTGTTCTCAAACGATAGGGCGTTTCGAACGGCCTGGATCGGTTTAGCGACTGGTTCAGACCGAGCGAAATTCCTTGCCGTCACAGTTATCTTATCTTAGGATACCTTGTGATTATCTTGTCTAATCTTACTGACCCTATCGTGCTGGTGTTATGCTGTATTCAGTTAATTCACGTCGTTTTGTTTTTCCCATGTCCACATGCTAGAAGTTATTGAACTTACTCAGGCTTTATGTCTGACTCTGTTTTTCTTTCGTCTTCTTTTCTTCCGTTCCCCCCCCCCCCCCAGGTAGTAAAGGAGGGAATAGTATTGCTCTGGTTAAGTTGGACTGTCACTCTTTCCAAGCTTGAAGATTTGTCGAAGTTTTGCTTGGATTCTCTTTTCAGATGCTATGGCTGGCTCTTGCTAAAATTGGGGAATATAAATGTTGTTTTATGCTTCTTTATTTTGTAAGACAGATGATACTCTGATATTGTAAAGAAATCATTGTACAAACTATTTTATCAATAAAGCTAAGTTTTATTTTCCGCTGTTTAATTTCTGTCTGTCTTGTAATTTATCTGCATCTTTTACCCTAAATGCTCCACAGAACTTAGTGCATTCCCTTTGAGAGTGACACTAACGGATGTGGGGTGTTACATGTGGTATCAGAGCTAAAGGTTACCGGATCAGATAAAAGATTTGAAAAATTGTTTTCAAACCGGTTTTAAAAGAAGCATTTTCAAGAGAAAAGATTTGTTTAAAACGCATATTCCCCAAAGCCATACGCACTATCTTCTCTCCTTCTGTTTGAATTATTGTCTCCTTCTTTCTTGAGTCTCTGGGGCTCCTGGCTTTCTGGGAGGTAACCTCATCGAAGGGCAAAGTAGTGCCCGACTTCCATCTAAGGCTGTGGTTATTTGACTTACGGCCAGTTTTCTTTCAAAGCTTATAGGGTATTCCGTACGATGGAGGCAACTTCCGAGAGATTTGTCAACATGGTTACACACGGAAGGGGGTGAGGAGTTTGGCTAAGGAGCACAACCCTAGGATGAGGAATTCATGGATGTAGATTTAGCTCATAAAGGAGGAAGGAATTATAAGACAAGAGGAAGTATCTTTACTAAGGTGTAATAGGGCATGTATTTAAGGGCCAAGGACAAGATTTTCAGAAGTGCAAGTACATACTTTCGCCACCAAGCGTACCTAGGAGAAAGGTAGTAAAGTTCTGCTGGAAGAGTCTAGTTTTGCTGTTCGTACTCCTTCCTTTGGTTTTAGCGCTTCACATTTTTTCATACCCACTTCCATATTTGTGTCTCTATGCCATAGTACATGTATAATAGAAAGATCCCACTAGAGTCTCAAATCCAATTTGTGGTCTGACCAGTTTATTTTTGGTTAGTAGGGATTTGAGAATAGCTATCGAATTTGCTTATATCATCTCACATAGATCGTCTAGGTTCGGAGGAGATATCCCTTGGGTGCTTGTATGATATTGGTTTAGGCCTTTGGGGCTTGTACTTGAGGAATGTCGAGTTCGACTAGGATGGTTTGCGTGAGAGATGAATAGTTGTGGCAGGTACTCTAAAAAGCACGTAGTAACCTTTCGACCCTTATAGTTATGGCATGGCGGATAAGAGAGAGACCTCTAATCTTCTTAGTACATATACTTTGTACCGTGATTGACATCTGTTTATTTTGGAAAGGGAGGTCACAAACTTCACAATCGTGAAGTTAAAATAGTTAGGATACAGTGGAGTAAAGCTCAAGAAGGCTAGATACTAGCATCATACCCTTTCCCTTAAGGGTGCATCATTGATTTCTTTTATTTGTAGGAGCTTTACGCATAATTGTTTCTCTCTTTCCAAAGTATATCCTCTAGGTCGTATCTTCGATCCTTAGGTAGAAGCCAATGGATGTAAACATGTATTTGAAACACGTTATGGTTGATGGTTGCAAGTGGTTGATAATGGTTGCTCGTGAATGCATATGCTTACGTATTAGGCACTAGATCAGTTCAGACGCTTTCATATTGCATTTACAGATATGTATTTGTTTGTAAGTTGGACTTGATATGTTATCATATGGATGTTGCATATGAATGAATGGCTATGCACACATGTAGTATTTACGTAACTAGGGATGTTTGCATACATGATTGGAAGCATGGCGCTGACATGATTCGCATTAAGGAGGTCAACTGAATCAGTAGACTGCCTGATTTTGCATTAGATAAAGACATATACACACACTATGCATATGAACATGAAAGCATTAGAAATCTTTTAAGGACAATGAGTGCCTGTGATTGAATGGTTGAGTAGATGAGTAATTGGATGGTAGGACACATTCTTCCTAACTTGAAGATTTCGGGGACGAAATCCTTTTAAGTGGGGGAGAATGTAACACCCCGTAATTCTGTAACACTAAGATTCACAAATCAAGGCAGAGTTAAATTTTAAAATCAAAATGAAGGGAAACGGGTTGTGCCATTGCGTTCATCTCGAAATTCTACATGAAAACGAGTCCGAGTTTGCGAGAATCGGAGTCTGTATGAAGGAGATATGACCCTCCGAAGTTTTAGAATTTGATTTAAAATTCAAACAGTTCAGAAACGAGTTCAAATTTCAAAACAGACCCAGAAGCGGGTTGGGCGGGTAATTTCCTACCCAGGACCCAGGTCGACCAGGGGGTCGACATGGGAGTCGACCTGGGTACCCAGGTCGACTAGGGTGTCGACCTTGGGGGACCAGGTCGACTGGTTAGTCGACCTGGGGGTCGACCCCCCTACTTTTTCCAGATCTGCAGTCTGGTTCGTTCTTCTGTATCTAGACGCCATTCTGACCAGATTCGTTGACTTCTACACTATATAAACAGCCCTAGTCTCCTTCTCTATTCACAATTCTTTTCTATCCTTATGCTGCCTCTGAGAAAATAAATAAATAAGTGAATAAAATAATATATAAAATAAATCAAGACGAGGAGATGCTGCTCAAGACTTTCAAGAGGAGATTCAAGTCAAGCTAGGATTCAAGTGAAGATTCAAACGACTTCAACGACTGTTTTTCTATGAATCTAATCTAATGTCTGTAAGTCGGTTACTTTTTAGATTTGAACGCTTTCTCTATTCGTGACATGAAATTAAAGGAATAAAAGGATATGCCAAATCTTTCTATTTGAATCTGTGCCTATATCTTTGGACCTAATTAAGAACTGTTATGATTCGATGACCAATTAGGCCTTGCCTATGACTATGAACATTGCCTATGACTATGAACATTGCCAATGACTATGAACATTGCCTATGACTGTGACTGTGACTATGAGAATTATTTCCTTGACTATGAACACAAGCCTATGCCTTTGATTAGGAAACATAAACTATTGCCTATGACATAACAAGGACTACTGTGATTAAACACCTATGATTCATGACTAGGAAAATGTTGCTTAAGTTTTGTGACTATGAAATTGGGTCTAAACCTGATTATCTATTCTGTCTATTCTTGGTTTTCTTTGGTTTTAGACCTTGGGAATTTACCTATTAAGTTAGGTCTACCAATGTTCTTGAACCTACGTAGTTATTCAACCCTTTTTATGCCATAAGATTTTCAGACCTATAGGCTTCCGATGTTTTAGTTCAATTTCAGTGTAATTCGTTAGGTCTGTAATTAGTAAATTACCATTGTATGCCATTTATTATGTCTATCTTTTTCATAGCATCTTTGGTTCATTCCCTATTTTCTACGAAGCTAGATTTATCTATAATCTAGATTGAATCACGATTATACGAACGGTGGGAATACGATTTGGGCAAAATATGAAATTTACTAAAAACGTAGTTTTTAACTTGGAAATTGGCATGAATTGGGAACATGTATTATGACATGTTCATAGAAATGCGAATTGGATAAATTTGACATGAATTATAGGATGTGTAATTTGAGTTTAGTATTGTCTTGTAAATCTAGTATTTACATGAATTACTAACTAGAATAATAAGTCTAGTTGGACATGAACTGTAATTAGCATGTTAAATCAGAATTGGGTTAGCTAATTTGGCATAACAGGTATATTGGTATAAATTTGAAATTGGCCATAATTGTGAGCAGTTGTCTTGTTTAGAAATATCATGGTTAGTTTGGTATAGTTTACATACCAAAAAGGCATAAATATGATATAGAGGGGAAAATGGGCCATAAGAATAAGTGTTGACAATTTACATCAAAAGAGTAATTAGGAAATAAGTAAATTAGGAATAATTTACTTATAGAATTTGTCCTAAATGAAAAAAATGAAAATTTAGACAAATTAAAGGTTTATTAACGACATCTCGTTTAATAACACACCAGAAAGTTCTAGGGTGACAGAGAGGATAGTGTCTAGGCTTGAGTTTGGAAAATACAAGTTTCCTGCTCTCCCTGGCTATCCCTAACAGATCCGACTGATGGGATGGTACTTTCAAAACCTGATTTGAAAACTAATCAAAACCCTTTGAACTTAGAAAAAACAAATATGCCTAATCCGAGGTTAGACTGAGTTGCGATGTAAACCTGTCCGGAACCAACCGGCACATCCAGTAATCGCAACAATATCTATCTAATGTGAGTGGTCGCGGCTTTAATTTATTTAGTTAAAGCTAGAACAAGAATGGTAGGGTTGAGTTAACTAAGACACTTAACCAATTCAACATGATAACCAAACCGGTGGGTGGGGTTAGGATCATACAGACAGTTAACGCAGTTAAACTGGAATGGGAGGGTTAAGTCCATAGGAACACTTAACCAACTTAACACAGTTAAGCTAGAATGGGAGGGCTAAGTCCATAGGGACACTTAACCAAACTTAACGTCGTAACAAGACAAGATTTGTAGGGGCTAAGTAAATAAGAAAACACTTAGCCAAATTAACATGTTCACTAGACTAGAAGGTGGGGTTAAGTAAAGTTAATACACTTAGCCAAATTAACATGTTAACTAGACTAGAAGATGGGACTAAGTAAAGTTAATACACTTAGCCAAATTAACATGTTAACTAGACTAGAGGTTGGGGTTAAGTAAAATTTAATACACTTAGCCAATTCGATATGTTAGTTGGGCTAGACTGTAGGGTTAAGTAAACTTGAACACTTAACCATCAGATTGTGATAAAGGAATAAGGTTAAGTCAAAAACATGAAGGGATAATACTTAACCATTAATAACATGTTAGTTAAAACAGGCGGGCAAGGTTAAGTTAAAAAGGAACACTTAACCAATACAGGATGAACGTGTAGGGTTAAGTAATAAGAAATACCTAACCAATATAACTTAGTTTGTGGGAGGGTTAAGTCAACATGAATCACTGATAACACTTAACCAGTTTAACAGGATAAATGAAGAGGGTTAAGTTAGCTTGAATTGACTAATGACACTTAACCAATCCAAATTGACGGGAAAGAGAACTAAGTAGTAAACCTTAGTCAAAAGGAGCTAAATATTAAACCTTAGTTAAGAAAACAATGATTCTGGAAACTAAGTGGTAAACCTTAGTTAGTAGAACTAAGTAGTAATTCTTAGTATAACACGGGAAGGAGCGAACGTCCGTCTAATTAAAACGAAGGCTCCAACGAATTGGGTTACGAAGCCCGAGGCTTCGAGGGGACGTGAGTGTACTCTTGGTATCCCTCTGTGACGCTGCAGATGATCCTCCTGGGCTCACAGAGGTTAAGGTCTGCGGTAGAAGAGCAAAGAGTATGCTTTGGTTGCAAAATATGGCAACCTAAAGACTAGGATGGACCAGCGTGAGTTGGCGAGAAATTGGTAGCCCTGTGATAGCAACTCGTCGTCTACTATCCATCTTCAGTCAATCGAGATACGTGAAGCGGAAAGGCGGAGAACTCCAAAAGACCATATACTTGCTATCTAGTTATGGTTGCGGATGGCCATAGGACAGTGGGGCATAGGGGGCCTGCGTATAGTTCTCATTTTTCAAGGTGTGCCTTTCATTAGTTGAGGGAGGGGTCGAGTGGGAGCATAGCCACTGGAATAAAAAGAGACCTTAGCATCTGCATCGGCAGATATCTGAAAGCTCCCGACCGAGTTCTGTGTTTCTTGATTTGCCCTGCCACAGGACTCGGGCCGCACATTACAGGACATGTGCAACTAGACAAGCGATAACGATTCGCGATACATGCGTGGGGAAGTATAGGAACATATACCACTCTAGGTAGTGTGTCCTAGACTTGGGGGCATCGTTCGACAGGTAGCATAATCCCTAGTTGGACTAGGTGGCATAAACCCTGAATCCGAGAAGCGTTCATGTAACGAAACGTGTTTCGCCCGACCTTAATCGATCGCAAAATCGACCAAGACCATTCAAAATCCGCATACGTTGACTTTGGGAATACAACAACATCAGAACAATAACAACAGACTTTTATTACATCATAATAATATAACATCAGAGTACAGAATATCAGAGTATATTGATTAATAATACAACGGAAGGTAAATTACATTATTACAATACATTGCAGCGGAAATAAAATAACTAAGGCAGCGGAAGACTTCCAATGTTCTGGACACAGCTTTAAGCTTCAACCCAGGATCCTGCTAAAGAGATAAACCTGTAGACAAACTGCTCGACTGCCCGTGTGGAGAAGAGGGCACCCGAGTTTGCAAAAAGGTGAAACAAACAATGGGTCAGTCGTGGGATTAGTATGAGAATTCTTAACTAATTAATCACTATTAATAGGACAAATCCAAAGACCATGCCGCTAACGCGGAATGGGTTTTATTCCAATGGATTGCCATGCATAATTTAAAGTAAATCGTAAAACAACGCAATGCTTTTTAGAAAAATGAAATCACCATAAGACTCAGGTCCCATCACACAATGCAACGCACACCAGAGGATAGAGTTTTACCTTATGGTGATTAAACATGCTTGATACGTTAAAACGAATTTGATATTATTATTATGTGTATATGTTTTAAAAATAATTTCAATCATAATGTATCAATCCTAGGAAGCATAGGTACACATATATTATGCCTCCGTACTAGTAATACAATCAAATCCGAATGGGGCGTATTGGAAATTGGTTTCCATCATGAGTCAAAGCTAGGGAGGAGCTCCTACCGATTCGAGACACTCTAGCTAATGTCTCAGGATTCCCCGCGGAGAACCCTTGGATAGCTGTAGGGCCGGTCCGCAAATACAGCTTAGCGGATTAGTTATACCTGAACACACGTTTCCCGGTCCTATAGGACCTATCATCCGAGGCGCCTCATTCCATCATCCACATAAGTAAAATGTCAGGGCTGGTAGGTCACTAACACCACTCTAGCTAGAAAGAAACGTGCTGCTCTCCCTGCGTTCCCTTCTCCCGTTTTAGACTCCGCCGGTGTGTGAGGCTCGCGAAGTCACGCTATACACAAAGCTATGCCAAAACAGACTATGCATTGATCGTCCCACAAGGCCTGCTTTTCAACAAAACCTTGATCATATGCATCTTAGCATGCCACATCATCACTCCATATCACACTACCAATCCTTTACCAAAATATATGAACGGGTGTTAAGCAAGAGAATAAATTCTCTGCCACCAAACATCCATACATTCGACAGAAGATTAATAACATGATATATAATGGAGTACGATGTCAGACACACCATCCATTTATAAGCTTATGCTCTGGGTTTGAGCGAAAGCCAAATCCGTACAAATCAACACTACGTCTGGGCAACTCCTACTATTACCTTATCATGGTAGCGAGCCATTCTAAGGCAACAATCATCATCGTCCATTCGATGTGGAGATTTGATGGTCTTCAATCGCCGTCTTCCAATCTTGGATTTTTAAACGTCGTTTAATCTTTTGGAATGAGATAAACTCGGACTTTTCAAATAATCCTCGTATATGTATATATTGAAAATCCTTCTTACACATTAATAACTATTTTTATTAACAATTCATTCCTATTTTAATTATTTAAAATAATTAAATTTTTATATAACGACGCCTTAAGTCCATGGCGACTATGGCGCTGCATTCAAACAATTTTGATTTTCACATTTCTCAAAATCTAACTGTTGGGTCTTAACGTAGTATATATCGTTGGAAAGATTTTTCCAAGATGGTCCTATCGGTTTCAGTTTCAAGAAAATCCGACGGTCGGATCTTCTTGTATAGTCGTTTAAAAGTACGACTTCAAAACGCGAACTACCACGCCCTATTCGTTCAATTTTGATTATATATATATAATCAATGAATCGTAATAACGTCGTCTGATTAAAACAACGCTCTACACAATTACCGATGCTTACTAAATTTTAATTCATTTGAAAATGAAGATAATGTTACCGCATCCCAAATTCATTCTTTCCTTACATTGAAAATGTAAATTCCATCCTTTTTATTTACATAAAAATGTAAGTTTAATTCCTATGCAAATTCCTATATTCTTTATTTACATGTAAAACAAATGTAAAATTTGATACATTCAAAATCCTACTTTTAAACGTAGATTTCAGCTTCAATGTACATTCTCATATTAGTTACATTACAAAAATGTAACTTATATTTACAGTGAATCCTATTTTAAATTTACATATCAAATTGCAAGTTTTCTTTACAATGCAAACTCTACTCCTATTTACATTGTAAAAATATGATTTTTAATTACAATGCAAACACTACTTCTAATTCACATTTTAAAAATATCATTTTTAATTACAATGCAAACACTACATCTAATTCACATTGTAAAAATATCATTTTTAATTACAATGCAAACACTACATCTAATTCACATTGTAAAAATATCATTTTTAATTACAATGCAAACACTACATCTAATTCACATTGTAAAAATATCATTTTTAATTACAATGCAAACACGACATCTAATTCACGTTGTAAAAATATCATTTTTATTTACAATGCAAACACTACATCTAATTCACATTGTAAAAATATCATTTTTAATTACAATGCAAACACTACATCTAATTCACATTGTAAAAATATCATTTTTAATTACAATGCAAACACTACATCTAATTCACATTGTAAAAATATCATTTTTAATTACAATGCAAACGCTACATCTAATTCACATTGTAAAAATAAATAAATTTTATTTCTAATGTTCATTCTCATTTTATGTTACATATATTTACAAGAGAAATGCAAGTTCTATCATACAATGAAATTGCATCCTTTAATTGCATAGAAAAATGTAGTTTTGTCATACGGTATACTTTCCTATAGACATTACATATAAAAATGTAATATTTAACACACAATGTAAATTCATGTTTTAATTACATATAAAAATGTAATTTTTAACATATGGCATTAATTCACTTTATGATTTACATATAGAAATGTAAATTTTGACATACGGTGAAATTCACGTGTTAATTACAAAGAAAAATGTAATTTTTTTACAATACGATGTACATTCCTATATAATTCACATATAAAAATGTAAATTTTATCATACGATGAAATTCATATGTTAATTACAAAGAAAAATGTAATTTTTTTTACAATATGGTGTACATTCCTATATAATTCACATATAAAAATGTAAATTTTGACATACGATGAAACTCACCTTTTAATTACAAAGAAAAATGTAATTTTCATACGGTGTAAATTCATTCATAAATTATGCATAAAAATGTAATTTATTTCATACGGTGTAAATTCATTCTCTTTTCTATTTTACGATGTAAAAATATCAACTTTTCTATTTTACGATGTAAAAATATCAACTTCACTATTTTACAATGTAAAAATATTATCTTTTGTATTTTACAATGTAAAAATATCAACTTTACTATTTTACAATGTAAAAATATTATCTTTACTATTCACAATGTAAAAATATTATCTTTACTATTTTACAAAGTAAAAATATCAACTTTACTATTCACAATGTAAAAATATCAACTTTACTATTTTAAAATGTAAAAATATTATCTTTACTATTTTACAATGTAAAAATATTATCTTTTAATATTTAATGTAAAAATATCATCTTTTAATATTTACATTGCCAGAATATGATTTTTTTTTCTTCAACATAAAAAGATTGTCTTTTTACATTCAACATAAAAAAAAATTGTCTTTTTCATTTTAAACATAAAAAGATTGTCTTTTTACATTCAACATAAAAAAAATTGTCTTTTTCATTTTCAACATAAAAAGATTGTCTTTTTACATTCAACATAAAAAAAATTGTCTTTTTCATTTTCAACATAAAAAGATTGTCTTTTTACATTCAACATAAAAAAAAATTGTCTTTTTCATTTTCAACATAAAAAGATTGTCTTTCTTAAGTTATATAAAAAAAAAGGATTTTTATTCACATCACCAATTTCATGTTCTATAATTACATATAAAATGTAATTTTATTCGCATCTTAAATTTCATGTTGTTACTATTTCTAAATCACACGATTGTAAATTTTGAATGTAACAAAACCAAAGGAACCAATCGTATATATATATATATATATATATATATATATATATTTATATAAATCTCAATAATGAGATTTTGATCGCAATAACAAACCTACAATAATAAAGCTTGAACAAGCGAAAAACATCAACTCAACATCAGATCTATAATGTTAACTAACAGATCTATAATTTTTACTAATGGATCTATGATTTTACATCACAAATTTACAAGACAACCATTCAAACTTCATCAATAGCAGATCCAATAGACTAACAATTTGACTTTTAATAACGAACGAATAATAATAAAGTTAATCAAATTTAATTTAAAAATAAATTCTCACCTCGATTGGATAAGAATTAAAAATGCCAAATAAATTCAGAATTCGTTCCAATCCATCTCAGCAAAGCCTACTTGTCGCCATGGTCCTGTCGGATCTGAAATTTTCAGATTCGGAGTCCGTATGAATTAGTTATTGATTTTTGAATAATTCTGGTTTTTAACAACTGACACAGCGACATTTAAAAGCATCACAAAATCTGAAATAAATATTACCTAAAGTTCAAAACTTTGAATCGAGATAACTCGAGCTACGATCGACGGTTTTACGAACGGTTTGCGGGAGATTGACCGCCTTGGAGAGAGCTATCGGCGCCAGGAATCCGGGGAGGTGCGCACGCAAGGAGGAGGCGCGGCGGGGCTGCGTTCGGCGGTGGTTTGGGAGGGTGGTGCGGCGGCTACGGTCGATGAGAGGTGGTGATTCTTGTCGGAGATCGAAGAGCACGAAAATCTCTTCGAACGTGTATTTACACGAAGAATTTCGTTGAGAAATGAGAGAGAAATCGAAGAATGAAATTTTGAATGTTCATGGGTTCATGCGGCTGGAAAAACGACGGGAGGAGGAAAGATGAATAGTATTTTCGGATTTTATAATATTATATTAGGTTTTCCTAATCATTATTTAATAATTTAATTAGCCCGTTTAAGCCCGTTTTGGCCCGAACTCAGAATTAGGCCTGCTTACTATCGTTCTTAGGGTTTTGACGTCTTCTTAGCGCAATGGGCTATGTCTCAGGCCCCAATTCTGATGTCTATAACTTTTTTTTAAATCCTATTAAAAATTAATTAATTAAATATTGACCGTACATGAAAATTCACCGGGGCCACAAATTAACTTCAAAAATTCCCGAAAAATATATTTAGCTATGTTTTGACGCTGCGGACCTAGAAAAATTAAATTTGTTCAATCCTGAGCTCGTATGAATTTATAATGAATTTTTAAAGTCAAAATTTGTCCGTTTACACTAAAAAATCAATTATAATTATATATTAATTCTAAAAATTACCGAAAAATCATTTTTAGCTTTGTTTTGACGATACGAACCCAAAAAAATTATTTTCGTCGAATTCTGAGGCTGTTTGAAATATGGCTATTTTTAAGGTGTTTAAATTTAACTAAAATAGTCAAAACACATTTTCCTCTGCCACGTTCACATATTAATTCGAAAAATTCTGAAAATTGAAATCTAGCAATAATTTGACATTCCGGTTTCAACAAAAGTGGTTTTGTCGAAAACGGAGGTCGTTGGAAAAATGACTATTTTTAAGCCCAGTATATTTAATATTAAAAATAAATTTTTAAACAAATAATTTTCGAAACTCGAAACATATAAGTGTTTACTGTTTTTCAATGCAGAAACGTCATTCTGAACTCAATGGAAGTGGTTTCGAGTTCAAATTCCTTTATATGCAAAAAGTAGCATTTTTGACCTTTACAACTTTCATAGCGACCTTCCTAAATTTTAATTTGGGCATAACTTTTGATTCCCGCTATGAAATTTCGATTTTTCGGATTCGTTGGAAAGATATTTTTAAATTGATTCTAATATTTTTGGCTTCATTAAAATCTGTTAAATTTTGCATCCTGTACGATCAGTCAAAGTTCAAGTTTGACTTTTCAAACTACCGCTCTATTTCTAACTCTTTTTATAATCAAAATTAAATTATTCATTCTAACTTCGATTTAAATCAATTTGTGGTCATTATTATTTAAAATAGATTATTTTAAATATCAAAACTCATTAAAATCACTCAAAAATAAATTTTAAATTGGCCCCAAAATTCAGGGTTGTTATAGTTCAGCAGATAGCGTAAACTCTAGTTGAATCTAGAAAGCACTTGATAGAAAACCCTGTATTAGATCTAGGTAATAAATAATAAATGTATGCCTGAAGGTAAGGGAAACTACAGGGATTGGGATCACGTTATCGTTACTAGTTGGGACACTAGTTGGGCGGTGCAGAGATATAGAAACCACTATAACAAGGAAATAGCGAAGCGGCGAAAGTATTAGAGCATATCCAGTTTATCTTATCTTAGCATACCTTGTGATTATCTTGTCTAATCTAGCTGACCCTATCGTCATGGTGTTATCTTGTATTTAGTTAATTCATGTCGTTTTGTTTTTCCCATGTTCACATGCTAGAAGTTACTGAACTTACTCAGGCTTTATGTCTGACTCTGTTTTTCTTTCGTCTTCTTTTCTTCCGTTCCCCCTCCCCCCAAGGTAGTAAAGGAGGGAATAGTATAGCTCAGGTTAAGTTGGACTGTCACTCTTTCCCAGCTTGACGATTTGTTGAAGTTTTGCTTGGATTTTCTTTTCAGATGCTATGGCTGGCTCTTGCTAAAATTGGGGAATATAAATGTTGTTTTATGCTTCTTTATTTTGTAAGACAGATGATACTCTGATATTGTAAAGAAATCATTGTACAAACTATTTTATCAATAAAGCAAAGTTTTATTTTCCATTGTTTAATTTCTGTCTTGTAATTTATCTGCATCTTTTACCCTAAATGCTCCACAGAACTTAGTGCATTCCCTTTGTGAGTGACACTAATGGATGTGGGGTGTTACACTTATAATGCTGCTATGAATTTTGCAGGTATAGTTTCTGCATTTAATGTGAATTATTCAATTGAACATGCATATAATGATACATGGATTATAGACACAGGAGTAAGTGATCATATGTCTTTTGACTTAAACATGTTTGATCAAACTCATCTTCTTGAACAGCCTATAAAAATTGTTCTCCCTGATGGAACACTCAAACTTGTTTCTATTATTGGCATCATTTCCATCAGTCCACATATTACACTTCAAAATGTTTTTTATGTTCCAGAATTTAAAAATAATTTGTTTTCTGTTGGAAGATTATTAGATCAAAATAATCTAATTGCTAAATTTGAGCAAAACTCTTGCTCTTTCCAGGACCTTACAACTAATCAAATCAAGGCAATTGGATTGAGACAAGGAGGTTTGTATAAGTTTGTGAAAAATGTTTCAAACAGTTCTATATCTCCAAGTAAATCTATTTTCTCTTCTTTCCAGGCTCTGATATATATATATATATATATATATATATATATATAATTAAAATAAATCGAATAACGAAGCTGTAGTTCGTATTTTGAAACCGTGATTTCAAATGATTATTGCGGGAGATCCGACCATCGGATTTTCCCGAAACCGAAACCGTTGGGTTCGCTTTGGAAATATCTTTCCAACGACACCAACTTTGCAAAAATCCAACGGTTGGATTGTCTGGAATGTTTAATTCAAATCTGAGGAAAAAACAATGCCAGAATCGATTATATTTATATATATAAATAAATATAATTAAAATAAATCGAATAACGACGCTGTAGTTCGTATTTTGAAATCGTAAATTCAAACGATTTTATCAGGAGATCCGACCGTCGAATTTTCCCCAAACTGAAACCCTTGGATTCGTTTTGAAATGATCTTTCTAATGATATAAAATTTGTTAAGATCCAACGGTTAGATTTTTAGATATGTGCAATTCAAATTTGAAGAAAAACAGTGCTATGGCCGCGTTGTGGCCTGAAGCGTCATTTGAATGAATTGGCTATTTTTAAATGAATAAAAATAGCAATAAATCTTGATAAAATATTATAAACGATATGGAATGGAAATAAAACGAATTTACCCGGTTCATTGAATATTTGATGGTTGAATGTGTTTGGCGTGAAAATTACATTAAAGAACAGAATTATTGATGTCGAATAATTTGACCATTGAAATGAATTGATTTGAAATTCTAAATATACGTGAATTATTTGAAAAAGCCGAGTTAATTCTCATTTCAAATAATTGATCGATGATTAAAAGTCGAAGATATGAAGACGGTGCAAGATCGATGATCTTCATGTCGAATGGAGGGGCGCTACTAATTCTCATGATAGGAGTAGCACCTTGAAAGGGCTGAAATAGTAGCCGTTCGGACGTACTTGTTGATTGTACGGATGTGCGAGGTATAAGGTGCCTCCGGTTTCGTTCAGACTCAGAATGGACTTGTAAAGGGATGTGTGTCTGACGTTGTATATGGACAACATGGCATGGAGAGATGTTATGATCAAATGTAACACCCCGTAATTCTATAACACTAAGATTCACAAATCAAGGTATAATTAATTCAAAAGGAAAGAATTAATGGAAACGGGTGGCGCCATTGCGTTTGTCTCGAAATTTTTCTTGAAAACGATTCCGAGTTTGCGTAAATCGGAGTCCGTATGAAGAAGTTATGACTCTCTGAAGTTTCAGGAAATTTCGGAACAGAAAACAGCTCGAAATTCGAATTCGAAATTCGAATTCAAACCCAGAAGCGGGCTGGGCGGGAAAATTCCCGCCCAAGACCCAGGTCGGATGGGGTGTTAACTGGGTAGTCGACCCCCCCTGACCAGGTCGACTGGGCAGTCGACCTGGGGGTCGACCTGGTGCCAGAACCCGGTTTTGAACCTGGGTTCATTTTGATGTTTCTGGCCCGATTTTCTGACCAGATTCATGACTCTAATCCTATATAAACAGCCTCCTGGCCTCCTTCTCTCTACACCATTTCATTCTATCCTTATGCTGCCTCCGAGAAAATGTATAAATAAATAAAATAATATATAAAATAAATAAAGACGAGGAAATTCTGCTCAAGACTTTCAAGAGGAGATTCGAAACAAGCTAGGATTCAAGTGAAGATTCAAACGACTTCAAAGACTGTTTTTCTACGAGTCTAATATAATCTCTGTAAGTCGGTTACTTTTTAGATTTGAACATTTTCTCTATTCGTGACATGAAATTAAAGGAATAAAAGAATATGCCAAATCTTTCTATTCGAATCAGTGCTTATATCTTTGGACCTAATTAAGAACTGTTATGATTCGATGACCAATAAGACTGTGACTATGAAACTATGGACCTTAAAATCATATGCCTTTTTGACTATGAACATTGCCTATGAACATTGCCTATGACTGTGACTCATGACTGTGAGAATTATTTTCCTTTGAATATGAACATCGCCTATGACTGTGATTCATTAACTGTGAATATTTGTTGCCTTTGACTATGGATATAAGATTATTATTTATGCCCATGACACTGTAGTTACGAAACCATGTTGTACCCCAAAAATGGCATTATATTGGATCTAGGCTTGAATTTCTATTTCAGTTTATTCTTTGTTATCCTTGGATCTTGATCTTGGGAATTTACCTATTAAGTTAGGTCTACCCATGTTCTTGAACCTATACTATTCAACCCTTTTCATGTCGTAATATTACCAGATCTATATGCCTATGAATTATCATCTTATGCCAGTTATTATGTCTATTCTTTCATGGCATTTTGGTTCATTCCCTTTTATCCATGAATCTAGATTTATTTATAATCTAGGTTGAATCACGATTATACGTGTAACACCCCACCTCCGTTAAGGTCACTCACAAATGGAATGCCTTAACTTTGGTGGAGCATTTTAGTAAACAGAAACAGAATACTACAAGACATATAAACAGTACTTGAAAAATTATAACTTTATTTCAAACAGAAGCTTGGTTACATCCTTTCAAATCACAATATTAGAATTCAAGTACAAAATATCAGTCTTGTACAAAAGCCTTCAGAATGCATAGTTTAAAATCATAATCCCCATAGAACGGAAGTTATAGAGAGCCAAGCCATACTTTAAGCACTTCAAGCAGAAGAAATATGGATCAAGCTAAAGTATTCCCTCCTTGGATAACCTGGGAGGGGGGGTGGGAAACGGAAGAAAGGAGGCGAAACAACAAGGGTCAGACAAAAAGTCTGGCAAGTCCAGTGATTTTCATTTATGAACATATAATAATAACATGACATGAAAATAAAACTGGATGAGAGATAACTGTAATAGGTATAACAGATATAACAGAAGAACAGAATGATATAAGCTATTATTTTATACTTCTCTGCACAAATACTAGTATAACCGAATTAGGTGTCACACTAATGTCTAGACTGAAACAGAAACGGGTACAGAATAATTTAACAGAAATAGAATGCTAATAATGGGCCTTTACTACCCGATCAGAAACTGACAGAAGCAGAAATAGATTAATCCCTACGGAAACAGAATGTAGAATTAGGTGTACACTAGTAATGGGCCTTTACCACCCGAACAGACGGTACCACGCAGAAACAGACAGGTGTTACCACCCAACAGAAACAGACGGTACCAACAGAAACCGACAGAACTAAGTGTACCCTAAAACCCTAGCCCAAGCGATTGGCTCCCTAATACATAAATATCGTGTGTCGGCCCCACAGTAGGGTGTATCACCCCCTAAAGTGACAACCAATTGGCACAGACCTATTTACAGATGTCACGGCGTCTTATATCCTCAGAGGCAGACCGGGATCTATGCAAGCACATGACCCGGTTGGAACGCTCCATCAACACCCCTCACCATTATTAGAATGAACCGCTTATAATTAGTTCAGTAAGCGTGCCCGGACCCTACCTACTGTTGGGTCAAAGTTTTGATACCAGAAAGGGTTACTGACTAATATGGGTCCCAAACAACAGATGACACAAGTAATTCCCCTCCTAACCTTGTGTCCCCAGACTAACAGATTTCAGATTAACTTGTTTACAAGTTCAGACATACAGAATTCAGATCAACCAGTTCACAGACAAGTTTTCAGACTAATGGATCAGATATATAGATTTAACAGACTTACTGATTAGCCAGTTACAGATTAACAGACTTATAGATTTGTCTAACTTTGTAATTGGGCCTATAGATTCACGGAACAGATTTATTAAATTCATCAGTCTAGTGGGTTTAATCCTATCCGCCCAACACGTTTTAGACATCATGTTTATCTCAGATTTTCATTAATTAATTATTAATGCGCAGACCTCTCACATTAGACTGACAGTTTGCGGCTACTGGTTAGGCCGGTTGGTTCAGGGCAGATTTCTGTCGCAAACTGAGTCTAACCTCGGGTTTCAAGCACGTTATGACTAACTTCTCACATTAGAACCTATTTTTTGCGGCCATTGGAATATGCCGGGCGGTTCCGGGCAGAATTACGCCGCAAACTCATTCTAACCTCGAGTTAGCCATGTTTATCTTTGCGGCCAATTAATTAATGATTTACCATTTATACCCACGCTTAATATACATGTCAATTATTCATAGCTAATTCAGATTAGGTCAATAACAGACTTAATATATCAACTCAACATATATGGCAGATAACAGATTTAGCAGATTAGGCGACTTAACGGATTCAACAGATTAAGCAGTTTAGCAGATTTAGCATATAACAGTTTAGCCATCTTCAGCAGATTAGCAAATGACAGATTTGGTATATGAACAGATATAGCAGATTATAGCAGAACTAGCAGATTAGGCAATATTACAGAACTAGCAAATTAGGCAATATAACAGAACTAGCAGAATAGGCCATATAACAGATTTAATTATTCCTTAAAGTTTCATAAACATATCTTGCCTAATTATAAATTTGGCCTAAGTTTGCATGCCTAAATAGTTGTCATGATTCACATTATGATCATATACCCCATGTTTGCATTGAATTTATATGGCATAGATTTTGGTCATAATTTACCATATAACACAAGTCTCAATTTTAGTTAAACTTGCCTAGTACAAAAGATTCACATATAAATTATACCAAATATAGCCATCGATTTCAATGCATGTCATATATTCAAAAATCTCCCACTTAGGTGTTATTCACATTTAATAGTTATCAAATCTTAACATAAATCTTCACACCTAAGTCATATTCCCTTTTTATCCCAAATCATGAATTTCTATATAAGCAATATGCCCAACAATCTAGAACTTTAAATTATAACAGATCTTTAATTCAAAAGTATGCGTTATGTCCAATGTCTCAAGTCACATGTTAATATACAATGGTTCCTCTTCTTCCAATTCACAGAATATGCACAGATCTAAATCTAGTTTACAACCTATGTCCTTTTAGTCACAGATTAGCCATGTCCAATTATGCCATCATTCGTTATTTATCCCAAAGTTTAATGTTCGTGCGTTAATTTCTTATGAGATTTGGCGCAGGCTCGGGGTAGCCTAGCTATAGAACAGAAAGAAGAAAGAGATATAGAATAAAATAGATCAGAACAGAACATACGCAATCTCAAATTCAGATTTGCAATCATGTCACAATTATAATTAATGTTTATATCGGAAAATAACTACTTGCCTTGGTTGGATTCTAAAAGAAAAAGGTGTTGTAGCTGTTCTCTTTTAATCCTAATCAGAATTGGAGGAAGAAGAAGCACAAGTCCTAGCTTAGGTTTTAGCAGAGTAGTAACGCCATTGATTTATTTATTTTTAGGGAGGAAGAGTGCAATGGAGGCTAGAGAATTGTATATGAGATTTAGGTTTAGGTTAGGGATGTATATATAGGTATAGGAAGTTATTTAGGACCATTAGATTAACCCTGAATCATGAGAACCATTCAAATGCAAAATCTGCACTTGAGCGAATCGGCCCACGGCATGACAGCCAAACACCCTGGATTAACCCCTAGTTGACCCAGTGGGGCTAGGGTCGACCTAAAAAATGGGCCGGTTCGGTTATTTCCCCTCCCAATTCGTTGTTTTGAACCTTTTTTGCATGTTTATTTATTTAATTTTTATATATATCTATATATATTTCTCTCATATGCATACAAACTTCAGGGCTTAATAACTTCTTCATAATTAACCAATTTTTTTAATATTCTCAGAAAATACGGGGTGTTACATTCTCCCCTCCTTAAAGGATTTCGTCCTCGAAATCTTCAAGTTAAGAAGAATGTATCCTAACATCCAACATCCATCTACTCAACCATTCAATCACAGGCATCCATTATCCATAAAAGGTTTCTAATGTCGTATTAACATATGCAAAGTGTGTGTATATGTTTCTTATCTAATGTAAAATCAGGCCGTCTACTGATCCAGTTGACCTCCTTAATGCGAATCATGTTAGTGTCATGAGTCCAAATATGTATGTAAGGAATCCTATTTGATACACATCATTTCTATATGAGTGCATAACCATTCATCCAAATTCAACATCCATGTAAGGAGTCAATCATTCTGCATCCACAAAAATTGAAAAATGCACACACATCCATATGCAGTATGAGAGTGTTTTTGAGCCGATCTAGTGCCTAGTGTGTGTATATGCATCCACGAGAAATCACTAGCAACCACTTGCATCCACTTGCAACCATCAAACATAACATGTCTCAAACACATGTTTACATCCATTAGTTTCTACCTAAAGTTCGAAGATTCGATCGATAGGATATAGTTGAATGATGGAAGCGAGTACAGATAAAAAAAAACTTGGTTCCCATTAGACATTAGTTGAGAGAATAATTCCCCTAAGTATCAACCCCAAAGACCGAAATCAATATCAGATTGACACTCAGAGGATTACCCTCTTTAGACAATGTCAGAACTGGAAATCAGAATTATTCAGATATTTACAGACTACTGATACAGATCAGGTTCCCTAATGATTCTTAGGAAGCTAAGCATGATAAAATCCACAAAACCTCAGAATGTATGCGTCATACTTGACGCCTAACACAGATATCTCTCAAACCCTAATCTATCAAAAACAGATTAATCATAACCCTTATGGGTTTGAGTCTACAGCGGAATCAGAAACAATACTAGTATTAAAGTGCAGAGTATCGATTACAAAATCAAAATGCCAGAATCAGAAAGAGTTTTAACTCAACAATCAGATAAAGAAATTAAACCTCTCACAGAAAGTTTTCCTAATTCTATCCTATCCACTAGCCTCGAGAGTGTTCGCCTGCCCTCCAGAAGTAGGTCCTATCTTCTGCCCTTGCCCTCATTTCTTTGGGCAGTCCCTAGTGAAGTGTCGTATCTCACCACAGTTGAAGTAAGTGCCCTTCTTTGGATCCACTTTCTTATCGTGTGTCCTATCCATGTCTCCCATGTACGTTCTCCATTCGTGACCTTCCACCAAAATGAAGCTTCATCCTTCATTAACCAAGCATCTGGTTGAACCTTCCTCCCATCGTCTATCTCAAAGGTACCAACAAGTCCTCCACTTTGTTCAACCTACTTCTAGCCTTGACAACGTCTCAGTCCCATAAAGCGGTTTTCCACCCATCGCACAGAAGTTCTTACATATCTTAGAAAAAGCATCTATACGCGGAGGAAGAGATTCAAAAGGGAAAGAGGAAGGAACTCAAAACAAAGAATTGAAAGAAAGATATATGGCTTTTGGGGATTATGTTTTTTTTTCAAAATAAGCTTTACTTTTGAAAATACTTTCTTTTTAAAACATAGTTTTCAAAAACTTTTTATCAAATCTGGTAACCTTCAGCTCTGATACCAAGTGTAACACCCCACCTCCGTTAAGGTCACTCACAAAGGGAGTGCCTTAACTTTGGTGGAGCATTTGACTAAACAGAAGCAGAATACTACAAGATAGATAAATAGTACTTGAAAAATTATAACTTTATTTCAAACAGAAGCTTGGTTACATCCTTTCAAATCACAATATCAAAATTCAAGTACAAAATATCAGTCTTGTACAAAAGCCTTCAGAATGCATTGTTTAAAATCATAATCCCCATAGAACGGAAGTTATACAGAGCCAAGCCATACTTTAAGCACTTCAAGCAGAAGATATCCGGATCAAGCTAAAGTATTCCCTCCTTGGATAACCTGGGGGGAAATGGAAGAAAGGAGGCGAAACAACAAGGGTCAGACAAAAAGTCTGGCAAGTCTAGTGATTTTCAGTTATGAACAGATAATAATAACATGACATGAAAATAAAACTGGATGAGAGATAACTGTAACCGGTGTAACAGATATAACAGAAGAACAGAATGATATAAGCTATTATTTTATACTTCTCTGCATTAATACTAGTATAACTGAATTAGGTGTCACCCTAATGTCTAAACTGAAACAAAAACGGGTACAGATAATTTAACAGAAACAGAATGCTAATAATGGGCCTTTACCTCCCGATCAGAAACAGACAGAAGCATAAACAGATTAATTCCTACGGAAACAGAATGTAAAATTAGGTGTACACTAGTAATGGGCCTTTACCACCCGAACAGACGGTACCATGCAGAAACAGACAGGTGTTACCACCCAACAGAAATAGACGGTACCAACAGAAACAGACAGAACTAAGTGTACCCTAAAACCCTACCCAAGCGATCGGCTCCCTAATACATAAATATCATTTGTCGACCCCACAGTAGGGTGTATCACTCCCTAAAGTGACAACCGATTGGCATAGACCTATTTACAGATGTCATGGCGTCTTACATCCTCAGAGGAAGACCGGGATCCATGCACGCACAAGACCCGGTTGGAACGCACCATCAACACACCTCGCCATTATCAGAATGAACCGCTTATAATTAGTTAAGTGAGCGTGCCCGGACCCTACCTACTGTTGGGTCAAAGTTTTGATACCAGAAAGGGTTACTGACTAATATGGGTCCCAAACAACAGATGACACAAGTAATTCCCCTCCAAACCTTGTGTCCCTAGACTAACAGATTTCAGATTAACTTGTTTACAAGTTCAGACACACAGAATTCAGATCAACCATTTCATAGACAAGTTTTTAGACTAACGGATCAGATATACAAATTTAACAGACTTACCAATTAACCAGTTACAAATTAACAGACTTACAGATTTGTCTAACATTGTAATTGGGCCTACAGATTCACGGAACGGATTTATTAAATTCATCAGTCTAGTGGGTTTAATCCTATCCGCCCAACACGTTTTAGACATCATGTTTATCTCAGATTTTCATTAATTAATTATTAATGCCCAGACATCTCACATTAGACAGACAGTTTGCGGCTACTGGTTAGGCCGGTTGGTTCCGGGCAGATTTCTGTCGCAAATTGAGTCTAACCTCGGGTTTCAAGCACGTTACGACTAACTTCTCACATTAGAACCTATTGTTTGCGGCCACTGGAATATGCCGGGCGGTTCCGGGCAGAATTACGCCGCAAACTCATTCTAACCTCGAGTTAGCCATCTTTATCTTTGCGGCCAATTAATTAATGATTTACCATTTATACCCACGCCTAATATACATGTCAATTATTCATAGCTAATTCAGATTATGTCAATAACAGACTGAATATATCAACTCAACATATATGGTAGATAACAGATTTAGCAGATTAGGCGACTTAACGGATTCAACAGATTTAGAAGTTTAGCAGATTTAGCATATAATAGTTTAGGCATCTTCAGTAGACTTAGCAAATGACAGATTTGGTATATGAACAGATATAGCAGATTATAACAGAACTAGCAGATTAGGCAATATTACAGAACTAGCAAATTAGGCAATATAACAGAACTAGCAGATTAGGCCATATAACAGATTTAATTATTCCTTAAAGTTTCATAAACATATCTTGCCTAATTACAAATTTGGCCTAAGTTTGCATGCCTAAATAGTTGTCATGATTCACATTATGATCATATACCCCACGTTTGCATTGAATTTATATGGCACAGATTATGGTCATAATTTACCATATAACACACGTCTCAAAATTTAGTTAAACTTGCCTAGTACAAAAGATTCACATATAAATTATACCAAATACAACCACCGATTTCAATGCATGTCACATATTCAAAAAATTTCCACTTAGGTGTTATTCACATTTAATAGTTATCAAATCTTAACATAAATCTTCACACCTAAGTCATATTCCCTTTTTATCCCAAATCATGAATTTCTATATAAGCAATATGCCCAACAATCTAGAACTTTAAAATATAACAGATCTTTAATTCAAAAATATGCGTTATGTCCAATGTCTCAAGTCACATGTTAATATACAATGGTTCCTCTTCTTCCAATTCACAGAATATGCACAGATCTAAATCTAGTTTACAACCTATGTCCTTTTAGTCACAAATTAGCCATGTCCAATTATGCCATTATTCATTATTTATCCCAAAGTTTAACGTTCATGCGTTAATCTCTTATGAGATTTGGCGCAGGCTCGGGGTAGCCTGGCTATTGAACAGAAAGAAGAAAGAGATATAGAATAAAATACATCAAAACAGAACATACGCAATCTCAAATTCAGATTTACAATCATGTCACAATTATAATTAAAGTTTATATTGGAAAATAACTGCACTTTCCTTGGTTGGATTCTAAAAGAAAAAGGAGTTGTCGCTGTTCTCTTTTAATCCTAATCAGAATTGGAGGAAGAAGAAGCATAAGTCCTAGCTTAGGTTTCAGTAGAGTAGAGACGCCATTGATTTATTTATTTTTAGAGAGGAAGAAAGCAATGGAGGCTAGAGAATTGTATATGAGATTTAGGTTTAGGTTAGGGATGTATATATAGGTGTAGGAAGTTATTTAGGACCATTAGATTAACCCTGAATCATGAGAACCATTCAAATATAAAATCTGCATTTGAGCGAATCGGCCCACGGGATGATAGCCAAACACCCTGGATTAACGCCTAGTCGACCCAGCAAGGCTCGGGTCGACCTCAAAAATGGGCGGGTTCGGTTATTCCCCCTCCCAATTCGTTGTTTTGAACCTTTTTTGCTTGTTTATTTATTTAATTTTTATATATATCTATATATATTTCTCTCATATGCATACAAACTTCAAGGCTTAATAACTTCTTCATAATTAACCATTTTTTTTAATATTTTTAGAAAATACGGGGTCTTACAATACGAACAATGGGAATACATTTTGGGAAAAACATGAAATTTGATAAAACTTGGAAATTGGCATAATTTGGGGACATGCATTATAACATGACTGTAACAACCCGAATTTTAATAACATGTTGAAACAATAAATCAAGGTATAATTAATTTTTAGGAGAAGAATTAAGGGAAATGGGTTGCGCCATTACGTCCATCTCGAAATTCTGCTTGAGGTAGAGTCCGAGTTTGCGTAAAACGGATATCGTATGAAGAAGATATGGACGAACGAAGTTGGGCGAAAAACCAGAAAACGGGTCAGAATGCACTGACGCACTTGGGAAGTGCGCCAGAACAGAAATGAACTAGCGCACTTGGGAAGTGCGCCAGTACATTTTTAGCCTGCCGCACCTGCCAAGTGCGCCCAGGTCAGAATGACCTGCTGGTCAGGTCTTGGTTGGCCTGATCAGGGTCTGGTCGAATTCTGATGCTTGACTGAGTCACTAGGGCATACGTGTCACCTTTTGAGTGGCTCTTTGAACTTTGTATGGTCTATATTCCTCCTATCTTCATCCGACGGCTCAAAACAATTTAAAATTCTATAAATACAACTCAAACCTAACCCTAAACTCACACAAATAATAGAATACAATAGCCGTCATGCTGCTGGAGAGGAACTAGGAATGGCCGTCAATTAGAAAGCCTAGAGACAAGCCAACAAGCCTAAGAGACAATTCAAAAGCTTAAAGCTTAAGCATTCAAAATCCAAAGCTTTCATACACAATTCAAAGAACAAAGCTTCAACAATGATTCAAGACAATAAATCAACAACGCCGCGACATTTTTACAACAAATTCAGTTCGTAATTCATTTGCCATGCTCTGTAAGTTCTAGTTATTTTCAGATTAAAATATTTAAATATAATATGGGCATGTGATGAAGTGAAATTGGATTTAATTATGTTTATCGATCTATTTCTGTTGCTTCTTGAATCTTAAGATTTGAGACTTGTCTATCTTTATTCTCATGCCAAGTTTATGATCTATTCAGCAGTTTTCTTGATTCGTAATGATGTTATCATCAAGTTGTGATCTTTATGCCTATCATGATGATTTATGCTGTTTCCTTTCTGATCTTGCTCTTATTGCAACTTCTACCTCCCCCTGTTTATTTTCTTTTGATGAACCTTGGTCAATTTCGGACCTAGGCCTAAAACGCGATTTGCGTACAATTGAATACGGGGAAATATTGGGTTAATACCTAATTGGATATATGTGTTTGGTGGAACTGATGGCATAACATAAAAATTGAATACCATTAACATGAAATTGAATATTTGGGTATTATCATTGTAATAGTAATTGCAAGAATGGGGATTGGCATATATAGTTTGACATGGATCTTGATATATGTAATTTGGCTAGAACTCGTTATGGGTAAATTGGTGTAAACATGTTAAACATGTAATTTTGGGTATAAAACTAGATCTATGTAAATTAAGCATATCTTTGTAAACATGCAAATCATGAATCTTGACATATGTAAAACAGAATTAAACTTGATATATGTGTAAATTGGCATAAAATTTGCATACATGTAAAACGGCATGAATTGAATATATGTAAATTTGGTATGAATTGGGCATATGTAAAACTGACATGTAACCTAGAACTTGGGCATATGTTAATTATGTAAAATTTGGAGTAGAAACATATATGATAATTTATGATTTGGAGAAAGTTTTACATGAACGCGCCTAAGTTGGGTTTTGGGTAGTTGGTATGTATTGGAAATAGGAGGCTATAATTTGGCATAACCTTATAGTAAATTATGATAATAATTTGAGAATACGTTTTGGGCAAAAACGTGAATCATGAACATTTATATATGTTAAACACATGAACTGATATTGGGGTTTTGGGTGGAATACGACCATTAATGAACCTTTGACACGAGGTTAGACTCAGTTTGTGGTGTATATCTGCCCGGAACCGCCCGGCAAATCCAGTAGCCACAAAGTGTCAGTCTAATGTGAGAGGTCGAAGGCCGAATTGTAGGCGTAACGGTTTATGACACGAGGTTAGACCCAGTTTGTGGTGTAAATCTGCCCGGAACCGCGCGGCAAATCCAGTGGCCACAAAATGCACGGTCTAATGTGAGATGTCATGATTCGTTCATCATAATGAATGAATTAAGGAATACTAACCATAATAAGATGTGGGTATGGTTAGAGGGTTAGGTGGCATGACATGGAAATTTGTCATATAAATGTGGACCTCACCGGTATGAGTTAAGAAAGTGTAAAACTTATAAGTGCAGGCTAAACCAACATAACTGTTGATCAGACCAATGTGTGGTTTGAGTAATATGACTAGACTAATGACACTTAACCAATATGATATGAGTGGGTGGGTTAAGTAACGTGGCTAAGCTAATAACACTTAACCGTTATAACGTGACTGGCGGATGGGTTGGGTTAACTTGAATAGGTTGATAACACACAATCGATATAACCTGATACGTGGTAGTGTTAAGTAAACACACGAGAGTAACACTTAACCATTATAATACGACTGGTGGATGGGTTAAGTTAACATGCACTTAACCAATATAACGTGATGCGTGGTAAGGTTAAGTAACAACAGAGGGTAACACTTAACTGTCACAACATGATAGGTAGGTGGGCTAAGTCAATATACACTTAACCAATATGACATGACATGCGGTGGGGTTAAGTAAACACAAGGGAGAACACTTAGCCAGTATAACAAGACTTGCGGTAGGTTTAAGTAACACAAGGAACAAAACTTAACCAATATAACATGATGTGTGGTAGGGTTAAGTAAAATAAGGAAAAACACTTAACCAATTTAACGTAATGGACGGAGAGGGTTGAGTACATTTCAGGTTGGTGGGTAATATTAGTAAATATAGGCTCACATACACTTAACCATTAAATACACATGCTTGAATCAGTAGAGGGGTTAAGTACTCATCAGGGTTGGTGGGTAATATCAGAGAATATAGGCCCACAAACTTAACCATTAGAAAACCTAGTAACGGAGACAAATTTCAGCAGTAACCCACATTAGGTATCAACGGAACCCTGAGCTAGGCGGGGTGGGGCACGATTACTGGGCTGATTATAAGAGGTCAAATTAGCGGCGGTTGGTGCAGTAGTGCAGGTTCTAACGGAGTGCGGGCGTGCGCACACTTCGGCGCAGAATATTTAGCCACTGGGCATCAGTAGGTATAAATTTGTGCATGTTGATTGTGTCAGGGTTGCCACCATGGGACTTGATACACCCCATGGTGGGACCAGCACAGGTATCTACAAGTAGGGGGCCACGTGACAGAAACGAGAACTAGGTCAAGTAGGGAGCCAATCGATAAGGTAGTAAGGGTGCATCGAATATATACATGGCCATTGGGGTGATCGAGGTGGAATCCTCAAAATCGATGTACACCTGAAGGCTACCATAATTGCGGGGATTGGGATCATGTTGTAATTATTATATAACATGGGCTACTAGTTGGGACACTAGTAGGAATACGGATCACTCCATGTATGACACTTATGAGGATGCTAGTTAGATGGTGCAGAGCAAATAGATATCATTTTGATGGTGAAGCTTAGAAACCTTGCGATGTTATTCTTGATAGAAACCATGCGATGTGATACTTGATAGGAATTATGGGATGTTATACTTGATCCATCGTGCCTGAAGTTTATCTTGTTACCTTAGTTTATCTTGTTAGCATAGTTTATCTTGTTATCTTAGTTTATCTTGCCTACCTTGTCATCATGCTTATGTTTACTTTCAATTTATTCATGCCATGTTATCTTTACCTATTTTTATGTTGAAAGTCACTAGAACTTACTCAGTCTTTATGACTGACCCGTTTTGTTTCGCCTCTTTTTCTTCCGTTCCCCCCCCCCCAAGGTTCGCAGGGTGGGTATACAGCTTAGTTCGGACCTTACCAAGCTCCAAGGCTCTTTCATGCAAGGCTTGGATTTCTCTTGGCTATGGCTTGCTTTGCTTTATTGGGGAATACTATAACTTATTTTTATGCTTCTTTGTTTTTGAGCAAGACAGATATTTAAGCTATGTATTTGGGTATTGGAAGTTGATGGGCTTTTTAATGTAAACAATTCTATTTAATAAATGATTTGATGTACTTCCACTTTACTTTCCGCTGTTTTATATATGTCTTTCTTGTAATATTTCTGTTCCAGTACCCATAATGCTCCATTGAAGTTAAGGCATTCCCTTTGTGAGTGACCTTAATGGATGTGGGGTGTTACATTTGGTATCAGAGCAGAAGGTTACCAGACTGGGCAAAAGCTTTTAAAAACCTTCTGAAATTATTTTCAAAACATTTACGAAGAAGCAAATTTTCAAGAAAATTTTGTTTTGATTAAAAGGCATATTCCCCAAAGCCATATGCACTATCTTTTGATTCTCTCTTGAAATCTCTTCTCTCTCTTTTCACCATAGTTTCGTAGGCATCCGACATATGTCGGAGGGCAAAGAAGTGCCTAATCTCCATCTGTAGCCGCAGTAGTCCCATCCACGTCTAATCTTATTTCAAGCTTTGTAGAGTTGCCGTGCGATGGAGGTAGCTTCCGAGAAAACTTGTCAACAAGCTATACAAGGATAGTAAGAACGAGGATAAAGAACACAAGACTAAGGATGAGAAACTTGTTGAAATGGCTTAACCCACGAAGGAGGAAAAAGGTGAAAGGAAAGAGGCCAAAGTGAAAGAATAGTAAAACCCATGACAAGAGAGAATATCTTTAGTATGGTAAGAAGGTATATGCAGTTAAGCATTATAGGACAAGGACAAGGGCAAAGGATAAGATCGTCGAGAGGGCAATTGTATGCTCTCACTACTAGTGTACCTAAGAAAGGTGGTAACGTTTCTGTTAAAGGTTTAGCTTTTCTTTTCTATCATCCCACTAGAACTCTGTTTTTGTACATCACATACTTTCTATTTTGCTTCGATGATTGAGTCTCTACACCTTAGTACAAACGTAGTAGAGGATGCCATTTTAGAAGAACCAGGGGTATGCCTTGGTTGCAATATATGGCAACCTAAAGACTAGGATGGACCAGCGTGATTCGGCGAGAAAACGGTAGCCCTGTGATAGCAACTCGTCGTCTACCATCCATCTTCAGTCAATCGAGATACGTGAAGCGGAAAGGCGGAGAACTCCAAAAGACCATATACTTGCTATCTAGTTATGGGTGAGGATGGCCATAGGTTAGTAGGGCATAGGGGGCCTGCGTATAGTTCTCATTTTTCAAGGTGTGCCTTTCATTAGTTGAGGGAGGGGTCGAGTGGGACCATAGCCACTGGAATAAAAACAGACCTTAGCATCTACATCGACAGATATCTGAAAGCTCCCGACCGAGTTCTGTGTTTCTTGATTTGCCCTGCCATAGGACTCGGGCCGCACATTACAGGACATGTGCATCTAGACAAGCGATAACGATTCGCAATACAGGCGTAGGGAAGTCTAGGAACATATACCACTCTATGTAGTGTGTACTAGACTAGGGGGCATCGTTCGACAAGTAGCATAATCCCTAGTGGGACTAGGTGGCGTAAACCCTGAATCCGAGAAGCGTTCAGCAGATAGCGTAAACTCAAGTTGAATCTAGAGAGAACTTGATAGAAAACCCTAGATTAGATCTAGGTAATAAATAATAAATGTATGCCTGAAGGCAACCGAAATTACCAGGATTGGGATCACGTTATCATTACTAGTTGGGACACTAGTTAGGTGGTGCAGAAATATAGAAACCAGTATAACAAGGAAATAGCGAAGCGGCGAAAGTATTAGAGCATAGCCAGTTTATCTTGTCTTAGCATATCTTGTGTTAATCTTGTCCAATCTTGCTGATCCTATCATCATGGTGTTGTCTTGTATTCAGTTAATTCATGTCGTTTTGTTTTTCCATGTTCACATACTAGAATTAACTGAACTTAGTCAGGCTTTATGTCTGACTCTGTTTTTCTTTCGTCTTCTTTTCTTCCGTTCCCCCCCAGGTAGTAAAGGATGAAATAACATAGCTCAGGTTAAGTTGGACTGTCACCCTTTCCCAGCCTGAAGATTTTTCGAAGTTTTGCTTGGATTCTCTTTTCAGATGCTATGGCTAGCTCTTGCTACAATTGGGGAATATAAATGTTGTTTTATGCTTCTTTATTTTGTAAGACAGATGATACTCTGATATTATAAAGAAATCGCGTACAAACTATTTTATCAATAAAGCAAAGTTTTATTTTCCGCCTGTTTTAATCTTGTCTGTCTTGTAATTTATCTGCATCTTTTACCTTAAAATGCTCCATCGAACTTAGAGCATTCCCTTTGTGAGTGACACTAACGGATGTGGGGTGTTACAAAATCTTTTGTTGAAAAGAAGAGCTTTGTAGTTAATGATCAAAGCATAGCTGGGAATAGCTAGCTTTGTGTTTAGCATTGTTTCGTGAGCCTCACACCTCGGTATGAGCTAGAAACGGGAGAAGGACCTCAGGGAGAACATGCGTTTCCTTCTAGCGAGCAGTGGTGCTTTGGGTTTTACATGCTCTGGCATTTTACTTATATGGAAGATGGAAAGCGAGGCCTCAGTTAGTTCGGTCTCTTCGGAGCCGATGGTGTGGTCGGATATGACCAGTGACACCCCATAGGGCGGGGAAACGCAGTGTTTAGGAATTTTAATCCACATCGAGTGGACCGGCCCTGACGATCCAAGGCTTGCCTACGCGCTTTCCTGAGGGGCGGGCTAGAGCGTCTCGAATTTGGTAAGGACGTTCCCTTGCCTTGGTTCATGATGGAAATCCAATTTCCAAATGCGTCATCGTGCAGTTTTGATTGTATACATATATATGGCGACATGTTATATGGTACCCATGCCGTCTATGATTGATAGTTATGATTGAAAGTGTTTTTGAAACATATAAATACTAGCAATAATATCATATGATTTGTTTTGCTCGTATCAAGCATATTTTGGCCATAATAAGGAAAAACTCTATCCTCCGGTTTGTGTTGCATTGTGTGATGGGAACTGAGTCTTATAATGGCTTCATTTTTATAAAAAGCATTGCAATGTTTAAAAATGATTTACTTGTTTGAAAGCACTGGCAATCCAATGGAGTAAACCCGTTCCGCGTTAGCGGCGTGGTCCTGTGATTGGCCATATTATAAAATAAGTTAAAGTGATTTCTCATACCAGTCCCATGACTGACTCGTAGTCTGTTTCACTTGCAAACTCGGGTGCCCCCATTTCTACATCGGCAGCCTTGTATTCAGGTTTTAGCAGGCTCTTTCTAGATAGCTGGAGCTGAAGATGGATTTGATCATTTATCTCTTTTTATGTTGTTCAGCTCCTGTTGTACATATCATGTTTTGTTTTCCGCTGTAGAAATTTTATGTAAAGATGAACTGTATTTTGTACTATGTATGATCCTGTATATTGTGTAACTCTGATGATTATGTTTATCCAGTGTATTCTATTGTAAATAATCTGGTGTATTTATTTATTTATGTTCTGCTGTTATCTGTTTATGTGTTATATTCCAAAGATTACCCTTACCACCGTGGAATGGGGTTTGGGGTCGTCACAACATGGTATCAGAGCTTTGGTTAAGCTTAGTTCTGAAATATAACATATTAACGAACTCGTCAGAAATAGAATCAGTAGTACTCTATGATGGATCGCTCATTTCAGATAGGATTAGTAATATCCTAGAATGAGTGAAGCATAATGAGATACACCTTGATAGACACATTTACATTCAAGTATATGTCTCTATGTTTTAAAATTACCTTTTCTGTTGGCCTAACACTTTGTCTGCTATTTGCAGACATTGAAAAATGAGTGGTAGAAGTAGAAGAGGTAGGTTGGAATCAAATATTGAAGCTCTATTTAAGAAATATACAAATCTGAGTAGAGTACCATTCTTGGGTGTAGAATCTATTATTAAAACACAAGCTTGGATTCGTTCTGCTGAGAAAATCTTTGAAGGTTTAAAGCTGAGAGATGACCAGAAAATATTACTAGCATCTTGGGCACTCAAAGTCGAAGCTTTGTTCTGGTGGGATTTGATTATTAAGGATAATCCGGAAGGTAATATTACCTGGGATAGATTTAAAGAGATTTTCAGTGAAAGATTTATTCCTCCAGAAGCAACTGAGCGGTTATGTGATGATTTTAGTATCTGATACAAGGAGATATAACCATTCCGGAATATCATAAGAAATTCAATGAACTTTCTCTTTATTTCCCTCATCTAATTCAAAATCCGAAGAGGATGAATCTGAGGTGTATTAATGGGCTCCAAAGAAAGTACCAAAATAGTGTAATGGGGCATGTGAAGCTTCCTTTTTTTGAAATGATATACATGGCTTATCAGTATGAAGATCTAGATAAGCGAGGCCTTTTGGACGATGAAAAGGAAGTCATTTCGAGGAACAAAAGGAAATTTGAAGCTGATAGCCCGGAGACAAGTACACAGCCTGAGGCCAGTACGAAGTCTGAGTTCTGAAAGAAGCATAGAGTCAATAGAGTCAACAAGCAAGGGAATTTTGGGATAAATTGCAAATCTTGGAACAAATGGAAGAAGGATAAATCTAAATCCAAGAACAAGTTGCAAGAAACTAGGAAATGCAATCTATGCCATCGGGCTGGTCATATAAAGTGGGATTGCCAGTTATTAGAGAAATCTGAAGTGGTTCAGGTAAATAAAGTAGCAGGAACTTCTGGACCCTCAACTAGTCAAGAAAGGCCAGATGTTTTAGAAGGCACGTTTACTGTCAAAGATATTCCGATAAAGGTATTATTTGATACAGGTGCGTCGCGAAGCTTTATTGCAAAGAATGCAGTTAAGAAACTAGATTTGAATTTGAGGAAGCTCAAAGAACTCATGACTGTCCATAATCCGGTTGGGGGTTCCCTCGATCTTAGTTGGATTTGTGGGGTGCTTGTCTCTTTTTCCCGTTATCGGTTCCCTACCATCGCAATCGTCATGAATTTTACTGAGTTTGATCTTATTCTGGGGATGGATTGGTTAACCAAACATGAAGCTGAGGTTAAATGCGCCGACAGAGTTGTTAAGGCAAAGATTAAATAAGGTGACTATATAACCATTCCCTATGAAGGTCTGAATTCAGATAGAAAAGACTTCTGGGCAGCATTAATGTTTCTCCTGCTCAATTAGAACCTGTTCCTGTCGTTCCGGAGAATATTCTGGTCGACATTGAAAATTTTCCTCTCGTGAAGGACTATGTGGATGTGTTCGAAGAAGTTGTTAGCTTACCTCCGCATAGGGAAATTGATTTCAAAATCTCTTTAGTTCCAAATACAAGGCCAGTAGTTCACTCTATTCGAAGAACGACCTTGAAGGAGAAAGAAGAGTTAGAAAGTCAAACTCGATAGCTTGTATGGAAGGGTCTAATTAGGCCTAGTTTCTCTGAATGAGGAGCAACAGTGGTGTTTGTCCCAAAGTCAGACGGTACTCTCAGAATGTATGTGGATTATCGTGACTTGAATAAGAAGACGCAGAAAAACAAATATCCATTGCCGCAAATTGATGATTTGTTGGATTGATTGAATGGCGCCCAAGTGTTTTCACGAATGGACCTAGCTACAGGTATCCACCAGCTTCGTATTGCCGAGGAGTGTGTTCCTTTGACAACATTCAGAGGTCCATACTTATTCTATGAGTGGTTAGTAATGACGTTCGGCTTATATAACGCTCCAGCTTATTTTGTCGATCTAATGAACCGGGTATTCAGATAAGTATTGAATAAATTTGTTCTGGTCTTCATTGATGGTATTTTAATCTTCTCTAAGTCAGAAAGCGAGCATGAAAAACATCCAGAACAAGTGTTAGAGATTCTGATAAAGAATGTTTTAAAAGCAAAGTTTTCCAAATGTATATTTTGGCAAGAAGAAGTCAAATTCCTTGGCCACGTCGTGTCAAAGGAAGGAATTTCTGTGGATCCCATTAAAATCACTGCTATTCAGAATTGGAAGCAGCCTCTTACACCCACAGAAGTCCGAAGTTTTCTCGTGTTGGCCAATTATTATCGGAAATTCATTAAGGATTTTGCGAAGACATCTAGTTCCTTAACGAAGCTTACCGAGAAACATTCGAGATTCAACTGGACTCCCGAATGTGAGGTAGCTTTCCAGGAGCGGAAGTTAAAATTGACAACTGCTCCAGTGTTAACAATAATTGATAGCAATCAAGACTTGAAAGTCTGGACAGATGCTTCTAAAGAAGGCCTCGTCGCAGTGTTAATGCAAATAGGCCAAGTAGTTGCTTATGCTTGCCGTCAATTGAAGCCACATGAAAAGAATTATGCAACTCACGATCTTGAATTGTTAGCTATCGTGTTTGCTATGAAAATCTGGAGGCATTATCTATTGGGTGAGAAATTTGAATTATATACTAATCATCAATCATTGAAGTATTTATTCACCCAGAAGGATCTGAATATGAGGCAGCAGCGTTGGTTAGAATTTCTCGCGGCATATGATCTTGATATTTTATATACTCCGGGGAAAGCCAATGTTGTGGCTGATGCGCTCGGCAGAAAGAATGTAATTATCGCCAGTCTTATCATCACGCCTTCATTGATTGATAACATATCTGCTCTTCAAAATGATAATCACTTCATTCAAAAGATTAGAGAGAGAATTCAAAAAGGTGAGCCCTCCAGTTTTCAGATCGATAACGATGGGATTCTGAGGTTGAAAGGCCGAATATGTGTTCCAAACATTCCTGAACTCCGGAGAGAAGTATTAGATGAATGTCACAAAGCAAAACTTAGTATCCATCCAGGAGTGAGCAAAAAGTATAATGATATCAAACGCACTTTCTATTGGAGATCTATGAAACGAGACATTTCTTTATAAATTAGCCGGTGTGCTACCTGTCAACAAGTCAAAAGCGATCAGCAAAAACTCGCCGGACTGTTGCAACCGTTGGAAATTCCTGGCGGGAAGTGGGAACATATTTCTATGGATTTCATAGATGGTTTACCCAGAACCAGGAAAGGAAATGACAGTATTTATGTGATCGTAGATCGTCTCACTAAGACCACCCATTTCATACTTGTCAGATCGAATAGAACTGCTCAGAGTCTGGCGTAGATTTATTTTAGAGCAATTGTTAAACTTCATGGGGTTCCCATGAGTATCGTTAGCGATCGTGACCCGATTTTTGCTTGTAAATTCTGGGAAGCATTCCAAGCAGAATTGGGAATGAAACTGAATTTGAGCACCGAATATCATCCTCAAATAGATGGTCAAACTGAGAGGGTGAATCGTATTCTAGAAGATTTATTGCTTGCTTATGTTAATGATTTTGGCGGATCATGGGAAGACCATTCGCATTTGGCCGAGTTCTCATACAACTACAGCTACCAAGCGAGCCTGACAATGTCACCATTCGAAGCATTGTATGGTAGACTATGCCGATCTCCTGCTTGTTGGGTGGAACCTGGCAATAGACTTGTATTGGGGCCAGATATGATTCGCGAAGCTGCAGACAAAGTCGATTTCGTTAAGAAACGATTACTAGCCGCTCAAAGCCGACAGAAGAGCTATGCAGATAAAAGAAGAAGGGATATATCATTTTCTGTTGGTCACCACGTGTATTTGAAGGTATCTCCGATGAGAGGAATAATCCGGTTCGGTAAAACAGGGAAATTGGCGCCCAAATTTATTGGTCTGTTTCCTATTTTGGAACGGATTGGAACTCTCTCTTATAGGGTTCAATTACCAGATTGGTTGCCTGTAGTACATGATGGGTTTCACGTATCTCAGCTTCAAAAGCATGTTCATGATCCGGACTTGATCGTGGAAGAAGCAGCACAATGAGATATAGAAATTACTACAGAATTGGCTGTAAGAAGAGAGCCAATCAAGATTATTTGCAAAGAAACAAAAGAGCTGAGGAACAAGAAGGTTCACTTAGTCAAAGTGCAATGGAGTGGAGATCCGCGAGATTGTACTTGGGAAACTGAGGAAAGCATTAAGAAAGCCTACCCCAAGTGCAGGGTGGATATCTCTGATTGACTCTGGTGCAAGGTACATTTACCATATTTTGCATTTCCATTTAGTTCTGTACTTTGTTGTTGTTTCTTTGCATGGATGTAAACTTTTTAATTATATAGTCTGAATGATTTTAAAAGAGTATATGAATTAATTAGTGTATTTTTGAAAAGTTAAAAATAAATTGATTGTTGTTTGTATTGTGTGATTGTGGATTTGATTAATTAAATTATTAGAATGATAGTTAATTAAATCAATAAGAGAATGAATGGTAAATTTATTCGATTAAATCACACATTGAAATGATTAGAGAATTGATTAGAAATATATACATGTACATTATATGTGTTTGAATAGGTAAATGGATTCGCTGTTGAGTAAAAATTTATTTGCATGCTCGACAAATAGGTAAACCTTAATGAGTTGGATGCACACTTTTATTATTATATCAACTCCTGTGAGTGTCATTGGATGCGGAGTGCTAGTTGTTCTGTGTGTAATAATAAACGTCGCCATAGGATAGTAACAATTAATTTTGAACTACACTGCATGGCATACTTCTTGAAGATAGCATAATTCATAATATACCACATAAGCATTTGGAGCTTGTGTGACAAGGTTGAAGATTTACCATACGAGCGAGAGGCTTGTATGTTGATGACTATATACTACAGGTTGAACTGATGACTGATATGGACTATATAAAATGTAATGGTGAATTGCAAGATTAATAAAAACCCACATGGGTCTGGAGATGACAATAAATACGTCTCTCTGACCATTAAGGCACAAAAACAATTTATAGGGTGATGGGAATTTATTCTCTGGAGTTATGATCTATACACACTCCCATGTGGACACCGAAATATATCACTATAAATATGTTCATGCTTATTAGGATTTATTGGGTACCAAATACGGCCCAATAAATTTCTAAACCCCTCCCCGTACAAAGGAGGTTATGGCGAAATTTCTCGAAAATTTAGGGTGTTAGCCAAATTTTTGAATAATTTGAAAAATCTTAGAAACTGAAAAGTTGAAGAATGAAAGCCAAAATGAAAGTTGACTTGGTTAATTAAACAACTTTCGACTTCGTTCCTTTTCGGGGACGAAAAGATTTTAAGTGTGGGAGATTGTAACAACCCGGAAATCTGAACCAGTTTAAAAAATTTAATTTGGCTATTTTAGTGGATTTTAAATATTTGAAATAAATTATTTTAAACAACAACGAAGAAAAGTATGTTTGAATCAATGTTTAAAAATAAATATAATTATTTTTAGTTATAAACAAGGCCTGAAATGGCGCGACAGTTTCAAAATTTGAATTCGAACTTTGATTGACTGTACCGGGTTTAAAATAAAACGGATTTTAGTGAAACCAAAAATATATAAATCTATTTATGAATATCTTTCTAATGAATCTGAAAAATCGAAATTTCATAGCCGGAATCAAAAGTTATGGCCAAATTAATTTTCAGAAAGGTCGGTATAGAGAATATATAGCCCTTGAAAATAGACATTTTGCAAACGACCTCTGTTTTCAACGAAACAACTTTTATTGGATCAGGGATATCAAATTATGGCGAGGTTTCAAATTCAATAATTTTTGAAGTTAATAAGTGAGCGTGGAGAAGGAAAATGTGCTTGGTCGATTTTAGTTAAATTGGATCGACCAGAAAATGACCCTTTTTCAAACGGTCTCAGAATTCGACGAAACTAGTTTTGTTGAGACTGTATCGTCAAAACATAGCTAGATTTATTTTTCTGGAATTTTTGGGATCAGTATGTAGCCCAGGCAAATTGAAATGTACGTTTAAAATGAAAATTAAATGTTTTATACTTTAATTTGAAGAGAAACGGACTGAAATAGTCGAAAGGGCCTACGAAACATATCCCATCAGGTTCAGAATGGGGGTATTTAGCTAGGGATGACAGTCGTTGGGTTTGGATTGGAGTTCGTATGAGAAAACCCTAATTTTTTAACTATTATAAATATTGACCAATCACGTTTTTTCTTTCATTAAAAAAAAATAAAAGCCGCGTTTTCTCTCTCCCCGACGTCGATCAAAGGCGAAAACCCTTCACCGCCTTCCCAGCCCGATTCCTCCTCCTACAAGCAAAATTACACCGCCCTCCTGTAGAAGATTTTATAGATCACCCCAAGAGCTCCACATCCATCTAAAGTACACCCTCCATCGTTGTGTATATCGTGAGATCCAGCCTCCCAAAGTCGGAGACTTTGAGCCGCCGCCGACGCCAGCACAGGCCACCAAGTGGGCCTGCTTCCCCATGCACCTGAGCGCCTCTCCGAGCTCTCCAAGGTGGTACTCTCTGATTGTCAGCACTCTGCATGGATTTCGAGATAAATCGAAACCTAGTTTCGAACAAATTCAGAGAGGTATCGGCCTTGTTTATTTTAAATTGTTTTAACATCTTAAAACCGTCGCAAATTATGATTAACTTCTAAAAATCATATCCTTTTGCGATGTGGACAAAATCCAGTGAAACAAGAGACATTGGACTCGTCCAGACGTCTTCTACATTTTAGAAGAGACCGGATATTTTTTGAGCCTTCTACAATTTTTGGAGGAGAGGAACCCAATGTGAGATTTCTGAATTATAAATGATATGGAAATGACGATGTATAAATTATATAGTCGATGTATGGATTGTATAAGCATTGTACACCTCATTTATAAGCGTTGTATAAGTTGTATGTTCAATGTATAAGTTATATATCCGTTGTAAAAATTATATATGTGTTGAATTGATATTGAAATGAATTGAAATGAAATCGAAATATAGTTATATACGTGTGTATATATATATACTCCCCTCGTCCACAGACCATGGATGATATATATTGGTCGTGATATTGTTTGGATTTGGTTGATGTGAAATTTGGTGAATACCATGAATGGTTGATTGGAAATGATTGATTGTGGTTAAAATCCTAATAGGATTAGTATATGGGAAAATTCGTCTGCGTACGAACTAGATATTGAAATCCTTATTGTCAAAAGCTACGAGGATTTAAGGTAGAGCGAGGAGCCGTATTCGGACGGTGCCGGTTTTAACTACCCTGCCGTTATGCTACCGAAATTTTCAATAATATTCACGTGTTAGAATTATTTTCATGTGTTGAAACCATATTCATGTATTGAATAGAAATTCATGTGTTGAATAGAAATTCCTGTGTTGTATAAATTATTTGAAAGATAAAAATAACATTTTTTCACATATATAGACTATATAAATTATTCGCGTTTTAAATAAATTGTTTTAACGATAAAAATCACATTTTGTTTATATATATAAACTATAGAAATCATTCATGTGTTGAAACCATGTTCATGTGTTGAATAGAAATTCATGTGTTGAATAGAAATTCATGTGTTGAATAATTTCTTTGAAAGATAAAAATAATATTTTTACCTTATGTATGAACTATATAAAATAATCGTGTTTTGAAATAAATTGTTTTACAATAAAAATCACATTTTTACTATATATATGAATTGTTAAAAATAGTGATGTGTTGAAATAAATATATGTTGGATAAAAATACCATTTTTATCAAATATATGAAGTGAATATGGTTTTGAAATCAAAGAATGGATTATATATATATATAATTAAAATAAATCGAATAACGAAGCTGCAGTTCGTATTTTGAAACCATGATTTCAAACGATTATTGCGGGAGATCCGACCATCGGATTTTCCCGAAAGCGAAACCATTGTGTTCGCTTTGGAAATATCTTTCCAACGACACCAACTTTGTGAAAATCCAACAGTTGGATTATCTGGAATGTTTAATTCAAATCTGAAGAAAAATAGCGCCAAAATCGATTATATATATATATATATATATATATATATATATATATATATGTAATTAAAATAAATCGAATAACGACGCTGCAGTTCGTATTTTGAAATCGTAAATTCAAACGATTGTACCGGGAGATCCGACCGTCGGATTTTCCCAAAACTGAAACAGTTGGATTCGTTTTGAAAAGATCTTTCTAGTGATATAAAATTTGTTAAGATCCAACAGTTAGATTTTCAGATATGTCTAAATCAAATCTGAAGAAAAACAGCGCTATGGCCGCGTTATGGCCTGAAGCGTCGTTTGAATGAATTGGCTATTTTTAAATGAAAAAAATAGCGATAAATTGTGATAAAATATTATAAACGATATGGAATGGAAATAAACAGAATTTACCTGGTTTATTGAATATTTGATGGTTGAATGTGTTTGGCGTGAAAATTACAATAAAGAACAGAATTATTAATGCCCAATAATTTAACCATTGAAATGAATTGATTTGAAATTCTAAATATACGTGAACTATTTGAAAAAGCGGAGTTAATTCTCATTTCAAATAATTGATCGATGATTAAAAGTCAAAGATATGAAGACGGTGCAAGACCGATGATCTTCACGTCGAATGGAGGGGTACTACTGATGCTCATGATAGGAGTAGCTAACTTGAAGGGGCTGAAGTAGTAGCCGTCCGGACGTACTTGTTGATTGTACGGATGTGTGGGGTATAAGGTGCCTCCGGTTTCGTTCAGACCCAGAACGGACTTGTAAAGGGATGATTGTCTGACGTTGTATATGGACAACGTGGCATGCATAGATGATGTGATCAAAACTTTTGTTGAAAAGCGAAGCTTTGTAGTTGATGATCAAAGCACGGCTGTGAATGACTAGCTTTGTGTTTAGCGTTGTTTCGCGAGCCTCACACCCCGAAATGAGCCAGAAACGGGTGAAGGACCTCAGGGAGAACATGTGTTTCCTTCTAGCTAGGAGTGGTGCTTTGGGTTTTACACGCCCGGGCATTTTACTTATGTGGATGATGGAAAGCGAGGCCTCGGTTAGTTCGGTCTCTTTGGAGCCGATGGTGTGGTCGAATATGAACAGTGACGCCCCATAGGGCAGGGAAACGCAGTGTTCAGGAATTTTAATCCACATCGAGTGGAACGGCCCTATCAATACAAGGCTTGCCTGCGCGCTTGCCTGAGGGGCGGGCTAGAGTGGCTCGAATTCGGTAAGGACGATCCCTTGCCTTGGTTCATGACGGAAATCCAATTTCCAAATATGACATTGTGCGGTTTTGATTGTATACCTGTATATGGCGACATGATATATGGTACCCATGTCGTCTATGATTGATAGTTATGATTGAAAGTGTTTTTGAAACATATAAACACTAGCAATAATATAAAATGGTTTGTTTTGCTCGTATCAAGCATATTTTGGCCATTATAAGGAAAAACTCTATCCTCCGGTTTGTGTTTCATTGTGTGATGGGAACTGAGTCTACAAAGGCTTCATTTTTATAAAAAGCATTGCGATGTTTAAAAAGATTTACTTGTTTTAAAGCACTGGCAATCCAATGGAGTGAACCTGTTCTGCGTTAGCAGCGTGGTCATGTGATTGGCCATATTGTAAAATAATTTAAAGTGATTTCTCATACTAGTCCCATGACTGACTCATAATTTGTTTCACTTGCAAACTCGGGTGCCCCTATTTCTACACGGGCAGCCTTGTATTCAGGTTTTAGCAGGCTCTTTCTGGATAGCTGGAGCTGAAGATGGATTCGATCATTTATCTCTTTTTATGCTGTTCAGCTCCTGTTGTACATATTATGTTTTGTTTTCCGCTGTAGACATTTTATGTAAAGCTGAACTGTATTTTTTACTAAGTATGATCCTGTATACTGTGTAACTCTGATGATTATATTTATCCAGTGTATTCTATTGTAAATTATCTGTGTATTAATTTATTTCTGTTCTGCTGTTATCTGTTTATGTGTTATATTCCAAAGATTACCCTTGCCACCATGGAAGGAGGTTTGGGGTCGTCACATATGCCAACAATTAAAGCAAGTCACTTCTCCCTTCTGCTTCTTTTGGGCATCCTTTCCTTTATGTTGTTGTTGCTTCCCTTTCTTATTATTATCACCCTGTTGTTGCTTCTGTTCTCTCTAGGTGCAACAACAGACATCTTCTTATGGAACATATTCCATGCCTCAAAGCCTTCTCGACGATCTTCTCAAAGCTATAATCGAGGTGATCCACAAGCTGATCCCCAAGATATTCATCCAATCCAAAGGCAAACTTCTCATTCTTTTGATAAGGAGTATCCACATATGAATGAGCATAATTCGACAGAGCCTCGAAGTCGGAAATATAGTCAAGAACAGGGCGACCATTATGTTTAAGCTCCACGAACCTCTTAAATAGAACAGACTTCTGCATGGTGGAGACAAATTTTTCTTCGACCTTAGCTTGGAACAACTCCCATGAAATACCCTCTTCAGTGGTCTCAAGTGCGACAAAGTTCCACCAGTCCATTGCTCTGTCTACTAACGTCCTTGATGAAAGCTTCCTCTTTGTTGCATCATCAATGCCCATGTCTTTGAAAATCCTAACACAAGTATCCATCCACCTCTGGACTTCTTCAATTGGCTCACTGCCTTTGAACTGTTTTCCTACCAATGAAGAAAAATCTTTGCATAGCTTTACAAATTCTACAGCTCTAGGCACTTGGACTCCAACATTAACTATTGCTTCCACTGGAGCGGGGTTCCTTCGAAGGCATGCTTTGATCATAGCTTCGAACATGGCCGGGTAGTCTTGTGCCCCGCCATTACCCCCTCCAGTATGAGCTTCCCTAGCAGTGTGTCTTGATGATCGACTACTCATTCCAAATCTGCAATTTAGAATAATTAGCTACTTCCACGTATGACTGCTAAAGAATACAACCGCTACTACTATATATGCTAATATATATAGTAAACATCCAACTGAAATCTACAAGTACGTCTCTCATACATGATTACGTCTTTGAACTTTGGCTAAAATCGTTAACCAAGGCTCTGATACCAAATGTGACGACCGTCCACAGCACCCACACTATACAAGAGGAATAATGCGTTGAAAGGTGTGCCAGGCAGCCATGGATGATCATCAAGGTATGGTAGGTAAACGAAACCTGCGTAAACTCACAGCGCAGACATAAAATATAATAGAGAATATACAACAGGTAGTGATATTGAAGCAGAAAACACTAAACATTCATGATAAATAGAAAGTATTTCCCATACACGTGACTAACAACAATAGTGTTTGTACAATTTGCCTCACTACAACACTCAGAGAAATAGGAAACAACGGAAACAAATACTAGAGAGTAATAAAACTAGTACGTGAGCCTCCTTCTCGCCATCGATCAGCATCATCGTCCTCACTAAAGCAATACACGCCACCTGTTACTCAGTCTCCCCATCCACAACCGGATGAACAAGCTAAGGTAATAAGAGGAAACATAAAACCTTGAGTCAAACAACTTTCTTAGTGAGCGATAAAACAACTAAAAAAAACTTCATCAATAAAGTACATGAGAATAGGTAAATAATCAACTACTCTACCCGGCTTCAGAGAAGAACTCTCAATTTCCTTCCCCATTACATGACAATGATAGCCTTTACAATCCATACACGCAAAGGAATAACAATTCAGTCACGACAATTAAAGCATCCATTCGTATATGGCAAAGCAACTCAATCATGATTACAACATACATTCAAACGTCCACGACCGACTCTGGCTATCACCGCCAACCTTGCTTTGGAACCCTCGTTATCGTATGACTGGCTAACAATTTGTTGTCAATTGTCAAGGACCACACATGATGCCTCGGTTCTAGCAAAACTCCACGTACTATACTTAACACATGCTATATGCTATACTCAACAGGTGTCTAGGCCATACATGACACCCAAGGTACTCGACCTACAATTGGTCTTCAATTGCACCTCAGCTTTGAGTCCGCTAGAACTTACGATGCGATAATTCCTCGGCCTTCTCCTCTCTGGTCGTTATCAATTATGACTATTAATTAGCTCAGAACACCATAGAACTGTCACTTCACACGAACTCAATACATCCTTGAGTTTTCTCCCCATTTGTTGCAAACAATGAACAACAAACACTTTTCAACACTTCCAGACTTCTCAATTGAATTCACTTTGAAGTCACATCATCACCGGATGTATCCGACCAGAAGTAGTTGCCCAGAATTGGAAAAAATGGTTGTCTAGAAATGGTTGACCAGAATAGGCTGACCCACTTGTGTCCGACCCAACTTATGTCTGACCAAACTTTTGTCCGACCCAACTTTAGTCCGACCCAACTCTAGTCCGACCCAACTTTAGTCCGACCCAACTTCAGTCCGACCCAACTTTAGTCTGACCCAACTTCCGTCTGATCGAACTTCGGTCCAACCCAACTTTGGTCCGACCCAACTTCGGTCTGACCCAACTTCGGTCCGACCCAACTTTGGTCCGATTCAACTGTGGTCTGATGCAAAACCTGCATATTGCAATTCAACTCCGATTTCGACCAAAACATGGCCAAGTGATAAATATGACGAAACTAACTTATCCAATTCATCTAAAAGGATTACAAGCATGTTATGAAATCAACAATATCATCAATATGACAATTCTACCCACGATAATGTCAAATTCGCGAAAATCACCACAAATATGCATATGAACAAAAACCATGGATCTAACTTGGACATTCGTATGAAATATCATAGAAATTACTTATCCTAACTTACTAAATTAGATCCTAGGGTGATCTATATGAAAATGGACTTATCAATACACTTGAGTTTGATGAAAAACATGATCTACTACCCGTACACTTTATTGAATCCATGTGAGAGATGTAATCCACTGACTGATTCTCCAATACAAGCTAAAATGATAGAATTATGAATCCGAATAGCGAGAAATTCAAACCAAACTACTCGATCCGATGAATTCACCTTTGAAATGATGTAGATCTAGACTCCATTAGTGTAGATCTATGATTTCCCTCCTTAGATTTGGATTTTTAATGGTGGAAAGGTGTTAGAGGAAGAGGGAGATCAATGCCTCCAAATGAGAGAATGGGAAAGTAAAACTTTCCCCTCCACTCTCACCCCCTGTTTATGGACATCATCCCACTAATGGGCCTCCCCAATTTAGCCCATTAGGATCTCCAAACCTGAACAACCAACTGAAAAACCTTAAAACAAGGATTTCTCACAAACCGCTGATCCAAATATTTAATGTAACCACTCTGCGGAATGTCAATCATCGATTCCTTTCCAGTGGCATAGGTCTCACCCTCTATTTCGACTTGTGTCCAAAGTTATGCCCTGTATAAGACTAACAAGGGAAAAATGGTTAAAAACCAAATCGGTAAAAATTATGGACATGTCTCACATCCCTATAAGCAACATATTAAAAGATGAGAATGATCCAACCCTCAGCAAATAAAATAAAAATATTTTACAATCCTCTGATATGTAAAAATGCGGGCTGTTACATACTATCATAAACGAACTTGTCATAATGATCTTGTATGGCGATAGATTGGATTTGACTCATGATTAAATAAATGTCATCCCAATTTGAATAAATGATGTTGTCGCTTGAAGACTAGAGTAATGCAGTGTATTTTTATTCCATTCTGCTCCATTTTAGTTTCCATGGTAATAATTTTTCATAATTTCATGATAAAATTCAGCACATTTTGTGGGATGTAGGAAATAAAGTTCGGACCTTATTTTTCCATACAAGGAAGCTAGTCAAAATACACTAATTTTTACAAATTTTGCAAGTAAAACCTTTTGTAAGGACCCGTAACTTCCCCAGTAAGGAAAGCTCGGATACTATGAGAACAACACACAAAATGACGCAGACAGAAGAACATTTCATTGTATATTACAACAATTCCATCAGAATACAAGAATATACAGAGTATGAATAAATATTACACAACAGAAAAATATCAGAGATTACAATACATTACATAGCAGCGGAAAATAATACAAAATACAACTGAAGAAGATACACGGATACAAAGCTTTCCGGATATCGTTCCAGCAGTAAACCAGGTTCCTGTGAATATAAATCTGCAAAACCCAAAACTACTAGCTGCCCATGTCGAAAATAAGGGCACCCAGAGTTTAGGTTAAAACAATAAACTCCAGGTCATTCATGGGACTGGTGTGAGAACTAAAACAGTTATTAATCTTTATTTTAAAGTTAGGTAAATCAAGGGACCACGCGTGTAACACGAACGGGTTTCCTCCCAAGAATACCAGTGCATATAACAACAACGCAATGTTAAATAAAGAAAAATGAAGCTATTATAAGACCAAGGTTCTATCACGCAATGCAACGCAGGCTGGGGGATAGGGTTTTTACCTTATAATAGGCAAAGAATGCTTGATACGTGAAATTTTATCTTTTTATTCTTAATCAGACTCCATCCGCAAATTAGTTAGAGAACGATTCCCTAAGTATTAACCCCGAAGGCCGAAACCAACATCAGACCAATACCCAAGAAACCACTCATCTTAGCTCGTTTCCAGTTAGTTTCTGATTTTATATACAATCATAAATATCAATCATAGGCGGCATGAGTGCCCCATCCCACTATGTCGCCATATATAGGATTATAATCAAAACCGCAAAGTCACGTATTGGAAATTGGATTTCCATCTGCGAACCGAGGCAAAAGATAGTCCTCACCGACTTCGAGACTCTCTAGCCCGAGCCTCAGGGTCAGAGCGCATCGACCCTTGGATCCTCAGGGCCAGTCCACTGATTTGGATTAAACTTAAACCCTGAACATGCGTTTCCCCGCCCTATGGGGCGTAAATGAGCCAACGAATGACTGCATCGGTTTCACATAGTCACCGATATATCCGAGGCACCTCGCAACAGCAACAACCACATAAGTCAAACTCGTCAGGGCGTGTAAAACCACTAACGCCACTTCTAGCTAGAAAGAAACGCATGCCCTCCCTGACGTCCTCTCCTGTTTTTTGTTCACACCGGGGTGTGAGGCTCGCGAATCAAAGCTACAAAAAGCTATGCCACACAGGCCGTGCTTTGATCATCAACCACAAGACTTTGCTTTTCAACAGAAGCCTTGATCACATGCCACTTAGGCATGCCACATAGGCAATTCACTCTATGCGTTTGATATCCATCAGTATATAACCCCTGAGCTCGTATGTCTCAGAGAAGGGCGTTAAGCAAGAGAATAAATTCTCCGCCACCAAACAGATATATATTTAATAGAAATCAATCACACAGACTAAAATCCAATGTCAGACACACAGTCCATTTACAAGTTCGTTCTAGGTTTGAACGAAACCGGAGGCACCTAGTACCCCGTATATCCATCGATCTCCAAGTTCGTCTGGATGATCACTAAATGATTCCCTCCTCTTGGGTGTACGGCCCAATCAAGATCATCAGTAATTATCCAGACGACGTGAAGACCTCCGGTCTTCGACCACCGTCTTCATCTTCGACTTATCTTCGTAACAGTTATTCAGAATGGGATAAACCCGGCCTTTCTGAATAACTCGCGTATATAATAAACAAGTGTTACACAAACACAACATATGCATCATTCCAATTCATCAGTCACTAACCATAAATTAATCAAGAGAATAATTCCCCTAATATTAACCCCGAAGGCCGAAACCAACATCAGATCAATGCCCAGGAAACCACTCAGCTTAGCTAACCTACAGTTAGTTTCTAAATTTCACATTCTTAGGGAAAGGTTCCTATTAATATTATCAAAGATAAATTCTTTTAAATTTATTCTTTAATCTTCCTTTGAATATCACTACAAACTAGTCGGGATTAACAAACCTTACCGAAGTAATCATTTGTTTTAATTTCCCAATCCCAACATATTCATCCCATGAAGTAAAACTGGTCATACTTCATATCTAACATCATGGTGTTATCGGTAAATTCAATTACCATTTCACGCTTAAATCTAATTAAAGATTTAACTATCGCCTAGAGCAAAACTGGTGATACTCCATTCTCGATCTTTTCAATCTAATTAAAATTCATTAAAACTCCACTTGGTTTTAATCTTTAACTGGGTTAAAGAATCAATGTCATTTAAAACACGGTTCACGATAAACCCAAAATCACATCACATTTCAACCAGTCCCTAACCGAAAATTAGCAAGTGAGCAATTCCCAAAGTATTAACCCCGAAGGCTGAAACCAACAACAAATCAATACCCCAGAAACCATTCAACTTAACTAATCTCCAGTTAGTTTCTTATTTTCTTAACTCCTTTGGGTCTAAGAACAGTATTATTGAAGATACCATTCACGACAACCCAAAATCACATTTCATTAATTATCGGGTTAAAGAACAAATGTTATTTAAAACACTGTTCACGATAAACCAAAAATCAATACCAATACAATTCCAATTAAATACTATTTAATTGGTACACTTGATTAAATCTAAATAAAAAGATTTAACCTTTTTCTCGACTGGGCTTAAGAACAGTGTTAATGAAGACACCATTCACAACAAGCCCAAATCCCATTTGATGTTAAATACAAGGCTCTGAATAGAAAATATACCGGCTTATATTCAATAACAAATTCTATGACCAACAAATATCGTATTGGAAATAATGATATTAATATATCTTTCAAATTTCCAGAACAATATCTGTATAATCACGAAATCCAACATCGAAATATTCCAAAGACAATTTCGATTCGAATCTATTCCAATTCAATTATTGGAAATTCTAGTTATTTTTAAAACCATTTCAAATCCAATTTATTTATTTTAAAAATAAATAAATTATAATTCTAGTTCAAAACTAGTTCATTTCGATAAAAATCTATTTTTATCTTTTCAAATATGAAATTTTTCATCCTAATTCTTCACAAATCATTTCTTATGATTTTACACAAATTATTACCATTTTTAATAATTTTATCAAGGCATGTACAGTCGATTTCCATCAACGGCCATCGAACTGCACTTACATCGACCTTTTCCAAATTTGATTTGGACATAATTCCAAATCCAACCGTTGGATCTGAGATTTCTAAAATTCGTTAGAAAGCTCTTTTCGATACGAACCCAACGGTTCCAGTTTTAGGAGAATCCGACAGTCGGATCTCCCGTAATATCCATTCGAAGTCAATGGTCGAAATTCACGAACTGCCGCGGCGCGGCGCGTTCTATTCCGGTCATTATATATATATAATATATATATATTATATATATTTCATCGATTTCCTTTCAAAACGTATTTTTATAAATCGTTTTAAATTCGTTTTCGAAACGATTTCAACATCATTTCAAATTCAAATCAAAATTGAATTTTTCCTTATAAACTCATTTTAAATTCATTTCAAATTGATTTCAATTCAAATCGATTTTTAATTCAATTTCAGTTCATTTTCAATTCAATTTGAATTTCAAATTAATTCAATTTCAATTCGAATTCAATTCTATTCAATTTCAATTCGAATTCAATTCTATTTAATTTCAATTCGAATTCAATTCTATTTAATTTCAATTGGAATTCAATTCTATTTAATTTCAATTCGAATTCAATTCTATTTATTCGATTCGAATTCAATTCTATATATTCGATTTTGAAATCACTTTCAATATTCATTATAAAATCGACAAAATTCCCGTTCATGTTAAAATGGCGTGTAACTACTTAACACGGCTTCGCATTTTCTATTTTCAAATATTCTATTTCAAATATTTCTTTTTCAAATATTTCTATTTAAATATTTCTTTTTTTTCAAAACTGGAATGAGGCCCAATCAATTACCATAGATTTTATTTCTATGGATTTCCATACAATGCATGTATATATCAACCATGACAAATAATCAACCAACATCCAAAGTGCATTCTATACTGTATAAGCATCAAATATAAATATTTAATGCTTATAACAGTCTGTCAATCAATCGATCGACATACAACTAATTATTGGGACTAGTGTATGCCATATATCATCCCAATACCCGTGTGGGGTTTCAAACAATCAAACGCAGATTTTATTTGTGTAGTGGGGCGATGTGTAAAATTTATCATCCTAATCCATATCAGTCAAATGTGGGTATATAAACAAATCGTCCGATTTGTTTATATTTATTTATTTCATTTCATATACACATTAAAAAAAAATTCTATTTTCAACTATAAAATATTTTTAACTATATAAATATTTTATTTCATTTCACATCACATCACACAATCAACTACACATCAAAATCAAACAAACAAGTATAAAAGCCGTCCATGGTCCATGGACGACGGGTGTCGGGTGCTACTAAACACCGTCTACATCCTAGTATATATTTTAACTAGAAAATTAAATTAAAGTTGAGGAGTTCTAACCAAGAGCTATCCCAAACGCCACGGCTCTTCATATGTAGGAAATCTTCGTCGTGTTCGCCTTCTGTCACTTTCGTCGTCCGTGTACGCTAAATATATAAAAATCACATTTTTATATTGTCACTCCATGGATAAAATTATATTTTTATATTGCTCTATACATTTTCATCGCTACTCTACATAGATAAACATCGAATTTTTTTATTGTGCTAAGCATATGAAAACCATATTTTTAAAACAAATAAAGATCATATCTTTCGTGTTACATAAAAATTAGCCTTTTATGTTAAATAAAAATTAAACCTTTATGTAATAATATAATACTATAATAAAACAATAATGAATGTAAATAAAAATAAAAGCACACCTTTATTTCAGATTTTGTTGAAGGGAGAGGGATTGCGGGGTTTAGAAAGTGGTGGAGGCTCGCGGTTCTTGACAGAAGAGGGGAGGAGAGTGGCGTAGCAGGAAGAGGGAGAAAGGAGCGAGAGGGGCGAGTGGCGAGGTCGGGGGTTGCTGTCAGTAACGGAGGCTAGGATTTAGGTGGATCGAGGAAAGGGGGTTTGGGCTCGCGACTGGCGGGTAGGGCGAGGGAGAAGAAGGGACGCAAGCGGGTAGCGTTGCGGCGAGGTGCTCTTGGGGAGGCGGAGCGCCGGTCTCTGACGGTCGTGGCGCGGGGAGCGACGACTCCATTCCTTCCTTCCTTTCCTTTTTATTTTTATTTTGAAAACAAATGAACGGGGAGGTCAACGCTGAGAAGTAAAGGGGGAAAGGAAAGAGGGGTGGGGCCCTATATAATTTAATTAATTATTATTTTATTTTATCCCAAGAAAAGTTGACTTTTAAATACGAACTCGAAATCAGGCCCAACGACTGTCTTCCATAGCTAATTACCCCATACCGAACACAATGGGATATGTATCGTAAGCTGATTCGATCGTTTCGATCAGTTTTCGTCAAAATCAACATATAACTCTATATATTGAATTTGAACGCGCATTTCAATTTACCGGGGCCACATACTAACTCGAAAAATTCCAGAAAAATATTTTCTAGCTTTGTATTGACGATACGGTCCTAACAAAACTAGTTTCGCCGAATTCCGAGACGATATGAAAATTGGCCATTTTCCAGTCGATTAAAATCAACTGAAATTGGTCAAACGCGTTTTCATTTTCCATACTTACATACTGATTCGAAAAATTATGAAATTTGGAATCTAGCAATAATTTGACATCACGGATCCGACAAAAGTGGTTTCGTCGAAAATCGAGGTCGTTTGCAAAATGGCCATTTTTAAGGGCCGAAATTCCATAGCGACTATTTTGAATTTTCAACTGGACCTATCTTTTGATCCCCGCTATGAAATTTCAATTTTTTGGATTCGTTGGAAAGATATTGTCAAATGGATTAAAATATTTTTGGTTTCACTAAAATCCGTTTTATTTTGCACCCGGTACATTCCTTTAAACTTTGAATTCGAATTATCGAACTACCGCGCCATTTTCAATTTCTTTTATAATTATTATTAAATAATTATATTCTAACGACGATCTATTAAATATATACATTCGAATTTTATTCAAAATAAATTTCTCGTTGCTATTATTTATAATAATTCGTTTAAATAATCAAAATTTGCAGAAATTGCCAAAATAAAAAATTTAAATTGGCTCAAATTTCCGGGTTATTACACCTTTACTTGAAAAGACAATGGCGGAAGAGAACTTTGAGTTCCAATTTGCTATTCCAGTGCACACAGTTGCGAAAGCCCTATATTCAGTTCTAATAGTAGGTCTAAATATAACATGCATGTATCCTTAAGGGATAATTTATTGTCTGTTGTACTTTATTAGTATTTTGTTGGATGCAATCTAGCCTCTATTAATAAAACATGGAATGATACAAAAATGTGAAGAAAACTTACCTGAAGAAGAGCAAGTAAATTACAAACTCGATTTGAAGCATCAGGGGATAATGATGGTCGAGAAAGCATGGATAAATTGACACTATCTCCTGTAGAAAATAAGGTAAATATTACAATGATGAAGGCATGAACATAGTTAGTATTCAAAACCCATATATGAAACCATTATTCTTTTTTCAAAAGGGCAGAGTGTAACATGCACCTAAAGGAGTGCTACAATAGTTCCATTTGAATTCCACAAAAAAGGGTCCCAATCTTGGAATAACTCCCTTTTCTGTAAAGCATTAGTATTTGGTTATTATCATAAGGTTTAACTGGATACACAGAGAACTATTCATACTATCATATAGTCACAGATCATATAAACCTATGCAGAAATAACAAAATGAAGTTCATAAAAAGTCATTAACTATTCTTGAAATTTGAAGCATGTAATTAGCCGTGTTTTTTAAGCCAAATTTGTCGAATTTTGCACTTTTCTTGTTATCATAAAACATTCAGAGAAATTTAAAGAGCGGTGATTCAGTAAATATAGTTAATAGTTAGAATCTTCCTACAGATATTGGCATTTGCTTATCTAACAACTTAACACCACTCCAATAAAGAAAAAAGAAAAAAAAACAGTTAATTCATTTGTAATACATGCTAATATCCTGAGATATCATTCTCCAATTCATCCACAAAAATCACCTTCTCAACGCTCTGCTGAATGAACTTTCATTCAAATGATACCATACAGCAATATTTTTGTTTTGAAATTTGTTGCCAAATAAATTGGCATTTGAAAAATAAATTTGACTAACAAGATATGAATGAGTAGCCTTTAGTTGCTAATGTTCTTAAATATTCCTTATCAATAATAAAGCCAAGATTATCAAGAAAATATTTACATTTTTAAAAAAAATAATGAAAAACTTTTTTGCCTGTATAAAAGAAGAATTCAAGATATGCTTAGTTGTTTTAGGCAAGAATGCATTTCACAAATTTTCAATTGTGTGAGCATGATTAATGTACATTAAAAAGCAAACAAATCGTGGCACCAACAATTTCAAATAGATATTTTATAACTGATTCTATGCCCCTACATTATTGAATACATCACAGATGATGCAGAATATTTTGAAAGGAACAATCTATTTTTATTCTACCAAAATTATTTCAGTGAATTAAAACTTAACTGCTTGAATTCTCAGATCATTACAAACAGGTTTGACATTTTGTATTTTATTTCCGTCTTAGATTGTTTTAAGATTTAAACATAGTGTGATGCAATGGAAAAAATGATTTACTTTATGTAGGTATTTCAGAGTAAGATCCAGTAACAAGTAACTTGTCTTTTTTAATCTTATAATCTTTCAAATTGTAGGTATTTTAGAATAAGATCTCCTGAAGGTCATGTCTCCTAACACCATTCACTGTATGCAAATAAGCCACAACATACTGTCTTTCGTCCACTTCAAGATGGTAATTAAACCAACTCGAACTGTTCGAAATGACAGAATGTTATTAGCTTCTAAGTTAAATAAAAATAAATCATAGAATCACATATCACAGACACAGAACAATATAATATCTCATAGCGGAAAATACTTAATACAATAGTATATCATGAAGCTACTAAATAAATTTTTACAATAGAATTTACATAAATAGGACAGCGAAAGTCTAATACAATGATTTCTAATACATGAAAAAATAATGACTGATTGAAACAAAACAACATGGGTAGCTGAAAAATGGAACACCTGAATAGGTAGATACAAGTGAGCAAAACCCAAGCTTATCTCCAAACTCTAAGGATAAATCTCGAAAGCTATAATACTGTATCTGACCCGAGCAAGAATACAAAAACAAAATAACTTGGATCAGGACGAACATTCTCATGGAAGTAAATCAACTCAAATGAAATGTTCATAGAAATGCAATCAGTAACTTAAACGATGTTTGGGATCACCATCCTCTAAGGATCCTTTAAACTAATATCATATAATGTAATACGCTATTATAATAGTGTCTATGGGAAATATAAAATATTAAAATAGCGTAAGTGGGATTGCCATTATTAACCTTGCAACATTTATAATACTGTAGTATATACAGATGTCGTAAAGTCCACAGTTACGTAGTGGCTATAAGACGGCACTCCATAGGTACGATACAAATCAAAATCGTAGGGGGCTCGATCAGGACAATATGACAAGGCACACGAGGAATGCCCTGTGTAGGAATATACTAGTTGCATGATCTGACTGGTGGTAACGCATAGCCGTGACAACTGCCCACCTCGAACAACACTCCAAATAAAGGATGCACATCAAATCAACCAAACCAAGGGACTATAGTAATAAAGGAAGAAGTGTTGCCGTTGGAGGTAGCTAACCCCACACAGCCCTGGTATAGCCTTGTTTTAGTCATTGTAATTATGACCCAAAGGTCAAGGACATCCATCATCATTCTCTTACTTCATTCCAGTAGCGTTCACCAAACCAACCTACGACATTCTGGAACCCTACGGCGTACACAATTGTTAAAGTTGTTTTCAGTATTGGCAGAGAGTATGGCAATAGCTAATCCATTTCCCTTTAACAACTGAACATTTACATTCTTCACACCGTGGTCATTATTTCATAAATCACTTTATAAAATCGTTTATATGGAAATTCAGGTTCAAATTCAAAATCAAAATTTTATGTTACAATTCGAACCAAATCATATCATAATTCATAACTCAAGTTGCACAATTCAAAGTCATTATTTATAAATTCAAATCAATTTCAAAATCCTTCTTAAAATTCAATTTAACAATTCTCTAATTCAACACATTGATTTTATATAATCAAATCCATGTATAAAACACACACACACACACACACACACACACATATATATATATATATATATATGTGTGTGTGTGTGTGTGTGTGTGTGTGTTTCAATTCACGTTTAGTCACTTTGAAATCGAATTCATTTCATATCAATTATAAATCCAAAATATTTTTGTAAATCTCGAAATTTAAATTTAAATCAATTTCAGAATTCAAATTCATGTCTTATAAGTTCAAATAAATTCAAATTACATTTCATATGTTATATGAATTCACTCGTTAAATCGTGTATCTTTATATAAATTTGTTAGACCAAAAAATGGCACTAACACCCAATTAAAGATCACAGATCACAGAATGCAGAAAATGATAAACAAGAGGAGACACACGAAGTTTTTATAGTGGTTCGGCTGTAGATGTAGCCTACGTCCACTTTATAATCTTATTGTTATACTGATAGATTACCAGAATCAGTTACATGCAGACACACAATCCGTGTGTTTAATTGGGATTACAAGAGCATAATTTAGATGTAAGAAGGTGCAAAATCCTCGCACTCGGCAATGGTGGAAGCCGTAGAGATGTAGGAGAAAGGCCTTAGCCAAAAGTCAGTGAGAATCCCCTTAAAATTCCACATAGAGGTGTATTTATAGTTGTAGGAGGACTTCTGGGTTGACCGTTTCATGATGGGTTACATGGCACCCGATCCGGGAAAGTAGGAGTGGGAGTAGCCTTGAGAACTTGTCAAAATTGAGTGTTGTTAATGTTATGGTATCGGCGGTTCGTGATCCCTATATGCCCCAAGATTGGGTTATAGTCCAGGGGCGAGTCACGAACCGAGTCGATTGCAAGCTGGAGTGAGATGCTAGGATGGTGAACTTGCGAGCAAGTCGTGGTCCATAGGTTGACCACGAACGGGTCGTGATCAATATACGCTCCACGATCCAGGATGCTCCACGAGGTGAGGAGGCTTCACGAACCGAGGAGTGGGGGCGAGTCGGTGCCTGATTCCCACGATCCAGTCCATATTCTGAACTTTCTAATGTTTCGTCACTTCATCCAAGTGATTGCCAGTCGATACCTCTACACGCGTTCACAAAAACGGGCATAACTTTCAAACCGTAAGTCCGATAGAGCCAAACGAAAGCTCAATCTGAAGCTAATTCAGAGGGCTACAAGAGTTACAAAGTAAAACTTCGTAATTGTTGTTTTCGGGCCCAAAAGAAGTCGTCTAATAGGAGTTTTGGGCCTGTTTATGTTGATGATGTGATTTCGACCAAACCACTTCTTGTTTGTTGACGATTTTCTCAGTGCCTGAGCGCGATGCTATCCAGAAATTTCATGTGTGACAGCTTTTACCAAAAAGTGCGTCAACAAGTCTTGTTGAATTGAGAGATCAATTGGAAAAGTAAGATGATCTCCTCAGGAAGCTACATGAGATGATTGATGGATTCTTCGCTCGGATGGATGGAAGGCCGAGCAACGATCAACGCATTGGAAATGAGACCCTAGAAGCGGCTCGTGCATGGCATGGACTCGGGGGCAACCTCCTCACTCTTAGAAATTCCCAGGAAGCCCCCTCATCAATATACGAACCTTTAAACCTCAAACTCAAATCACGAAAATCTTACTTAATCTACCTTTTAGTTTATTATTAAAGTTTGTAACATATATATATAAGATTAAAATAATATATAAATAAGTTTAAATGGACTATCTATAATAAAAGTTTAAAATACTTATATGATTATATTATATGGTTGAAAATAAATAAAGTTATTAGCAAAAATCTTAAATAAATAATTAAATCCATATTTACTCATAAAATCATTTTAAAACATATAATTCAAAACATATATGAAATCTTAAGTTATTATTTAAAAATCAAAAGTTTCAAATCACTTTACTTTGAAAACATAACCAAAGGTGTTCGTGTATAGATTTCTACCATATGATCAAGAGATATTGATATTTATCCTTTCAACCCACAATTTGTAAATTTCTATAGGTCTATCATTTTAACCCGCAATCCCAAATTCAGTAAAAATCATTCAGGTCTATCATTTCAATCCATAACGGTTTTTCGCTAATCTAATGTCTGTTCGGGTATGTATCATTTCAACCCTTACTGATTTTCTAAACTAGAGAAATCAATTAATATAGACCAACAATCCTATAACATCAATCACAACATATATATCATCAGTGCACCTACATGTCATATGAATATCGTCGTGTCATATATGAAATGTGCATACATAACAAATAAAACATTTTCTACCAACAACCCTATACATTTAATAACAATTCATTTATGATGAAATTAAATCCATGAAACAATGTAGGTCAAGTGTGAGATAAACTCATCTTTCATGGCACAAAAATGGAGATTGCAAATAGATTGACATAGAATTGAAGCGACGACTTCCAGGAACGACTCCGAATGGATTACAACTTGAGAACCACTCAATAATTATTTTAATTTTTATGAGATGATGCTACAAAATTTCTCAATAAATCGGTACGATTATCGAGATTTGCGGCGGGTTTCGGAACTCAACACCAAACTCGACACAAAATAAGTATAATGTATTTTTCATAATAATATAAATATATATATATATATGCACATAGAAAAACTATTATATATATAATTTAAAATCAACCCGACACTAAAGACACACAACAAAATTAACTCACACACAACATCACTCGCACACACACAACATCATGCCAGAACGAAGTAAAATAACCCAAAATATATATGCACACCAAAACTAATTTCATAACCACATACACTAATAAATATATACACAAGATAAAACTAATCCATACCAAAATTAAACACATGCAAGCTCCAGAAATCACGCTGACATAATTAAATATATAATATCATGCATTAATACATACACAACTTATATACACTAATACAAGTATAATACCATACAACGCACAAAAAACACACGCAAGTAATTTTGTATATTAATCACTAATGTTGCAAGTAGATAAAAGAAATATGAAGACAGGAAGAAGTACATTTCCGCAACGCCTCATAGACGTTACAAATTCGGAAATTTGCAACGCCCTAACAATGCGACAACGGCAGAACTCGAGAGAAAGAAGAAGAATTATTCAAATGATTTCGTAATGTTTCGGCCATCGGTAATTATAGCAGCGGAGAGATATGTCTGTTGGCTAAGTGTCACGACTGTTAATTTGCAACGGTCATTTTTGTTTGAATTCGAATAGATGCACCCCTTAAGATTTGCAATGCTTCAAAGAACTTCGAATTCAAATGCGCATGCCGTAATTCAAAAATACATCAGTCCAGTCCATCGACACTCTGAGGCCCAACTGATCATGATACCCCAAGAGCCCCAAGGCTCAAGGCCTATCTTTTGACTTTTTAAATATTAATATGCGTGCCATGTTCGTATATTGCCTTATATCTCCCTTGTCTTCTTTCTTTTGATATGATACATCATGCTTTTACATATATAAAGGCAACTCCTTGTATATTTCATGATGTGGGACAAAGAGCATTTCCCATTCCTTCTTCCTTCTTTCTTATCTCTTCAAAAACAACCACCCTACCCGCAAAACAATGTTTAAAAATTTCTAACAATCTCCCCCAATTTTCAAAATAAAATAAATAAAGTGAATGGCTGAATCACTAGTGTGACTTCCTACATACCCAAATGGGATCAAGGATATGTAGTTCTAAGATCAAGTTTTGCATCATTGTGGAAACAACACATAAATAAAAGGTATATTTTGGATTCGAAACTTTACTTAGTGTAAAACGTTCAAACTTATATCGAGATTCTATAGTGAACAAATCTTGAACCAAGTATCCTTTCATGATAAAACCGAAACAATCACACATGTTGTATTCCATAGTTAGAGTGTTCTTCATTGCTCAGCACGTTAATGACCATGTGCTTTAATCTTGGTTCATGAGTCTACTTTAGAAAGCGATATTACTTTCCTAGGAAACGACCTGATTTCCATACTCATATGGGTAAGTCACTTAAGGTGTTTCTGCGATACACCTTTTAAGGTTTCTAGACTTATTAAGGACATTTATCCATCCTTTGTTCTTGCAGAATCCAACACTAAATATTATGGGATTATCGATTTAGTGTTCCATAATCATTCTCTTAACTTATTGGTATCCATTGAACTTTGTCTATCCTTTTTAAGATATAACTTGGGTTTTTGTTAAGAATGATCAATCTTCATTCACAGAACTTAGTCCCATTTCTTTTGACTTTATAGAAACCGTAGCCTTTGGAAGACCTTTTGTAAGTGGATCAGCCAAGTTTTTCTTTGTTTCTATGTAGTCAATAGTTATAACTCCACTTTTGACTAGCTGCCATAACATATGATGCCTTAGACTCATAAATCTGCTAACGCATCTATTAATCAAGACTACTAGAAATGGCTTCTTCTACAATGGGATTTCCATTAACAAATTCCTAAGCTATTCTGCTTTCTTACATGCATCTGCTAATGAAATTAATTCTGACAACATAGTTGAGTCAGATATACAGGTCTGCTTCTTGAAAGCCCAAGACACAGTAGCGCCTTCTAATGTAATTATCCAACCAGTCATAAACTTGGATTTGGATTCTACATTATTCCAGGTTGCATCACTATATCCATCTAGTACTGTAGGATATCCTTTATAAGACCAACCATAGTTAATGGTTCCTTTTAAATAAGCTAAAACTCTTGAAATTACTTTCCAGTGTTCGAAACCTGGGTTACTCGTAAATCGACATAATACACTTATAGCATGTGCGATGTCGGATCTAGTGCAATGCGTAGCATATATAAGACTCCTAATAACACAAGAATATTCCAACTGAGAAATGGTACGTCCAGTGTTCTTTTCTAATTTGATACTTGGATCAAAAGGAGTTGTTGCTAGTTTGTCATCATAATGACCATACATCTCTAGGATCTTCTCAATGTAATGAGATTAAGTTAGTAATAACTCCCCCGCTTTCCTAATGGTTTTAATTCCTAAAATTACATCAGCCTCTCCTAGATCTTTCATATCGAATTTACAAGATAGAAACTTCTTAGTTTCATTCACACATGTTATACTTGAACCAAATACCAGCATGTCATCAACGTATAAACATATTATAACATAATTGTTGTTATCCGATTTTCTATAAACACATTTATCTGCATCATTAACAACGAATCCAAATGACAGTGCAGCTTTATCAAACTTCTCATGTCATTGCATGGGAGCTTGCTTCAAGCCATAAAATATTTGATTAATTTACAAACTTTCTTTTCTTGGCCTGGAATTACAAAACCTTCAAGTTGTTCCATGTATTTCTCTTCTTCTAAATCTCCATTTAGAAAAGTTGTCTTTACGTCCATTTGATGTATGACCAAATTATGAATTGATGCAAGTGCTATTAAACAACATATGGAAGATATGCGAGCAACTGTAGCATATGTATCAAAATAATCTACTCCTTGTCTTTGTTTATATACCTCAGAAATTAGTCTAGCTTTAAACTTATCAATGGATCCATTTGTATTCAACTTTTTCTTGAATATCCATTTACATCCTATAGGTTTAGCACCAGTAGGTAAATCGGATAAAACCCAAGTTTGGTTTAACATTATGGAATTCATTTCATCAATGATAGCTTCTTTCCAAAAATTAGAATCTCTAGAACTCATAGCCTCAGATTATGTTTTGGGATCATCATCGACGTTCATTACATATCTTGTCACATTAAGGATTTCATCCTTATTGCCTTCTACGAGATATGTTATGAAGTCAGGACCATAGTCCTTCTTTTTTCTCGCTCTTTTACTTCTTCTATGTTCCGTACTATTATCTGGTACTGACAGTTCCTTGTTGTTTTGAGCAGAAGCATATTCGTCATCATTGGTATCATTAGACTCAGTTGATTTTGGACTAGATGATCTCAATGGATTCTCAATAGTTTGATTTTCAAAGAATTCTACATCTACAGATTCTATATCTTCTAAGGTGTCAAGAATAAGGAAAATATAAGTTATACTATTAAGAGAATATTCTATGAAAATACACTTAAATGCTCTATTTCCTAACTTGGGTCATTTAGGGTCAGGTTTTCTAACATATGCTAAGCAACCCCAAACCTTAAGTCTAGTAAGGTTAGGTTTTCTATTAAACCATAATTCTAAGGGGAAATAATATTCTTTTTAAGTGGTACTCTTTTAAAATGCAACATACAGATGACATAGCATTACCCCATAGGTTATAAGATAAATTAGAACTTATGAGCATGGCGTTAACCATTTCTACTAAAGTTTTATTTCCCCTCTCAGCAACACCATTTTATTATGGTGTATATAGAGAAGTATATTGGTGAACAATACCATTTTATTTGCAAAAAAAAAGTAATTTCATTTGAAAAATAGTCAACACCGCGATCTAAATGTGACAATTCAATTTTAACTCCTAATTGTGTTTCGACTTCTACCTTCTAAATTTTGAATTCATCCAAGGCCTCATCTTACTATTTCATTAGATATACATAAGCATATCTATTATAATCATCAATAAATGTGATATAGTATTGGTTACCACCATAGGTGATATGACTTTTTAAGTCAACCACATCACCATATACCAAATCAAGCAAACCAGTTTCCCTTTCTATGGATTTAAAGGATTTCCGGTGTATTTTTGCTTGAACACAAATTTCACATTTAGAGATGGAACCAAAATCACAATCAAAAATTAATCCTAATTTACGTATATTTCTAAGATATTTATAATTAACATGCCCTAATCTACCATACCGTAAATTAACAGAATCAATAATATAAGCATAAGATTTCTTCATTAGATTCAACTTAATCATGCCATTATATGAATATCCCTGTAAAATAAATTTGTTGTTCTTGGACAAAACTAACTTATCAGACTCATACACCATCTTGAATCCTCCTTTGTCAAGAATGTATCCAGAAACCAAATCCTTACACATATCGGGTACGTAAAATACATTGACTAATGTAAGAACCTTTCCAGAGTTGAATGTAAGTTCAATTATGCCTTTTCCCATAACTTTGCTTGTAATTTTGTTTGTGCCAGTAACTTTGTTGGATTCTCCAATATTCTCTTTGTAAGTCTTGAATAGATTACGGTCCATGGAAATATGAATGGTTATTCCAGTATCGAGCCACCAATAATTATCAATGCCACTAACGGAGTTTTCCTCTTGTGCAACAGCCACAAGCTTCTCTTTGACTACATTCTCTTTCTGTTGTTTCTTCCGAAGACGACAATCTCGAGCATAGTGGCCAGGTTTATTACAATAGTAACAGGCACCCTTCTTTATCTTCTTAGAATTATTATTCTTATTAAACTCTCTCGCATTCTTAGGCTTTAATTTATCATTAATTTAAACATTATTTGCCTTGGCCTGAGACTCAGTCTGCGGATTATCATCTAATTCGCATTTACGAGAAGTCTCTTCAATACGAAAATGATGCTGTAAACCATCCAAATTATAATCTATTTTGGCATATTTCAATTTTTTCTTATAATCATTCCAAGAATTCGGGAGTCTTGAAATAATAACTCCACCAACAAATGATACAGGGAGATCAATACCGACATCTTTAAGATGGTTCACCAATATTAGTTTTTCACTTTCTTGTCCAACTACAGACTTGTTGGCGACCATTTGTAATCCATAAACTTACTAAACAAGAAATTTTCTATTACTTGCCTCGGATATGCGATAATTGCTCTCCATTGCACTCCCGAGTTCGTTTGCAGTTTCCACGGTCCTGTGAGCGTTGTAGGATGGATTAGAAAATGCGTTCAGAATATTTACTCTACATAGAAAATCGTCCTCTTTGCGCTTTGCTCGTTTCTCCTTTAGTGCAGCAGTATCCTTATCAGTTTCCTCCGGTATCACTTCTAATCCGTCTTCCAAGATGTAGAACAATTTGATGGTGATCAGAAAGAATTTCATTGACTCTTGCAAATGAGTGAAGTTTTTGCCATCAAATCGCTCCAATTTCGTTAAATGTTAATTCATAACTTGTAATGCGCTCGAACCATCCATAGTTGAATATATAATCTGAAAATTTGTTGGGGATTTTTGTGGTTTGAGGTTATTTGATGATGAATTATTGTCGTACTTTAGACTTCAAGGATTTGTAGAGCAAATTCTTTCAGACAATAGTTCAACCCACCAGGTACAAACGGGTTATCGAACTATCGACTTTCTGGATTCAATAAAGCCATGGAATAAGGAAATCGGATTCAAAGTATGAATGGTTGCTCCTTTGTTAAGAAGGTATCCAGAAACCAAATTCTTACACATATCGGGTACATAAAATACATTGACTAATGTAAGAACCTTTCCAAAGGTGAATGTAAGTTCAATAGTGCATTTTCCCATAACTTTGCAATCAACTTTGTTTACACCAGTAACTTTGCTGGATTCTCCAATATTCTCTTCGTTAGCCTTCAACAGATTACGCTCCTTGCAAATATGATTGGTTGCTCCAGTATCGAGCCACCAATCATTATCAATGCCACGAACGGAGTTTGCCTCTTGTGCAATAGCCACAAGCTTCTCTTTGACCACATTCGCTTTCTGTTGTTTCTTCCGAAGATGACAATCTTGGGCATAGTGGCCGGGTTTATTACAATAGTAACATGCACCCTTTATTTTGTTTATGCAATTATTATTCTTCTTAAACTGCCTCGCATTCTTAGGTGTAACACCCCAAAATTTTAAATATTAAAGTTAACAAATTAAATAATACTTAATTTCAAATGTGGGAATTAAGGGAAACCAATTGCGCCATTGTGTTCGTCTCGAAATTCTGCTTGAGATAGAGTCCGAGTTTGCGTAAAACAGACAACGTATGAAGGAGATATGGACGAACGAAGTTAGGCAGAAAAACCAAAAAAAAAAACAGAATGCACTGGCGCACTTGTGAAGTGCGCCAGTACAAAAATGCACTGGCACACCTACCAAGTGCGCCTATGTCGGGCTAAAGGCCTGCACAGATTTCTGGAGTGTTCTGATCCGAACTGTGATTCATTGCTGAGTCATTAGGGCTTAGGTGGCTATCTGAATGGTTCTGGTTATTCCTAGGTTAATTCGACGGCTCTTAATTAATTAATCTTTTATAAAAACACCTTAAACCCCTAGACCTATCACACAAATTCATTCCGAGAGCCGCCATGCCGTCAATGGAGAACCTAGAGTAGCCACCATACACTTTCAACCCTAAAGAAAGATAGAGGCTTAAATCAAAAACAAATCAAATCTAAATAACAACTAAGTCTACATCAAAGGCGAGCAAATCAGTTTCATAATACAGATCCCAGAAAGACAAGACAATTCTTTTTGATTGTGAGTATGATAGCTTTCACAAAATAATTCATTAATTTAATTATGATAAGATATAATTGGGATCATAAGAATATGATTTTGAATCATGTGACGTAAATTATATGTATGTAGGTGGTGTAGGATCATATGTGAATTTTATGCAAGTTGGATTATATGTTAGTTCTTATGTGAATTTTATGCAAGTTGGATTATATGTTAGTTCTTATGTGAATTTGATGCAAGTTGGATCATATGTTAGTTCTTATGAGAGTCCTATGCATGTTGAATCATATATCTTATGCAAGTTTGTGGTGATTGGATCATATATTCTTATATAAATCTTTTGCAAGTTTGGGTTGTTAAAATATATGTGAAACATATATATATGCATATGCTAGTTTATGTGACATTAATCTATATGTTTAGATCCATATGCAAGTTCACGCCTTTATGTTTAGATCTATAAGCAAGATTATATCTTTTTGTTTAGATCTATATGCAAGATTATATCTTTATGTTTAGATCCATATGCAAGTTCACACCTTTATGTTTAGATCCATGTGCAAGTTCACACCTTTATGTTTGGATCTATAGCAGTACATAAGTTATGCAAGTTTATGTCCATCACCTATGCTAGTTTTGTATCATATGCTAGTTTGAATGAAATTCATATGCAAGTTATTGGCTATGTAATCTTATGTCATGATCCTTAGATCTGTTTTATGTGTTATGTGTTGTTGTTTTTCTTTTTATGAGTTAGACTATTTGCGTGTCTAACATATGTCATATGAAAACGTACGAATAGCGTGGGGATGATGGGATAATATTGAATATACATAAAAATTGTGAATTAACATAAATGGCCTTAAAAAGGCATATAATTAATTTGAGACATTAATTGGCATAATTGTTATTTATGGATATAATTTTAAGAGACAATTATGGACATAAATAAATTTTGAATTTATTTACAAATTTGTATAGGGATATTATTCCAATTTGGGGTTAAATAAAGATGTGTAATAATAAACCGCCTAAGACACAAGGTGAAATTCTTTTGTGGTGTAAGACTGCCCGGACCCGCCCAATAAATCCAGCAGCTACAAATGCTAGTCTAATGTGAGAAGTCAAAGGTACAAATTAAATGCGTAACAGTTGTAATGACACGAGGTTAGGCTCGTTTGCAGTATAAGACTGCCCGGACCAGCCCGGCAAATCTAGCAACCGCAAATGCCAGTCTAATGTGGGATGTCTTTACAAGGTTACGGTTCTAATGAATTAAGTAACACTTAACCAGATAAACATGTAGTGGGACATGGGGGGTTATGTGGGTGCCTTAGGTGGCATGTGAAATTAAGTGTGTGCCTTGGGTGGCATGTGAAATACGATTAAATGCACTTAACCAAGTTGAAACATGTAATAAGACATGAATAAAAAATGGTTTTAAGTGGGAAACCTTAGTGGGGACCAAGCATAGGTGGAAAGCTTGTGTCGTGCATGGGGGGCCCTTTTCAAACCAGTAACCCATTAAGTATCTTTGTGAGCTCGACCCAAGTCAAGGACGGGACACGCTTACTGGATTTGATTGTAAGAGGTCAAAACGGGTTAGCGGTGGCAACGCAAGTCCAATGGGGTCATGTGCGTGCGTGGGCCCGGGCTGGTAAGTAAGACGCTGTTGCATCGTGTAGATATAAGCCGTACATCTCTAGTGGTATCGGGTTGCCACTTTGGGGAGTGGTACATCCCACTGTAGGACCAACACGGGTATCTACGAGTTAGGGAGCCAATCGAATGGGGGTAGTGGGTACAACTAGTGGAGATAGGGGAAGACGACACCTATGATGGCAGCTAGGGGTACACGAACTACCATTGTCATTATTAAGTTTTGTAGGCGGGATCAATTTTTAGGGTGACTAGTTGTGGTGCAGTATAGTAATTATCCTATAGTGATTAGGAACGAGATTAACGCCAGAATATTCCTCTTATTTGCTTTTTCATGCCTACTTGTTTCATGGTCATATCTTATCTTACCAGTTTATGCCTTATCCTAGTTACTTTAATAATTATATTGTTAAAGTTATTATACTCGCCAGGCTTTATGTCTGACCCCCCTGTTTTCGCCTCTTTTCTTCCTCCCCCCCAGGTTCTCAGGGTGGGACTAGTACTATTGGAGCTTGATCTTGGATCTCTTTCTCTCTCTTTTGGAAGTGCTTAGATTGCTGAAATTAAAGTTTAGCTCATCTTTTTTATGGCTACTTGTGTTTTGGTTTATGCTTTTTACTTTATGTACTCTGAAACAATTTATCAAGATGGATATTAATTGTACTTGGTTTATGAAGTTGTTGTAATCAAACTATTTCTCCGCTGCAATAAAAGTTGTTTTAAAATTTTTAAGTACCATTATTAATATTTGTCTTGTTATATTCTGTTCTATACACTAAATACGCTCCATGGAAGTTAATGCATTCCCTTTGTGAGTGACATTAATGGACGTGCGGTGTTACACGTGGTATTAGAGCTGAAGGTTACCAGACCAGATATGAATTTTGAAAAACTTTTTTACAAAAAGCATTTTATAAAGAAATACTTTCAAAAGTATGTTTTAAGGAAAGTATTTTCAAGAGAAAAGTTTGTTTTAAAAACATAACCCCCAAGAGCCATATATCTTTCTTTCAAATTCTCCGTTTTGAATCCCTTCATTTTCTTTTCAGCATGTCTGGAATTCCCGAGATACCGGAGGGGATACCAATACCAGGATGGTTTAGAAGGTATCTAGAAGCTAGGGCCAATGTCGCAGGCCCAGCAAATGCTCCTCCTCCTCCCCGTGTTAATACTTTTGCAAAGATATGCAAATATTTTAGAGCAATGGGGGGAAATCTTTTCATGGATCAGAGACGTTTGTTGAAGCTCGGAATTGGCTTAAGGAGGTGGAAGATCTATTTGGTATTTTCGAAGTAGAAGATGGAAGGAAGGTCCAATTGGCTGCTTGGTTAATGAAAGACGAAGCCTCGTTTTGGTGGGAGGTCATGAACGGAGAGCGTCTTGTGGAGACAAAGATGGTTTTCAAGCTTAGGTTCGAAATGAAGTTTCTCTCACGAGCAGAAGAGAATTTATATATGGAGACATTCTTGGCATTGAAGCAAGGGGATTTATCAGTAAAGAAGTACGTAAACAAGTTCAATCAGTTGGCGAGATTTGCCTTGGAATTGGTAAACACACCTGAGAAGAAGGCCCTAAGGTTCGTTAAGGGTTTGAATGAGTCACTACGTGGGTTAGCTATGACCCACATTACTATGGGGGCTACCTTTGAGAAATTGGTTGACATGGCGCTTATGCATGAGGAAGAGAAAGGTGCTAATGCTAATAAGGCACTGGAGAAAAGGGGACCAAAAGAAACCACAACAACAAAACAAGAAAGGCAGGAAGCACAATAATGGCGAATGAAAGAAGAAGTGCTTTAATTATGGGACACCAGGCCATCTGAGTAAAGACTGTAGGAAAAAGAAGAAGACTGGCTGTTTCCACTGTGGAGAGGCAGGTCATCTAGTTAAGGACTGCCCAAGGAAACAGGGGCAAGGGCAAAGAACTTCTGGAGGGCAGCTTCAGGCTCTCATGGCACCAGGGCAGGCGAGAGGGCAGATTCAGGCTCTCATGGCACCAGGATAGGAGATAGGTAGAAACATTTCCGTTGAAAGTTTAGTTTTTCTGTTTGATCATCCTGTTCGTAGTTTGTTTGACTCTGGCACTACATACTCATTTGTATCTGCTTCGTTAGTTGAGACACTACACCTAAATACTAGTCTAGTTATGGATCCCATAGTAGTCTCAAATCCTATTGGTGGTTCGGCTCATCTTTCTATGATTTGTCGCGATTTGAGAGTGTCTATCTTGGGCGTTGGGTTTGAATGCAAAGCCTTTGTTCTTGGCTTCATGGGCTACGGCTTGATTCTAGGTATGGATTAGCTAACTAGATACGGTGCCGTCCTAGATTGTGAAAGAAGGGTGGTTAGATTGTTGACTCGTTGTAGAAAGATTCTTTATATTTCTTGTGACCCTAGAGGTCCGGTAATGCTTAGTTACCTAGAATCCCTTGACGCATCCAATGATGATTTGAAATCTGTTCGTGTGGTCCGTGAATATAGTGACGTCTTCGACGAAGTTCGAGGTTTACCCCCGAGGCGTGAGATTGACTTTCGAATATATCTAGTAGATGATGCAAAGCCAGTTGCATTACCAGTGCGCCACATGGCTCCGAGAGAGAGAAGAGAACTCAGTAAGCAAGTGAGAGAATTTCTTGAGAAGGGGTTCATAAGAAGAAGTTTTTCGGAGTGGGGTGCTCCAGTCGTTTTTGCTATGAAAGCTGATGGTTCACTTAGATTGTGTGTGGACTATAGAGATCTGAATAAGCTAACAAAGAAGAACAGACACCCATTGCCGAGGATACACGATTTATTCGATCAGTTGGTGGGTGCTTCAGTTTTCTCGCAACTGGATTTAGCTATAGGGTTTCATCAGCTACTGAAGATAGCATCGATAAGACTGCCTTTAGAACTTCTGATAGTTTTTTGAGTGGCTCATCATGCCTTTTGGTTTACAAATGCACCCGCATACTTTGTTGAATTAATGAGTAGGGTGTTTAGGGAGTTTCTAAACAAGTTTGTGGTAGTCTTTGTAGACGATATTATGGTTTTCTCTAAAAATGAAGAAGAGCATGCCCTACATCTTAGGAAAGTCTTAGAGACCCTACGAGCGCATCAGCTAAAAGCTAAGTTCTCCACGTGCCATTTTTGAAGAAAAGAAGTGAGGTTCTTAGGACATGTGGTCTCTAAGGAAGGGATAGCAGTGGATCCCACCAAGGTGGTGGCAATCCAAGATTGGAAAAATCCTAAGAACGCAACAGAAGTAAGAAGCCTTTTAGGATTGCCTGGCTATTATAGGAAGTTCATTAAGGTTTTTGTGAAGATATTAGCCCCTCTCACTCGATTAACGAAGAAGAACTTGACTTTTTCTTGGGACGTTGACTGTGACGATGCTTTCCAACGTCTGAAGAGGGCTTTGACGATCGCTTCGGTTTGAGTTTTGCGAGACGGGAGTAAGACATTCACTGTATATACTGATGCTTGCGGGACAGGGCTTGGCGCAGTTTTAATGCTAGAGGGAAGGGTGATATGCTATGGTGGAAGGCAGCTGAAAGCCCACGAGAAAATTTTCCCTACCCACGACTTAGAGTTGGTGGCCATAGTTTTTGCGCTTATTTCATGGCATCATTATTTGCTTGGCGAGAGGTTTGAGTTGTATAAAGACCATAAGTCGCTAAAGTACTTATTCTCTTATAAGGACTAAACTTGAGGCAACAGAGATGGATGGAGTTTTTGGCATCCTACGATTTCGAGATCACATATACCGCTGGCATGGGTAACGTTGTAGCTGATGCCTTAAGTAGAAAGAAGTTAACTTTAAGTCCTTTATTCGTAGAGCGGCAGAGTTTGGAGTATATATCTCCCTTTGACTCCAGACCGTCTGTCAATTATGTACCCAGATTATTGGCATCGTTAGAGGTGCAACCTGCACTTTTGGGCCGAGTTGGAGTGGCATAGCGAAACGACCCACAATTGGTTGAGATAGTAGGCAAGCTTATAGGAGGGGAGTCCTCGAGTCATTTGAATAGATATGCTATAGATGAGAGAGGTTGACTACGTAGAGATGGAAGACTTTGCGTACCACAAGACAAGAGTTTGAAGAAGGCAATTCTTGAAGACTCACATCGCTCTAAGATGACCATACATCCCGGTGGTGATAAGATGTATAGGGATATGAAGCGAGTTTTCTTTTGGGCGGGAATGAAGAAGGACATGGCCGAGTTCGTTGCTAGATGCTTAGTGTGCCAGCAAGTCAAGGCGGAGCAAAAGAAGCCCGGAGGTTTGCTCCATCCTTTAGAGATTCCGCTTTGGAAATGGGAAAGTGTTTCCATGGATTTTGTAGATGGGTTACCAAGATCAAGGAAGGGTAATACGGGGATTTGGGTAATTGTAGACCGACTTACTAAAAGTGCCCATTTTATTCCCGTTAAAAGTAGAAGGACCACCGCATGGTTAGCATCCGTTTACCTTGGAGAGATAGTCCATTTGCACGACATACCATCTAGCATTGTAAGCGATAGAGATCCCATTTTCACGAGCAGATTTTGGAAAAGCTTACAAGAGGCGGTTGGAAGGCAATTATGCTTAAGTACCGCTTATCATCCTCATACAAATGGCCAGACCAATAGAGTAAATCGGATTCTAGAAGACCTTCTAAGACTATGCATTCTAGACTTTGGAGGAACATGGGAAGAACATTTTCCACTAGTGGAGTTCGTCTATAATAATAGTTTTCAGGCTAGCATTGGCATGGCACCTTTTGAGGCTCTTTATGGACGACCGTGTCGATCACCTACTTGTTGGTGGGAATCCACGGACAAGGTTTTGCTTGGACCCGACATGATTAGGGAGACTTCGAAGAAGATAGACCTGATTCGATGGCGAATGAAGATGGCGTAGGACCGACAGAAGTCATATGCTGATAGGAGACGGACCAATCTTGAGTTCAATGTTGGGGACATGGTTTTTGTTAAGGTGTCACCGTTGAGAAACGTAGTCCGCTTTGGATCAGTAGGGAAGTTGGTGCCAAGGTTCGTAGGACCCTTTCCAATTACAATGAGGACTGGGCAGATGGCGTATAGAGTAAAGTTACCAGAGAAGCTCAGCGGAGTTCATGACGTGTTTCACGTTTCGCATTTGCGTAAGTGTTTGCACGATACGACGGAAGTGGTAGAGCCGAGCACGCTCGAAGAAATGGAAGTAGAGCGCAATGCTACGATCAGACGAGCTCCTACACGCATTCTCGGATCAGATGTCAAAAAGCTTCACAACAAAGAGGTCAAATTGGTCAAAGTGCAATGGGGATATGATCAAAGAGACGCGACTTGGGAGACGGAAGATAAGATGTGTACGCTGTACCCTTTCCTTTTTGAGGGTATGTTTTATTTTCTCCATTTTCTAACGCTTTGTTGATACTTGTCCTATCTTTTACTATTATCTTTGCGATGACATCTTCAATCTTTAGTTAGGAAGAACCCAATGATTGCAAACATATGTTTGAGACATGTTATGCTTGATGGATGCAAATGGATGCAAGTGGTTGCTAGTGGTTGCTCGTGGATGCATGTACACACACCTTAGGCACTAGATCGGCTCAATCACCTTTATATTGCATATAAATGTGTGTGCACATTTAAATTAATGGATGTATAATGGTTGTGTTATCATATGGATGCTGCATTTTGATGAATGGTTGTGCATACATGTAGAAATAATGTGTATCGATAGGATTCTTCTGCAGACATAATGGACGCATGGCACTATCATGATTTGCATTAAGGAGGTCAACTGAATCAGTAGACCGCCCGATTTTGCATTAGATAAGGAAAATATATACACACTTCTTGCATATGTTCATACAACATTAGAAATCTTGTGAGGACAATGGATGCCTGAGTTTGATGGTTGAGTAGATGGATGATTGGATGTTAGGATATGCATTCTCCTTAACTTGGAGATTTCGGGGGCGAAATCCTTTAAGGAAGGGAGAATGTAACACCCCAAAATTTTAAATATTAAAGTTAACAAATTGAAGAATACTTAATTTCAAATTTGGGAATTAAGGGAACGGGTAGCGCCATTGCGTTCGTCTCGAAATTCTGCTTGAGATAGAGTACGAGTTTGCGTACAACGGACACCATATGAAGGAGATATGGACGAACGAAGTTAGGCAGAAAAACCGAAAAAAAAAAACAGAATGCACTGGCGCACTTGTGAAGTGCGCCAGTGCAAAAATGCACTGGCGCACCTGCCAAGTGCGCCCATGTCGGGCTAAAGGCCTGGACAGATTTCTGGAGTGTTCTGATCTGAACAATGAGTCATTGCTGAGTCACTAGGGCTTAGGTGGCTATCTGAATGGTTCTGGTTATTCCTAGGTTAATTCGACGGCTCTTAATTAATTAATCTTCTAAAAAAACACCCTGAACCCCTAGTCCTAATCTCACAAATTCATACCGAGAGCTGCCATGCCGTAAATGGAGAACCTAGAGTAGCCACCGTGCGCTTTCAACCCTAAAGCAAGATAGAGGCTTGAATCTAAATCAAATCATATCTACATAACAACTAAGTCTACATCAAAGGCGAGCAAATCAGTTTCAGAATACAGAAACCAGAAAGACAAGACTATTCTTTTTGATTGTGAGTATGATAGCTTTCACAAAATAATTCTTTAATTTAATTATGATAAGATATAATTGGGATCTTAAGAATATGATTTTGAATCATGTGATGTAAATTATACGTATGTTGGTGGTGTTAAATCATATGTGAATTTTATGCAAGTTGGATCATATGTTAGTTATTATGTGAATTTTATGCAAGTTGGATTATATGTTAGTTCTTATGTGAATTTGATGCAAGTTGGATCATATGTTAGTTCTTACGAGAATCCTATGCAAGTTGAATCGTATATCTTATGCAAGTTTTTGGTGATTGGATCATATATTCTTATATGAATCTTATGCAAGTTTGGGTTGTTAAAATATATGTGAAACATTTATATGCATATGCTAGTTTATGTGACATTAATTTATATGTTTAGATCCATATGCAAGTTCACACCTTTATGTTTAGATCCATAAGCCAAATGGTATCTTTATGTTTAGATCTATATGCAAGATTATATCTTTATGTTTAGATCCATATGCAAGTTCACACCTTTATGTTTAGATCCATGTGCAAGTTTGCACCTTTATGTTGGGATCTATAGCAGTACATAAGTTATGCAAGTTTATGTCCATCACCTATGCTAGTTTTGTATCATATGCTAGTTTGAATGAAATTCATATGCAAGTTACTGGCTATGTAATCTTATGTCATGATCCTTATATCTATTTTATGTGTTATGTAATGTTGTTTTTCTTTTTATGAGTTAGACTATTTGCGAGTCTAACATATGTCATATGAAAACGTACGAATAGCGTGGGGATAATGAGATAGTATTGAATATACATAAAAATTGTTAATTAACATAAATGGCCTTAAAAAGGCATATAACTAATTTGAGACATTAATTGGCATAATTGGTATTTATGGACATAATTTTAAGAGACAATTATGGACGTAAATAAATTTGGAATTTATTTACAAATTTGTATAGGATATTAATCCAATTTGGGGTTAAATAAAGATGTGTAATAATAAACCGCCTAAGACATGAGGTTAGACTCTTTTGTGGTGTAAGACTGCCCGGACCCGCCCGGCAAATCCAGCAGCCACAAATGCCAGTTTAATGTGAGAGGTCAAAGGCACGAATTAAATGCGTAACAATTGTAAAGACATGAGGTTAGGCTCGTTTGCGGTATAAGACTGCCCGGATCCGCTTGGCAAATCCAGCAACCGCAAATGCCAGTCTAGTGTGGAAGGTCTTTACAAGGTTACGGTTCTAATAAATTAAGTAACACTTAACCAAATAAACATGTTGTGGGAGATGGGGGGTTAAGTGGGTGCCTTGGGTGGCATGTGAAATTAAGTGGGTAACTTGTGTGGCATGTGAAATACGATTAGACGCACTTAACCAAGTTGAAACATGTAAGAAGACATGAATAAAAAATGGGGTTAAGTGGGAAATCTTAGTGGGGACCAAGCATAGGTGGAAAGCTTGTGTCGTGCATGGGGGGCCCTTTTCAAACCAGTAACCCATTAAGTATCTTTGTGAGCTCGACCCAAGTCAAGGACGAGACACGCTTACTGTATTTGATTGTAAGAGGTCAAAACGGGTTAGCGGTGGCAACCAAGTCCAACGGGGTCATGTGCATGCGTGGGCCCAGGCTGGTAGGTAAGACGTTGTTGCATCTTGTAGATATAAGCCGTGCATCTCTAGTGGTATCAGGTTGCCACTTTGGGGAGTGATACACCCCACTGTGGGACCATCACTGGTATCTACGAGTTAGGGAGCCGATCGAATGGGGGTAGTGGGTACAACTAGTGGAGATAGGGGCAGAAGACACCTATGAAGGTAGCTAGGAGTACACGAACTACCATTATCATTATTAAGTTTTGTAGGTGGGATCAATTTTTAGGGTGACTAGTGGTGATGCAGTATAGTAATTATCCTATAGTTATTAGGAACGAGATTAACACCATAATATTTCTCTTATTTGCTTTTTCATGCCCACTTGTTTAATGGTCATATCTTATCTTACCAGTTTATGCCTTATCCTAGTTACTTTAATAATTATATTGTTAAAGGTATTATACTCGCCAAACTTTATGTCTGACCCTCTTGTTTTCGCCTCTTTTATTCCTTCCTCCCCTCCCCCCTCAGGTTCTCAAGGTGGGACTAGTACTAGTGGAGCTTGATCTTGGATCTCTTTCTCTCTCTTTTGGAGGTGCTTGGATTGCTGAAAGTAAAGTTCAGCTCATCTCTTTTATGGCTACTTGTGTTGGGGTTTATGCTTTTTATTTTATGTACTATGAAATAATTTATCAAGATGGATACTAAGTGTACTTGTTTTATGAATTTGTTGTAATCAAACTATTTCTCCACTGCAATAAAAGTTGTTTTAAAATTTTCAAGTACCATTAGTTATATATGTCTGGTTATATTCTGTTCTATACACTAAATACGCTCCATGGAAGTTAATGCATTCCCTTTGTGAGTGACATTAATGGACGTGGGGGTGTTACATTAGGCTTCAATTTATCATTAATTTAAACATTATTTGCCTTAGCCTGAGACTCAGTTTGCGGATTATCATCTAATTCGCTTCTACGAGAATCCTCTTCAATTCAAAAATGACGTTGTAAACCATCTAAATTATATTCTATTTCCGCATATTTCAATTTTTTTCTTATAATCATTCCAAGAATTCAGGAGTATTGAAATAATAACTCCAAAAACAAATGATTCAGGGAGATCAATACCAACATCTTTAATATGATTCACCAACATTAGTATTTCACTTTCTTGTCCAACTACGGACTTGTTGGCGACCATTTTGAAATCCATAAAAATACAAACAAGAAATTTTCTATTACTTGCCTCGGATATGCGATACTTTCTCCCCAATATAGTCTAGAGGTCCTTTGCAGTTTCCAAGGTCCTTTGAGCGTTGTAGACTGGAGTAGACAATGCGTTCAGAATATGCCCTTTGCATAGAAAATCATCCTCTTTGCACTTTTCTCATTTCTCCTTTAGAGCGACAATATCCTTATCAGTTTCCTCCGGTATCACTTCCAATCCGTCTTCCAAGATGTAGGACAATTTGATGGTTATCATAAAGAATTTCATTGACTCTTTCCAACGAGTTTCGCCATCAAATCGCTCTAATTTCATCAAATGTTGATTCATAACTTGTAATGCGCTCAAACCACCATAGTTGAATATATTTCCGAAAATTTGTTGGGGATTTTTGCAGTTTGAAGCTATTTGATGATGAATTATTGTCGTACTTCAGACTTTAAGAATTTGTAGAGAAAATTCTTTCAGACAATAGTTCAACCCACCAGGTACAAACGGGTTATCGAACTATCGACTTTCAAGATTCAATAAAGCCTTGGAACATCGAAATCGGATTCAAAGTATGAATGGTTGCTTTTTTGTTAAGAAGGTATCCAGATGCCAAATTCTTACACATATCGGGTACATAAAATACATTGACTAATATAAGAACCTTTCCAGAGGTGAATGTAAGTTCAATTGTGCCTTTTCCCATAACTTTGTTTGTAACTTTATTTGCGTCGGTAACTTTGCTAGATTCTCCACAACTTGTTCGAGGAGTGGAAATGGATCAACAAACCTTGGTGCCAACTTACATTTCTTGCCAAAACGTATCACACTCTTCAATGGAGAGATCTTGACGAATACCAGGTTGCCAACAGAGAATTTGAATTCTCTTCGTCTTTTATTAACATAACTCTTCTCCTATCTTGGGCAGTCTTCATTCATTGATGAATAACCTTGATCTTATATGAAGTTTCTCTTATTACTTCTGGTCGAAGCACAAATTTCTCACCGGTTTCCAACCAACATGATGGTGAGTTGCACGGTCTTCCGTACAAAGCTTCAAATGGAGCCAGACCAATACTGGATTGATAACTATTATTATATGCGAATTCAACCAAATGCAAATGGTCATCCCATGAACCTCCAAAATCCAATATACAAGCTCTCAGGAGATCCTCTAATACACGATTCACCCTCTTTGTTTGACCGTCGGTTTGGGGATTGTACTCGGTATTAAGATGTAATTCTGTCCCTAAAGCCTCTTGTAAGCTCTTCCAAAACCCACAAGTAAATAAAGGATCTCGGTCACTCACGATAACTTTGGGTACTCTATGAAATCTCATTACCCACTTCATATACAGTTCTACTAACTTAGTTGCCGTTCTATTCAACTTGACAGGTATAAACCTTGCACTTTTGGTGAATCCATCCACAATCACCCAAATACTATCATGACCTGATCTAGTCCTTAGTAAACCGTCGATGAAATCCATCGAGACTTGTTCCCATTTCCATTAGGGAATTTCCAATGGTTGTAACAAACCACTAGGCTTCTTTTTCTCGGCTTTAACCAACTGGCAGTTAATGCACATGGATATAAACTTCCCAACGTCTCTCTTCATCTCTTCCCAGTAGTAGGTCTGCTTCATGTCTCGATACATTTTGTTACCACCGGGATGTATAGTCAGTTTCGAGTGATGGCATTCTCTAAGCACTTTATTTCCCAATCCATTCACATTGGGTACAACCAGCCACTCATTCTTTCGAAGCCAACCTTCTAGATCCAGTACATACATGTTTGTTTCCTCACCGTCGATACCTATCTCTATTTTGGAGATTATTTCTAATAGATTAGGATCGTCCCTCTGACTGGAACCAATCCGCTCAATCAAAGTAGATCTGATCGTCAAACTTTCTAACATCTCTGGATCCAATTCGCACTTAGGTCTGAAATCATATCCTACGATATACTCCAGTTGCTTCCATTCTAGAAACATAGCCCCCAACTAGCATGTCTCCTACTTAATGCATCAGCTACTTCATTACCCTTCCCGGGTATGTGCGCGATATTGAAATCATATGAAGCCAAGAATTCTAACCATTTTCTGCTGACAAAGATTCAAATTCTTCTGAGAGAAAAGATACTTTAATGACTTATGATCGGTAAATAACTCAAATCTTTCTCCCAAGAGATAATGTCTCCACATCTTTAACGCGAACAAAATCGCTGCCAATTCCAATTCATAGGTAGGATATCTTTTCTCATGCGGTTTCAGTTGCTGAATAGCATAAGCTACAACCCTACCTCCTTGCATCAGTACAACATCTAGTTCAGTACAATAGGCATCCATGTATACTGCCATCTCTTAATTCCCCTTAGGAATAACTAACAATGATGCACACGTCAACTTTTCCTTTAAACCCGTAAATGCATTTTCAAAGCTTTCGTCCCAGACGAAAGCTTGATTCTTTTTGGTCAACCGAGTTAACCGTGCTGCTATCTTGGAAAAGTCTTGGATGAACTTACGATAATATCCAACTAATCCCAAGAAATTTGTCACGTCTGTTGCATTCTTGGGCGTAGACCAATCTTGCATAGTAACCACCTTCACATGATCCATGGCAATACCATTCTCTAAAACAACATGGATCAAGAATCTCACTTCCCTCCTTCAGAAGCGACACTTAGAAAATTTCGCTTTCAATTGGTGTTTTCTCAACATCTCCATCACTGTCTTCAAATGTTCCTTGTGTTCTTCCTCTGTCCTCGAGTAAACCAAGATGTCGTCCACGAACATAAGAACAAACTTATTTAATTGTTCCCTGAAAACCCAATTCATGAGATCAATGAAATATGCGGGTGTGTTGGTCAACCCGAATGGCATGACCAACCACTCATAGAATCCAAACGACATTCGAAATGACGTTTTAGGTATACTCTCAACCGCTACTCGTAGCTGATGAAAACTTGTCGTGAGATCTAACTCGGAGAACACTCTAGCTCCATTCAACTGATCAAACAAATCGTCTATCCGTGGAAGAGGATACTTATTCTTCCTTGTTGCCTTGTTCAACTCGCGGTAGTCCACACACAATCGAAGGGAACCATTTGCCTTAGTAGAAAATATAACTGGTGCTCCCCACTCGGAAACACTTCTTCGGATAAATCCCTTCTTCAAAGATCGCTTACTTGCACCTCGAGCTCTCGTTTCTTCCTTGGCGCCATACGACGAAGTGGCATCACTATAGGCGTGGCATCTTTCACTAAATCAATAGGAAACTCGATCTCTCATTATGGTGGAAGTCCGGTCACTTCCCCGAAGATGTCCGTATACTCATCAGTAATAGGCACATCTGACAACTCATCATGCGGGATGTCGAGGGAATTTAGAAAACTAGCCATCACCCTATCACTAGGTAGGCAACCAAACAGTACCCTCCGCCCATCATCCTCCCCAATGGTCACCGAAGACCCTTCATAGTCCACCACCACCCCATACCTTTGGAGCCAACCGACTCCCAAAATAATGCCAAACCCAGTAAAGCCCAAAACAATGCAATCACAAGCAAACATACATCCATGACTCGATAAGGCCTAATTACAACAAATCATGCTAAGGCCAGTCGAACCACCAATCGGGTTCGTCACAACTAAAGGTCTATCAAGAATCCCGGGTTCCAATCCCAACCTATATACTAGGTCACTAGATACAAAGGAATGGGAAGCCCCGGTATCAAACAGTACTCAAACAGTAACATCATAAATGGGAAGCATACCTTGAATAATGACATTCTTTCCCTTCTCCATCGCAGTTGGGGAAACCAACGAAGAAGAAACAACATTGATAGCATAAGCTTTCACGATCTTCTTCTCTTTAGGAGGTTGCGGACATTTATCCTTGAGATGTCCCCCTTGGCCATAGCTGAAGCACTTCCTATCCACTGGCTTGGCTCTACAATCTTTGGCATAGTGGCCCTTCCTTCCACAGCTATAGCACTCGATATCTAACCTGTCTTTATTTTTTGATCATCCTCAGCTTGGTTCGGTTTCCTCTTATTCTGTGAATTATTCTTGCCTCCACCGCTTGCCTGCGGCTTTGGCTCCCATGCGGATGTAATAGCAACCTCGGCCTATGACTTGGGGTTAAGCCTCTCCGACCACAATGCCTTTCCCACTATATATTCGAAGGTCTCATAGACGTGGTTTATAAGTCTTTCCCCGAAGTACTCATCTAGGCCGGTTATGAACTTCTCGTTCTTCTTCTCGGAAGTATCGATAAAAGATAATCCATACTTCGATAAATTATCGAACTCAGCAATATATTCCGAGACTGCCCTACCATTTTGCTTAAGCTCTAAGAATTTCCTAAACAATTTCGATTTCTGAGCATCCGGAATAAACTTGTCACTGAAGCGAGTTTTAAATTGATTCCAAGTTACTTGATACTTGGGAGTAGCTGCTTTAGTAGCATTCCACCAATTCATAGCCCGTCCTTGAAGTTGATGCGATGCTAGCTTTCTCTTCATCGCATCATCGATTCCCAAATCCTCGAAAATGCACTCGCAACAATCAACTCAATCTTGAACATCCATAGTCGATTTCGTTCCGTGGAATGGCTTCCCACCAAGGCTAGTATAATCCTTGTTAAGCTTGGCGAAATCGGCTCTAGGTGCCTGCACCGCTGCACCACCGTTGTTAGCAGTGTTAGGAACTGCTCCCTGAACGTCCCTAAGCATCTCTCACATGAAGGTAGTCAGCATCGTCTTCATACCTGGGGCATTCCTATTATTGGCCCCTAAACCCGTACTCCTTGTATATCGGCTCATCGTTCAATCTGTAAAGGGGAAATGATTAACCATCTCCATAGTGGTGCTAGTGCAGTACGACTTCATCCTTAGGTATAATAATACTATATATATATATAGCTTTTGAAAACCAAAATATCATAGATACGCACTCTTATATACGTATACTATCTCTCCCTGTTGTCTTTCCCTAGGTTAATTATGCAACCTGGGCGTTAATACCAAGTGTGATGGCCCGCCCCGAACCAGTCGACATTTCCCATGAAACGCATTGTGTCTATGCCCGACTAGCATGGGACGGTCATTAAAGGAAAAGTATTTAAAACTATGAATCACCAAAGAACCTGTAGTATATCTCACAGCGCATGGAATAAAGTATAATAATTACATAACTTAACATAAAATAGGCGAGACAATGCATAAGCCGAAAACTAAACCATCATAGCAGCGGAATCCAAAATACAGCTTATGATCCAAACCATCATTATTACAACTTCAAAATACTATCTCTAAAGCAAAATAGAAAGGGTACACTACTAATTCCCAAAGCAGTTACCAGCAACAACACAGGGAGAATATATGTAAATAGTACGTGGAAGCCTCCTGCTCGTCACCAGACAACTACTCTTGCATACCACCTAACCTGTCTCTAGTCTGCTCGTTCAGGAGCACCCAGAGTATTAATAAGAGACATAACACTCTGGGTCAGACAAAAGTCTGGTATAAGCGATAGCAGCAAAGTAAAACAATAACAATAGGTATAAATAATCATACCTGAACCTGGACCTACAACCAAGGAGTTAGCACAACAAGATGTACAATACTTTAAGGTAACACAAACATAAATTGTAAAGATTTTGGGAGTGTGCATGACATGGTGACAGCAGACATCAAACATTGCAATCAACCTCACATCTCTCACTCAGTGCCTAAAGTATACGATATCCACCACTTTGATCACCCAACACCTTACTGCGATCACTTTGCCCTTGAGAGTCGTATGGATCCCATTGCACTGATCCATAGCCATTAATCCTTTGCTATGTTCACTTTTCCCCTTCGGAGTCATGATGACTCCACTGCACTGGCTTATAGACATGCTATGATCACTTTGCCCTTTGGAGTCCCAATGACCCCACTGCACTGATCCATAGCCTATAATCCATCTCTCAGTGGTGAACTAAAGTTATGGATATCGATAACCCCTTTCCATACGTCCCGCAGCAAAGTCCAACTCATGAAGCCAACTTGTAGGTTCCCATATGGATCCTGAGTTCTAACTTCCTATTTGGACTACCTTTGAATCTCGGTTTTTAGTCTCCTCCCATTCGTGATTTAGTTTCCATTCAGTTCCTTTGTTGTCCAGGCTCGAAGACCGGCTCGTGCTCCTCCTTGCATCAGCTCGCGGCTCGCCCACCCCTTCTGACTCGACTCGTGACAACGTGGCCTGCTTGCAGTTCATGGGTCTTGATCTGTTCGTGATCTCCTGACTCCGGTTAGTGGTCCTGCTCGTGACACATTCCTGGTGGTTCAGCTCGTGAGGAGTGGTTCATGATCAGGCGGCTCGTGGGGGGTGAGCAAGATCGGGGTTGGCTCGCAGGGTACTTCACGATCGTGGGTATGACCAAATTCCTACAACTTTTCCAACGAGCTATTTACGCCATACGACGGCGTTTTCGACCAATCTAACTTTCCTATGCAATTACAAAGCATTCCAAACAATAATAGCAACATGTATAATCAACCATAAACACCAAAACAACAATCTAACATGTTAATATGGATCAAACATACCCAAAACTCATGTTTTCCCCTTAATCATGTTTAACTATATCTAGCAATAGGATTAAAAAACTTAACCCAAATTAACACAAATTTCTAACAGAGGCATAAAATAATATTTTAGAATTTCTACATATTTTCGCATATTTTTCTGAGTCTTAAATTCACTAATTATCACTAGTCACCCCTAATTAGCTATATTTAGTGTAAAAACAAGCTAATCACTCACCTTAGCCACACATAAATTTTAGATCTGAAACTATCTCTGATTTGTTATGTATCCCAAAGTATTCCAGCAGCTCTATCTTGATTTTTTTGCTAATCCGCTTTAATTTGGTGTAGGTTTGGCTAATATGTGATTAGAAAGTGATTGAGTATGAATTCAGAAGATGGAGGCCCTTGCTAGGTTTGAAGAAATGTTTATGACGGTTAAGAAAAATGAGTAAAACTGATTTCCCAAAACCTACCAGCCCTCCCGTAACCCTAATCCCAAAATGGGCTATGGACTTAGCTGTTAATCACCCGGTTAAGCCCAATTATGTTGTTTTTCACCTTCCAGACCTTATTTCAGCCATATCTCCCAAACGGTAAGTCCGTTTGATTATTGTGACCACTCTACGGAAAGGTAAACTATCACCCGAATCAATGGAAGTGGTTTCAAGTCAAAACACTTTAGCAATCAAAAGTTATAGGCGAAACAAGATTCGTTATGGGAAAAACGGTTTTATAAAATTTGGCAACCATCACGAACATGGGAAATGACCCCAATAGTCGTTCCCCAAAGTTACACGACCATACGACTTCGTATGTGGATAAAAGAAATATTCCATGATCCTTCAATGTGTAGAAGTGGGTCGTTACATGATGAATCGTTCACTTTTGATGGGTCGGGCAGAACTCCAAAGCATGGATCGAGCACTTTAGCTGATGGATCGGGTGAGTCAAATTAATGGGTCGGTAGCATTCAAGAGCCATGGATCAGTCTTGATTTCAGGATAATGGATCGGTCAGGGTATGGATCGGTCAGGGTATGGGTCAGGGTATGGTCGGTAGCATTCAAGACCCAGAAAATCTGAACCAATTTAAAATTTTTAAATTGGCTAAAACAGGAAACATCGTGACCGTGTGGACGTCTTCCACATTTTATAAGAGACCGCATATTTTTCTGAGCCTTCTGCTATTTTTGGTGGAGTGGAACCCAATGTGAGATTTCTAATTTATAAACAATAGGGAAAACGACGATGTATAAATTATATAGTCAATGTATGAGTTATATAAGCAATGTACACCTCATGTATAAGCGTTGTATAGGTTGTATGTTCGATGTATAAGTTATATATGCGTTGTAAAAATTATATATGTGTTGAAATAGAAGTGTATTGCTATATATGTATATATATATATATATATATATATATATATATGTATATATATATATACGCCCCTCGTCCACAAACCATGGACGATATTTATTGGTTGTGATTGGTGTGAAAATTGATTGACAGCGAATGGTTGTTTGGGATTGTTTGTGGTTGATATTGATTGATTGCGGTTGAAAAATACCCGTTTGTGGTTGAGAAATATTTGGTTGAAACCACATAGGATTGGTTTGTGGAAATGAAATAAATATATACATGCCGCCTGCGTGCGAACTAGATGCATGGTCCCCATTGTCAAAAACCGCGAGGTTTTAAGGTAGAGCGAGGAGCCATACTAGGGACGGTCCCGGTTTTAACTACCCTGCCGTTATGCTGCCGAAATTTAGAATAATATTCATGTGTTTGAATTATTTTCATTTGCTGAAACTATATTTATTCGTTGAATAGAAAACCTTCATGTGCTGAATCGATATTCATTCGTTGATTAGAAATTCATGTGTTGAATGGTATTCGTGTTTTAAATATCAAAATCACAGTTTTATCTATATATATAAACTACAGAAAACCTTCATGTGTTGAATCGATATTCATTCGTTGAATTGAAATTCAAGTGTTGAATGGTATTCATATTTTGAAAGAAATTGTTTTATAATAAAAATCCCATTTTTAACATCAATATGACAAGTATAAAATTATAGTGTTTTGAAATGAATTGTTTTACAAAAAAAATCACATTTTTATTATATGCATGAATTGTAAAAAATAGTTAAGTGTTGAAATAGAAGACAGTTAGATAAAAATATCATTTTTATCAAATGTATGAAAATGATATAGCTTTGAAATCAAAGAATCGATATTTATATATATATAAATAGAATTAAAATATATCGAATAACGATGCTGCAGTTCGTATTTTGAAACCGTGATTTCAAACGATTATACCGGGAGATCCGACCATCGGATTTTCCTGAAATCGCAACTGTTGGGTTCGCCTTGGGAAAATCTTTCCAACGGCACCAACTTTGTAAAAATCCAACGGTTGGATTGTCTGGAATGTTTAATTCAAATCTGCAGAAAAACAGCGCTAGAAAGGATTATATTTATTTATATATATATATATAATTATATTTAATCGAATAACGACGCTGCAGTTCATATTTTGAAATCGAAACTTCAAACAATTGTACTGGGAGATCCAACCGTCGGATTTTCCCGAAACTAAAATCGTTGGATTCTTTTCGAAAAGACCTTTCTAATGATGTAAATTGTGTGAAGATCCAACGATTATATTTTCAGATATGTGTAAATCAAATCTGAAGAAAAACAGCGCCACGGTCGCGTTATGGCCCGAAGCGTCGTTTTGAATAAATTGGCTATTTAAAAACAAATAAAAATATTGATAAATCATTAGAAAATATCATAAATGATATGGAATGGAAATAAACAGAATTTGCTCGATTTATGTGGTATTTGATGGTTGTATGTATTTGGTGTGAAAATTACATTAAAGAACAAAATTGGTGTTGTCGAATGATTTAACCATTGAAATAAATTTATTTGAAATTCTAAATATACGTGAATTATTTGAAAAGGCCGAGTTAATTCTCATTTCAAATAATTGACCGACGATTGAAATTCGAAGATGAAGACGGTGGTCGAAGACCGGAGATCTTCACCTCGTTTGGATGGTAACCGAGGTCCTGATTGGGAGGCATCCCGAAATATGGATAATGAGTGGTGATCGTCTAGACGTACGGGGTGATCGATGAGTTTACGAGGTATTTAGTGCCTCCGGTTTCGTTCAGACCCAGGACGGACTTGTAAATGGACTGTGTGTCTAACATTGGATTTTATTCTGTGTTGATTGATCTCTATTAAATATACATCTGTTTGGCGGCGGAGAATTTATTCTTTTGCTTAATGCCCTTCTCTGAAACGCACGAGCTCAGAGGTTGTATATCGATGGACATCAGTCGCATGGCATGAATTGCCTGTGTGGCATGCTAAGATTCAGTGATCAGGACTTCTGTTGAAAAGCAAAGTCTTGTGGTGATGATCAAAGCACTGCTGGTGTGGCGTAGCTTTGTGTATAATGAAAAATCGCGAACCAGAAACGGGAGAGGACATCAGGGAGGGCCTGCGTTTCTTCCTAGCTGGGGTGGTGTCAGTGACCTACCAGCCCTGACATTTATATACTTTTCACTTGTGTGGTTGTTGCTGTTGCGAGGCGCCTCAGTTTGATCGGACGATCCAGGTCCGATGGAGTCATTCGTTGGCTCGTTTACGCCCCAAAGGGCGGAGAGACGTAGTGTTCAGGCATAATAATCCACATCGGTGGACCGGCCCTGATGATCCAAGGCTTGCCTGCGCGCTTGCCTGAGACTCGGGCTAGGCAGTCTCGAATTCGGTAAGGACTATCTTTTACCTTGGTTCATGACGGAAATCCAATTTCAAATACATGACTGTGCGGTTTCGATTGTATATATATATTTGGCGATATAGTGGCATGGGACGCTCATGTCGTCTATGATTGATAGTTATGATTAGAAATTGTTTTCAAGACATATAAACACTAGCAATAATATCAAATGCCTTTGTTTTATTCGTATCAAACATATTTTGGCTGTTATAAGAAAAAACTCTATCCTCCGGTTTGCGTTGCATTGTGTGATGGGAACTGAGTCTTATAACGGCTTCATTTTTATAAAAAAGCATAGCGTTGTTTCAAAGAATGATTTGTTTTAAAGCACTGGTAGTCCAATGGAGAAAACCCGTTCCACGAAAGTGGCATGATCCTGTGATTAGCCGATTATATATGTGTTGAGTGGATTTCTCATACCAGTCCCATGACTGACTCGTAGTTTGTTTCACTTTCAAACTCGGGTGCCCCTTTTTCTACACGGGCAGCCTTGTTTTCAGGTTTAGCTGGTTCTTTCTGGATAGCTGGAGCAGAAGATGGATTCTATCATTTATCTCTTTGTATGTTGTTCAGCTCCTATTGTACATTTTTTGTTTGTTTTCCGCTGTAGACATTTATGTATAGCTGAACTGTATTTGTACTAAGTAAGATCCTGTATACTGTGTAACTCTGATGATTACGTTTATCCAGTATATTCTATTGTACATTATCTGGTGTATTTATTTAATTCTGTTCTGCTTTTATCTATTTCTGTGTTATATTCCAAAGATAACCCTTGTCTCCGTCAGTACGGGGTTTGGGGTCGTCTCATTTGGTATTAGAGCTTTGGTTAAGCTTGGTGCTGGAATATAACGTTTGAACGAACTCGTCAGAAATAGAACTAGTAGTGTTCTAGGATGGGCAACTCATTACAGATAGGATCAGTAATATCCTAGCATGAGTAGCAGAATGAAATAACACCTCGATAGACACATTTACATTCAAGTACCTATCTCTATATTTTGAAATATTTTATCTATGACCTGACACTTGTTCTGCTATTTGCAGAGGAACTAGAAAATGAGTGCCAGAAACAGAAGAAGTGATACTGACCCGGATATCGAAGCCCTATATATGAAATACAGAAATATGGGTGGGAAGCCGTTCACGGGCGAAGAATCTGTTATGAAGACACAAGCCTGGATTCGTTCGGCTGAGAAAATCTTTGAAGGATTAAAGCTGAGGGATGACCAGAAAAGATTACTGGCCTCCTGGGCACTCAAAGATGAAGCTTTGTTCTGGTGGGATTATGTTATTAAGGATAACCCAGAAGGTGGTATCACCTTTGATAAATTCAAAGTGATTTTCCTGGAAAGATTTACTCCTCCAGAAGCAATTAAGCGACTATGTGATGAATTTTCTTATCTGATACAAGGAGATATGACCATTCCCGAATATCATAAGAAATTCAATGAACTTTCTCACTTTGCCCCTCATCTAATTGAAAATCCAAAGAGGAAAAATCTGAGATTTATTCACGGGCTTCAAAGAAAATATCAGAATAGTGTAATGAGGAACGTGAAGCTCCCCTTTTCTGAAATGATATACATGGCTTATCAGTACGAAGATCTAGACAAGAAAGGTATGCTACAGTACGAAGAAGAAGTCAGCTCTAGTAATAAAATTGAGTCTGAAACTGATCGTCCTGAGGCCAGTACAATGTCTGAGTCGGTAAGGAGCCCAAAGTAAATCGAAAAAGGGCCAGATCCAAAAAAGAACTAGTAACGACAACTGTATGCAGTAACGCCATAAACAGGGGCATCTGACTAGGAAGTGTGAAACCTCGAAGAAGCGAAAGGAGGGTGGGTGTAAATCCAAGGGAAAGTTTCCTGTGACTCGGGAGTGCAATCTTTGTCATCAGGACAGTCATATAAAGCGAGATTGCTGGCTGTTAAAAAAGACCAAAGAGGCTCATGTAAATGAAGTGGCCGAAGTGCCTGCATCTTCGCCTGCTCAGGAAAGGGCTGATGTTTTAGAAGGAACGCTTACTGTCAAAAACATTCCAGTCAAAGTACTGTTTGACACAGGCGCGTCACGAAGCTTTATTGCCAAGAGTGCAGCTAAGAAGCTGGATTTGAATTTGAGGAAACTCAAGGAACCAATGACTGTCCAGAATCCGGTCGGGGGTTCTATCAATCTCAGTTGGATTTGTGCAGTACCTGTCTCCTTTTCCTGCTATAAATTCCCTACTATCTCTGTCGTTATGAATTTTAATGAATTCGATCTTATTTTGGGATTGGATTGGCTAACCAAATATGAAGCAGAGGTTAAATGCGCCGAGAGAGTTTTTAGAGCTAAGATTAAATCAGGGAGTTATATAACCATACCGTGTGAAGGTCAGAAATCTAATAGAAAAGACTTCTGGGAAGCTTTGAATGTTTCTCCAGCCGAAATAGAAAATATCCGTGAAGTTACAGAGAATATTCTAGATCTCATCAAAGTTATCCCTGTCATCAAGAACTATGCGGATGTGTTCGAAGAAGTTGTTCACTTACCTCCGCAGAGAGAAATAGATTTCAAGATCGCCTTGATTCCCAATGCAAGGCTGGTAGTTCACGCTATTCGAAGAATGTCCTTGAAAGAGAAGGAGGAATTAGACAATCAAACATGACAGCTAGTATGGAAGGGTCTGATCAGGCCTAGCTTCTCTGATTGGGGTGCAGCAGTAGTCTTTGTCCCGAAATCTGACGGTACTCTACGTTTATGTGTTGATTATCGTGATCTGATCAAACAGACAATAAAGAACAAATATCCATTGCCGCGAATAGATGATTTGTTGGATCGTCTGAATGGAGCACAAGTATTTTCACGAATGGACCTAGATACAGGCTTCCATCAGCTTCGAATTGCCGAAGAGTGTGTTCCTATGACAGCATTCAGAGGTCCCGACTTATTCTACGAATGGTTAGTAATGCCATTCGGCTAATGTAACGCTCCAGCATACTTCGTCGATTTGATGAATAGAGTGTTCAAAGGAGTTTTGAATAAATTTGTTCTGGTTTTTATTGACGATATTCTAATCTTCTCTAAATCATAGGCCGAACATGAAAAGCATCTGGAACAGGTTCTAGAAATTCTGACACGGAATGTATTAAAAGCCAAATTTTCCAAATGTATCTTCTGGCAAGATGAAGTAAAATTTCTAGGCCACGTCGTATCGAAAGAAGGAATCGCTGTGGATCCAAGCAAAATCACAGATATTCAGAATTGGAAACAGCCCAGTACCCGCACTGAAGTCCGCAGTTTTCTCGGATTGGCTAGCTATTACCGGAAGTTCGTTTCGAAGATATCTGGTCATTTAACGAAGCTTACGAAGAAGCACTCTAAGTTCAAATGGACCCCAGAAAGTGAAGAGGCTTTTGAAGAGCTAAAATTAAGACTAACGACTGCTCCAGTGTTAGCCATCATCGATGGCAACCAAGATTTGAAAGTCTGGACTGATGCTTCTAGAGAAGGCCTTGGCGCAGTGTTAATGCAAAGGGGCCAGGTGATTGCTTATGCTAGCCGTCAGGTGAAGCCACATGAGAAGAACTACGTAACTCATGATCTTGAGTTATTGGCTATTGTGTTCGCTTTGAAAATCTAGAGACACTATCTTCTGCGTGAGAGATTTGAACTATTTACAGATCATCAGTCGCTGAAGATCTGTTCACCCAGAAGGACTTGAATCTGAGGCAGCAACGTTGGCTGGAGTTTCTTGCAGCATATGACTTTGAAATTATATACACTCCAGGGAAAGCCAATGTCGTGGCCGGTGCATTAAGCCGAATGAATGAAATGATCACCAGTTTCATCATTGCGACTTCTTTGATTGACAAGATATCGGCTCTCCAAAAAGACGACCAATTCATTAAAGGAATGAGTCAGCGAATTCGTGAAGGCAATGCTTCGGACTTCCAGCTTGACAGTGAAGGGATTCTGAGGCTAGAAGGACGAATTTGTGTGCTAGAAATTCCTGAACTCAGGAGAGATGTGCTTGATGTATGCCACAAGTCTAAGCTCTGTATCCATCCGGGTGTGAGTAAAATGTATAACGATATCAAGCGCACATTCTAGTGGAAGTCGTTAAAAAGAGACATCTCGATATATGATAGACGATGCCCTACTTTCCATCTAGTCAAGAGCGACCAACAGAAATTAGCTGGACTGTTACAACCGCTAGACGTTCCTGGTTGGAAGTGGGAACATATTTCTATGGATTTCATTGATGGTCTGGCCAGAACTAGAAAAGGGAATGACAGTATTTGGGTGATCGTAGATCGCTTCACGAAGACCTCCCATTTCATACCTGTCAGATCAAACAGAACTGCTCAGAGTCTGGCGCAGATATACTTCAGGGAAATTGTTAGACTACATGGAGTTCCGCTCAGTATAGTCAGTGATAGAGATACAATATTCACTAGCAAATTCTGGGAGGCATTTCAAGTCGAGCTGGGAACGAAGTTGAACATAAGCACCGCTTATCATCCTTAGACAAGCGGTCAGACTGAGAGGGTGAATTGTATTTTAGAAGATCTATTGTGGGCTTGTGTTATAGATTTCGGCGGATCATGGGAAGACCACCTGCATTTGGCTGAATTCTCATATAACAACAGCTACTAGGCAAGTCTGACAATGTCGCCATTCGAAGCATTGTATGGTAGACCGTGCCGATCTCCTGCTTGTTGGGTCGAACCTGGAAATAGACTTGTGTTAGGGCCAGACATGATTCGAGAAGTTGCCGACAAAGTCGATTTTATCAAGAAGCGATTACTCGCCGCTCAAAGCCGACAAAAGAGCTATGCCGATAGAAGAAGAAGGGATATATCCTTTGCTGTTGGCGACTACGTGTATTTGAAAGTATCATCGATGAGAGGAGTTATTCGGTTCGGTAAAACTGGAAAGTTGGCGCCCAAATTCATTGGTCCATTTCCTATTCTGGAACGGATCGGAACTCTCGCTTATAGGGTCAAATTGCCTGATTGGTTGCCTGGAGTTCATGAAGTATTTCACATATCTCAACTCCGAAAGCACGTTCATGATCCAGACTTGATCGTGGAAGAAGCACCTCAACAGGACGTTGAAATTACCCCAGAATTAGCTGTGAGAAGAGAGCCGCTCAAGATCATCGGCAAAGAAACCAAAGAGATGAGGAACAAGAAGGTTCACTTGGTCAAAGTGCAATGGACTGGAGATCCGCGAGATTGTACTTGGGAAACTGAGGAGAGCATTCAGAAAGCTTATCCTAGATGCCGAGTGGATATCTATGATTGACTCCGGTGCAAGGTATATTTACCATACTTTGCATTACCATTTAATTCTCTACTCTGCTGTTATTTTCTTTCCATAGATGTGCATTTTTAACTCTATATTCTGAATGATTAAAAAAGAGAATAGGAATTAATTTCTATGGTTTTGAAAAATTAAAAACAATTTGATTGTTGTTTGTGTTGTGTGATAGTAAATTTGATTAATTGAATGATTGAAACCATAGTTGATTTAATCAACAATGGAATAATGGTAGGATTTATTCATTTATATCACACATTGAACTGATTAGAAAATATATATACATGTGTATTATATATGTTTGAACAGGTAAATGGATTAGCTGTTGAGTAAAGATTTTATTTACGTGCCCGACAAATAGGTAAACCTTAATGAGTTGGATGCGAAATATTATTATATCGACTCCTGTGAATGCCATTGGATGCGGAGTGCTGGTTTTTCTGTGTGAAATAATAAACGTCGCCATAGGATAGTAACAATTAATTTTGAACTACATTACATGGCATACTTTAGAAGATAGGCATACTTCATCATATACCACATAAGCATTTGGAGCTTGTGTGACGAGGTGGAAGATTTACCACACGAGCGAGAGGCTTGTATGGCGATGACTATATTTTACATGTTGAACTGATGACTGATATAGACTATTTAAATTGTAACGATTAAAATGCCAGAATAATAAAAACCCCACACGGGTCTAGAGTTGACAATAATCAGGTCTCTCTAGTTATTAGATACGGCACATGGACTATTTATTTCCAACATGGGGGCAGGGTGACGAGAATTTATTCTCTGGAGTTATTATCAATACATGCTCCCCTATAAACACTAGAATATATCACTATAAATATGTGTATGCTTATTAGGATTTATTGGGTACCTAATACAGCCCAATAAATTTCCAAACCCCTCCCCGTACAAAGGAGGTTATGGCGAAATTTTTCGAAAATTCCGGGTGTTAGCCAAATTTTTGAAGAATTTGAAATTTCTCAAAACCTGAAAAAGTTGGAGAATTGAAGCCAGATCGAACGTAGGGTTGATTAATCAAACCACTTTCGACTTTGTTCCTTTTCGGGGACGAAAAGTTTTACATGGGGGAGATTGTAACGACCCAGAAAATCTGAACCAATTTAAAAATTTTAAATTGGCTAAAATAAGGGATTTTAATATTTAAAATAAATATTTTAAATAATGGCAATGAAATGTGAGTTGAATCAACAATTGAAAACGAATATAATTAATTGTAATTATAAACAAAGCCTGAAATGGCGCTGTAGTTTCAAAAATTGAATTCAAAATTTGTCGGACTGCACCGGGTGCAAAGCAAAACGGATTTTAGTGAAACCAAAAATATTTAAATCTGTTAGTGAATACCTTTCTAACGAATCTGAAAAATCGAATTTTCATAGCGGAAAGCAAAAGTGATGGCCGAATGAATTTTCAGAAAGGTCGCTATGGAATTTATATAGCCCGGGAAATTGGCCATTTTGCATATGACCCCGAAATTCGACGAAACTACTTTTGTTGGATCCGGGATGTGAAGTTATCGCTAGATTTCAAATTTCATAATTTTTGAAGCTAGTATGTGAGCTTGGCAAAGGAAAATGTGTTTTGGTCAATTACAGTTAAATTGGATCGACCAGAAATGGGCCTTTTTGCAAACGGTCTCAGAATTCGATGAAACTAGTTTTGTTGGGACCGTATCATCAAAACATAGCTAGATATATTTTTCTGGAATTTTTCGAATAAGTTTGTGGCCATGGCAAATTGAAATGTATGTTCAAATTAAATATTGAATATTTTATATTTTAATTTGAAGGAAAACTGACTGAAACAGTCGAATGGGCCTACGAAACATATCTCATTGTGTTCGGAATGGGGGTAAAACGCTAGGGACGACAGTCGTTGGGTTTGGATTGGGGTTCGCAGGAGGCAAGGGATATTTTCGGATTTTAAAACTTTATAAAAAAAAACCTATTTGTCCACGTCAGATGTAACAACCCGAAAATCTGGGCCAGTTTAAAATTTTTATTTTGGCAATTTTAGCGAATTTTGATTATTTAAAATGAATTATTTTAAATAATATCGACGAGAAATTTATTTTGAATGGAATTCGACGTATATATTATATACGCCGTCGTTAGAATATATATAATTATATATAATTATAAATAGAATTGAAAATGGTGCGGTACTTCGATAATTTGATTTCAAACTTCAATTGAATGTACCGGGTGCAAAACAATCCGGATTTTAGTGAAACCAAAATTGTTAGGATCTAATTGATGATATCTTTCCAACGAATCCGAAAAATTGAAATTTCATAGCGGGAATCAAAAGATATGTCTAGTTGAAAATTCTGAATAGTCGCTACGGAATTCAGGCCCTTAAAAATGGGAATTTTGCAAACGGCCTCGGATTTCGACGAAACCACTTTTGTTGGATCCGGGATGTCTATTTATTGCTAGGTTTCAAATTTCATAATTTTTCGAAATAATATGTGAGCATGGCAAAGGAAAACGCGTTTGACCAGTTTCAGTTGATTTTAATCGACTGGAAAATGACCATTTTTCCAACGGTCTCGGAATTCGACGAAACTAGTTTTGTTAGGACCGTATCATCAATACGAAGATAGAAAATATTTTTCGAGAATTTTTAGAGTTAGAATGTGACCCCGGTAATTTGAAATGTACGTTTAAGATTCAATATAATGATTTAAATGTAAATTCAACGGAAAGTGATTGTAACTATCGAATCAGCTTATAATACATATCCCATTGTGTTCGGAATGGGGGTAATTCGCTATGGACGACAGGCGGTGGGCCTCGTTTCGAGGTCGAAATAAAAAGTCAACTTTTTCGAAATAAATAATTAAAATAAAACCTTTCCTCTCTCTTCCCTTATTCTTTTATCTCAGCCCCCCCTTTTTTCTGGATTCATTCGAAGAAGAAAAAAAAAGTATCGGGGAGGAGCTCGTCGCTCCTCCGAAGGAAGCGCCGCCGTGCCAGAGACCGTCGTGACCCCCCCCACCTTGACCTCCTCTCTCAGCCCCCCCCCCCCCCCCGATCGAATTCCGAACCCCTACCTCGCAGCGAAGCCCCAAATCGAACCGTGCCACCTCGCCGGAGATTGCATCGCCGCACCCCCCTTTTCTCAGCCGGCGCCGCCACTCTCTCCCCTCCTTTGGACCTCCGGCGGCTGCCACATCACCCCCCCCCCCCCCCGATCCAGAAATTTTACTGTAAGTTTTTAGTAATTTTTATTTATTTAAATAAAAATCTGATTTTATTTACATAAAATCCGATACGTGAGTATATGAAGTTTAGAAATTTATTTACAGAAAGTTATATATTTTCTTTTTGTATATAAAGTTGAAATTTTTATCTTACATATAGTTTGAATTTTTATCATGAAAAAGAATTGATTTTTACTTGAAAAAAAGATGAGATTTTTGTTCGTATGACGACGAAGTAAAAATTCAATTTTTCTATATTGAATAGCATAGTAAAAATATGATTTTTATATTTTTAAAGTATTAAAAATATAGTCTTTACTATATAGCGATTATTAAAATATGATTTTTATATTTTTAAAGTAGTAAAAATATAATCTTTTATATTGTAGAAAGATAAAAATATGATCTTTGCATAGTAGGAACTATAAAAATATAATCTTTATGAGATATAGATATTTTTAAATGTGAAAAGGCGATATTTTTAAATGTGAAAAGGCGATATTTTTAAATGTGAAAAGGCGAAATTTTTAGATGTAAAAATGCAAAATCTATATTTGTGAAATGAAATTTTATCTATATTGAATAGCGAAGTAAAAATTCGATTTTTATATAATGAATAACAAAGTAAAAATGTTATTTTTAGATATGTAGTGGCTATGGGCAACGAAGAGGACGAAAATGCGAGATCGATGAAGATCTCTAAAATAGGAGTGTCGTAAAGTTGGGATAGCTTTCGGTGAGAATTTCTCACCTTTCAATTTATTTTTCTAGTTATATATATATATATATATATATATATATATATACTAGGATGCAGACGGTGCATAGTAGCACCCGACACAATCGTCCACAGACCATGGACTTGTTTGTTTGATTGCAAATTTGTTAGACTATTTGGTTTGAATTGAATGGTTTGGTGAAATGAATGGACTTGATTGATGTGTGAATGGCGTGGGCCTTCACTAGACCGGGGATAAGGCTAGGCCTCGTCCCGTTTCTAGTATCGTGCCGTTATGCCGCCGAAATTTTCTAAAATATGTTAGAAAAATAAAAATATCATTTTATTTAAAGAATGAACTGAATAGAAATCCATAAGTTCAAATAAAATGTTTTGTCGTTAAAAATATAATTTTTAACGTGAAGTGAATAAAATAAAATATTCATTTACAAACCGGACTGTTTGTTTATGTACACCTATTTGAAGGACATTGATTGGGACGATAAATTTTATACATCGCCCAACTACACAAATAAAAATAAATGTTTGTTGATTTGAAACCCCACACGGGTGTTGGGATGAAATTTGAAGTTCACTCATCCTGATTGATTAAATATGTCAATCGATTGATTGACAGGCTGTTATAAGCGTTAGATATCTATATTTGATGCTTATACAGTGTAGTGCACTTTGGTTGATGGTTGATTATTTTTCAATGCTATCATACATGTGTTGTATGAAAATCCATATAATTAACTTTATATGGTAATTGATTGGGCCTCATTCCAATTTGAAAAATAAAGAATATTATAAAATAAAGGTTCATGTGTTGACTGTACTCATCCGTTGAGATTAGTCATGTGTTGAACGAAATATTTTAATAATAAAATTTACATTTTTATCAATATAAAATAAAGGTTCATGTGTTGACTGTACTCATCCGTTGAGATTAGTCGTGTGTTGAACGAAATAATTTAACAAAAATAGTCACACATGGACAGTACTCATTCGTTGAGATTAGTCGTGTGTTGACAAAAATAAATATTCATTTGTTGAATAGAATATTTGAAAATAGAAATATATGAAGCCGTGTTGGTTAGATTGACGCCATTTTGACGTGAACGATATCTATATCGATTTTATTCATTTAAAAATGAATATTGAAAAGTGATTTCGAAAACGCATATTTTGAAATGAAATTTGAATCAAATTGAATAGAAAACGAATTCGAATTGAATATATAACGAATTGAATTCGAATTGATTATAAAACGAATTTGATTTCCATTGAATATATAATGAATTTGATTCAAATAGAAAACGGAAATGAATTGAATTGAAAACGATTTCGAAATGAATTGAATTGAAAACGATTTCGAAATGAATTGAATTGAAAACGATTTTGAAATGAATTGAATATATAACGATTTCGAAATGAATTGAATATATAACGATTTTGAAATGAATTGAATATATAATGAATTCAAATTGAATTGAAATTTGAATTGAATAGAAATGAATTTTAAAACGAATTTATAAAGAAGAATTCAATTTTGATTTGAATTGAAATGGAAGTTGAAATTGCTTTTGAAACGAATTTAAAACTATTTATATAATTCATTTTAAATAGAAATCGACAAAATATATATTATATATATATTATATATATAATATAATGGCCTGAATAGAACGCGCCGCGCCGCGATAGTTCGTGAATTTCGACCATTCATTTCAAACGGACATTACGGGAGATCCGACCGTCGGATTCTCCTAAAACCAGAACCGTTGTTTTCGTATCGAAAAGAGCTTTCTAATGAATATTAGAAATTTGAAATCTAACGGTTGGATTTGGAATTATGTCCAAATCAAATTTGAAAAAGGTCGTTGTAAGTGCAGTTCGATGGCCGTTGATGGAAATCGACTGTACAGGCATTGATAAAATTATTAAAAATAATAATAAATTGTGTAGAATCATAAGAAATGATTTGGGAAAAATTGGGATGAAAAACTCCATATTTGAAAAGATAAAAATACATTTTTATCGAACTGAACTAGTTTTGAACTAGAATTATAATTCTATTTATTTTTAAATAAATAAATTGAATTTGAAAAGGGTTTTAAAAATAACCAGAATTTCCAATGATTCCATTGGAGTGGATTTGAATCGAAATTGTCTTCGGAATATTTCGACGTTGGAATTTGTGATTATGCAGATGTTGTTATGGAAATTTGAAAGATATATATATATATCGTTATTTCCAGCACGACATTTGTTAATTGTAGAATTTGATATTGAATATAAGCCGATATATTTTCTATTCAGAGCCTTGTATTGAATATCAAATGTGATTTGGGTTTGTCGTGAATGGTGTCTTCATTAACACTGTTCTTGAACCCAGTTGAGAAAAGATTAATTCTTTTTATTTAGATTTAATGAAGTGTACCAATTAAATAATATTTAATTGGAATTGAATTGATATTGATTTTTGGGTTTATCGTGAACAGTGTTTTAAATAACACTCGTTCTTTAACCCGATAATTAATGGAATGTGATTTTGGGTTTATCGTGAACCGTGTTTTAAATGACACTGATTCTTTAACCCAGTTAACGATTAAAACTAAGTGGAGTTTTAATGAATCTTTAATTAGATTGAAACGATCGAGAATGCAGTATCCCCAGTTTTGCTCCAGGCGATAGTTAAATCTTGAATTAGATTTGAACGTGAAATGGTAATTGAATTAACCGATAACACCGTGGTGTTAGATATGAAGTATTACCAGTTTTACTTCATGGGATGAATAGGTTGGGATTGGGAAATTAAAACCAATGATTACTACGGTAAGGTTCGCTAATTCCGACTAGTTGAATCGAAATTCAAAGGAAGATTAGAGAATAAATTCAGGAATTTATCTTGGATAAAAATAATGGGAACCTTTCCCTGTGAATGTGAACTCAGAAACTAACTGTCGGTTAGCTAAGCAGAATGGTTTTCTGGATATTGATCTGATGTTGGTTTCGGCCTTCGGGGTTAATATTTGGGGAATTATTCTCTTGATTAATTTACGGTTAGTGACTGATGAATTGGAATGAGGCGTATGTTGTGTTTGTGTAACACTTATTTAAAATATACGTGAGTTATTCAGAAAGACCTGGTTTATCCCATTCTGAACAACTGATACGACGATAAGTCGAAGATGAAGACGATGGTCGAAGACCGGAGGTTTTCACGTCGTTTGGGTGATTACTGATGATCTTGATTGGGTTGTACACCCAAGAAGATGGAAACAGTTGGTAATCGTCCAGACGTACTTGGAGATCGATGGATATGCGGGGTACTAGGAGCCTCCGGTTTCGTTCAGACCCAGAACGGACTTGTAAATGGACTGTGTGTCTGACATTGGATTTTAGTCCATGTGATTGATCTCTATTAAATATATATCTGTTTGGCGTCGGAGAATTTATTCTCTTGCTTAACGCCCTTCTCTGAGACATACGAGCTCAGGGGTTATATATTGATGGATATCAAACGCATGGAGTGAATTGCCTGTGTGGCATGCCTGAGTGGCAATTGATCGAGGCTTTTTTTGAAAAGCAAAGTCTTGTGGTGATGATCAAAGCACGGCCTTTGTGGCGTAGCTTTGTGTAACGTTTACTTCGCGAGTTTCACACCCGGTATGAACCAAAAACGGGAGACGGACCTCAGGGAGGGCATGCGTTTCTTTCTAGTTAGAAGTGGCGTCAGTGGTTTTACACGCCCTTACAAGTTTGACTTATGTGGTTGTTGCTGTTGCGAGGCGCCTCGGTTATATCGGTTTCGGCCGATGCATTCTGGTCGGCAGACGGACCAGACTTACGCCCCAAAGGGCGGGGAAACGTAGTGTTCAGGCATTTTAATCCACATCGGTGGACCGGCCCTGTCGCTCCAAGGGTCGATGCGCTCTGACCCTGTGGCTCGGGCTAGAGAGTCACGAATTGGTTGAGGACTATCTTTTGCCTCGGTTCATAGATGGAAATCCAATTTCCAAATACGTAACTTTGCGGTTTTATTTGTAAACCTATATATGGCGACATAGTGGCATGGGACGCTCATGTCGCCTAGGATTGATACTCATGATTGGAAGTTGTTTTATACACTATGCTTTTATAATAGTATCAAATGATATGTTTTAAACGTATCAAGCATTCTTTGGCTGTTATAAGGGAAAACCCTATCCCCCGGCTTGCGTTGCATTTTGTGATAGGACCTGGGTCTTATAACAGCTTCATTTTTCTTTATTTAGCATTGCGCTGTTTGTTTTATGCACTGGTATTCTTGGGAGGAAACCTGTTCCGTGTTATACGGCGTGGTCCCTTGATTTACCTTACTTTAAAAATAAAGATTAATAACTGCTTTAGTTTGACACGGGCAGCTAGTAGTTTTGGTTTTGCAGATTTATATTCACAGGATCCTGGTTTACAGCTGGAACGATATCCGGAAAGCTTTGTATCCGTATATCTCTTCTAGTTGTGTATTGTATTATTTTTCGCTGCGATGTATTTAAATGTAATTTAAATCTCTGATATTTCTGTGTAATATTCATTTATACTCTGTATATTCTTGTAATCTGATGCATTGTTGTAATATACAATGAAATGTTCTTTTGTATGCGTTCTGTTGTGGCTTGTTCTCGAACTATCCGACGCTTTCCTTTACAGGGAAGTTACGGGTCTTCACATCAGACCCCCCCGTCTTCTCTCTCCCCGACTTCAGAAACCGACAGCGGAAACCCTCAGCACCTTCTCTCCTCTTTTTCTCCTCCGTCCCTTAATCGAATCCAGCGCCACCACCACCATTTCAAAGCTCTTGATCCCCTCTTTAAATCCATACCCGAAGCACCCACCATCGTCACGTCCTTCGCCTGAATCACCTCTTCAAAGTCACAGTCTGTAGACCGCCGCCGGCTGTTCATCTCGCCATCGGATGGAGCGCCGCCACCTGGCGTTTGAAGCCCGTTCCAAGCTCGACGAAGTGGTATAACCTGATCGGGACGAAGCGCAACGGATTGGGAAGGAAATCGAAACCTAGTTTCGAAGGTTTTCTGAAGTATACGGCTGAATATATATAAAAGGTTTGCAACACTTTTAATCCGTTACGAATCCATTATTGTTTGAAAAAAATAATATCTTTTCGTTCGTTAACGAAATTCGATGAAACAGGAAACATCGTGACCGTGTGGACGTCTTCTACATTTTATAAGAGACCTCATATTTTTCTGAGCCTTCTGCTATTTTTGGTGGAGTGGAACCCAATGTGAGATTTCTAATTTATAAACGATAGAGAAAACGACGATGTATAAATTATATAGTCGATGTATGAGTTATATAAGCGTTGTACACCTCATGTATAAGCGTTGTATAAGTTGTATGTTCAATGTATAAGTTATATATGCGTTGTAAAAATTATATGTGTGTTGAAATAGAAGTGTATTGCTATATATATATATATATATATATATATATATACGCCCCTCGTCCACAAACCATGGACGATATTTATTGGTTGTGATTGGTGTGAAAATTGATTGACAGCGAATGGTTGTTTGGGATTGTTTGTGGTTGATATTGATTGATTGTGGTTGAAAAATACCCGTTTGTGGTTGAGAAATATTTGGTTGAATCCACATAGGATTAGTTTGTGGAAATGAAATAAATATATACATGCCGCCTGCATGCGAACTAGATGCATGATCCCCATTGTCAATAACCGCGAGGTTTTAAGGTAGAGCGAGGAGCCGTACTAGGGACGGTCTCGGTTTTAACTACCCTGCCGTTATGCTGCCGAAATTTAGAATAATATTCATGTGTTTGAATTATTTTCATTTGCTGAAACTATATTTATTCGTTGAATAGAAAACCTTTATGTGTTGAATCGATATTCATTCGTTGATTAGAAATTCATGTGTTGAATGGTATTTGTGTTTTAAATATCAAAATCACAGTTTTATATATATATATATAAACTATAGAAAACCTTCATGTGTTGAATCGGTATTCATTCGTTGAATTGAAATTCATGTGTTGAATGGTATTCATATTTTGAAAGAAATTGTTTTATAATAAAATCCCATGTTTAACAACAATATGAAAAGTATAAAATAATAGTGTTTTGAAATGAATTGTTTTACAATAAAAATCACATTTTTGTTATATGCATGAATTGTAAAAAATAGTGAAGTGTTGAAATAGAAGACAGTTAGATAAAAATATCATTTTTATCAAATGTATGAAAAGGATATAGCTTAGAAATCAAAGAATCGATATATATATATATAGAATTAAAATATATCGAATAATGATGCTGCAGTTCGTATTTTGAAACCGTGAGTTCAAACGATTATACCGGGAGATCCGACCATCGGATTTTCCTGAAATCGCAACAGTTGGGTTCGCCTTGGGAAAATCTTTCCAACGGCACAAACTTTGTAAAAATCCAACAGTTGGATTGTCTAGAATGTTTAATTCAAATCTGCAGAAAAACAGCGCCAGAAACGATTATATTTATTTATATATATAAATATAATTATATTTAATCGAATAACGACGCTGCAGTTCGTATTTTGAAATCGAAACTTAAAACGATTGTACCGGGAGATCCGACCGTCGGATTTTCCCGAAATTGGAACCGTTGGATTCGTTTCGAAAAGACCTTTCTAATGATGTAAATTGTGTGAAGATCCAACGGTTAGATTTTCAGATATGTGTAAATCAAATCTGAAGAAAAATAGCGCCACAGTCGCGTTATGGCCCGAAGCGTCGTTTTGAATAAATTGGTTATTTAAAAATAAATGAAAATAGCGATAAATCATTAGAAAATATCATAAACGATATGGAATGGAAATAAACTGAATTTGCTCGATTTATGTGGTATTTGATGGTTGTATGTGTTTGGTGTGAAAATTACATTAAAGAACGAAATTGGTGTTGTCGAATGATTTAACCATTGAAATAAATTGATTTGAAATTCTAAATATACGTGAATTATTTGAAAAGGCCGAGTTAATTCTCATTTCAAATAATTGACCGACGATTGAAATTCGAAGATGAAGACGGTGGTCGAAGACCGGAGATCTTCACGTCGTTTGGATGGTAACCGAGGTCCTGATTGGGAGGCATCCCGAAATATGGATAATGAGTGGTGATCGTCCAGACGTACGTGGTGATCGATGAGTTTGCGAGGTATTTAGTGCCTCCGGTTTCGTTCAGACCCAGGACGGACTTGTAAATGGACTGTGTGTCTGACATTGGATTTTATTCTGTGTTGATTGATCTCTATTAAATATACATCTGTTTGGCGGCGGAGAATTTATTCTTTTGCTTAATGCCCTTCTCTGAAAAGTACGAGCTCAGAGATGTATATCGATGGACATCAGTCGCATGGCATGAATTGCCTGTGTGGCATGCTAAGATGTAGTGATCAGGACTTCTGTTGAAAAGCAAAGTCTTGTGGTGATGATCAAAGCACCGCCGGTGTGGCGTAGCATTGTGTATAATGAAAAATCGCGAGCCTCACACCCCGGTATGAACTAGAAACGGGAGAGGACATCAGGGAGGGCCTGCGTTTCTTCCTAGCTAGGGTGGTGTCAGTGACCTACCAGCCCTGACATTTATATACTTTTCACCTGTGTGGTTGTTGCTGTTGCGAGGCGCCTCGGTTTGATTGGACGATCCGGGTCCGATGGAGTCATTCGTTGGCTCGTTTACGCCCCAAAGGGCAGAGAGACGTAGTGTTCAGGCATAATAATCCACATCGGTGGACCGGCCCTGACGATCCAAGGCTTGCCTGCGCGCTTGCCTGAGACTCGGGCTAGGCAGTCTCAAATTCGGTAAGGACTATCTTTTGCCTTGGTTCATGACGGAAATCCAATTTCCAATACGTGACTGTGCAGTTTCGATTGTATATATATATATATATATATATATATATATATATATATATATATATATATATATATATATGGCGATATAGTGGCATGGGACGCTCATGTCGTCTATGATTGATAGTTATGATTTGAAATTGTTTTCAAAAAATATAAACACTAGCAATAATATCAAATGCCTTTGTTTTATTCGTATCAAGCATATTTTGGCCGTTATAAGAAAAACTCTATCCTCCGGTTTGCGTTGCATTGTGTGATGGGAACTGAGTCTTATAACGGCTTCATTTTTATAAAAAGCATAGCGTTGCTTCAAAGAATGATTTGTTTTAAAGCACTGGCAGTCCAATGGAGAAAACCCGTTCCACGAAAGTGGCGTGGTCCTGTGATTATCCGATTATATATGTGTTGAGTGGACTTCTCATACCAGTCCCACGACCGACTCGTAGTTTGTTTCACTTTCAAACTCGGATGCCCCTTTTTCTACACGGGCAGCCTTGTTTTCAGGTTTAGCTGGTTCTTTCTGGATAGCCGGAGCTGAAGATGGATTCTATCATTTATCTCTTTTTATGTTGTTCAGCTCCTATTGTACATATTTTGTTTCTTTTCCACTGTAGACTTTTATGTATAGCTGAACTGTATTTGTACTAAGTAAGATCCTGTATACTGTGTAACTCTGATGATTACGTTTATCCAGTATATTCTATTGTTCATTATCTGGTGTATTTATTTAATTCTGTTCTGTTGTTATCTGTTTCTGTGTTATATTCCAAAGATAACCCTTGTCTCCGTCAGTACGGGGTTTGGGGTCGACTCACAGTGTATGGATCGACTTGCTTCTTTCTTGTGATGGATCGGCCCACTTCTTTCGGGTAATGGGTCGGTCTACTGGATGGGTTGGATGACTTGTAACACCCCGTACTTTCTGTGAACATATAAGTAATAAATCAGAGAATAATTAATTTTTAAATAAGAATCAAGTGAAACGGGTTGTGCTATTGCGTTCGTCTCGAAATTCTGCTTGAAAACGAGTCCGAGTTTGCGAGAATTGGTATCCGTATCACCAAGTTATGGCCCTCCAAAGTTTCAGGAATTTTCAGAGTTCAAAACAGCTCGAATTCGAATTCAAATTTCGAATTCAAAACCCAGAACAGACTGGGCGGGAAATTTCCCGCCCCGTACCCAGGTCGACTCGGGAGTCGACTGGGCAGTCAACCCCCCCCCCCGACCAGGTCGACTGGGTAGTCGACCTGGTCCCCGAACCTGGTTTTGGGCCTGGGTGGATTCTTATGTATCTGGTCTCGTTTTCTGCCTAGATTCGTCTGCCTAAACCTATTTAAACAACCCCAAACCTAGACTTCTCTACACACAATTCTACTCTGCTTCTACTCTGCCTCTGTTCTGAATAAAAATAAAAATGGCATCGCTACTCTGTTGGAATCAAAACTGGAAGTTAATCAACATCAACCTAAGCAACTCAATTCAAGCTTGAAACTTCAACAACGGTTAAAGAAGATCAACTAACTTAACTACAACTATCTTTCTTTTAGAATCCAATCAAGGCAAGTAAAGTTTTTTTTCCGATATAAACTTTAATCATAATTGTGACATGATTGTAAATCTGAATTTGAGATTGTGTATGTTCTGTTCTGATCTATTTTATTCTGTATCTCTTCTTCTTTCTGTTCTATAGCCAGGCTACTACGAGCCTGCACCAATCTCCTAAGAGATTAATGCACGAACGCTAAAATGTTTGGGACAAATAATGAATGTGGCATAATTGGACATGGCTGATCTGTGACTGATTTAAGAAAAAGGATATAGGTTGTAAACTAGATTTCGTTCTATGCATATTCTGTGAATTGGAAGAAGAGGAACCATGGTATGTTAACATGTGACTTAAGACATTGGACATAACGCATATTTTGAATTAAGATCTGTTATAACTAGATTGTTGGGCATATTGTTTACATAACAATTCATGATTTGAAAGAGAATATGACTTAGGTGTAAAGATCTATATTAAGATTTGATAACTATCAAATGTGAATAACACCTAGGAAGGATATTTTTGAATATATGACATGCATTGAAATCGATGGCTACATTTGGTATAATTTATATGTGAATCTTTTGTACTAGGCAAGTTGAACTAAATTGGGACATGTAAATTATGACCATAATCTGTGATATGTAAATTCAATGCAAACGTGGGGTATTTGATCATAGTGTGAATCATGACAACTATTTAGGCATGCAAACTTAGGCCAAATTTATAATTAGGCAAAATATGTTTGTGAGACTTTAGCGAATGATTAAATTTATTATGTTTACCTAATTTGCTAGTTCTGCTATATTTTCCTAATCTGCTAGTTCTGTTATATTGCCTAATCTGCTAGTTCTGTTATATTGCTTAATCTACTAGTTTTGCTCTACTGCCTAGTCTGCTAGATCTGTTCATCTGCCAAATCTGTCATCTGCTAAGTCTGCTGAAAATGCCAAATCTGTTATATGCTAAATATGCTAAACTAAATCTGTAGAGATGCCTAAACTGCTAAATCTGTTGAGATGCGTAATCTGTTATCTGCTAAATCTGCTAGTTTGCTTAATCTACTAAATCCGTTAAGTCGCCTAATCTGCAAAATCTGTTATCTGATAAATCTGATGAGTTGATATAATTAGTCTGTTATTGACATAATCTGAATTGGCTATAGTTATGAATAATTGACATGTACATTAGACGTGGGCATAAATGGTAAATTATCAATTAATTGGCCGCAAAGATGAACATGGCTAACTCAAGGTTAGAATGAGTTTGCGGTGTAATCCTGCCCGGAACCGCCCGGCACATCCAGTGGCCGCAAACAATAGGTTCTAATGTGAGAAGTTAGTCATAATATGCTTAGACACGAGTTTAGGTCGGGCTTGTGGAAGAAGCCTGCCCGGAACCGCCCGACGCATCCAGCGGCCACAAGCTAGCGACCTAATGTGAGAGGTCTGTGCATTAATAATTAATTAATGCAAATCTGAGATAAAAATGATGTCCAAAACGTGTTGGGTGGATAGGGTTAAACAAACTGGACTAATATATATAATAAACCCGTTCATGAATCTGTAGGCCCAATACAAAGACAAATCTGAAATTCTGTTAAATCTGTACATATGATCCGTTAGTCTGAAAACTTGTTGATTTGATTTTCTGATCCGTGAACTAGTAAATCTGATCTCTGTATGTCTGAACTTGTAAATAAGTTAATCTGAAATCTGTTTGTCTGGGGACACAAGGTAAGGAGGCAATTTACTTGTGTCATTTGTTGTTTGGGACCCATATTAGTCAGTAACCCTTTCTCGTATCAAATCTTTGACCCAACAGTAGGTAGTGTCCGGGCACGCTTACTGAACGAATTAGAAGCGGTTCATTCTGATAATGGCGAGGGGTGTTGATGGTGCGTTCCAACCGGGTCATGTGCGTGCATGGATCCCGGTCTGCCTCTGAGGATGTAAGACGCCGTGACATCTGTAAATATGTCTGTGTCATTCAAAGGTTGCCACTTTAGGGAATGATACACCCTTCGGTGGGGCTGGCACAGGGTATTTATGTATTAGGGAGCCGATCGCTTGGGGTAGGGTTTTAGGGTACACTTAGTTCTGTATGTTTCTATTGGTACCGTCTGTTTCTGTTGGGTGGTAACACCTGTCAGTTTCTGCGTGGTACCATCTATTGGGGTGGTAAAGGCTCATTGATAGTGTACACTTAATTCTACATTCTGTTTCCGTAGGGATTAATCTGTTTTTGCTTCTTCCTGTTTCTGTTCGAGTGGTAAAGGCCCATTACTAGCACTCTCTTCTATGGAAATTATTCTGTACCCGTTTCTGTTTCAGTTTAGACATTAGGGTGAAACCTAATTCTGTTATACTAATATTAGTGCAGAGAAGTGTAAAGAAATAGCTTATGTCATTCTGTTCTTCTGTAATATCCGCTACACCTGTTACTGTTATCTCTTATCCAGTTTTATTTTCATGTCATGTTATTATTATCTGTTCATAACTGAAAATCACTAGACTTGCCAGACTTTTTGTCTGACCCTTGTTGTTTCGCCTCCTTTCTTCCCCCCAAGTTTTGTAGAAGGGAGTACTCTAGCTTGATCCAGATTTCTTCCGCTTGAAGTGCTTAAAGTATGGCTTGTCTTCTTCTGTGGGGATTATGATTTTAAACTATGCATTCTGAAGGCTTTTGTACAAGACTGATATTTTTTACTTGAATTCTGATATTGTGATTTGAAAGGATGTAACCAAGCTTATTTCGGTTTCTATTGTAATAAAGTTATAAATTTTTCAAGTACTGTTTTATCTGTCTTGTAAGTTTCTATTCTGTTTACTAAAATGCTCCACCAAAGTTAAGGCATTCCCTTTGTGAGTGTCCTTAACGGAGGTGGGGTGTTACACTTGGTATCAAAGCTGAAGGTTACCAGATTGAGTAAAGTTTTTGAAAACTATTTTCAAAAAGGTTTTGAAAGGAAGTATTTTCAAAAATAAAGCTTATTTTGAAAAACATGATCCCGAAGATCTATATATCTTTCCTTCAGTCCTTTTTGTATTGAATCTTTCCTTTTTCGTTTCAGCATGTCTGAAGCATCTGAGATACCAGAGGGTGTTCATGTACTTGGTTGGTTTCGTCAATAGCTTGAGGCTAGGACCGCCGCCGCAGGTCCAGCAAATGATCCACCTCCTCCACCCCCTCTTCGTGCAATTTCTTTCTCAAAGATCTATAGAGATTTTAGGGCCATGGTTGGAAAGGATTTCAAGGGAACTGAATCATTCGTAGAAGTGAAGAACTGGCTCAAAGAAACTGAGGATCTATTCGTTATCTTCGAGGTGGACGATAGGCAGAAGGTACAGTTGGCGGTATGGCTGCTCAAAGACGAAGCTTCCTATTGGTGGGAAGTCACTAACGCCGAGAGGCCAGTTGAAACATGGATGGATTTCAGAACAAGGTTTGAGACAAATTTCCTCTTGCAAGCTGAACGAAGTCTACAACTGGAAAAGTTCTTATCTCTTAAGCAAGGAAGTATGACGGTCAAGGATTACGTCAACCAGTTCAACCAACTGGCTAGATTCGGATTGGATGTAGTCAACACTCAGGATAAAAAGGCTCTCCGCTTTGTTAAAGGATTGAACGAGCAACTGCACAGCCTAGCCATGACTCATGTACCCATGGGAGAGACTTACGAGAAATTGGTGGACATGGCACTAATGCACGAGGAAGACAAGGGCCCGAAAGAGACAAAGAAGGAAGATCCACAGAATAAGAAAGCATGGCCCAAAAAGGAAACACAAAAGAAGGATGAGAAGTCTGAAGATAAGAAGGGGGAAAATTGCTTTACTTGTGGAAGCTCGACTCATCTGAACAAGGATTGCAGAAAAAGGAAGGGCACTTGCTTCAACTATGGTGAGATGGGACACTTCACTAGGGACTGCCCGAAGAAACGAGGGCAAGGGCAGAGGGAAGAACCCACTTCTGGAGGACATGCGAATGCTCAAGGGACTGGTAGATAGGGTAGAAATAAGAAAATTTAAGTAGAAGGTTTATTTTTCTTATTTGATTGTTAAGTTAAAACTCTTTCTGATTCTGCAATTTTGATTTTGTAATCGATACTCTGCACTTTAATACTAGTATTGTTTCTGATTCCGCTGTAGACCCAAATCCATAAGGGTTATGACTCATCTGTTTGTGAGAGATTGGGGTTTGACAGATATCTGTGTTAGGCGTCAAGTAGGACGCATACATTCTGGGTTTTATCAATCTTAGTTCATTAACCTGATCTGTACCAGTAATCTGTAAATATCTGAATACTTCCGATAAGGTTAAGATTTCCAGTTTTGACATTATCTAAAGAGGGTAATCCTCTGGGTATCAATTTGATGTTGGTTTCGGTCTTCGGGGCCGATACTTAGGACCCATGTCTAATGGGAACCAAGTTTTTGTTTTATTTGTACTCGCTTCCATCATTCGACTTTATCCTATCGATCGAATCTTCGGACTTTAGGTAGAAACTAATGGGTGTAAACATGTGTTTGATACATGTTATGTTTGATGGTTGCAAGTGGATGTAAGTGGTTGCACGTGGATGCATATACACACACTAGGCACTAGATCGGCTCGAAAACACTCTCATACTTCATATGGATGTGTGAGCATTTTAAATTTTTGTGGATGCAAAATGATTGACTAAGCACATGGATGTTGCATATGACTGAATGGTTTGCACTCATATAGAAATGATATGTATCAAATAGGAAAATTTGCATACATGTTGGACTCATGGCACTGGCATAATTCGCATTAAGGAGGTCAACTGAATCAGTGGACCGCCTGATCTTTGCATTAGATAAGGAACATATACACACACTTTTGCTTATGTTCATACAACATTAGAAGTTTCTAAGGACAATGGATGCCAATGATTGATGATTGAGTATATGGATGTTGGATGGGAGGACACATTCTTCTTAACTTGAGGATTTCGGGTACGAAATCCTTTAAGGAGGTGAGAATGTAACACCCCGTACTTTCTGTGAACGTATAAGTAATAAATCAGAGAATAATTAATTTTTAAATAAGAATCAAGGGAAATGGGTTGCGCCATTGCGTTCGTCTCGGAATTCTGCTAGAAAACGAGTCCGAGTTTGCGAGAATCGGAGTCCGTATGACCAAGTTATGGCCCTCCAAAGTTTCAGGAATTTTCAGAGTTCAAAACAGCTCGAATTCAAATTTCGAATTCAAAACCCAGAACAGACGGGGCGGGAAATTTCCCGCACAGTACCCAGGTCGACTGGGCAGTCGACCCCTCCCCCCCCCCCCACCAGGTCGATTGGGCAGTCGACCTGGTCCCCTTACCTGGTTTTAGGCCTGGGTGCATTCTTAAGTATCTGGTCTCGTTTTCTGCCTAGATTCGTCTGCCTAAAATTATTTAAACAACCCAACACCTAGCCTTCTATACACATAATTCTATTCTGCTTCTACTTTGCCTCTGTTCTAAATAAAAATAAAAATGGCATCACTATCTGCTGGTATCAAAACTAGAAGCTAATCAACATCAACCTAAGCAACTCAATTCAAGATTGAAACTTCAACAACGGTTAAAGAAGATCAACTAACGTCGCTACAACTATCTTTCTTTTAGAATCCAATGAAGGCAAGTACAATTATTTTCCGACATAAACTTTAATCATAATTGTGACATTATTGTAAATCTGAATTTGAGATTGTGTATGTTCTGTTCTGATCTAATTTATTCTGTATTTCTTCTTCTTTCTGTTCTATAGCTAGGCTACTACGAGCCTGCGCCAATCTCCTAAGAGATTAACGCACGAATGCTAAAATGTTTGGGAAAATAATGAATGTGGCATAATTGGACATGGCTAATCTGTGACTGATTTAAGAAAAAGGACATAGGTTGTAAACTAGATTTAGATCTATGCATATTCTGTGAATTGGAAGAAGAGGAACCATGGTATGTTAACATGTGACTTGAGACATTGGACATAACGCATATTTTGAATTAAGATCTGTTATAACTAGATTGTTGGGCATATTGTTTATATGACAATTCATGATTTGAAAGAGAATATGACTTAGGTGTGAAGATCTATATTAAGATTTGATAACTATCAAATGTGAATAACACCTAAGTAGGAGATTTTTGAATATATGACATGCATTGAAATCGACGGCTATATTTGGTATAATTTATATGTGAATCTTTTGTACTAGGCAAGTTGAACTAAATTGGGACATGTAAATTATGACCATAATCTGTGATATGTAAATTCAATGCAAATGTGGGGTATATGATCATAGTGTGAATCATGACAACTATTTAGGCATGCAAACTTAAGCCAAATTTATTATTAGGCAAGATATGTTTGTGAAACTTTAAGGAATGATTAAATCTGTTATATTTGCCTAATTTGCTAGTTCTGCTATATTTGCCTAATCTGCTAGTTCTGTTAAATTGTCTAATCTGCTAGTTCTGTTATTTTGCTTAATCTGCTAGTTCTGCTCTACTGACTAGTCTGCTAGATCTGTTCATCTGCCAAATCTGTCATCTGCTAAGTCTGCTGAAAATGCCAAATCTGTTATATGCTCAATCTGCTAAACTAAATCTGTTGAGATGCCTAAACTGCTAAATCTGTTGAGATGCCTAATCTGTTATCGGCTAAATCTGCTAGTTTGCTTAATCTGCTAAATCCGTTAAGTCGTCTAATCTGCAAAATCTGTTATCTGCTATATCTGTTGAGTTGATATAATTAGTCTGTTATTGACATAATCTGAATTGGCTACAGTTATGAATAATTGACATGTATATTAGGCGTGGGCATAAATGGTAAATTATTAATTAATTGGCCGCAAAGTTGAACATGGCTAACTCGAGGTTAGAATGAGTTTGTGGCGTAATCCTGCCCGGAACCGCCCGGCACATCCAGTGGTCGCAAACAATAGGTACTAACGTGAGAAGTTAGTCATAATATGCTTAGACACGAGGTTAGGTCTGACTTGTGGCAGAAGTCTGCGCGGAACCGCCCGACCCATCCAGCGGCCACAAGCTAGCGACCTAATGTGAGAGGTCTGTGCATTAATAATTAATTAATGCAAATCTGAGATAAAAATGATGTCCAAAACGTGTTGGGTGGATAGGGTTAAACCAACTGGACTAATATATATATATATAGTAAACCCGTTCATGAATCTGTAGGCCCAATACAAAGTTAGACAAATCTGAAATTCTGTTAAATCTGTACATCTGATCCGTTAGTCTGAAAACTTGTTGATTTGATTTTCTGATCTGTGAAGTAGTAAATCTGATCTCTGTATGTCTGAACTTGTAAATAAGTTAGTCTGAAATCTGTTTGTCTGGGGACACAAGGTTAGGAGGGAATTTACTTGTGTCATCTGTTGTTTGGGACCCATATTAGTCAGTAACCCTTTCTGGTATCAAAACTTTGACCCAACAGTAGGTAGGGTCCGGGCACGCTTACTGAACTAATTATAAGCGGTTCATTCAAATAATGGCGCGGGGTGTTGATGGTGCGTTCCAATCGGGTCATGTGCGTGCATGGATCCTGGTCTGCCTCTGAGGATGTAAGACGCCATGACATCTGTAAATAGGTCTGTCCTAATTGGTTGTCACTTTAGGGAGTGATACACCCTACTGTGGGGCCGAAACAGGGTATTTATGTATTAGGGAGCCGATTGCTTGCGGTAGGGTTTTAGGGTACACTTAGTTCTGTCTATTTCTGTTGGTACCGTCTGTTTCTGATGGGTGGTAACACCTATCTGTTTCTGCGTGGTACCATCTGTTGGGGTGGTAAAGACCCATTACTAGTGTACACCTAATTCTACATTCTGTTTCCGTAGGGATTAATCTGTTTCTGCTTCTGCTTGTTTCTGTTCGGGTGGTAAAGGCCCATTACTAGCACTCTCTTCTGTGGAAATTATTCTGTACCCGTTTCTGTTTCAGTTTAGACATTAGGGTGACACCTAATTCTGTTATACTAATATTAGTGCAGAGAAGTGTAAAGAGATAGCTTATGTCATTCTGTTCTTCTGTAATATCCGCTACACCTGTTACTGTTATCTCTCATCCAGATTTATTTTCATGTCATGTTATTATTATCTGTTCATAACTGAAAATCTCTGGACTTGCTAGACTTTTTGTCTGACCCTTGTTGTTTCGCTTCCTTTCTTCCGTTCCCCCCAAGGTTTTGTAGAAGGGAGTACTCTAGCTTGATCCAGATTTCTTCCGCTTGAAATGCTTAAAGTATGGCTTGTCTTCTTTTGTGGGGATTATGATTTTAAACTATGCATTCTGAAGGCTTTTGTACAAGACTAATATTTTGTACTTGAATTCTGATATTGTGATTTTAAAGGATGTAACCAAACTTATTTCGGTTTCTGTTGTAATAAAGTTATAAATTTTTCAAGTACTGTTTTATCTGTCTTGTAAGTTTCTGTTCTGTTTACTAAAATGCTCCACGAAAGTTAAGGCATTCCCTTTCTGAGTGACCTTAACGGAGGTGGGGTGTTACATGACTGATCCATGATGATGGGTCGACATGACCGATCCGTAGTGGATATGCATGTACTAAGGGTTACGACAGCGCTTTAAAAAGCTTTGGTTGATGGCATAAACGTTGTGGGTTGTTTCCGTAGTGAATGAATGAACGTTATGGATTGATGTTGAACCTTATATTGTTGTTTTTTGGTTCAGTGATATGGTGACTTCAATGTATATACAGGTGGGAATGTTTGAACTGATGTAATGTGTTCGTTGATCAGTGTAAAGCAACGAATGTGAAGACAACTCAAGGGTGTTGAGTTGTGGACATTGGCTACTTGAGCGGGACTTGAGTTTGTGAATGGTCATCGAGGTTAATGGCCAGAAATGTGAAGGCTGAGAGATTATCGTTGTCGTAAGTTCTAGCAGACAAAAAGCTGGGATAGTTTAATTATTTAATAAAATAAACATATTAGTTTTCATTGGACCTACTAAGATTGTTTTAAATAATCTTTAATTATTTAATTTAAAAGGTTAGATTTGTTTATATATATTTATTTGAAAACATCAAATTAGAAAATTCTTCTTATCAATCAAACGTGAAAATTACATGCTTGAATATAGGTTTTCATAACTCAAAGGATATTTTACTCTAACACTCATTTGAACACCAACTATTACTATCTATCGGATAGTAGTGAAATCGCTCAAGTTAGGGTATTTTAATTACCTCTCAGACCTTGAGTGTAAATCGATCTCATCATCAAGATTAGTAGAAGTTCCATTTCCAAATATTCAACAAACCAGAATTCATAAATCCATTTGATTTCCAAATTTCATATCATTTTTAGAATAATGTTATTTTTTGGAAACATTTATCTAGTTAATGTAACACACCATGTCCGTTAATGTCGCTCACAAAGAGAATGCATTAACTTCCATGAAGAATTATAAGTAAACAGAACAGAATATTACAAGACAGATACATAAAGTAGTACCGGGAAAATTTATAACTTTATTACAGCAGAAACAGAAGTAGGTTTGGTTACATCTTTCAAAACCACAATATCAGAATTCGAGTACATAAATATTAGTCTTGTTCAAAAGCCTTTAGAGTACGTAATTTTAAAGCCATAATCCCCAACAGAAAATGCCATAAATAGGCAGAATCAAAGCCGAGCAATACTTCAAGCACTCTAGCACTTCAAGCAAAGAGAAATCAAAGTCAATCTCTTACGTTCCCAACCTGAGTACCGGGGGGGATGGAAGAAAAGAAGCGAAACAAACTAGGTCAGACATACGTCTGGTGAGTTCAGTGACTTACTGCATATAAACTGATAACATTATCATGACATGTAAATAAAACTGGATGAGAGATAGCCGTAAGAGGAGTAGTAAGTTAACAGAAGAAACAAAATGATATAGGCTAAGCTAAGCTCCTTACTTAGTTTTCACTTCTCTGCACTAATACTAGTATAACAGAATTAGCTGTTTTCCTATTGTCTAAACAGAAAACAGAATGATCTCTTCAGAAACATGATGCTAGAAATTGGCCTTTACCACCCGAACAGAGACAAATGGTACATAACACTACAACAAAATGACCCTATTACAACGGTGGAACACCGTTGTAATATACATTTTACAACGGTGGACAAACCGTCGTGTATTAAGAAGTTGTAATAGACTAATATCTTTTACAACTTTTTTGCATTGTTGCACCACCATTGTAATATGTATATTTTACAACTTTTTTCCACCATTGAAATAAACTTTATTACAACAGTTTCGCACCATTGTAATAAAACATACTACAACTGTTATGCACCGTTGTGATTGACATTTGGGTTTTTTAAAAAATAAGCATCTTTTGCAACTAAAAAGAACAATACATTAAATATAGCAATACTCCATAAACAAATCCGATATTACAGATGAACAAATCCGATATTACAGTTATTTGCAAACTAATTTATTAAAATACTCAAATATTCAGTATTACAAACAATAAGTTTTAGAAAACACCGTTGTGTTACAAACAATAATTCAAAATCTTCAACAAGCGCTACGATTTTTATAAGAATTGAAAATTTACATGATCCTTTGGCTTGTGAGACCTTCATACTCAACTTGTAATGCTTATTGAATATTAAAGTGATACAATGTAACATGAGGCTCAATACCTGCAAGTATTGAAATCTCTTATTCTAATTTACAAATTTCAAAGAGATTGGATTACTTGAAAATTCCAACCGTTAATACCATAGTTAACAAGTGCATCAATCAGATCGTTGTAGTATCGTAAACCTTTGGGATTTACAGGCCCTCTTCCATTTGCAAAAAGCATATTTATTACTATTGATTTTTGATTTTAGTGTTTACTATTTTTTTCCAGATAAAAATGAAAGCATACTTTTTACTGTCTAGATGCACATTCATACTTTTTACTGTACTCACACTGTGAGGCAAAGTGGACACATACATGGATTAATTTGTACGCTATGCCCATTCTGGCATCATAGGAATAAACAAATTATACACTATTGTGCGACCGTCGAAACAGTCTAAATACATCAGTTTTAGTCCTTACCAATTTGACAAAACACAAAATTGATTATTTACTTTTACACAACTGAATATACGCAAACATTTAAATCAATTTACAACTTAGAAATATGCAAGATTTTCCACCCACTTAGTTACTTTGTAACTTACAAAACAGTCTACAACAATACATATAATACTCAGAAAACATATAAAAATACATCGTAACAATCTTAATGACTACCAGTATTTTTGCTATATACATTTTAGTTCCTAACTGAATTCATACAAAACATCAAGTGCATATATTACTGCATCTACAGTCCGTTGTTAGTCCATTTTACAGCCGAAATGAGCATCCCTACCTGTAAACAATACCCTGGACTGTCTCGTTTGAATGAGACACCCCAGAGATTGCGTGGGCTATCAACAGGGTCAGACATAACACGTCTGGTATGAGTGTATTTCATAGTGTATGGTGTTCAGAGTGTACTGTTAATATTTTAAAGTTTAATTCGAACCATTCTAAATAAACATGTTAAGACTGCCTACATAGTGCTATAGCAAGTTAAGTGTTCACTTATAATATGCATGTACATGAAATTAACTAAACAAATGCATACCAGGACATATTCATTTACAAAATATGCATATGCATTGAAATTGCCTGAACAATGTGTATCAGGTTATCAACACAGGAAAGGTAGCTTGTGATTAACCAACATATATGCAATCACCAATAGTGTTTAGTTCATATCAGTCATATTATGAATGTATCCGAGTCATTTTATATATCATATCATTTAAACAACTTCATACTTAAATCTGAAGTCGGTCCAAGTTGCACAACAAAACATTCATGTTGAAGCCAAGCATCCAAAGCCAAACATACATTAACGACCAATCATTTCCAGTTTATCCTATATTTATACTAGTTTCATATCAAATTTATTGGTACTCTGCCCATGTATCTATATGTACCAAATCAATAGGTCACCATTTCACCAGCCGTAACATGAATACTGTCAAACACTTATATTAGTTTCTAATGATCAGTCAACCTATTTCTTATATGTGATATTCTGTCATACATATATATACATTTCAATGCACATATATACGTCCACTTGGTTACAAAGTCATCTTGCAGATCATTTCTAAAATATACATTATCATGCATATATACATATAGGTTTTCGTTTAGTCTACATCTGGTCTTTCTAATGTATATATGTATATGCACATTCCTGCATATATTCTTACGTATTTGATTCCAGAACCCCATGTGTATTAACATTAGTTGACATAAGAATACCCCAGATGAGCCACCAAAACCAGGCATCCAATATGAACACACATCACCAATATTTGCACATTATTCAATGGATCCCATAAACCATGAATAAAAATATAATTCAAACATATACCAAATTATATCTCACTAGTAAGCATGCAAATCAAAATTATAACACAGCAGTAACCAATCCTTTTAATTTAATCCGGCCTATCATAATGTTCAGGTAAATATGGGATTTCAAGACATTATCCACAGTAGCCCCATTTTGAAAATTTTGCTGGACTTATGGTATCGTTTTTATTGAATATTTACTTCACTAATGTTCATCAGATTCGTAAGTGGGGTATGTTCTAATCAGGTTTATTATGGGACATGTAAACCCTATGCCGCAACAGTATTATTATGCAGATCAATAAACATGTTATCCAAACCAAAATAGCATTCATCCACGGAAATCACCCAAAAGCAACACATAAATCACATAACCAATATATATTTACTTAGGATAATCGTGCAATGAAACGAATAGGTGAAAATAGCTGCCTATAAAAAGGACTTATTGCCGAAAAAGAGAAAATACACTCACCGACGATTTTATTCACGATTTCATACTTCTAGATCTCGATCTTGGCCTTTGAATCCCTCAGATCCGTTGCTGCATCACCACTAGAACCCGTCTCCTTCACGTATCCACCATCGCTTTGGTGCGAGATGATCAATTCCTGATTTTCCCCAATTTTGTTTCTAGGGCTTTCACCATTTTTTTAAAGTTTCCTTTTTTTTAGAACGAGAGAATGAAATGGAAACCGACGGCCTATTTTATTTTATTTACTTTGATTCACAGGACTAGGGTTTCACCATTGCCAATACCCATTTTGCCCTTAGATTTAATGTTCTCCCTTATAACACTTAAGCCCCAAATCATAACACTAAAACAAATTTTCCATGTCACATACACAATATACAAACAAATGTGTGTGTTTATTCACCATTTTAATCATAAACAAATTTCCCGTATTCATCATGTAGATATCACAAATGATTTATTTATTTATTTATTAATCATCAATTAAGCGGTTTTTATCTAATATAATAGTAATTAATAGTAATTGGTATTAATTTGTAAATTTATTATTGAATATGAATTATTCTTAAATGTTAATATTACTAATTATTAAATATAAGTTGTTATTAATATTTAATCGGTCTCTAATAGAAGAAATAGAAAAAAGAGTTACTTAAAATAAGTTTAAACAACTTTCTAATTTAAGTATTAATTATCAGAAATTAATTAGTATATATTAGTTATTACAACAGACAAAAAAGAAAAGTTGTGATATATATGTTTATTAAAACAGTGATTTTTTCACAGTTGTAAAAAACATTTATTACAACAGTGGGTTTTGCACAGTTGTAAAAAAGCATTTATTACAACTGTGCTTTTCGCATAGTTGTAAAATTAAAGTTGTAATATGGTGTTTTTGTTGTAGTAGAAACAGAATCAAGAACGAAATCAGAGACAGAAACAAAATAATCCCTATGGAAACAGAATATTAGAGTTAGGTGTACACTAGTAATGGGCCTTTACTACCCCCAACATACGGTACCACACATGAAACACCCCACCTCCGTTAGGGTCACTCTCAAAGGGAATGCCCTAATTTTGGTGGAGGTTTATAAGTATAAGTCACAGATATACAAGACAGATATAATAACTCATATTTTTGAACAGCGGAAAACAACAACTTTTATTTCATTAAAATACGTGTTACACCAACCATACCATAATTGTCTTATAATACTTCCAAAAAACATAACATCTTCATAACTGTCTTGATTAAATTATTTAAAGAAGTATAAAGAAAACATAAATAAACTGCATAAGTCCCATAATTGTTGTTCAAAGCCATAGTCCAAAACGGAAAAGATCCAAGCAATACATTCTTTCTCTTCAAGCTGGATGTGAAAGTTGGTCAAGCTGCGGTATTCCCTCCCTGTGGACCTGGGGGGGTGGGGGGGAACGGAAGAAAAGAAGACGAAAGAAAAGTAGAGTCAGACATAAAGCCTGAGTAAGTCTAGGACTATTCAGTCTATGAATAAAGAACTGGGTATGATAAGTATAAACTAGAAATGAGAAAGCACAATAAACTTAGTTAAGTTGTCTAGGGTCGAATATACTATCGTACCCCATATTAATCTCTATACCCATATAAACTAGTTCCCAATAGGCACCTCATAATCAGGGTGAAGTGATCCATTTTATGATGATCGGCTCCTACTCGCATAGTTACATGTGTCTTACGGCCCCCGATGTTGTAGTTACCTATGGTGGTCCCACCATGGGGTGTATCAAGTCCCATGGTGCCGGCCCGACACAATCCTAGAATGCACAGGTATGCTACTGGTGCCCAGTGCCTTATTTTTCTGCGCCGGAGTGTGAGCACGCCCACACCCCGTTAGAACCTACACTGCTGCACCACCGCCGTCAATCTGACCGCTTACAATCAGCCCAGTAATCGTGCCCCACCCTGCCTAGTTTTAGGGTATCATGATACCTTGTAGGGTTACTGCTGAAAAGGGCCCCCGCTACTAGGTTTTCTATTTTTAGCCAACATGCTAAGTTGGTTAAGTGTTTTATAAACCTAAACCCCAATCAGTCTGTTTAGTTTAGCATGGTCTATTTTGATTAAGTATTAATATAATTTACTTAATCCTATCAATCCTGACTCAGCCTTAATTGTTTTATTAAAGACTTGACCTCTCACATTAGACAGGTCTTGTTGTGGCTGCCTGTTGCCGGTTGGGTCCGGGCAGTCTTACGCCAGAACTTAGTCTAACCTCGGGTCCTTATTGGGCTCCGTGTTTAACCACCCACATTGGATAGGTATTGTTGTGACTACTGGACAGCCGGGCGGTTCCGGGCAGGTTTACATCACAACTCAATCCAACCTCGGGTTAAACACATCGTATTTTCTACATTTACATATTTTGTCTCTTTTCTTTTTATATGTAAATATTTGCGGCCCATTATTCAAATTCATCTTTATTGATTAAAATTTATTTATGCCACTTAATTGCTTTTCACGGTTGTTGGCATGCGTTAAACATGCCAACACATATGTTCTATATTTTAGCCCAAACGTCATTACCCCCGTTTCATACGTTCGCTCCAATGTAAGGTGTGTTGGGTTTAATACTTAAACCCAATTTAGCCAAATGTAAAGGGGAGGCTTATAACATGGTGTTTATAAGGTAACATGAAAAAGGGGAGAGTGAACGCATGAACTTGCAACGAACGATTAATTAACATAAAGTAGGCACATGTGAACTTGCAATTGTAACATCATATAATCATGGCATAACATGAATCATTTTATTCATATAATCATGGCATAAACAATACTTAAACATGAGTCATTCTATCCATATAATTATGGTATAAACAATACTTAAACATGAATCATTCTATTCAAATGATTATGGCATAGACAATACTTAAACATGAATCATTCTATTCATATGATTATGGCATAAACAATACTTAAACATGAATCATTTATTCATATGATTATGGCATAAACAATACTTAAACATGAATCATTCTATTCATACGATTATGGCACAAACAATGCTTAAACATACCTAAACTTAAATCATGGTTTTTACTCTATCTATGTAAACTTGCAAGTGGAATATAATTCTAGTGTAACTTATGTGTCACATATATTATCATATGATTATGATAACAACATAAGCCTAAAAACATGTTTTTCAATTAGGCATAATAACAAACATAGTTTAGTCATGTTCATAAAATTAATACAAGTTCACAAAGATGCTTTCTTTTGCCACTATCACAAAAGCATGATTTTTATACTTGAACCATGATGCCAATTCCAACATAACTTCATATGAATCATAATACTCAAATGGATCAAATTACACTAAAGATGACCATAAAATTATATATCATGTTGGCATAACAGTAAATCATATACTTGCATGAATCTCAAATAAACTATTACAACATATAGTTGTTACTTTCAAAATGAATCATATACTTGCAATTATCAAATGGGTGTTGTAAATAATTACCACAAACATGTAGTTTTCAATATGAATCATATGCTTGCGAATATCAAATCGTATGCCACAACATTCCCAAATCGTTTAGAATCAAAACAACATACAAATATAGATTTTTGTCGCCACAATTCCATTTCGTTGTTAACTTCCAACGAAAATCACGTACTTGCAAATATCCAATCGTATACCATAATATTCCCAAATCGTTTAGAATCAAAATAACATACAAATATATATTATTATCGCCACAATTCCATTTCGCATCTTACACAAATCAACGCAATTATTTAATTCACATCAGAATAGCACTCTACTTACAACGTATAACGAATCTTCAATTCAGGAATCTGAATTCTGAATTTGGGGATGCTATACTTTTGTGTAGGCGTTGCTTTGATTTGATTAACGTTGCTTTAAGCTTTGAATTTTCTCCTAGTTGTTTCTCTATTTCTGACGGCTATCCTTAGTCTCTCCTCAGCAACATGACGGTCTCATCTCCATTTTAGTTTGTGTGAATTAGGGTTAGTCTTAGGTCCTTCTTATAGAGTTTGTGAGTTGATTTAGACTGTCGATGAAGCTTGGTTCAATAATAGCCGTTCGTTTGAAGGAGAGACCAACTAGGAGCTGACACCTAGCCATAGTGACAAGGCAAGGCTCAGAAAATCGACCAAACACAGACGTGGCCAGCTAGGACTTGACCAGACCTGACCAGCAGGTCATTTTTGACCTGGGCGCACTTGGCAGGTGCGCCAGGTCAAAAATGTACTAGCGCACTTCCCAAGTGCGCCAGTTCATTTTTGTTCTGGCGCACTTCCCAAGTGCGCCAGTGCATTCTGACCCGTTTTCTGGTTTCTCGCCCAACTTCGTTCGTCCATATCTTCTTCATACGATACCCGTTTTACGCAAACTCGGACTCTATCTCAAGCAGAATTCTGAGACGAACGCAATGGCGTATCCCGTTTCCCTTAATTCTTTGATTTGAAATTAGTTATACTTTAATTTGTGAATCTCACTGTTATAGAATACACGAGGTGTTACATTCTCCCCCACTAAAAAGGATTTCGTCCCCGAAATCTTCAAGTTAGGAAGAATGTATATCCTAACATCCAATCATCCATCTACTCATCCATCAAACACGAGCATCCATTGTCCTTAAAAGACTTCTAATGCTTTATGATCATATGCGAAGTGTGTGTGTACATGTATTTATCTAATGCAAAATCAGGCGGTCTACTGATTCAGTTGACCTCCTTAATGCAAATTATGTAAGTGCCATGAACCCATTATGTATGCAAATTCTCTTATTCATGATTCTACATGAGTGCACAATCATTCATACAAATGCAACATCCATATGACTACACATTAAAGTTCAACCATATACGAATGCAAACATATATGCATATGCAATATGAAGTGATTGAGCCGATCTAAAACCTAGATTGTGTGTGTATATGCAACCACGAGCAACCACTAGCAACCACTTGCAACCATCAATCATAACATGTCTCAAACACATGTTTACACCCAATTGTTCCTATCTAAAGGTATAGTAGAATGATAGAAGCAAGTAAAAACTTTGTGCCTATTAGGCAATGTCAAAATTGGAAATCTATGCCACATATATATTGATTAGAAGAAGAACTCTCTAAGCGTTAGCCCCGAAGACCGAAATCAACATCAGACTGACACCCGAAGAATTACTTAACCCAACCACTATATATGATTCTAGGAAACTAAGCATGATGGAATCCTTTTAGTTCACAAGGGAGTCCTTTCCTAAGACCAACCCGTATCCTATAAAACCCAAAAAGTTTCGTCAAACCAATGAACACCCTCAAGCCCCAACATGTGTTACTAACAGATGAGTCATTCTCCCTATGGGGTTTGCAACAGAAATTGGATTGAGAATGGGACCGAGAGGATATACACAAAAGATAGCATGCGAGTAAGCTCTACAGGAAGAGAGGGATCAAGGATATACTCTTAAGAAGAGATATGATGCACGAATCTAGTCTTCAATCTTCTAAGTCGCATTTCTTGAGCTTAACTCCATTATGCTTTGTCCGTCTTTAACATCACAAATTCGTAGCTTCTTAATTCTTGTTTCCAAAATATGAGATGGAACCTATTTCACTGTTGTCTCTCGTTCCTCTTCTACTTACTCTACTTCTAGTATACTCGGCTCAAACATAACGGCGTACTCATGGTTTCATGCAAGCTCTCCAAAATTCACTAGTGAATCTTAGATCTCGTTCACTTACTATTAGGTATTCCACGTAAAAGAACTATCTCTTGGAAATAAATGCAAACCATGTTGCCAAATGTACTTACTAAGGTTATTCTCCACAACTCATGCATAAGCGAAATGAACCTTCTGCCTTAGTGGCGAACACTACTAGAGCGCCCCATTCTGAAATGCTCCTTCTAATGAACCCCTTTTCTAGAAGCTCTGTAACCTGTTTACTGAGCTCTTTCCTTTCCCGTGGAGCTATGTGTCTAATGGGCAATGCAACGGGCTTTGCATTATCTACAAGATATATACGGAAGTCTATCTCCCACTTCGGAGGCAAGCCCTTCACCTCTTCGAAGACATCCGGGTATTCCCGGACCACTCTAATCGATTGCAAATTTTCAACGGAGGCATCTAGCGATTCAAGATAACTAAGCATAACCGCATACGAGGGATTACAAGAAATTTCCAAAGTGTTACCGAGCTGGGTCAGGAGCCTAACAACCCTTTTCTCACAATCAAGGATGGCCCCATACTGGATAGCCAATCCGTGCCCAAAATCAAACCATATCCCGAAAAGCCCAAAACAAAGGCACTACATTTAAATTCTACGCTTAGAATAGAAATTTTCAATCCCAAACAGATCATAGACAAATGAGCTTGGCCCCCCAATTGGGTTTGAAACAATTAAGGGGTCTTCTACCATACTAGTTTTTAGGTGCAAAGATTCTACTAAAGCAGACGAGATAAAGGAGTGTGATGCGCCAGAATCAAATAAAGTGCAAACGGGGTGATCATAAAGATAAACTACACTTTCTACAGAAGTATTTATACCTCGCTGTTGCAGAGGTGGCGCATCTAGCACATGAACCTGTGCCCCTGTGGTGGATCCATCCCTCTGCCCCTGTCCTCGTTTCTTTGGGCAGTCCTTAGCCATGTGGCCTGTCTCACCGCAAGAAAAACACCCCCCATTCATCTTGGCCTTCTTTGTCCGGCAATCTTTCACTAAGTGCCCCACTTTGCCATAGAAATTACACTTCCTCTTCTCTTTGTTGTCTTTCCCGCCCTTCTTAAAGTCTTTCTTCTTAGGCTGTAAACCCTCTTTCTTCCATTGAGAGCTTTCTGCCTTTGCCTCCTTCTTGCCCTTATCCTCTTCGTTCAGCAATACCATCTGTACCAACCATTCATATGTAGCTCCCATGGGTATATGGGTCATGGCCAAACTATGTAATGGCTCATTCAACCCTTTGACAAAACGGAGAGCCTTCTTGTGCGGGGTGTTGATTAGGTCCAGTCCGAACCTAGCCAGCTCACCGAACTGATTAACGTACTCCTTGGTTGTTTTGTTCCCTTGCTTAAGAAATAAGAAATTTTCCAACTGCAAACTCCTTTCCGTGTCTGAGAGAAATTTAGCCTCAAACCTTGCCCTAAAGTCCTCCCATGTTTCCACTGGTCTTTCTGCATTAGTGAATTCCCACTAGTAGGAAGCCTCGCCCTTTAGTAGCCACACAGCCAGTTGTACTTTCTGCCTATCTTCTACCTCAAAGATGACGAATAAGTCCTCGGTTTCTTTTAGCCAATTTCTAGCTGCCACGAAGGACTCAGTTCCATGAAAATCCTTTCCTCCCATAGCTTTAAAATCTTTACATATCTTAGCAAAAGTGTTTCCCCGTGGAGGAGGTGGAGGAAGAGGTGCTGCTGCAGCCGGGTGATTCCCTGCAGCTGGGAGAGGAGGAACGGTAGGGCCTGGCTGAGTGGCCCTTGCTTCTAAGAATCGTCTAAACCAACCAGGTATTGGTACACCTTCTGGAAAGTTAAGTTCTTCGGACATGCTGAAACAAAAAGGATAGATTCAAAACGAAGGATAAGAGATAGTACCTATGGCTTTGGGGGGACTTTGCCTTTTAAAATAAAATATTTTATCTTTTAAAAATGCTTCTTTAAATTTCCTTTTTGAAAATAAATTTTCAAAACTTTTTATCTTATCTGGTAAACCTATGCTCTGATACCAAGTGAAACACCCCACCTCCGTTAGGGTCACTCTCAAAGGGAATGCCCTAATTTTGGTGGAGGTTTATAAGTATAAGTCACAGATATACAAGACAGATATAATAACACATATTTTTGAACAGGGGAAAACAACAACTTTTATTTCATTAAAGTACGTGTTACACCAACCATACCAAAATTGTCTTACAATACTTCCAAAAAACATAACATCTTCATAACTGTCTTGATTACATTATTTAAAGAAGTATAAAGAAAACATAAATAGACTGGATAAGTCCCGTAATTGTTGTTCAAAGCCATAGTCCAAAACGGAAAAGATCCAAGCAATACATTCTTTCTCTTCAAGCTGGATGTGAAAGCTGGTCAAGCTGCGGTATTCCCTCCCAGTGGACCTGGGGGGGGGGGGGGGGGGAACGGAAGAAAAGAAGACGAATGAAAAGTAGAGTCAGACATAAAGCCTGAGTAAGTCTAGGACTATTCAGTCTGTGAATAAAGAACTGGGTATGATAAGTATAAACTAGAAATGAGAAAGCACCATAAACTTAGTTAAGTTGTCTAGGGTCGAATATACTATCGTACCCCATATTAATCTCTGTACCCATATAAACTAGTTCCCAACAGGCACCCATAATCAGGGTGAAGTGATCCATTTTATGATGATCGGCTCCTACTCGCATAGTTACATGTGTCTTACGGCCCCCGATGTTGTAGTTACCTATGTTGGTCCCACCATGGGGTGTATCAATTCCCATGGTGGCGGCCCGACACAATCCTAGAATGCACAGGTATGCTACTGGTGCCCAGTGCCTTATTTTTCTGCGCCGAAGTGTGTGCACGCCCGCACCCCATTAGAACCTACACTGCTGCACCACCGCCGTCGATTTGACCGCTTACAATTAGCCCAGTAATCGTGCCCCACCCTGCCTAGTTTCAGGGTATCATGATACCTTGAACGGTTACTGCTGAAAATGGTCCCCCGCTACTAGGTTTTCTATTTCTAGCCAACATGCTAAGTTGGTTTAGTGTTTTATAAACCTAACCCCCAATCAGTCTGTTTAGTTTAGCATGTTCTATTTTGATTAAGTATTAATATAATTTACTTAATCCTATCAATCCTGACTCCGCCTCAATTGTCTTATTAAAGCCTTGACCTCTCACATTAGACAGGTATTGTTGTGGCTGCCTGTTGCCGGTTGGGTCCCGGCAGTCTTACGCCACAACTCTATCTAACCTCGGGTCCTTATTGGGCTCCGTGTTTAACCACCCACATTGGGTAGGTATTGTTGTGACTACTAGACAGCCGGGCGATTCGGGGCAGGTTTACATCACAACTCAATCCAACCTCGGGTTAAACACATCGTATTTTCTACATTTACATATTTTGTCTCTTTTCTTTTTATATGTAAATATTTGCGGCCCATTATTCAAATTCATCTTTATTTATTAAAATTTATTTATGCCACTTAATTACTTTTCAAGGTTGTTGGCATGCGTTAAACATGCCAACACATATGTTCTATTTTTGAGCCCAAACGTCATTACCCCCGTTTTATACGTTCGCTCCAATGTAAGGTGTGTTGGGTTTAATACTTAAACCCAATTTAGCCAAATGTAAAGGGGAGGCTTATAACATGGTGTTTATAAGGTAACATGAAAAAGGGGAGTGTGAACGCATGAACTTGCAACGAACGATTAATTAACATAAAGTTGGCATATGTGAACTTGCAATTGTAACATCATATAATCATGGCATAACATGAATCATTTTATTCATATAATCATGGCATAAACAATACTTAAACATGAATCATTCTATTCACATGATTATGGTATAAACAATACTTAAACATGAATCATTCTATTCACATGATTATGGCATAGACAATACTTAAACATGAATCATTCTATTCATATGATTATGGCATAAACAATACTTAAACATGAATCATTTATTCATATGATTATGGCATAAACAATACTTAAACATGAATCATTCTATTCATATGATTATGGCATAACCAATACTTAAACATACCTAAACTTAAATCATGGTTTTTACTCTATCTATGTAAACTTGCAAGTGGAATGTAATTCTAATGTAATTCTAATGTAAATTATGTGTCACATATATTATCATATGATTATGATAACAACATAAGCCTAAAAACATGTTTTTCAATTAGGCATAATAACAAACATAGTTTAGTCATGTTCATAAAATTAATACAAGTTCACAAAGATGCTTGCTTTTGCCACTATCACAAAAGCATGATTTTTATACTTGAACCATGATGCCAATTCCAACATAACTTCATATGAATCATAATACTCAAATGGATCAAATTACACTAAAGATGACTATAAAATTATTCATCATGTTGGCATAACAGTAAATCATATACTTGCATGAATCTCAAATAAACTATTACAACATATAGTTGTTACTTTCAACATGAATCATGTACTTGCAATTATCAAATGGGTGTTCTAAATAACCACCACAAACATGTAGTTTTCAATATGAATCATATGCTTGCGAATATCAAATCGTATGCCACAACATTCCCAAATCATTTAGAATCAAAACAACATAAAAATATAGATTTTTGTCGCCACAATTCCATTTCGTTGTTAACTTCCAACGCAAATCACGTACTTGAAAATATCCAATCGTATACCATAACATTCCCAAATCGTTTAGAATCAAAATAACATACAAATATATATTATTATCGCCACAATTCCATTTCGCATCTTACACAAATCAACACAATTATTTAATTCACATCGGAATAGCACTCTACTTACAACGTATGACGAATCTTCAATTCAGGAATCTGAATTCTGAATTTGGGGATGCTATCTTTTGTTGTAGGCGTTGCTTTGATTTGATTAACGTTGCTTTAAGCTTTGAATTATCTCCTAGTTGTTTCTCTATTTCTGACGGCTATCCTTAGTCTCTCCTCAACAACATGACGGTCTCATCTTCATTTTAGTTTGTGTGAATTAGGGTTAGTCTTAGGTCCTTTTTATAGAGTTTGTGAGTTGATTTAGACCGTCGATGAAGCTTGGTTCAATAATAGCCGTTCGTTTGAAGGAGAGACCAACCAGGAGTTGACACCTAGCCCTAGTGACAAGGCAAGGCTCAGAAAATCGACCAAACACAGACTTGGCCAGCCAGGACTTGACCAGACCTGACCAGCAGGTCATTTTTGACCTGGGCGCACTTGGCAAGTGCGCCAGATCAAAAATGTACTGGCGCACTTCCTAAGTGCGCCAGTTCATTTTTGTTCTGGCGCACTTCCCAAGTGCGCCAGCGCATTCTGACCCGTTTTCTTGTTTTTCGCCCAACTTCGTTCGTCCATATCTTCTTCATACGATACCCGTTTTACGCAAAATCGGACTCTATCTCAAGCAGAATTCCAAGACGAACGCAATGGCGTATCCCGTTTCCTTTAATTCTTTGATTTGAAATTAGTTATACTTTAATTTGTGAATCTCATTGTTATAGAACACATGGGTTGTTACAACATAGAAAAAGACAGGTGTTACCACCCCAACAGAAACAGACGGTACCCCAATAGAAACAGACAGAACTAAGTGTACCCTAAATTCTACCCCAAGCAATCGGCTCTCTAATACATAAATACCCTGTGCTGGCCCCATAGAAGGGTGTATTACTCCCTAAAGTGGCAACCTATAGACACAGACCTGTTTACAGATGTCACGGTGTCTTACATCCTCAGAGCAGACAGGATCCATGCACGCACATGACCCGGTTGGAATGCGCCATCAACACACCTCGCCATTATCAGAGTGAACTTCTTACAATTAGTTCAGTAAGATTACCCAGACCCCTCTTAGTGTTGGGTCATAGTTTTGATACCAGAAAGTGTTACTGACTAATATGGGTCCCAAATAACAGATGACACAAGTAATTATCCCTTCTAACCTTGTGTCCCCAGACTAACAGATTTCAGATTAACTTGTTTATAGATTTCAGATGTTCAAAGTTTAGATTAACTAGTTTTCAGATCAGACATACAAGTTAACAGGTTTTCAGACTAATGGATCAGATGTACAGATTAACAAGTTTTCAGACTAACGGATCAGATATACAGATTAACAGACTTACAAATTGTTTTACCAAACTTTGTATTGGGCCAACAGATTCACGAAACGGGTTTTTTAGATTCATCAGTCCTGTAACACCCCGTATTTTCTGAGAATACTAAAAACAAAAATTAAAGAATAATAAATTTGAAAAAGAGGAATGAGAAAAGAATGATAGCATTGTTCTAAGTTTTGTAAGCAAAAGATTTAGTAGCTCATTTGGTTAGAACATTTGACTTGCATACAAGAGTTACAGAGTTCGCTCCCCGCCAGCGCCATATTTTTGTTTTAGGGGAATGGCTAAAAAGTGGCTTAGTGTGAACGCAGTTCAAAGAGTGGTTTAGTGTGAAAATGGTTAATTATGAAGAAGTTATTAAGCCTTGAAGTTTGTATGCATATGAGAGAAATATATATAGATATATGTATATAAATTAAATAAATAAATATGCAAAAAAGTTCAAAACAGCGAATTGGGAGGGGGAAAACAGAAACAACCCATTTTTGAGGTCGACCCGAGCCTTGCTGGCTCAACTAGGGGTTAATCCAGGGTGTTTGGCTGTCATCCCGTGGGCCGATTCGCTCAAATGCAGATTTTGCATTTGAATGGTTCTCATGATTCAGGGTTAATCTAATGGTCCTAAATAACTTCCTACACCTATATATACATCCCTAACCTAAACCTAAATCTCATATGCAATTCTCTAGCCTCCATTGCTCTCTTCCTCTCTAAAAATAAATAAATCAATGGCATCTCTACTCTGCTGAAACCTAAGCTAGGACTTGTGCTTCTTCTTCCTCCAATTCTGATTATGATTAAAAGAGAACAGCTACAACACCTTTTTCTTTTAGAATCCAACCAAGGCAAGTGCAGTTATTTTCCGATATAAACTTTAATTATAATTGTGACATGATTGTAAATCTGAATTTGAGATTGCGTATGTTCTGTTCTGATCTATTTTATTCTATTTCTCTTTCTTCTTTCTGTTCCATAGCCAGGCTACCCCGAGCCTGCGCCAAATCTCATAAGAGATTAACGCACGAACGTTAAACTTTGGGATAAATAATGAATGATGGCGTAATTTGACATGGCTAATCTGTGACTAAAAGGACAAAGGTTGTAGCCAAGATTTAGATCTGTGCATATTCTGTGAATTGGAAGAAGAGGAACCATTGTATATTAACATGTGACTTGAGACATTGGACATAACGCATATTTTTGAATTAAAGATCTGTTGTAATTTAAAGTTCTAGATTGTTGGGCATATTGTTTATATAGAAATTCATTATTTGGGATAAAAAGAGAATATGACTTAGGTGTGAAGATTTAGGTTAAGATTTGATAACTATTAAATGTGAATAACACCTAAGTGGGAGATTTTTGAATATATGACATGCATTGAAATCGATGGCTATATTTGGTATAATTTATATGTGAATCTTTTGTACTAGGCAAGTTTAACTGAATTTGAGACGTGTGTTATATGGTAAATTATGATCATAATCTGTGCCATGTAAATTCAATGCAAACGTGGGGTATATGATCATAATGTGAATCATGACAACTATTTAGGCATGCAAACTTAGGCCAAATTTGTAATTAGGCAAGATATGTTTATGAAACTTTAAGGAATGATTAAATCTGTTATATTGCCTAATTTGCAAGTTCTGTTATATTGCCTAATCTGCTAGTTCTGCTATAATCTGCTATATCTGTTCATATACCAAATCTGTCATCTGCTAAGTCTGCTGAAGATGCCTAAACTGTTATATGCTAAATCTGTTAAACTGCTTAATCTGCTGAATCCGTTAAGTCGCCTAATCTGCTAAATTTGTTATCTGCCATATATGTTGAGTTGATATATTTAGCCTGTTATTGACATAATCTGAATTGGCTATAGTTATGAAAATTGACATGTATATTAGGCGTGGGCATAAATGGTAAATTAATAATTAATTGGCCGCAAAGATAAACATGGCAGACTCGAGGTTAGAATGAGTTTGCGGCGTAATCCTGCCCGGAACCGCCCGGCACATCTAGTGGCCGCAAACAATAGGTTCTAATGTGAGAAGTAGGTCATAACGTGCTTGAAACCCGAGGTTAGACTCTGTTTGCGGCAGAAATCTGCCCGGAACCAACCGGCCTAACCAGTAGCTGCAAACTGTCAGTCTAATGTGAGAGGTCTGGGCATTAATATTTAATTAATGAAAATCTGAGATAAATAAAATGTCTAAAAGGTTTTGGGCGGATAGGGTTAAACCGACTAGACTGATGAGTTTAATAAATCTGTTCCGTGAATCGGTAGGCCCAATTACAAAGTTAGACAAATCTGTAAATTTGTTAAATCCGTATATCTGATCCGTTAGTCTAAAACTTGTCTGATCTGTGAACTAGTTGATCTGAATTTTGTATGTCTGAACTTGTTAATCTGAAATCTATTAGTCTGGGGACACAAGGATAGGAGGGGAATTACTTGTGTCATCTGTTGTTTGGGACCCATATTAGTCAGTAACCCTTTCTGGTATCAAAACTTTGACCCAACAGTAGGTAGGGTCCGGGCACGCTTACTGAACTAATTATAAGCGGTTCATTCTGATAATGGCGAGGGGTGTTGATGGTGCGTTCCAGCCGGGTCATGTGCGTGCATGGATCTCGGTCTGCCTCTGAGGATGTAAGACGCCGTGACATCTGTAAATCGGTCCGTGTCATTCAAAGGTTGCCACTTTAGGGAATGATACACCATTCGGTGGGACTGGCACAGGGTATTTATGTATTAGGGAGCCGATCGCTTGGGGTAGGGTTTTAGGGTACACTTAGTTCTGTCTGTTTCTGTTCGTACCGTCTGTTTCTGTTGGGTGGTAACACCTGTCTGTTTCTGCGTGGTACCGTCTGTTCGGGTGGTAAAGGCCCATTTACTAGTGTACACCTAATTCTACATTCTGTTTCCGTAGGGATTAATGTGACTGTTTCTGTTCGGGTGGTAAAGGCCCATTATTAATATTCTGTTTCTGTCTGTTTCTGTTCGGGTGGTAAAGGCCCATTATCAGCATTCTGCTTCTGTCTGTTTCTGGTTGGGTGGTAAAGGCCCATTACTAGCATTCTCTTCTGTGGAAATTATTATGTACCCGTTTCTGTTTTTGTTTAGACATTAGGGTGACACCTAATCCTGTTATACTAGTATTAGTGCAGAAAAGTGTAAAGCAATAGCTTATATTATTCTGTTCTTCTGTTATATCTGTTACATCTGTTACGGTTATCTCTCATCCAGTTTTATTTTCATGTCATGTTATTATTATCTGTTCATAACTAAAAATCACTGGACTTGCCAGACTTTTTGTCTGACACTTGTTGTTTCGCCCCTTTTTCTTCCGTTTCCCCCCCAAGGTTATACAAGGAGGGAATACTTTAGCTTGATCTAGATTCCTTCTGCTTGAAGTGCTTAAACTATGGCTTGGCTCTGTATAGCTTCCGTTCTGTGGGGATTATGATTTTAAAGTTTTGTACTCTGATGGCTTTTGAACAAGGCTGATATATATGTACTTGAGTTTTTGGTAAAGTTGTAACCAAACTGATTTCTGTCCGCTGCAATAAAGTTCTAAAGTTTTTCAAGTACTATTTTTATATCTGTCTTGTAACATTCTGTTCTGTTTACTAAAATACTCCATCCAAGTTAAGGCATTCCCTTTGTGAGTGACCTTAACGAAGGTGGGGTGTTACACTTGGTATCAGAGCTGAAGGTTACCAAATTTGATAAAAAGTTTTGAAAACTATTTCCGAAAAGGATTTAAAAAGGAAGTATTTTCAAAAGTAAAGCTTATTTTTGAAAAACATAATCCCCAAAAGCCATATATCTATTTTTTGATCCTCTGTTTGAATCTTTGTTTCCTTCTTTCTCTGGGGCTCCCGGGTTTCTTGGAGGTAACCTCATCGCGGCATGGTTCTGTAGGCTTGATAAGACTACGACACCGGTCAAAGGGCAAATAAGTGCCCGACTTTCATCTGTAGCCGCAGTAGTCTTACCTACGGCTAATTTTCTTTCGAGCTTTGTAGGATTTTTCGTGCGATGGAGGCCGCTTTCGAGGGACTTGTCAACGTGTTACACACGGATAGTAAAGATGAGAATGAGGGAGTTTGGCTAAGGAGCACAACCCAAGGATGAGAAACTCATGGATACTGACTTGGTTCACAAAGTAGGCAAAAAGGAAACACAAAAGAAGGAAGAAAAGTCTGATGATTAAGGAGGAGAAATGTGCTTTACTTATGGAAGCTTGACTCATCTGAACAAGGATTGCCAAAAGAGGAAGGACACTCACTTCAACTGTGGTGAGATGGGACACTTCACTAGGGACTGCCCGAAGAAACGGGGGCAAGGACAGAGGACATGACCTACTTCGGGAAGGCAGGCGAATGCTCTCATAGTTGGTGGATAGGATATAAGTAGGAAAATTTCCGTAGAGAGTTTAGTTTCCTTATCTGATTATTGAGTTAGAACTCTTTCCGATTATGGCATTCTGATTCTATAGTCGAGTCTCTACACTTTAATACAAGTGTGACAAAAAAGAATTTCGCTCGATCCGAATCAGTTGCTAAACCGATCTAGACCGTTCGAAATGCCTGATCGTTTCGAGAACACGACAAAGTAGAACGCAAATGGAAGAACACTTCATTGTATATTACAACAATCCATCAGAATACAAGAATATACAGAGTATAAATAAATATCACATCATAGAAAAATATCGGAGATTACAATACATTACATAGCGGCGGAAAATAATACAATACACAACTGAAGGAGGTATACGGAAACAAAGCTTTCCGGATATCATTCCAGCTGTAAACCAGGATCCTGGGAATATAAATCTGCAAAAACCAAACTTGGTATGGATTTAAAGAGGGGAAGAAGAGCTTTAAAATGGATCTGGAATCACTCGATTTCATTGAGAAACGAGAGAGAAATCTCTCCTGGAAGATTTGAAATCATTTTCGTTCGTGCGCAGGGGGGTTACGGGCTTGAGCAAGGTGGAAGATGAATTGTGATTGGCCGGCTCATTTTTTTATTTTTTTATTTCAAAAATCCGAAAATACCCCTCTTCACATACGAACTCCAATCCAAACCCAACGACTATCGTCCCTAGCGTTTTACCCCCATTCCGAACCCAATGGGATATGTTTCGAAGGCCAATTCGGATGTTTCAGTCAGTTTTCCTTCAGATTAAAGTATAAAACATTCAATATTTAATTTGAACGTTCATTTCAATTTGCCAAGGCCACAAACTGATTCGAAAAATTCCAGAAAAATAAATCTAGCTATGTTTTGACGATACGGTCCCAACAAAACTAGTTTCGTCGAATTCTGAGACCGTTTGCAAAAAAGCCCATTTCTGGTCGTTCCAATTTAACTATAATTGACCAAAACGCGTTTTCCTTTGCCACGCTCACATACTAGCTTCAAAAATTATGAAATTTGAAACCTAGCAATAATTTCACATCCCGGATCCAACAAATGTGGTCTCGTCGAAATCCGAGGTCGTTTGCAAAATTTCCATTTTTAAGGGCCTGAATTCCATAGCGACTATTCCGAATTTTCAACTGGACATATCTTATTATTCCCGCTATGAAATTTCGATTTTTCGGATTCGTTGAAAAGATATTATCAATTAGATCCTAGTGTTTTTGGTTTCACTAAAATCCGGATTATTTTGCACCCAGTGTGTTCAATTGAAGTTTGAAATCGAATTATCGAACTACCACGCCATTTTCCATTCCTCTTATAATTATATATATAATTATTTATATTCTAACGACGACGTATATAATATATACATTCTAAATATATTCAAGATAAATTGCTCGTTGATATTATTTAAAATAGTCTATTTTAAATAATCAAAATTCACTAAAATTGCCAAAATAAAAATTTTAAACTGGCCTAGATTTTCGGGTTGTTACAATCTCCCCCACTTAAAACTTTTCGTCCCCGCAAAGGAACAACGTCGAAAGTGGTTTGATTAATCAACTCTACGATCGATCTGGCTTCCATTCTCCAACTTTTCAGTTTCTATGAATTTTCAAATTCTTCAAAAATTTGGCTAACACCCTAAATTTTCGAAAAATTTCGCCATAACCTCCCCTGCACCGGGAGCCACGGGAAAATCACGAAATTGCCATATAGGCCTTCTGATCTCAAAAAGAAAAAGAAAAAGCCAAGTGGCTAGCCAATAGGCTCATAAAATCATCATCACTCAAAAAAACAATAAATTATAGTAAACATGTACCTATTTGTCGGGCAAAAAATATTATTCTATGCTCTAGCCTCCTTACTATGACCTGTTCAATGTAAGTACATGTATATGCAAGAAAATGCGACCAATTTCAATACAATTCCTTATTTGATTCAATTTGGCTAAATGGTACAAATTTTATTAATCATACAATAATCAAACAACACAACCATCAATCAATTAGTTGATTAGCTTTTCAAATTCATAACTCTGATATATAGTCAAAAATCACATTGTTGATGCCAAATCACAACAATAAGCCATATCTAGTTTTTGGTTCTCACACCAGTCAATAGGAAATATATAGAAATCCCACCTTCGAAACTCGAGCATAAATGTTGATGATGCGATCGCTATCATCAATATCATCTCCGGGCGACTAGAGTGTGATGCTATATCTATCCAATATATTAAAACTTTGAATATACGTTTGCAAGGCGTATATGCAAATTCTTTATATACTGAATTGTCCAAAATCAATATAAATAAATTATTCAAATACATGTAAAATGATTTAAATTTCAAAACAGAATTGTTTTCATTTGAAAAATATACTCTCCACACTCGTTCTAGGATACTACTGATCCCATCTCTAACGAGTCATTATCATTGGATATTGCTAATCCAATATCTGATGAATTCTTACGTATGGTACTAATGTGCCTTGTTCTCTGAGCTTTGTAAACCAAATCTCTAATACCAAATGTGACCAAAAAGAATTTCGCTCGATCCGAATCAGTCGCTAAACCGATCTAGACCGTTCGAAACACCTGATTGTTTCGAGAACACGACAAAGTAGAACGAAGACGGAAGAACACTTCATTGTATATTACAAGAATATACAGAGTATAAATGAATATTACATCACAGAAAAATATCAGAGATTACAATACATTACATAGCAGCGGAAAATAATACAATACACAACTGAAGGAGATATACGGATACAAAGCTTTCCAGATATCATTCCAGCTGTAAACCAGGATCCTGTGAATATAAATCTGCAAAAACCAAACTTGGTATGGATTTAAAGAGGGGAAGAAGAGATTTAAAATGGATCTGGAATCACTCGATTCATTGAGAAACGAGAGAGAAATCTCTCCTGGAAGATTTGAAATCATTTACGTTCGTGCGTAGGGGGGTTACGGGCTTGAGCGAGGTGGAAGATGAATTGTGATTGGCCGGCTCATTTTTTTTTATTTATTTCAAAATTCCAAAAATACCCCTCTTCACATACGAACTCCAATCCAAACCCAACGACTATCGTCCCTAGCGTTTTACCCCCATTCCGAACCCAATGGGATATGTTTCGAAGGCCCATTCGTATGTTTCAGTCAGTTTTCCTTCAGATTAAAGTATAAGACATTCAATATTTAATTTGAACATTCATTTCAATTTGCCAGGGCCACAAACTGATTCGAAAAATTCCAGAAAAATAAATCTAGCTATGTTTTGACGATACGGTCCCAACAAAACTAGTTTCGTCTAATTCTGAGACCGTTTGCAAAAAGGCCCATTTCTAGTCGATCCAATTTAATTGTAATTGACCAAAACACGTTTTCCTTTGCCACGCTCACATACTAGCTTCAAAAATTATGAAATTTGAAAAATAACAGTAACTTCACATCCCGGATCCAACAAAAGTGGTCTCGTCGAAATCTGAGGTCGTTTGCAAAATTTCCATTTTTAAGGGCCTGAATTCCATAACGACTATTCAGAATTTTCAACTGGACATATCTTTTGATTCCCGCTATGAAATTTCGATTTTTCGGATTCGTTGAAAAGATATTATCAATTAGATCCTAGTGTTTTTGGTTTCACTAAAATCCGGATTATTTTGCACCCAGTGTGTTCAATTGAAGTTTGAAATCGAATTATCGAACTACCGCGCCATTTTCCATTCCATTTATAATTATATATATAATTATTTATATTCTAACGAGGACGTATATAATATATACGTTCTAAATATATTCAAAATAAATTTCTCGTCGATATTATTTAAAATAATCTATTTTAAATAATCAAAATTCGCTAAAATTGCCAAAATAAAAATTTTAAACTGGCCCAGATTTTCGGGTTGTTACAACTAGTCTTGTTTCTGATCTGGTTATAGTCTCAAACCCCATAGGGGTTACGACTCATCTGCTGGTGATAGGTTGGGGTTTGAGAGATATCTGTGTTAGGCGTCAAGCAGGACGCATACATTCTGGGTGTTATCATGCTTAGTTTTCTAAGAATCATTTGGCAATCTGATCTATACTAGTAGTCTGTAAATATCTGAATATCTTTGATAAGGTTAAGATTTCCAGTTTTGACATTGTCAAAAGAGGGCAATCCTCTTAGTGTCAATCTGATAATGATCTCGGTCTTTGGGGTTGATACTTAGGGGAAATTATTCTCTCAACCAATGTCTAATGTGAACCAAGTTTTTATTTTATCTTACTCGCTTCCATCATTTGACAGTATCCTATCGATCGAATCTTCGAACTTTAGGTAGAAACTAATGGGTGTAAACATGTGTTTGAGACATGTTATGTTTGATGGTTGCAAGTGGATGCAAGTGGTTGCTAGTGGTTGCTTGTGGATGCATATACACACACTAGGCACTAGATCGGCTCGAAAACACACTCATACTGCATATGGATGTGTGAGCATTTTTCAATTTTTGTGGATGCAAAATGATTGACTCAGCACATGGATGTTGCATTTGGATGAATGGTTATGCACTCATATAGAAATGATGTGTATCAAATAGGATTTCTTGCATACATATTTGGAATCATGACACTAACATGATTCGCATTAAGTAGGTCAACTGGATCAGTAGACCACCTGATTTTGCATTAGATAAGAAACATATTCACACACTTTGCATATGTTCATACGGCATTAGAAACCTTTTAAGGACAATGGATGCCTGTGATTGAATGGTTGAGTAGATGGATGTTGGATGTTAGGATACATTCTTCTTAACTTGAAGATTTCGGGGACGAAATCCATTAAGGAGGGGAGAATGTAACACCCCGTATTTTCTGAGAATATTAAAAATACAAATTAAAGAATAATTAATTTGAAAAAGAGGAATGAGAAAAGAATGATAGCATTGTTCTAAGTTTTGTAAGCAAAAGATTTAGTAGCTCATTTGGTTAGAACATGTGACTTGCATACAAGAGGTACAGAGTTCGATCCCCGCCAGCGCCATATTTTTGTTTTAGGGGAATGGCTAAAAAGTGGCTTAGTGTGAACGCAGTTCAAAGAGTGGTTTAGTGTGAAAATGGTTAATTATGAAGAAGTTATTAAGCCTTGAAGTTTGTATGCATATGAGAGAAATATATATAGATATATATACAAAAATTAAATAAATAAATATGGAAAAAAGTTCAAAATAGCGAATTGGGAGGGGGGGAAAACCGAACCGGCCCATTTTTGAGCTCGACTCGAGCCCTGCTGGGTCGACTATGGGTTAATCCAGGGTGTTTGGCTGTCATCCCGTGGGCCGATTCGCTCAAATGCGGATTTTGCATTTGAATGGTTCTCATGATTCAGGGTTAATCTAATGGTCCTAAATAACTTCCTACACCTATATATACATCCCTAACCTAAACCTAAGTCTCATATACAATTCTCTAGCCTCCATTGGTCTCTTCCTCTCTAAAAATAAATAAATAAATGGCGTCTCTGCTCTGCTGAAACCTAAGCTAGGACTTGTGCTTCTTCTTCCTCCAATTCTGATTAGGATTAAAAGAGAACAGCTACAACACCTTTTTCTTTTAGAATCCAACCAAGGCAAGTGCAGTTATTTTCCAATATAAACTTTTATTATAATTGTGACATGATTGTAAATCTGAATTTGAGATTGCGTATGTTCTGTTCTGATCTATTTTATTCTATATCTCTTTCTTCTTTCTGTTCTATAGCCAGGCTACCCCGAGCCTGCGCCAAATCGCATAAGAGATTAACGCACGAACGTTAAACTTTGTGATAAATAATGAATGATGACATAATTGGACATGGCTAATCTGTGACTAAAAGGACATAGGTTGTAAACTATATTTAGATCTGTGCATAATTTGTGAATTGGAAGAAGAGGAACCATTATATATTAACATGTGACTTGAGACATTGGACATAACACATATTTTTGAAATAAAGATCTGTTATAATTTAAAGTTCTAGATTGTTGGGCATATTGTTTATATAGAAATTCATGATTTGGGATAAAAAGAGAATATGACTTAGGTTTGAAGATTTAGGTTAAGATTTGATAACTATTAAATGTGAATAACACCTAAGTGGGAGATTTTTGAATATATGACATGCATTGAAATCGATGGCTATATTTGGTATAATTTATATGTGAATCTTTTGAACTAGGCATGTTTAACTAAATTTGAGACATGTGTTATATGGTAAATTATGACCATAATCTGTGCCATGTAAATTCAATGCAAACGTGGGGTATATGATCATAATGTGAATCATGACAACTATTTAGGCATGCAAACTTAGGCCAAATTTATAATAAGGCAAGATATGTTTATGAAACTTTAAGGAATGATTAAATCTGTTATATTGCCTAATTTGCTAGTTCTGTTATATTGCCTAATCTGCTAGTTCTGCTATAATCTGCTATATCTTTTCATATACCAAATCTGTCATCTACTGAAGATGCCTAAACTGTTATATGCTAAATCTGCTAAACTGCTTAATCTGCTGAATCCGTTAAGTCGCCTAATCTGCTAAATCTTTTATCTGCCATATATGTTGAGTTGATATATTTAGCCTGTTATTGACATAATCTGAATTAGCTATAGTTATGAAAATTGACATGTATATTAGGCGTGGGCAAAAATGGTAAATTAATAATTAATTGGCCGCAAAGATAAACATGGCTGACTCAAGGTTAGAATGAGTTTGCGGCGTAATCCTGCCCGGAACCGCTCGGCACATCCAGTGGCCGCAAACAATAGGTTCTAATGTGAGAAGTTAGTCATAACGTGGTTGAAATCCGAGGCTAGACTCTGTTTGCGGCAGAAATCTGCCCGGAACCAACCGGCCTAACCAGTAGCCTCAAACTGTCAGTCTAATGTGAGAGGTATGGGCATTAATATTAAATTAATGAAAATGTGAGATAAATATAATGTCTAAAACGTGTTGGGCGGATAGGGTTAAACCCACTAGACTGATGAGTTTAATAAATCTGTTCCATGAATCGGTAGGCCCAATTACAAAGTTAGACAAATCTGTAAATCTGTTAAATCCGTATATCTGATCCGTTAGTCTAAAACATGTCTGATCTGTGAACTAGTTGATCTGAATTCTGTATGTCTAAACTTGTTAATTTGAAATCTGTTAGTCTGGCGACACAAGGATAGGAGGAGAATTACTTGTGTTATCTGTTGTTTGGGACCCATATTAGTCAGTAACCCTTTCTGGTATCAAAACTTTGACCCAACAGTAGGTAGGGTCCGGGCACGCTTGCTAAACTAATTATAAGCGGTTCATTCTGATAATGGCGAGGAATTTTGATGGTGCGGTCCAACCGGGTCATGTGCATGCTTGGATCCCGGTCTGCGTCTGAGGATGTAAGACGCCGTGACATCTGTAAATAGGTCTGTGTCATTCAAAGGTTGCCACTTTAGGGAATGATACACCCTTCGGTGGGGCTGGCACAGGGTAACTATGTATTAGGGAGTCGATCGCTTGGGGTAGGGTTTTAGGGTACACTTAGTTCTGTCTATTTCTGTTGGTGTCGTCTGTTTCTGTTGGGTGGTAACACCTGTCTGTTTCTGCGTGGTACCGTCTGTTCGGGTGGTAAAGGCCCATATACTAGTGTACACCTAGTTCTACATTCTGTTTCGGTAGGGATTAATCTGACTGTTTCTGTTCGGGTGGTAAAGGCCCATTTTTAATATTCTGTTTCTGTCTGTTTCTGTTCGGGTGGTAAAGGCCCATTGTCAGCATTCTGCTTCTGTCTGTTTCTGTTGGGGTTGCAAAGGCCCATTACTAGCATTCTCTTCTGTGGAAATTATTCTGTACCCATTTCTGTTTCAGTTTAGAAATTAGGGTGACACCTAATCCTGTTATACTAGTATTAGTGCTACGGTTATCTGTCATCCAGTTTTATTTTCATGTCATGTTATTATTATCTGTTCATAACTGAAAATCACTGGACTTGCCAGACTTTTCGTCTGACCCTTGTTGTTTCGCCCCTTTTTCTTCCGTTTCCCCCAGGTTATCCAAGGAGGGAATACTTTAGCTGGATTCGGATTCCTTCTGCTTGAAGTGCTTAAAGTATGGCTTGGCTCTGTATAGCTTCTGTTCTATGGGGATTATGATCTTAAAGTTTTGTACTCTGATGGCTTTTGAACAAGGCTGATATATATGTACTTGAGTTTTTGGTAAAGTTGTAACCAAACTGATTTCTGTCCGCTGCAATAAAGTTATAAAGTTTTTCAAGTACTATTTTTATATCTTTCTTGTAACATTCTGTTCTGTTTACTAAAATGCTCCATCAAAGTTAAGGCATTCCCTTTGTGAGTGACCTTAACGGAGGTGGGGTGTTACAAGTCCAGTTGTTTTAACCCTATCCACCCAAAACGTTTTAGGCTTCATATTTATCTTAGATTTGGATTAATTAAATATTAATGCACATACCTCTCACATTAGGTCGGTAGCTTGTGGCCGCTGGATGTGCCTGGTGGTTCCGTGCAGACTTCTGCTACAAACCATACCTAACCTCGCGTCTTAGCATCCTTATGCCTACGACCTCTCACATTAGACTGACAGTTTGCAGTTGCTGGTTAAGCCGGTTGGGTCCGGGCAGGCTTTCACCGCAAACTGAGTCTAACCTCGTGTCTCAGCATTCTTATTTGTGGCTAAAGTTTTCATTCATAGATTATGCCAATATCAGATTAATTATTCCAATTCAACAAATCAACTTCTTTACAAGCTACAACAGATTATTCAATGTTCCATCAACATGTTTTGCTCAATTTTGGATCGAGCCTACAGATTACATACCCAAATCACAGTATTCAATTCCAACAGATCTAGCGGATTGGGAAATTTAATAGATTTTAACATATCCTAAAGTTCTATTAACATATCTTGCCTAATCATAAATTAAGCCTCATTTTACATGCCCAAATTATGGTCATAATTCTCAACATAACATATGCCCATATTTAGTTAGATTTTCCACAGTTCAGAATATTCTGTAAAAGCCCCAAATCATGATATACAATATGAATTATGCCAATTTATAGTCGTTGATTACTGTGTATGTCAAATATCCAAAAATCCGAATTAGGCGTATTCACATTAATAGTTATCCCTATTTTTATATAGGTTTTTTAGGCCTAAGTCACATATCCTTTTTCTTCCAAGTCATAGATCGTCATATAAAATATGCCCCAAATCTAGCTCTTAAATTACAACATGTATTATGTCCTCAAAATCAGATCTTGAATTATAACATGCATTATGTCCCCAAATTACAAGTCATATGTTGTCATTCATTAATTCTCCTTCTTCCAAATCATAAACCGTCATATATAGTATGCCTAGATCTAGATCTTAAATTACAACTTATGTTGTGTTCTCAATTTAGTCATAAATCAGTTATGTCCAATTATGCATCATTCAATATTTTCCCCAAATTTAGCGTTCACGTGTCAATCTCTTATGAGATTTGGCTCAGGATCATAGTAGCCTGGATATAGAATAGAAGGAAGGAAGAGGTACAGAATAGTTACAATAAGATAGATCTACACAGAAAAACAGATCTGATAAACAAGAATAAGATGGATCTACACAGAAAAACAGATCCGATAAACTAGAATAAGATAGATCTCCAATTCAGATTTATATCCATGTCAAGATCATAATTAAATTTAATATCTGAAAATAACTGTACTCACAAATCGTGGTTTAAGAAAGAGAAGAACGATTCTAGGATCTGATTTTCTGGAGTTGATTTAGCTTTCCGTTGATGTAGGCGTTGATTTGTTATCTTTATCTTCTCTTTTGAATTGATTGATTAGGGTGGAGGCTAGGTCAATTTAGGTTTTAGAAGCATGGAGGCACCATATCTCTTTGTTAATGAATTAGGTTTTTGGTTTAGCTATGTATATATTGATGTCTAGGATCGATTAGAGCTCTTAGATTAAACCAAAAACCATCAGGACCACTCAGTTGCCACATCAGCCCTTAGGGCGAATCGGGCCAAGGGTTGACAGTCAAACACCTTGGATCGACCCCCAGTCGACCCAGCGGGGCTCGGGTTAACTCCAAAAATGGTGAGGTTCGACTATTCTCCCTCCCGATTCGCTGTTTTGAACTTTTTTGAATATTTTTTTATTTAATATTTTATATATATCTATATCAATATTTCTCTCATATGCATACAAACTTCAAGGCTTAATAACATCTTCATAAGGTATCCGTTTTGTGCAAACCATATGTCTATATTGACTCAAAATTTTGAAACGAACATAATAGCATAACCCATTTCACTTAATTTTTCTTCTAAAAATCAAGTATACTTTAATTTGTGAATTTTAATGTTATAAAATTACGGGGTGTTACATTCTCCCCTCCTCAAAGGATTTCGTCCCCGAAATCTCCTAGTTAAGAAGAACGTATCCTACTATCCAATCATCCATCTACGCATCCATCATCCACAAGCATCCATTGTACTTAAAAGGTTTCTAATGTCGTATGAAAATATGCACGGTGTGTATATGTTTCTTATCTAATGCAAAATCAGGCGGTTTACTGATCTAGTTAACCTCCTTAATGCGAATTATGTTAGTGCCATGAGTACAATTATGTATGCCAGAAATCCTATTTGATACACATCATTTCTATATGAGTGCATAACCATTCATCCAAATGCAACATCCATGAGAGGAGTAAATCATTTTGTATCCACAAAAATTGAAAAATCCACACACATCCATATGCAGTATGAGAGTATTTTTGAGCCGATCTAGTGCCTAGTGTGCGTATATGCATCCGCGAGCAACCACTTGCATCCACTTGCAACCATCAAACATAACATGTCTCAAACACATGTTTACACCCATTAGTTTTTACCTAAAGGTCGAAGACTCAATCGATAGGATTCAGCCGAGTGATAGAAGCAAGTATAATTAAAACAAAAGTTCTGTTCCCATTAGACATCGGTTAAGAGAATAAATTCCTAAATATCAACCCCGAAGACCGATATCAACATCAGATTGACACCCAGAGAAGACTCCCATTAAACAATATTAAAACTGGAAATATACTTCATGCTTCGAGTAAAAAACCCTATCCTTTTTAGAAATATTCAGATACTTATAGACTACTAGTACAGATCGGATTATCAAATGATTCTTAGGAAACTAAGCATGATAAAACCCCACCATATCCCATAAAAACCAGAATGTATGCGTCACAGTCAACTTAACGCTTAACACAGATACCTTCAAACCCCAACTTCTCACGAACAGATGAGTCGTAACAATTATGGGGTTTGAGACTATAGCGGGATCAGAAACAAGACAAGTATTAAAGTGCAGAGTCTCAATTACATAAACTAAATGCCAGAATCAAAAAGAGTTTTAACTCAATAATCAGATAAGGAAATTAAACCTTCTACAGAAATTTTCCTATCTCTATCCGATCCACTAGCCACGAGAGCATTCGCCTGCCCCTCCAGAAGTAGGTTCTGCCCTTTGCCCTTGCCCTCGTTTCTTCGGGCAGTCCTTAGTGAAATGTCCCATTTCTCCACAGTTGAAGCAAGCGCCCTTCCTCTTTCTGCAATCCTTGTTCAGATGGGTCAAGCTTCCACAAGTAAAGCACTTTTTCTCCTTCTTATCTTCAGACTTTTCATCTTTCTTTTGTGTTTCCTTTTTGGGCCACGCTTTCTTGTTTAGTGGTCCTTTGAGCTTTTCCTCGTTCTTCTCACTTTTGGCTTCCTCTTCATGCATTAATGCCATGTCAACCAATTTCTCGAAGGTAGCCCGCATCGTAATGTGGGTCATAGCCAACCCGTGTAGCGGTTCATTCAAACCTTTAACGAATCTCAGGGCCTTCTTATCAGGTGTGTTCACCAAGTCTAAGCCAAATCTCGCCAATTGGTTGAACTTATTGACGTACTCCTTTACTAATAAATTCCCTTGCTTCAATGCTAAGAACCTCTCTGTAACGACCCGTATTCGACGCATCATAGGATCGTAGAATATTTATTTCTTTCACATACGAAGTCGTATGGTCATGTAACTTTGGGAGACGACTATTGGGGTCATTGCCCATGTTCGTGATTTTTCCTGATTTTTAAATGACAATTTTACCCCTAGTTGGCACTGTTTTGGCCATAACTTTTGACTGGGAAGGAATTTTGACCTGATACCACTTTCATTGGCTTCGAATGATGGTTTACAATTTCGTAGAGTGGTCACATTATACAAACGGACTCACCGTTTGGGAGATATGGCTGAAACAGCTTTCAGATGGTGAAAAACAGCTTAATTGGGATTAACCGGGTGATTAGCAGCTAGGCCCAGAGGGGAATTTCGGGTTTAAAGGCATAGGAGGGCTGATTAGGGTTAGGAAATCACTTTCATTTCAGTTTTGAAACGCCATAAACCTTCTTGAGACCCTAGTAATGGCTTTCAACCTCTAAAACCACTCCAAAACACATTTTTAGTGAAGATTAAGCCTAAACTACATCAAAATAAGGCCAAATAGCAACAGAGCAAGTTTGGAGCTGCTGCTATACATAGGAATTCGACCCAAACAGAGATTATTTTAGATTTGGCATTTTATTTTGTGGCAAAGGTGAGTGATATGCATAGTTTTTGCACTAATTACGGTAATTAAGGGTAATTAGTGAAGATTAGCGAATTTATACACTAATAAATCCCGGAAAAATGTTTAGAAATTTGAAAATAATATTTTATGCCTTTGTTAGAAAATTTTGACGATTTGATTAAGTTTTACTAAGTATGTGCTTAAACATGATTAAGTGGGATTATGGGAAAATGTGAGGTTTTAGCCATTTTTGATCTAATTTGATTCATTTGAATTGTTGTTTTGCTGTTTTTGGTTGCTATTACATGTTGCTATGACTCTATGGTGTGTTTTATGATTGATTAGAAGTGTTAGATTTGTCAAAAACGCCATCGAATGGCATAAAATACTTGCTGGATGAGTTGCAGAAAAGTGCAGGTTCTGGACCAGATCGGATCGGATATGGAGGCTCGGATCGGACGAGTTGAACTGGGCAAGGGTTCTAATCGGATCATAACTTGACACTTGAGACAATTGGTAAAAAGGAAGGCCACACTAGTTGAACTGGGATCGGATCGGACAAAGGAGGAGAGATCGGATCGACTTAAGGACGAAGGGCTCGGATCAGATCGACTTAAGGACGAAGGGCTCGGATCGGATCGACTTAAGGATGAAAGGCCAGGACTGAAGTAAGGTTGAGGGATCGGATCGGCTAAAGGAGTAGGATCGGATCGGCTAACGGAGGAGGATCGGATCAGAGTAAATGGAGAACGAGGGAGCTAACCGGAGAAGGAGCATGAACTGGAGAAAAGATAGCAACCCGACCCGACCCGGAGGAGGACACCCGACCTGACCTGAAGGGGGACACCCGAACAGACGCGATGGAGTGGACCCGAACCGAACCGCTATCAGAAGAAGACCATGCACCAATGCAACGCTGTGGACTTGACCCGACCCAGTGTTGACCAATAACCCGAGATGCAAAAGTAGTCTAATATGGGAAGTTAGAGCTCAGGATCCAGTTGGGAACCGATGAGTTCACTTCATGATTGGGCTTTGCTGCGGGACGTGTGCCAAGGGGCTATCGATTTCTATGACTTTGGATCACTATGTATGGGAGGTACGTGAACGGATTCAGGGCCGTAGTGGCCTAGGTACGACTAACGGGCTATAGACCAATGAAGTGGCGTCATTTATAAAGATTTGGTCATGACTCTATGTGGTAAGCTTGGTAGTAGCAGTAGTTGTACAAGTCGAATTCCGTCACTACTTCGATGGGTCTAGTGATTGACAGTGGTGGACATCGTATGCTTTACGAACTGAGTGAGGGATGTGAGGATCGTTGCTGTGGTTGATTTGTTTGCTATCATTATAACATGCACACCCTAGTGTTGACCAATAACTTTTTACTATGGCACCTTGGAGTACTCTTTGGATAGAGATTGGCGAGAAGTTTATGCTTGGACCAGATGTGGTGAGGGAAACTTCAGATAAAATCAAGACCATTCAACAACGAATGAAGGCTGCCCAAGATAGGTAGAAGAGTTATGCTGATAAAAGGAGAAGAGACTTAAAATTCTCCGTTGGCGACTTGGTGTTTGTCAAGATTTCTCCGTTGAAGAGCGTAATACGATTTGGCAGGAGAGGCAAGTTGGCACCAAGATTCGTTGGCCCATTCCCTGTACTTGAACCAGTCGGGAATTTGGCATATAGAATTGACTTACCAGAGAAAATGGCCGGAGTTCACAATGTATTTCATGTTTCCAAACTAAGGAAGTTCGTTCATGACCCTGATATGACTATTTCACCTGATCAGTTAGAGGACTTCGAAGTAGAACCCGAGGCGGTTGGGAACCGCAAGCCGGCCCGTATTTTCGAGCACGACATGAACCAACTTCGAAGGAAGGCAGTGAAGCTAGTCAAGGTTCAGTGGGGGCGAGGACGAGAATGATTGTACTTGGGAGACAGAGGAGAACATCAGGAAGACTTATCCAGAGCTCTTTGCCTGGTAAGATTTTGACTTCGATTTAGTTTTCCGCAGATAGGGTTGTTTGCTTGTTTTGCATGTTTGATTGTTGTATGTGGCTGTTAGGCATGCAGGATCTTTTGTATGTTTTGGGTTAAGGAATTTCGGGGACGAAATTTCCTAATGGGGGGAGAGTGTAACGACCTGTATTCTACGCATCATAGGATCGTAGAATATTTATTTCTTTCACATACGAAGTTGTATGGTCATGTAACTTTGGGAGACGATTATTGGGGTCATTTCCCATGTTCATGATTTTTCCCGATTTTTAAATGACCATTTTACCCTTAGTTGGCACTGTTTTGTCCATAACTTTGGACTGGGAAGGAATTTTGACCTGAAACCACTTCCATTGGCTTCGAATGATGGTTTACAATTCCGTAGAGTGGTCACATTAGCCAAACGGACTCACCGTTTGGGAGATATGGCTGAAACAAGTTTCAGATGGTGAAAAACAGCTTAATTGGGCTTAACCGGGGGATTAGCAGCTAGGCCTAGAGTGGAATTTCGGGTTTAGAGGCATAGGAGGGCTGATTAGGGTTAGGAAATCACTTTCATTTCAGTTTTGAGCCGCCACAAACCTTCTTGAGACCCTAGTAATGGCTTCCATCCTCTAAAACCACTCCAAAACACATTTTTAGTGAAGATTAAGCCTAAATACATCAAAACAAGGCCAAATAGCAACATAGCAAGGTTGGAGCTGCTGCTATACATAGGAATTCGACCCAAACAGAGAGTATTTCAGATTTGGCGTTTTATTTTGTGGCAAAGGTGAGTGATTTTCATAGTTTTTGCACTAATTACAGTAATTAAGGGTAATTAGTGAAGATTAGCGAATTTATACACTAATAAATCCTTGAAAAATGTTTAGAAATTTGAAAATAATATTTTATGCCTCTGTTAGAAAATTTGGACGATTTGATTAAGTTTTACTAAGTATGTGCGTAAACCTGATTAAGTGGGATTATGGGAAAATGTGAGGTTTTAACCAGTTTTGATCCAATTTGATTCATTTGAATTGTTGTTTTGCTATTTGGGGTTGCTATTACATGTTTCTATGACTCTATGGTGTGTTTTATGATTGATTAGAAGTGTTAGATTTGTCAAAAACGCCGTCGAATGATGTAAAATACTTGATGGAAGAGTTGCAGAAAAGTGCAGGTTCTGGACCGGATCGGATCAGATATGGAGGCTCGGATCGGACGAGTTGAACTGGGCAAGGGATCTGATCGGATCGGAACTTGACACTCGAGACAATTGGCAAAAAGGAAGGCCACGCTAATTGAACTGGGATCGGATCGGACAAAGGAGGAGAGATCGGATCGACTTAAGGACGAAGGGCTCGGATCGGATCGACTTAAGGACGAAGGGCTCGGATCGGATCGACTTAAGGATGAAAGGCCAGGACTGAAGTAAGGCGGAGGGATCGGATCGGCTAAAGGAGTAGGATCGGATCGGCTAACGGAGGAGGATCGGATCGGAGTAAATGGAGAACGAGGGAGCTGACCGGAGAAGGAGCATGAACTGGAGAAAAGATAGCAACCCGACCCGACCCAGAGGAGGACACCCGACCCGACCTGAAGGGGGACACCCGAACCGACGCGATGGAGTGGACCCGAACCGAACCGCTATCAGAGGAAGACCATGCACCAATGCAACGCTATGGACTTGACCCGACCCAGTGTTGACCAATAACCCGAGATGCAAAAGTAGTCTAATATGGGAAGTTAGAGCTCAGGATCCAGTTGGGAACCGATGAGTTCACTTCATGATTGGGCTTTGCTGCGGGACGTGTGCCAAGGGGCTATCGATTTCTATGACTTTGGATCACTATGTATGGGAGGTACGTGAACGGATTCAGGGCCGTAGTGGCCTAGGTACGACTAAAGGGCTATAGACCAATGAAGTGGCGTCATTTATAAAGATTTGGTCATGACTCTATGTGGTAAGCTTGGTAGTAGCAGTAGTTGTACAAGTCGAATTCCGTCACTACTTCGATGGGTCTAGTGATTGACAGTGGTGGACATCGTATGCTTTACGCACTGAGTGAGGGATGTGAGGATGGTTGCTGTGGTTGATTTGTTTGCTATCATTATAACATGCATACCCCACCCTCGTATTCTTTACACTTTTTACTATGGCACCTTGGAGTACTGTACGGTATGTGGTACTAACTCTTTGGTTGCAGGTTCAGGTTCAGGTATGGTTTAGTATACCTGTTATTGTTCTGTTTAGATGCTTATCACTCATACCAGGCTTTATGTATGACCCAGAGTTTTATGTCTCTTCTTATTACTCTGGGTGCTCACACGAGCAGACTAGAGACAGGTTAGCTGGTGATGCACGGGTAGATGATCCGGAGACGAGCAGGAGGCTTCCATGTAATATATATATATATATAGTATTCTCCCTATGTTGTTGAAGATCACTGCTTGGGCATTGGTGGTGCATCTTCTACTTTAGCGTTCTTTTGTTTAGAGACAGTAAAATTGGAAAGTTGTAATAAGCTGTATTTGGATTTCCGCTGCTCTGATGTTGATGTTGATTTTAGTTATCAGCTTATGCAATGTCTCACCTATTTTATGTCAAGTATGTTATTATTATTATATTTTACCCCATGCGCTGTGAGACATTCTGCAGGTTCTTGATTAGTTCGTTCCCTTCCTTCTTTTCTTCTGACGACCGTCCCGTTCTAGTCGGGCATGTGTACAGCGCACTTTCGGAGGAAATGCAGGCTGGTGCAGGGCGGGCCGTCACACTTGGTATCAGAGCTCTAGGTTGCGTAGTTAACCTAGGGAAGTTATCAGGGAGAGATAGTATACGTATACGAGAGAGCGTATTTGTGATTATTTTGGTTTTTAAAATCTATATATATATACTATTAGTAGTATAAGAATGAAGTCGTGCTGCACTAGCACCACTATGGGGTCGTTAATCGTTTCCTTTTTCAGATTGACGATGAGCCGATATGTTAGAGCTACCGGTAAAGGGGCCAATAATGGGAATGCTGCTGACATGAGGACGATGTTTACTGACCTCATGAGAGAGACGCTTAGGGATGTACAAAGGGCAGCTCCCAATGGTGGAAATGGTGGTGGTCCAATAGTGCAGGCGCCGAGGGTCGACTTCGCCAAACTGAATAAGAATTATACTTGCCTTGGTGAGAAGTCGTTTCACAGAACGGAGTCGGCCACGGATGTTCAAGATTGGTTGGATAGTTGCGAATGTATCTTCGAGGATTTGGGTATTGAGGATGCGATGAAGAGAAAGCTAGCGTCCCGTCAGCTGCAAAGGCGGGCAATGAATTGGTGGAATGCTATAAAGGCAGCTACTCCCAAAGATCAGATTACTTGGGAGCAATTTAAGGTTCTCTTTAGCGAGAAGTTCATTCCACCTGCTCAGAAGTCGGTGTTGTTTAAGAAATTCTTGGAGCTCAAGCAGAATGGCAGAGTTGTCTCGGAGTACATTGCTGAATTCGACACTTTGTCGAAATATGGGTTATCTCTTATTGATACTGCCGAGAAGAAGAATGAGAAATTCATAACTGGTTTGGATCAGTACTTGGGGGAAAGGCTTATTAACCACATCGATGAGACGTTTGAATCGATTGTGGGGAAAGCATTGAGATCAGAAAGTCTCTATCCTAAGCCGAAGACTGAGGTTGCATCTGCAGAAGAGCCAAAACCACAAGCAAGTGGTGGAGGCAAGGGTGGTTCCCAGAATAAGAGAAAGCAGAATCAGGCTAAGGATGGCCAGAAGAAAAAGAATAAGCAAGATGTTGAGAGCTTCAGCTGTGGTAAGAAGGGCCATTATGCTAGTAATTGTCGGGCCAAGCCAGCGGACAGGAAGTGCTTCAACTATGGCTAACTGGGACATCACAAGGACAAGTGTCCACAACCCCCTAAAGAAAAGCAAATGGTGAAAGCATATGCCCTTAATGCTATTCCTACTTCGTCGAATGCCCCAACTGCGGCGGAGAAGGGAAACAATGTCATCATTCAAGGTATGCTTTCTGTTTATGATGTTCCTGTTAGAGTTTTGTTTGATACCAGAGCTTCCAGTTCTTTCATATCTAGTGACCTGGTAGATAGGCTGGGATTGGAGCCCGAGATTGTCGATAGACCTTTAGTAGTAACGAACCCGATTGGTGGTTCGACTAGCCTTAGCATGATTTGTCGTAATGTGGTCTTATCGATTCATGGATGCATGTTTGTTTGTGATTGCTTTGTTTTGGGCTTTACTGGGTTTGGCATTATTTTGGGAGTAGATTGGCTCTGAAGATATGGGGTGGTGGTAGACTGTAAGGGATTTTTGGTGACAGCTAGCGCGGATGATGGACGGAGGATAGTGTTTGGTGGTCTACCCAGTAAGGGGGTATTGGCTAGTTTTCTAAACTCCCTCGACATTCCGCATAATGAGTTGTCAGGTTTGCCCGTGGTTGGCCAGTATCCGGATGTTTTCGAAGATGTGACCGGACTTCCACCACACCGAGAGATTGAGTTCCGTATTGATTGGGTAGAAGACGCCAGACCTATAGTGATGCCACTTCGTCGTATGGCACCAAGGGAGTAGCGAGAGCTCGAGGTGCAAGTCAGCGATCTTTTGAAGAAGGGATTTATCAGAAGGAGTGTTTCTGAATGGGGAGCACCAGTTGTGTTTGCTACCAAGGCGGATGGTTCCCTTCGTTTGTGTGTAGACTACCGCGAGTTGAACAAAGTGATGAGGAAGAACAAGTATCCTCTACCGCGGATAGATGATTTGTTCGATCAGTTGAGTGGCGCGAGAGTATTTTCTCAATTGGATCTCGCGACAGGTTTTCATCAGCATAGAGTGGAAGCTGAGAGTATAGCCAAAATGGCATTTCGGACGCCGTCTGGATTTTATGAGTGGTTGGTCATGTCATTCGGACTGACCAATGCCCCAGCATATTTTGTGGATCTTATGAATAGGGTATTCAGAGATCAGTTGAATAAGTTTGTCCTTGTGTTCGTTGATGATATTTTGGTATATTCGAGGACAGAGGAAGAACACAAGGGACATTTAAGAATAGTGATGGAGGTGTTGAGAAAACACCAATTGAAAGCAAAGTTTTCTAAGTGTCACTTCTGGAAGAGGGAAGCGAGGTTCTTGGGCTATGTTGTATCAGAGAACGGGATTGCCGTGGACCCGGCAAATGTGGCTACGGTACAGGATTGGCCTACGCCCAAGAATGCAACGGATGTAAGAAGTTTCTTGGGGTTAGCTGGATATTATCGTAAGTTTATCCAAGGTTTCTCGAAGATAGCAGCACCATTGACCCAGTTGACCAAGAAGAATCAAGCTTTTGTCTGGGATGAAAGGTGCGAGAATGCATTCAGGAGTCTAAAGGACAAGTTGACAAGCGCACCGGTGTTAGTCATTCCTAAGGGGAATGAAGAGATGACGGTATACATGAATGCCTGTGGTACCGGACTGGGTGCTGTATTGATGCAAGGCGGTAGGGTTGTAGCTTATGCAAGTCGGCAATTGAAACCCACGAGAAAAGATACCCTACCCATGATTTGGAATTAGCAGCGATCGTGTTCACGTTGAAGATGTGGAGACACTATCTCTTGGGAGAAAGATTTGAGTTGTTCACAGATCATAAGTCGTTGAAGTATCTCTTCTCCCAGAAGGATTTAAATCTCCAGCAACAAAGGTCGTTAGAATTCTTGGCTTCCTATGATTTTGACATCGCATATACACCGGGAAAGGGCAATGCGGTGGCTGATGCATTGTGTAGGAGACATGCCAGCTTAGGGGCTATGTTTCTAGAATGGAAGCAACTGGAGTACATCGCTGGGTATGAATTCAGACCAAAGTGCGAATTGAATCTAGAAATGTTAGCAAGTTTGATGGTCAAACCCACTTTGATTGAGCAGATCGGCTCTAGTCAGAGGGACGATCCTAACCTATTGGAAATCATCTCCAAGTTAGAGATGGGTATCGACGAGGAGATGAACAAGTATGGGCTTGATTGAGATGGATGGCTTAGAAAGAATGGAAAGCTTGTTGTAACCAATGTCAATGGATTGAGAGATGAAGTGCTTTGGGAATGTCATCACTCAAAACTGACTATACACCCCGGTGGTAACAAGATGTATCGAGACATGAAGCAGACCTACTACTGGGAAGGGATGAAAAGAGACATTGGGAGGTTTATATACAAATGTATGAATTGCCAGCTAGTTAAAGCTGAGCAAAAGAAGCCTAGTGGGTTGTTACAGCCATTAGAAATCCCCGAATGGAAATGGGAGCAAGTGTCGATGAATTTACCGATGGTTTACCAAGGACTAGATCGGGACATGATAGCATTTGGGTGATTGTGGACCGATTGACTAAGAGTTCAAGATTCATACCAGTCAAATCGACCAGAACGGCAGCTAAGTTAGCAGAATTGTATATGAAGTGGGTAGTGAGATTTCATGGAGTACCTAAAAGCATTGTGAGTGACCGAGACCCGTTGTTCACTAGTGGGTTTTGGAAGAGCTTACAAGAGGCTCTAGGGTCAGAGTTACATCTCAGTACCGCTTATCATCCTAAGACCGACGGTCAGACGGAGAGGGTGAATCATATTTTGGAAGATCTTTTGAGAGCATGTATATTGGATTTTGGTGGATCGTGGGATGACCATTTGCATCTAGTAGAGTTTGCATATAATAATAGCTACCAATCCAGTATTGGTATGGCTCCGTTTGAAGCTTTATATGGAAGACCTTGCAACTCACCATCATGTTGGATAGAGATTGGCGAGAAGTTTATGCTTGGACCAGATGTGGTGAGGGAAACTTCAGATAAAATCAAGACCATTCAACAACGAATGAAGGCTGCCCAAGATAGGTAGAAGAGTTATGCTGATAAAAGGAGAAGAGACTTAAAATTCTCCGTTGGCGACTTGGTGTTTGTCAAGATTTCTCCGTTGAAGAGCGTAATACGATTTGGCAGGAGAGGCAAGTTGGCACCAAGATTCGTTGGCCCATTCCCTGTCCTTGAACCAGTCGGGAATTTGGCATATAGAATTGACTTACCAGAGAAAATGGCGGGAGTTCACAATGTATTTCATGTTTCCAAACTAAGGAAGTTCGTTCATGACCCTGATATGACTATTTCACCTGATCAGTTAGAGGACTTCGAAGTAGAACCCGAGGCGGTTGGGAACCGCAAGCCGGCCCGTATTGTCGAGCACGACATGAAACAACTTCGAAGGAAGGCAGTGAAGCTAGTCAAGGTTCAGTGGGGCGAGGACGAGAATGATTGTACTTGGGAGACAGAGGAGAACATCAGGAAGACTTATCCAGAGCTCTTTGCCTGGTAAGATTTTGACTTCGATTTAGTTTTCCGCATTCTAGGATAGGGTTGTTTGCTTGTTTTGCATGTTTGATTGTTGTATGTGGCTGTTAGGCATGCAGGATCTTTTGTATGTTTTGGGTTAAGGAATTTCGGGGACGAAATTTCCTAAGGGGGGGAGAGTGTAACGACCTGTATTCTACGCATCATAGGATCGTAGAATATTTATTTCTTTCACATACGAAGTTGTATGGTCATGTAACTTTAGGAGACGACTATTGGGGTCATTTCCCATGTTCATGATTTTTCCCGATTTTTAAATGACCATTTTACCCTTAGTTGGCACTGTTTTGGCCATAACTTTGGACTGGGAAGGAATTTTGACCTAAAACCACTTCCATTGGCTTCGAATGATGGTTTACAATTCCGTAGAGTGGTCACATTAGCAGAACGGACTCACCGTTTGGGAGATATGGCTGAAACAAGTTTCAGATGGTGAAAAACAGCTTAATTGGGCTTAACCGGGTGATTAGCAGCTAGGCCCAGAGTGGAATTTCGGGTTTAGAGGCATAGGAGGGCTGATTATGGTTAGGAAATCACTTTCATTTCAGTTTTGAGCCGCCACAAACCTTCTTGAGACCCTAGTAATGGCTTCCATCCTCTAAAACCTCTCCAAAACACATTTTTAGTGAAGATTAAGCCTAAATACATCAAAACAAGGCCAAATAGCAACAGAGCAAGGTTGAAGCTGCTGCTATACATAGGAATTCGACCCAAACAGAGAGTATTTCAGATTTGGCGTTTTATTTTGTGGCAAAGGTGAGTGATTTGCATAGTTTTTGCACTAATTACAGTAATTAAGGGTAATTAGTGAAGATTAGCGAATTTATACACTAATAAATCCTTGAAAAATGTTTAGAAATTTGAAAATAATATTTTATGCCTCTGTTAGAAATTTTGGACGATTTGATTAAGTTTTACTAAGTATGTGCGTAAACCTGATTAAGTGGGATTATGGGAAAATGTGAGGTTTTAACCAGTTTTGATCCAATTTGATTCATTTGAATTGTTGTTTTGCTATTTGTGGTTGCTATTACATGTTTCTATGACTCTATGGTGTGTTTTATGATTGACTAGAAGTGTTAGATTTGTCAAAAACGCCGTCGAATGACGTAAAATACTTGATGGAAGAGTTGCAGAAAAGTGCAGGTTCTGGACCGGATCGGATCGGATATGGAGGCTCGGATCGGACGAGTTGAACTGGGCAAGGGATCTGATCGGATCGGAACTTGACACTCGAGACAATTGGCAAAAAGGAAGGCCACGCTAATTGAACTGGGATCAGATCGGACAAAGGAGGAGAGATCGGATCGACTTAAGGACGAAGGGCTCGGATCGGATCGACTTAAGGACGAAGGGCTCGGATCGGATCGACTTAAGGATGAAAGGCCAGGACTGAAGTAAGGCGGAGGGATCGGATCGGCTAAAGGAGTAGGATCGGATCGGCTAACGGAGGAGGATCGAATCGGAGTAAATGGAGAACGAGGGAGCTGACCGGAGAAGGAGCATGAACTGGAGAAAAGATAGCAACCCGACCCGACCGGAGGAGGACACCCGACCCGACCTGAAGGAGGACACCCGAACCGACGCGATGGAGTGGACCCGAACCGAACCGCTATCAGAGGAAGACCATGCACCAATGCAACGCTGTGGACTTGACCCGACCCAGTGTTGACCAATAACCCGAGATGCAAAAGTAGTCTAATATGGGAAGTTAGAGCTCAGGATCCAGTTGGGAACCGATGAGTTCACTTCATGATTGGGCTTTGCTGCGGGACGTGTGCCAAGAGGGTATCGATTTCTATGACTTTGGATCACTATGTATGGGAGGTACGTGAATGGATTCAGGGCCGTAGTGGCCTAGGTACGACTAAAGGGCTATAGACCAATGAAGTGGCGTCATTTATAAAGATTTGGTCAGGACTCTATGTGGTAAGCTTGGTAGTAGCAGTAGTTGTACAAGTCGAATTCCGTCACTACTTCGATGGGTCTAGTGATTGACAGTGGTGGACATCGTATGCTTTACGCACTGAGTGAGGGATGTGAGGATGGTTGCTGTGGTTGATTTGTTTGCTATTATTATAACAATCACACCCCACCCCCGTATTCTTTACACTATTTACTATGGCACCTTGGAGTACTATACGGTATGTGGTACTAACTCTTTGGTTGCAGGTCCAGGTTCAGGTATGGTTTAGTATACCTGCTATTGTTCTGTTTAGATGCTTATCGCTGATACCAGGCTTTATGTATGACCCAGAGTTTTATGTCTCTTCTTATTACTCTAGGTGCTCACACGAGCAGACTAGAGACAGCTTAGCTGGTGATGCACGGGTAGATGATCTGGAGACGAGCAGGAGGCTTCCACGTAATATATATATAGTATTCTCCCTGTGTTGTTGAAGATCACTGCTTGGACATTGGTGGTGCATCTTCTACTTTAGCTTTCTTTTGTTTAGAGACAGTAAACTTGGAAAGTTGTAATAAGCTGTATTTGGATTTCCGCTGCTCTGACGTTGATGTTGATTTTAGTTATCAGCTTATGCACTGTCTCACCTGTTTTATGTCAAGTATGTTATTATTATTATATTTTACCCCATGCGCTGTGAAACATTCTACAGGTTCTTGATTAGTTCGTTCCCTTCCTTCTTTTCTTCAGACGACCGTCCCGTGCTATTCGGGCATGTGTACAGCGCACTTTCGGAGGAAATGCAGGCTGGTGCAGGGCGGGCCATCACACTCTCCATGTATAAATTCTCTTCTGCTCGTGAGAGAAATTTCATCCCGAACCTATGCCTGAAATTCCTCCATGTCTCCACTAGACGCTCTCCATTCGTGACCTCCCACCAAAACGAGGCTTTGTCCTTCATTAACCAAGCAGCTAGTTAGACCTTCCTTCCGTCTTCTATCTCGAAGATACCAAATAAATCTTCCACCTCCTTAAGCCAATTTCGAGCTTCAACAAACGTCTCTGACCCGTGAAAAGGTTTCCCTCCCATCGCCCGAAAGTCCTTGCATATCTTCGAAAAAGTATCAACACGTGGAGGGAGAGGAGGTGGAGGAGGAGGAACGTCTGCTGGGCCTGCGGCGGTGGCCCTAGCCTCCAGATACCTTCGGAACCAAGTTGGTATCGGTATGCCCTCGGGTATTTCGGGTACCCCAGACATACTGAAAAGAAAAAGGGAAGAGATTCAAAACGGAGAATCGAAAGAAAGATATATGGCTTTTGGAGATTATTTTTTCAAAATAAACTCTACTTTTGAAAATACTTCCTTTTAAAAACCTTTTTGAAAATAGTTATCAAAAACTTTTATCTAATCTGGTAACCTTCAGTGCTAATACCAAGTGTAACATCCCATGTCCGTTAATGTCACTCACAAAGGGAATGCATTAACTTCCATGAAGCGATATAAGTAAACAAAACAGAATATTACAAGACAAATACATAAAGTAGTACTTGAATTTTTTTTAACTTTATTACAGCAGAAACAGAAGTAAGTTTAGTTACATCTTTCAAAACCACAATATTGGAATTCAAGTACATAAATATCAGTCTTGTACAAAAGCCTTCAGATTACGTAATTTTAAAGCCATAATCCCCAACAGAAAATGCCATAAATAGGTAGAATCAAAGCCAAGCAATACTTTAAGCACTCTAACACTTCAAGCAGAGAGAAATCTAAGTCAAGCTCTTACGTTCCCAACCTGAGTACCTGTGGGGGGAGGGGAACGGAAGAAAAGAGGCGAAACAAATTAGGTCAGACATACGTCTGGTGAGTCCAGTGACTTTCAGCATATAAACAGATAACAGTATCATGACATGTAAATAAAACTGGATGAGAGATAGTCGTAACAGGAGTAGCAGGTTAAAAGAAGAAACAAAATGATACAGGCTAAGCTAAGCTCCTTAGTTTTCACTTCTCTGCACTAATACTAGTATAACTGAATTAGGTGTTGTCCTATTGTCTAACAGAAAACAGAATGATCTCTTCAGAAACACGATGCTAGAAATGGGCCTTTACTACTCGAACAGAGACAGACGGTACAGAAACAGAATCATGAACAAATCAGAGACAGAAACAGAATAATCCCTACGGAAGCAAAATATTAGAGTTAGGTGTACACTAGTAATGGGTCTTTACCATCCAAACAGACGGTACCACACAGAAACAGACAGGTGTTACCACCCCAAACAGAAACAAACGGTACCCCAACAGAAACAGACAGAACTAAGTATACCCTAAATTCTACCCCAAGTGATCGGCTCCCTAATACATAAATACCATGTGACGGCCCCATAGAAGGGTGTATCACTCCCTCAAGTGGCAACCTACAGACATAAACCTATTTATAGATGTCATGGTGTCTTATATCCTCAGAGCAGACCAGATCCATGCACGCACATGGCCCGGTTGGAATGTTGCATCAACACCCCTCGCCATTATCAGAGTGAACTTCTTACAGTTAGTTCAGTAAGCGTGCCCGAACCCCTCTTAGTGTTGGGTCATAGTTTTGATACCAGAAAGGGTTACTGACTAATATGGGTCCCAAACAATAGATGACACAAGTAATTATCCCTCCTAACCTTGTGTCCCCAGACTAACAGATTTTAGATTAACTTGTTTACGGATTTCAGATGTACAAAGTTCAAATTAACTAGTTTTCAGATCAGACATACAAGTTAACAGGTTTTCAGACTAACGAATCAGATGTACAGATTAACAAGTTCTCAGACTAACGGATCAGATATACAGATTAACAGACTTACAGATTGTTTTACCTAACTTTGTATTAGGCCTACAGATTCGCAAACGGGTTTATTAGATTCATCGGTCCAGTTGTTTTAACCCTATCCACCCAACATGTTTTAGGCATCATATTTATCTCAGATTTGCATATCTTGCCTAATCATAAATTAAGCCTGATTTTACATGCCTAAATTATGGTCATAATTCTCAACATAACATATGCCCAAATTTATTTAGATTTTCCACACTACGGAATTTTCTCTAAAATCTCCAAATCATGATATACAATATGAATTATGACAATTTATAGCCGTTGATTACCGCGTATGTCATATATCCAAAAATCTGAATTATTCACATTAATAGTTATCCCTAATTTAATATAGGTTTTCCAGGCCTAAGTCACATATCCTTTTTCTTCCAAGTCATAGATCGTCATATAAAATATGCCCCAAATCTAGCTCTTAAATTACAACATGTATTATGTCCTCAAAATCAGATCTTGAATTATAACATGCATTATGTCCCCAAATTACAAGTCGTATGTTGTCATACATTAATTCTCCTTCTTCCAAATAATAAACCGTCATATATAGTATGCCTAGATCTAGATCTTAAATTACAACTTATGTTATGTTCTCAATTTAGTCATAAATCAGTTATGTCCAATTATGCATCATTCAATATTTTCCCCAAATTTAGCATTCGCGTGTCAAACTCTTACGAGATTTGGCTCAGGCTCGTAGTAGCCTGACTATAGAACAGAAAGAAGGAAGAGATACAGAATAGTTACAATAAGATAGATCTACAAAGAAAAACAGATCTGATAAACAAGAATAAGATGGATCTACACAGAAAAACAGATCTGATAAACAAGAATAAGATAGATCTCCAATTCAGATTTATACCCATGTCAAGATCATAATTAAATTTCATATCTGAAAATAACTGTACTCACAAATTGTGGTTTAAGAAAGAGAAGAACGATTCTGGGATCTGATTTTCTGGAGTTGAATTAGCTTTCCGTTGATGTAGGCGTTGATTTGTTATCTTTATCTTCTCTTTTGAATTGATTGATTAGGGTGGAGGTTAGGTCACTTTAGGTTTTAGGAGCATGGAGGCACCATTTCTCATTATTATTGAATTAGGGTTTAGGTTTAGCTATGTATATATAGATGTCTAGGATCGATTAGAGCTCTTAGATTAACCCAGAAACCATCAGGACCACTCAGATGCCACATCATCCCTTAGGGCGAATGGGCCACGGGTTGACAGTCAAACACCCTGGATCGACCCCCAGTCGACCCAGCGAGGCTCGGGTCGACTCCAAAAATGGTGTGGTTCGGCTATTCCCCCTCCCGATTCGCTATTTTGAACTTTTTTGAATATTTATTTATTTAATTATATATATATATATATATATATATATATGCATACAAACTTTAAGGCTTAATAACATCTTTATAAGGTATCCGTTTTGTGCAAATCAAATTCCTATCTTGACCCAAAATTTTGAAATGAACATAATAGTGCAACCCATTTCACTAAATTCTTCTTCTAAAAATTAAGTATACTTTAATTAGTGAATTTTAATGCTATAAAATGACGGGGTGTTACGGTTAACTTGATTAACTTAAATATTGACCAATGAATTTAATCAAACAAATCGACTTAACTTTCTATCCTTTGATAATTAAATTATCTTTAAAATTTACTTAATTAAAGGCTTAAAGCATTCTACTTAGATAATATATCAAGTTTTAAATTATTATTTAGCTACACGTTTAGCTTACTAAAACTTTGTTAATTGAAATATTAATTAGCTTAAAAAAATACTTCTACGTTTTGGCAATTACTTGTTAAACCTATTTTATTAAATTAATTACAAACAAATTAATTTAATAATCAATTTCCATTTAAATATTTAATTTAAAACAACTGTAAAACAATATGATTGACTGATTACAATTAATCTTCTCTTTTTAAGTTAATTAATAATATAATTAAGTTAAATTAATCGCCTTTAATTGTTTCTTAAAACAATTATTCAAACTATTAACAACTTGAGTAAATTTCTGACTTACCTTACATAAACGATAACTTAGCAGTTCAAATGGCGTATAATAGTTCTTTAACAAGCAATATTCAAGTCTTTAACCTAATTTACTCAAACGACAATGTAAATAAAACTCAATATTATCAATTGAGAATATAATATCTCAACAATATATGTTTTTTTAATAAAATATGTCAAACTAATCTAATAGAAGAATGGTTTTTATTTTGTTAGCAGGTTATCCAACAATTTGGTCAATTCCATTAATAGTGGAATAGTGTTTATATCCACTACAGATGTCAATATATAGTATATACTTACGGTTAACATAAATAAACACAACAAAATTAATTGATTAATTAAACAACCAATTCATAATTCGTTGAATTGTAGATCATTACAGATCAATTATTAACAGTTTATGCGTTCACTTAGTTTAATAACTAAATTTACATTTATTTAAATATAAGTGATTTTTAGAATTAAATCCAATTTTAATTTTGTTATTAGTCAATTCAATTTAAAATTTAAATTCAATATTATAGATTATAGAATTAGTCCCAAAATTGGGTCGTTACATCCTTTTTATTTTCTTTTACACTTTTTTTTACTGTAAGGCAGAGCCCATCACCCAACATCCCAGAGCCATGAAAAAATAGTCTATACTCCCTTTCTTTCTTTTCACTTCTTTTCTTTTCCTCCCTTTCCTAATACACTTACCGGTTTTGTTATCACCAATACTATGCACTACGTGCTTGTACACATGCACCACCCACCCTCTGGCCATCTCGCCTCCACCACCATCCACGCAAACATAGCTTCGCCTGCTAAAACCGATGACCTCACCTAAAACCCTTGAAGCCGCTTTTATCAAAATTTGACAATGCCACTAAACTTCTTCCTTCTTTTCAATCCAGGAAAAACACCTCATGCTGCCACCACCCTTCACCGATCAACATCAAACTCCACTAGTACGAAGTTGACTCCATGCCCAAATTTCCCCTTCCCCCAGAGTTTGGAGGCACTCTATGTAACACCCCTCCTCCGTTAAGATCACCCACAAAGGGAATGCCTTAACTTTGGTGGAGCATTTTAGTAAACAGAACAGAAACTTACAAGACAGATAAAATAGTACTTGAAATAAAATTTATAACTTTATTTCAATAGAAACCGAAATAAACTTAGTTACGTCCTTTCAAATAACATTTTTAGAATTCAAGTACAAAATATCAGTGTTGTACAAAAGCCTTCAGAATGCATAGTTTTAAAATCATAATCCCCATATAATGGAAGCTATACAGAGCCAAGCCATAATTTAAGCACTTCAAGCAGAAGAAATCCGGATCAAGCAAAAGTATTCCCTCCTTGGATAACCTAGGGGGAAACGGAAGAAAGGAGGCGAAACAACAAGGGTCAGACAAAAAGTCTGGCAAGTCCAGTGATTTTCAGTTATGAACAGATAATAATAACATGATATGAAAATAAAACTGGATGAGAGATAACTGTAACAGGTGTAACAGATACAACAGAAGAACAAAATGATATAAGATATTATTTTACACTTCTCTGCACTAATACTAGTATAACAGAAATAGGTGTCACCCTAATGTCTAAACTGAAACAGAAACAGGTACAGAACAATTTAACAGAAACAAGATGCTAATAATGGGCCTTTACTACCCGATCAGAAACAGACAGAAGCAGAAACAGATTAATCCCTACGGAAACAGAATGTAGAATTAGGTGTACACTAGTAATGGGCCTTTACCACCCGAACAGACGGTACCATGCGGAAACAGATAGGTGTTACCACCCAATAGAAATAGACGGTACCAACAGAAATAGACAGAACTAAGTGTACCCTAAAACCCTACCCCAAGCGATCGGCTCCCTAATACATAAATATCCTGTGTCGGCCCCACAGTAGGGTGTATCACTCCCTAAAGTGACAACCAATTGGCAAAGACCTATTTATAGATGTCACGGCGTCTTACATCCTCAGAGGCAGACCGGGATCCATGCACGCACATGACCCAGTTGGAACGCACCATCAACACCCCTCGCCATTATCAGAATGAACCGCTTATAATTAGTTCAGTAAGAATGCCCGGACCCTACCTACTGTTGGGTCAAACTTTTGATACCAGAAAGGGTTACTGACTAATATGGGTCCCAAACAACAGATGACAAAAGTAATTCCCCTCCTAACCTTGTGTCCCTAGACTAACAGATTTCAGATTAACTTGTTTACAAGTTTCAAACATACAAAATTTAGATTAACTAGTTCACAGATCAGACAATCAAGTTAACAGGTTTTCAGACTAACGGATCAGATGTTCAGATCAACAGGCTTACAGATTAACTGGTTACAGATTAACTAACTTTGTATTGGGCCTACGGATTAACGAAACGGGTTTATTAAATTCATCAGGCTAGTGGGTTTAACCCTATCCGCCCAACACATTATATTTATCTCAGATTTTCATTAATTAAATATTAATGCCCAGACCTCTCATATTAGACTGACAGGTTGCGGCTACTGGTTAGGCCGTTTGGTTCCGGGCATGTTTCTGTCGCAAACTGAGTCTAACGTCGGGTTTCAAGCATGTTATGACTAACTTCTCACATTAGAACCTATTGTTTGCGGCCACTGGATAGGCCGGGCGGTTACGGGCAGAATTACGCCGCAAACTCATTCTAACCTCCAGTTAGCCATGTTTATCTTTGCGGCCAATTAATTAATAATTTACCATTTGTGCCCACGCCTACTATACATGTCAATTATTCATAGCTAATTCAGATTATGTCAATAACAGGCTAAATATATCAACTTAACAGACATAGTAGATAACAGATTTAGGCGATTAACGGATTTAGCAGATTAAGCAAACTAGCAGATTTAGCAAATAACAGATTAGGTATCTCAACAGATTTAGTTTAGCAGATTTGGCATTTTCAACAGACTTAGCAGATGACAGATTTGGCAGATGAATAGATCTAGCGGACTAGGCAATAGGGCAGAACTAGCAGATTAAGCAATATAACAGAACTAGCAGATTAGCAATATAACAGAACTAGCAAATTAGGCAAATATAACAGATATAATCATTCCTTAAAGTTTCACAAACATATCTTGCCTAATTATAAATCTTGCCTAAATTCACATGCATAAATAATAGTCATGATTCACAATATGATCATATACCCCATGTTTGCATTAAATTTGCATGTCACATATTATGGTCATAATTTACATGTCCCAATTTAGTTCAACTTGCCTAGTACAAAAGATTCACATATAAATTATACCAAATATAGCTATTGACAAAAATCTCCTACTTAGTTATTATTCACATTTAATAGATATCCTACTTTAATGTAAATCTTTATACCTAAACCATATTTTCTTTGTCTCAAGTCAATATAGTCTATATTTATGTGTAATTATATACCTTTCTATGTCATGTCCTCAAGTCATATGTTAACATACCATGGTTCCTCTTCTTCCAATTCACAGAATATGCATAGATCTAAATCTAGTTTACAACCTATGTCCTTTTTCTTAAATCAGTCACAGATTAACCAACTTCTCAAGTCGTATGTTCAATATTCTTTATGCCACAAACTCAAGTCATAGGTTCAATTATATGCCTTAGATATATGTCCTAAGTTCCAAGTTCAACATATGTTCTTTCCTTAAATCAATCACATCTCGGTCATTCCCATTTCATGCATTATTCATTTTATTGTCCCAAATATTTTAGCGTATGTTAATCTCTTAGGAGATTGGCGCAGGCTCGTAGTAGCCTGGCTATAGAACAGAAAGAAGAAGAGATACAGAATAAAATAGATCAGAAAAGAACATACACAATCTCAAATTCAGATTTACAATCATGTCACAATTATGATTAAAGTTTATATCGGAAAATAACTTCACTTGCCTTGATTGGATTAAAGAAAAAGGTGTTGTAGCTGTTCTCTTTTAATCCTAATCAGAATTGGAGGAAGAAGAAGCACAAGTCCTAGCTTAGGTTTCACCAGAGTAGAGACGCCATTGATTTATTTATTTTTAGAGAGGAAGAGAGCAATGGAGGCTAGAGAATTGTATATGAGATTTAAGTTTAGGTTAGGGATGTATATATAGGTATAGGATGTTATTTAGGACCATTAGATTAATCCTGAATCATGAGAACCATTCAAATGCAAAATCTGCATTTGAGCGAATCGGCCCACGGGATGGCAGTCAAACACCCTGGATTAACCCCTAGTCGACCCAGCACAGCTCGGGTCGACCTCAAAAATGGGCCGGTTCGGTTATTCCCCCTCCCAATTCGCTATTTTGAACCTTTTTTGCATGTTTATTTATTTAATTTTTATATATATCTGTATATATATTTCTCTCATATACATACAAACTTCAAGACTTAATAACTTCTTCATAATTAACCATTTTTTTTATATTCTCAGAAAATACGGGGTGTTACATTCTCCCCTCCTTAAAGGATTTCGTCCCTGAAAATTTCAAGTTAAGAAGAATGTATCATATCATCCAACATCCATCTACTCAACCATTCAATCACAGGCATCCATTGTCCTTAAAAGGTTTCTAATGCCGTATGAACATATGCAATGTGTGTGTATATGTTTCTTATCTAATGCAAAATCAGGCGGTCTACTGATCCAGTTGACCTCCTTAATGTGAATCATGTTAGTGTCATGAGTCCAAATATGTATGCAAGAAATCCTATTTGATACACATCATTTCTATATGAGTGCATAACCATTCATCCAAATGCAACATCCATGTGAGGAGTCAATCATTCTGCATCCACAAAAATTGAAAAATGCACACACATCCATATGTAGTATGAGAGTGTTTTTGAGCCGATCTAGTGCCTAGTGTGTGTATATGCATCCACGAGCAACCACTAGCAACCACTTGCATCCACTTGCAACCATCAAACATAACATGTCTCAAACACATGTTTACAACCATTAGTTTTGTAACACACCTAAGTCCCACATCGTGGAAGCCTGTGTGAAGTGGGTACTTATATAGTAGATCCCATCTCTTACTAACGACGAGGCCTTTTGAGGAACAAAACCCCACACCTATACAGTGGATAAGTTGGGGACAATATCTTGCGTGAACAGAGGTGCGGGCTGTTACAGTGGTATCAGAGCCAATACCTAGCCGGAATTGTGGCTCCTGTGTGGACCGCAGCGCTTGGGTGAGGTATTTGTGAGCCAACGGGGACGTTGGGCTCTGTAAGAGGGGAGAATGTAACACCCCTAAGTCCCACCTCGTGGAAGCCTGTGTGAAGTGGGTACTTATATAGTAGATCCCATCTCTTACTAACGCCGAGGCCTTTTGAGGAACAAAACCCCACACCTATACGGTGGCTAAGTTGGGGACAATATCTTGCGTGAACGGAGGTGCGGGCTGTTACAAGTTTCTACCTAAAGTTCGAAGATTCGATTGATAGGATACAGTCGAATGATGGAAGCGAGTACAGATAAGACAAAGACTTGGTTCCCATTAGACATTGCTTGAGAAAATAATTCCCCTAAGTATCAACCCCGAAGACCGAAATCAATATCAGATTGACACCCAGAGGATTACCTCCTTTAGACAATGTCAGAACTTGAAATCAGAATTATTCAGATATTTACAGACTACTGATACAGATCAGGTTCTCTAATGATTCTTAGGAAGCTAAGCATGATAAAATCATATCCCACAAAACCTCAGAATGTATGCGTCATACTTGACGCCTAACACAGATATCTCTCAAACCCCAATCTATCACAAACAGATTAATCATAACCCTTATGGGTTTGAGTCTACAGCGGAATCAGAAACAACACTAGTATTAAAGTGCAGAGTATTGATTACAGAATCAAAATGCCAGAATCAGAAAGAGTTTTAACTCAACAATCAGATAAAGAAATTAAACCTCTCACATAAAGTTTTCCTAATTCTATCCTATCCACTAGCAACGAGAGTGTTCTCCTGCCCTACAGAAGTAGGTCCTATCTTCTGCCCTTGCCCTCGTTTCTTCGGGCAGTCCCTAGTGAAGTGTCGCATCTCACCATAGTTGAAGCAAGCGGCCTTCTTTGGATCCACTTTCTTATCGTGTGTCCTATCCATGTCTCCCATGTACGTTCTCCATTCGTGACCTTCCACCAAAATGAAGCTTCATCCTTCATTAACCAAGCAGCTGGTTGAACCTTCCTCCCATCATCTATCTCAAAGGTACCAACAAGTCCTCCACTTCGTTCAGCCAAATTCTAGCCTCGACAACATCTCAGTCCCATAAAGCGGTTTTCCGCCCATCGCACGGAAGTTCTTACATATCTTAGAAAAAGCATCTATACGCGGAGAAAGAGATTCAAAAGGGAAAGAGGAAGGAACTCGAAACAAAGAATCGAAAGAAAGATGTATGGGTTTTGGGGATTATGTTTTTTTTTTAAATAAGCTTTACTTTTGAAAATACTTCCTTTTTTAAAACATAGTTTTCAAAAACTTTTTATCAAATCTGGTAAACTTCAGCTCTGATACCAAGTGTAACACCCCACCTCCGTTAAGATCACTCACAAAGGGAATGCCTTAACTTTGGTGGAGCATTTTAGTAAACAGAACAGAAACTTACAAGATAGATAAAATAGTACTTGAAAAAAAAATTATAACTTTATTTCAACAGAAACCGAAATAAACATGGTTACATCCTTTCAAATCACATTTTCAGAATTCAAGTACAAAATATCAGTCTTGTACAAAAGCCTTCAGAATGCATAGTTTTAAAATCATAATCCCCGTAGAACGGAAGCTATACAGAGCCAAGCCATACTTTAAGCACTTCAAGCAGAAGAAATCCGGATCAAACTAAAGTATTCCCTCCTTGGATAACCTTGGGGGGGGGAACTGAAGAAAGGAGGCGAAACAACAAGGGTCAGACAAAAAGTCTGGCAAGTCCAGTGATTTTCAGTTATGAACAGATAATAATAATATGACATGAAAATAAAACTGGATTAGAGATAACTGTAACAGGTGTAACAGATACAACAGAAGAACAGAATGATATAAGCTATTATTTTACACTTCTCTGCACTAATACTAGTATAACAGAATTAGGTGTCACCCTAATGTCTAAACTGAAACAGAAACGGGTACAGAACAATTTAACAGAAACGGGATGCTAATAATGGGCCTTTACTACCCGATCAGAAAAAGACAGAAGCAGAAACAGATTAATCCCTACGGAAACAGAATGTAGAATTAGGTGTACACTAGTAATGGGCCTTTACCACCCGAACAGACGGTACCACGCAGAAACAGACAGGTGTTACCACCCAACAGAAACAGACGGTACCAACAGAAACAGACATAACTAAGTGTACCCTAAAACCCTACCCCAAGCGATCGGCTCCGTAATACATAAATATCCTGTGTCGGCCCCACATTAGGGTGTATCACTCCCTAAAGTGACAACCAATTGGCACAAACCTATTTACAGATGTCACAGTGTCTTACATCCTCAGAGGCAGACCGGGATCCATGCACGCACATGACCCGGTTGGAACACACCATCAACACCCATCGCCATTATCAGAATGAACCGCTTATAATTAGTTCAGTAAGCGTGCCCGGACCCTACCTACTGTTGGGTCAAAGTTTTGATACCAGAAAGGGTTACTGAGTAATATGGGTCCCAAACAACAAATGACACAAGTAATTCCCCTCCTAACCTTGTGTCCCCAGACTAACAGATTTCAGATTATCTTGTTTACAAGTTTCAGACATACAAAATTTAGATTAACTTGTTCACAGATCAGACAATCAAGTTAACAGGTTTTAAGACTAACGGATCAGATGTTCGGGTCAACAGGCTTACACATTAACTGGTTACAGATCATCTAACTTTGTATTGGGCCTACGGATTCACGAAACGGGTTTATTAAATTCATCAGGCTAGTGTGTTTAACCCTATCCGGCCAACACATTATATTTATCTCAGATTTTCATTAATTAAATATTAATGCCCAGACCTCTCACATTAGACTGACAGTTTGCGGCTACTGGTTAGGCCGGTTGGTTCCGGGCAGGTTTCTGTCGCAAACTGAGTCTAACCTCGGGTTTCAAGCACGTTATGACTAATTTCTCACATTAGAACCTATTTTTTGCGGCCACTGGATATGCCGGGCGGTTCCGGGCAGAGTTACGCCGCAAACTCATTCTAACCTCGAGTCAGCCATGTTTATCTTTGCGGCCAATTAATTAATAATTTACCATTTGTGCCCACGCCTACTATACATGTCAATTATTCATAGCTAATTCTGATTCTGTCAATAATAGGCTGAATATATCAACTTAACAGACATAGAAGATAACAGATTTAGGCGATTAACGGATTTAGCAGATTAAGCAAACTAGCAGATTTAGCAGATAATAGATTAGGAATCTCAACAGATTTAGTTTAGCAGATTTGGCATTTTCAACAGACTTAGCAGACGACAGATTTGGCAGATGAACAGATCTAGCAGACTAGGCAGTAGGGCAGAACTAGCAGATTAAGCAATATAACAGAACTAGCAGATTGGCAATTTAACAGAACTACCAAATTAGGCCAATATAGCAGATTTAATCATTCCTTAAAGTTTCACAAACATATCTGGCCTAATTATAAATCTTGCTTAAATTCACATGCATACATAATAGTCATGATTCACAATATGATCATATACCCTATGTTTGCATTAAATTTGCATGTCACAGATTATGGTCATAATTTGCATGTCCCAATTTAGTTCAACTTGCCTAGTACAAAAGATTCACATATAAATTATACCAAATATAGCTATTGACAAAAATCTCCTACTTAGGTATTATTCACATTTGATAGATATCCTACTTTAATGTAAATCTTTATACCTAAACCATATCTTCTTTTTCTCAAGTCAATACAGTCTATAATTATGTCTAATTATATACCTTTCTATGTCATGTCCTCAAATCATATGTTAACATACCATGGTTCCTTTTCTTCCAATTCACAGAATATGCATAGATCTAAATCTAGTTTACAACCTATGTCCTTTTTCTTAAATCAGCCACAGATTAACCAACTTCTCAAGTCGTATGTTCAATATTCTTTATGCCACAAACTCAAGTCATAGGTTCAATTATATGCCTTAGATTTATGTCCTAAGTTCCAAGTTCAACCTATGTTCTTTCCTTAAATCAATCACATCTCGGTCATGCCCATTTCATGCATTATTCATTTTATTGTCCCAAATATTATAGCGTATGTTAATCTCTTAGGAGATTGGTGCAGGCTCGTAGTAGCCTGGCTATAGAACAGAAAGAAGAAGAGATACAGAATAAAATAGATCAGAACAGAACATACACAATCTCAAATTCAGATTTACAATCATGTCACAATTATGATTAAAGTTTATATTGGAAAATAACTGCACTTGCCTTGATTGGATTAAAGAAAAAGGTGTTGTAGCTGTTCTCTTTTAATCCTAATCAGAATTAGAGGAAGAAGAAGCACAAGTCCTAGCTTAGGTTTCAGCAGAGTAGAGACACCATTGATTTATTTATTTTTAGAGAGGAAGAGAGCAATGGAGGCTAGAGAATTGTATATGAGATTTAGGTTTAGGTTAGGGATGTATATATAGGTGTAGGAAGTTATTTAGGACCATTAGATTAACCCTGAATCATGAGAACCATTCAAATGCAAAATCTGCATTTTAGCGAATCGGCCCACGGAATGACAGCCAAACACCGTGGATTAACCCCTAGTCGACCCAGTTGGCTCGGGTCGACCTCTAAAATGGGCCGGTTCGGTTATTCCCCTCCCAATTCGTTGTTCTGAACCTTTTTTGCATGTTTATTTATTTAATTTTTATATATATCTATATATATTTCTCTCATATGCATACAAATTTCAAGGCTTAATAACTTCTTCATAATTAACCATTTTTTTTTATTCTCAGAAAATACGGGGTGTTACACTCTATCACTTTACATGATCCACTCAAACCCCTTACCCAAAACCCTAATCGACTTCGTCAACCCTCCTCTCACCACTAGTGCCAACCAAACTCCGTCCACTCCTTCTTCTACCCAGAGAGGCTTCCTTAAAAGAAGTTTTCAAAATTATTAATCCGATCTCACGAATTTATTTTTCTCAGCTCAAATCGAAAATAAACTCTAACTTGAACTATAAGGTACTAAAAATCTTGATTTTTGTTTTAAAAATCTATAACGGCCCTGATTTTTAACCGATTAATTAAATATTTAAAAATGGTTTTAAATGTTTATTTTGAATATAAATAACTTTGAGTTCAATTATTTTGAATATTATATTGATGTAAACCAAAAAATAATCCCGAATTAGTCGGAATATGTTGGAATTGCAATATTGTATGTTTTTGCAATATAAAAAGATTAATTTATGTCAGAAGTTTAATTAAATTAACAATTTTGGTTATTAAACGACGTTTGAACATATAATTATAATTTAATTGTAAACCGAGCTGCCGTGGCACGATAGTTCGTAATATTATGCTTTGAACTTTAAATCGAGGTATAAAATCCAATATAAGTCGAAATTCGTCGAAACAAGAGACGTCTGAATCTGTTGGATAATAATTTTCTAATGAAAGAGGAAAATCAATATTTTATCTTGTAGATTTTGTTTTATGTCCAAAATTAAATTTCCAATAGTCGCTATGGAATTTGTTTATAAATTATAACGATTTATTTTATAATATAAAAGGGTTTTTAATATATTGAATATTTATTTGGCTTAGAATTCAACCCGAAGTATTTTATTTTGAAAATATATAAAATTCTTTCTGAATATGTCTGATTATAATATTTTATTATTATTATATTGAGGTATTTTAAAATTGATTTATTTTAACTTAAATTGGACCATAAAAAGTTCTATTATTCATACGACCTCTGTTTTCGATGAAACGAATTTTTATGGATCCGCAATAGCTTATTATTGCTATAGTTCAAGTTTTGCCCCAATCATATTTATTTTGTGAGTTCATGAAAATTAAATGAAAATGTATCAACCATTTGAGCTTAAACCAACGCCTTTTTTTACAAGGGCTCGGTTTTTGACGAAACAAGTTTCATTGGGTTCAGAATACCAAATTGTATCATGATGTCCGTTTTCACCATGAACGGAGTTTGTATGTGATCACATGAGCAAATAAACGTCAAAATGATATGGTGGTAGGTATAAAGCTAATATAGCAATACAATAAAATAATATTTACCCTAAATCACCTACTCTATATAAACAACACAACTCCCAAACCCTATCCTCAATTCACCAGCGTTCACCACATTTTGCAAAAAAGTCCACAAATATAAAATAACTTATATCTTAAATTCTAGAAGATATTGGTCGAAACTCCCAACACTGTAGTTGTAGCAGAGGTCGAGGGAGAGTGTTAGTATAATTTGGTGGCCTAATACCACCTATTGTGGCCGGAATGGCACAAAAACAGAGATAGTTCACTTTCGTTCTTTGCTCGATTAGAGAAGATTGGTTCAATTTCATGTGTTTGGAACTGAAGGAAAGTTGGGCTAGTGAGTTCAGGCTTTAATTTGGCACTGATGTAGGGTCCTACGATGGTCGGAGGTGAGAGTAATTGAGGTTTGATCAGAGTATGTTTTTTTTGGGGGGCTCGTCTGTTATTAGCCGATTTGCAGGTGGAGGTGTTGTTGTTAAGTAATGAGATCTGAAGGGCAAATGGAGTGGAAACTTTAGGGGTTAGTTTAGCGGTAGCACGGTCATCTCAAGTCATCGGATGACGACGTTTGAGGCAGTGGATAAAAAACCGACAACCTCAGCGTTTTTCGTTCGTTCGAGAGCCATAGGCAGGTGTAGGAGATGGAATCGGTAGGAAATGATAGCCAAGGCATCAGTGGTCAGTCTAAAGGCAGTGCGATGGGCTCAGGTTGGACAAGGGGTGGCGGCGAACGGTTAAAGGGTGGTGTAATGTTCTTGTATTGTAACACCCCGTAATTCTGTTAATATTAATATTCACAAATTAATGAATAACTAATCTCAGACGTGAGAATTGTGAGAAACGGGTTGCGCCATTGTGTTCATCTCGGAATTATGGTTGAAATAGAGTCCGAGTTTGCGTGATTTGGACTTCGTATGAAGGAGATATGGCCATCGGAAGTTTCAGAAAATTAAAAACAGATTTCAGAAAATTCAAATTTCAAAATTCGAAGTCAAACAGGCTAGGCGGGAAATTTCCCTCCCAGCACCCCAGGTCGAATGGGGAGTCGACTGGGCAGTCGACACCCCCCTAGGTCGGCTGGGGAGTCGACTGGGCAGTCGACCTGGGTGTCAACCTGGTCCAATCGGCTAGGGTTTTGGCTGAGCCCAATCTTGAGCTGCTGATGTGTCTTTAGGGCTGAGTTGGCAAATTTAACGGTTCAGTTTAGTTCTGAGTTGATCTGACGGTCTAAATAAATCCTAAACTCTATAAATACCTAGGAAGTCTCTCACTCTAATTCACATGAAAAATAGAATAGCCACCGTCATACCACCGCCATGGAACTCAGTGTAGCCGCCGCCAACTAAGAAGGAAGAAAGCTAATCAAAACTCTAATTCTACTCAACTCTAAAGCAAATCAAGGCTCTCTTTCTTTTCTAATTGTGAGTATGATGATTTTAATAAGATTATTAGCAAACTAATTAGATTGAGATGTGATATGGATCATAAGAAAATGATGTGAATTGTCATATATGTTGTTGTAAACCTTATGCTATCATGTATGTTGTAAATCCTATGTTATGTGATGATGATATCCTATATGTTGTAAATCATGCTATGGTGATATTATATATGTTGCAAGTTTCTATGCTAAGTTTCTTTGTTGCAATGCCATAATATTATTATTTATGTTATAGTTAGCTTATGCTTGATCAAGTCATGATGTTGATTATATACGTTTGGGCTATGATGATTCACATGATAAATCACATGTACCTATGCAAGTTTAGATTGATTAGTAAAGATTATGAACATATGCCATGACATCTATTTGGATCTAGAATTATGACATCTATTTAGATCTAGAATTGTGCTATGACATGTGTGGGTTCTATGTGTTAGATGCTAGTTCTCACCATCATTATGTTGCATAGACCACATATGCAAGTTTATACATGAATTTGGGTTATGATCATATTATGTAAGTTGTGACATTTAACCAAACAAGTTGACACCTTTAGAACCTTGACATGTGTAGTTTTATGCAAGTTTCACCCCTATTATGATTAGATCTATTTTATTTGTCTATATTTTGTGATAATTTATCTTTGTCCAATGAGTTAGACTATTCGAGTCTAACGTATATTTTGCGTTGAATAAGCGAACGTATAACATGGGGTAGGGGTAATATTAAGGATTTAATATTGAGAAAATTGGATGCAACTGATATGATTTTGCATGCTATAAATGGATGGCCATAATTGAGTCAATTATGGACATCATTAAAATTGGAATTAATTAATGATTTGAATAGGGATATATTTAAAACTGGGCTAAAAGATTATAAGTGCTAATCAATGCTTAGGACACGAGGTTGGACTCGTTTGTGACGTAAAACTGCACGGACCCGCCCGGAAAATCCAGTCGTCACAAATGTCAGCCCAATGTGAGAGGTCCTAGGCCCAAATTAAAGCATAACAGTTGTAAAGACACGAGGTTAGACTCTTTTATGGTGTAAGACTGCCCGGACCCGCCCGGCAAATCCAGCTGCCATAAATGCCAGTCTAATGTGAGAGGCCTTTATGAGGTTATGGCCTGAATGAATTAAGAAATACTTAACTAGATAAACATGTGAAGTGGGACATGGGGGTTAAGTACGTGCCTTGGGTGGCATGAGGAATCTAGTGGTTGCCTTTAGTGGCATTGGAAATACGATTAGTAAGACTCAAGCAAACACACATGTAAATGAACATGACTAAGAAGAGGGTTAAGTGGGACATACTAGTGGGGACAAGCTTAGGTGGATAGCTTGTGGGGGCCCATTTCAACCAGTAACCCAAACGTATCTTTGTGGGCTCGACCCAAGTCGAGGACAGGACACGCATACTGGGCTTGACTATAAGAGGCCAAAACGAGGTAATGGTGGCAACGCAAGTCCAATGGGTTTCATATGCGTGTGTGGACCAGGGCTGGTAGGTAAGTTGCATCGTTTAGGTATAAGCCGTGCATCCTCAAGTTGTTTCGGGTTGCCACTTTAGGAGAGTGATACACCCCACTGTGTGACCAGCACGTGTATCTACGAGTAGGGAGCCGATCGAAAGTGGGTAGTGGGGTACACCTAACGGAGATAGGGAAAGGCGGCACCTATGTAGTCAGCTAGGGGTACGCAAGGCTATTTATAAAATTTCGAAGTGAAGCAAGTGGGATTAACCTTTAGGGTGACTGGTGTGGTGCAGCGTAGTAATTATTCGTTAGTATTAGGTGTGCCTTTAACGTTATCTTTATCTGCTATTCCATACCCAATAGTTCATAGACATTTCATTATTTTCCAGCTTATGCCTTGGTCTAGTTATTTCAATAATAGTATTGTTAGAATTATCATACTCGCCAAACTTTATGCCTGACCCCCTCCATTTCTATCTTTTCCCCCCTCCAGGTCCTCAGGGTGGGCCCAACTCTAGTGGAGTTTGATTGTATTGCTTTATCTCTCTTTTGGAAAGCTTGGACCGTTGAAGTAAAATCCAGCTTGTTATCTTCTTTAATGGCTATTTATGTAATGGGATTATGTATTTTGTTTATCAAGATGGATATTGTACTTGACTCTGATTTATGGTTTTATGATGTAATAAACATGTTTAATTTCCGCTGCAATGAAATAAAGTATTAGATTTCCAAGTACTACTTATTATCTGTCTTGTTGTAATTTTTCTGTTCTATATTCACTTAAAACCTCCATGGAAGTTAATGCATTCCCATTGTGAGTGACATTAATGGACGTGGGGTGTTACACGTGGTATCAGAGCTTAAGGTTACTAGAACAGATAAATTTTTTAGAAAAACTATTTTTCTAAAGTATTTTTGGAAGAAGTGTTTTCAAAAACATGTCTTAATGAGTGATTTTAAGAAGAAAGTTTTTATGAAAAACATAATCCCCAATAGCCATATATCTTTATCTTTCAAATTCTCCATTTTGAATCTTCCCTTTTTCGTTTCAGCATGGCTGAAGATCTTAACCTTCCGGATGGTTTAACGATACCAGGATGGTATAGGAGGTTATTAGAGGCTAGGGCCGCTGCAGGTCCAGCCAATGTTCCTCCACCACCAGTTGCACCCGCTCCTCCTCCTCCTCGCGCTAATACTTTTTCAAAGACATGCAAGGAATTTAAGGCTATGGGTGGAAAACCTTTTCAAGGGTCAGAAATGTTTGTGGAAGCCAGAGATTGGCTTAAGGATGTGGAAGAATTGCTAGAAATCTTTGAAGTAGAAGAAGGGAGGAAAGTCAAATTAGCAGCTTGGTTAATGAAGGGAGAGGCCTCGTTTTGGTGGGAGGTCACTAATGGGGAGCGTCCTGTTGACTCTTGGGCGGATTTCAGGTGTAGGTTTGAGGCAAAGTTTCTCTCACGGGCGGAAGAAAATCTATATATGGAAAGGTTCTTGACATTAAAGCAAGGAAGCTCATCAGTGAAAGAATATGTCAACAAATTTAATCAGTTAGCAAGGTTTGGCTTGGACTTAGTGAACACGCCGGAGAAGAAGGCTCTGAGGTTCGTTAATGGCTTGAATGAGCCATTGCAGGGGTTGGCTTTGACCCACATCCCTATGGGGGCCACCTTCAAGAAGCTACTAGAAATGGCGCTCATGCACGAGGAGAAAGGCGCCAATGCTAATAAGGCACCCGAGAAGAAAGGGGATCAGAAGAAACCACAACAGCAAAACAAGAAGGGTGGTAAAGACAATAATGGCAAAGGAAAGAAGAAATGCTTTAACTGTAGGACACCAGGCCATCTCAGCAAGGATTGCAGAAAGAAAAAGAAGACTGGTTGTTTTCACTATGGCGAAGCGGGACATCTAGTGAAGGACTGCCCAAAGAAGGGGCAGAGGGCAGGGTCTACCTCGGGAGGACAGGTGCAGGCTCTTATGGCACCAGGGCAGGCAAGGGGACAAGTTCAGGCTCTCGCGGTCCTACCGCTACAAGAACGAGGTAGAACCATTTCTGTTGAAAGCTTAGTTTTTCTGTTTGATCATCCTGTCTGTACCTTATTCGATTCGGGCGCATCGCATTCGTTTATCTGTACATCATTAGTTGAATCACTGCACTTAAACACCAGTTTAGTAGAGGATCCCTTAGTTGTTTCGAATCCAATTGGGGGCTCAGCTTATTTGTCCATGATGTGTTTGGATTTGAAAATTTCTATACTTAGCATTGAGTTTAGATGTGATGCTTATGTTTTGGGCTTCATGGGCTATGGGCTAATTTTAGGAATGGATTGGTTATCCAGAAATGGGGTTGTTCTTGATTGTGAAAGGAGAGTAGTTAGGCTAATGACTCGCCTTGGTAACGCTCTCGAAATCTTTTGTAATCCCATAAATTCCGTTATGCTTAGTTATCTAGAATCGCTTGACGCTTCGGTGGAGAATCTACGATCTGTTAGAGTGGTCCGAGAATACTCGAATGTGTTTGAGGAGGTGAAGGGCTTGCCTCCGGAGCGGGAGATAGATTTTCGAATATATCTTGTGGATAATGCAAAACCAGTATCGTTGCCAGTACGCCACATGGCTCCTCGTGAAAGGAGGGAACTCAATAAGCAAGTGAAGGAGTTGCTTGAGAAGGGGTTCATAAGACAAAGTATATCAGAGTGGGGTGCTCCAATAGTATTTGCCACGAAGGCGGATGGGTCCCTTAGACTTAGTGTGGAATATCGAGAACTTAATAAGCTTACTAAGAAGAACAGACACCCACTGCCGAGGATTGACGATCTCTTCGATCAGTTAGTTGGCGCCTCAGTGTTTTTGTATTTGTTTTTAGTCACTGGTTTCCATCAGTTGAGAGTGGCTGAGGATAGCATAGACAAGACTGCCTTTAGGACTTCGGACGGTTTCTATGAATGGCTAGTGATGCCCTTCGGTTTGACAAACGCCCCCGCATACTTTGTTGATTTGATGCGTAGGGTGTTTAAGGAGTACCTTAATAAATTCGTGGTGGTATTTGTAGACGACTTCTTGATCTTTTCTAAGGATGAAGAAGAGCATGCCCTACATCTTAGGGAAGTGTTGGAGACCCTACGAGCGCATAACCTTAAAGCTAATTTTTCTAAGTGTCACTTCTGGAGGAAGGAAGTACGATTCTTAGGGCATGTGGTTTCCAAAGAAGGGATAGATGTGGATCCCGCGAAGTTGGTGGACATCCAAGATTGGAAGGTCCCTAAAAATGCTACCAATGTAAGAAGTTTCTTGGGGTTGGCTGGCTACTATAGGAAGTTTATCAAAGACCTCGCAAAGATATCAGCTCCATTAACACGGTTGACGAAGAAGAACCTAGTCTTCGCGTGGGACGTAGATTGCGATGATGCGTTCCAATGTTTAAAGAGAGCTTTGACCTCAGCTCTAGTCTTAGTGCTGCCAGATGGGAGTAAGCCATTTACTGTTTATACCGATGCTTGTGGGACAGGACTAGGCGCAGTCTTAATGCAAGAGGGAAGGGTAATAGCCTATGGTGGAAGGCAGTTAAGGGTGCATGAGAAAAATTACCCTACACATGACCTAGAGTTGGCAGCTATTGTTTTTGCGCTTAAGTCTTGGCATCATTATCTTCTTGGCGAGAAATTCGAATTATTCACTGACCAAAAATCTTTAAAATACTTATTCTCTCAGAAGGACTTGAACTTAATGCAGCAAAGGTGGATGGAGTTCTTAGCGTCCCACGATTTTGAAATAGCATATATCCCTGGCAAGGGTAACGTGGTGGCAGACGCCTTAAGTAGGAAAAGGTTGTCCTTGAGTCCGTTGTTTGTTGAACGGCGAAACTTAGAATTCATCCCTATGTTTGATTTTAGACCTTCCGTTGACTTTGTACCCGGTTTGCTAGCATCCTTGGAGGTCAGACCTACGCTTTTGGGATGGATTAGAGAGGCACAGTGAGACGACCCACAGTTGGTTGAGTTAGTGGAGAAGCTCAAAAGAGGGAATCATCAAGCCATCTCCGTAGGTATACCCTAGATGATAAGGGTTGGTTACGTAGGGATAGTAGACTTTGTGTACCACGAGACGAGGGCTTGAGGAAGACTATTCTTGATGATGCACATCGTTCGAAGATGACCATTCATCCCGGCGGGGACAAGATGTATAAAGACATGAAGCGAGTTTTCTTTTGGGCCGGTATGAAGAGGGATGTAGCCGAGCATGTCGCTAGATGCTTGGTGTGCCACAAGTAAAAGCGGAGCAAAAGAAACCCGGTGGGTTGCTTCACCCATTGGAGGTTCCACTATGGAAATGGAAAAGTGTCTCGATGGACTTTGTGGATGGATTACCAAGATCAAGGAAGGGTAATATGGGGATTTGGGTTATAGTCGATAGACTTTCTAAAAGCGCCCATTTTATTCCCGTGAAGAGTAAGAGAACTGCTCCATGGTTAGCTTCTGTATACTTCCGAGAGATAGTTCGATTGCTTGGTGTTCCTTCAAGCATAGTAAGCGACCGCGATCCTATCTTCACTAGCGAATTTTGGAGGAGCTTACAAGAAGCGGTAGGGACTCGGTTATGTTTGAGCACCGCGTATCATCCTCAGACGGACGGCCAGACTGAGATGGTATATCGCATTCTAGAGGATCTTTTGAGGCTATGTATCCTAGACTTTGGGAGTACATGGGAAGAGCATCTTCCATTAGTGGAGTTCGCATATAATAATAGCTTTCAGTCCAGCATTGGCATGACACCTTTCGAAGCTCTTTATGGACGACCTTGTCGTTTACCTACATGTTGGTGGGAATCTACGGATAAGATCTTACATGGGCCCGATATGATTAGAGAGACTTCGGAAAAGATCGACTTGATTCAAAGGAGGATGAAGGCAGCGCAAGATAGGCAGAAATCTTATGCAGATAAGAGGAGGACAGATCTTGAGTTTCATGTTGGGGACATGGTCTTTATCAAAGTGTATCCATTACGGAACGTTGTTCGCTTTGGGTCCGTTGGGAAATCAGCACCAAGGTTCATAGGGCCGTTTCCTATTAAGGAGAAGATTGGACAGATGACATATAGAGTGGAGTTGCCTGAGAGACTTATTGGTGTACACGACGTATTCCATGTATCACATTTGAGGAAGTGCCTACACGAGACCGTGGAGGTGGTAGAGCCGAACTTGCTTAGAGAGGCGGAGATAGAGCGTGATGTGACGATTCGACGAGCTCCTACGTGCATTCTTGGGTCAGAGATTAAGAAGCTGAGAAGTCGAGAGGTCAGACTAGTCAAAGTACAATAGGGAGATGATGAGAGCAATGCTACTTGGGAGACAGAAGTGAAGATGCGTTCGTTGTACCCTTTTCTTTTTGAGGGTATGTCCTTTTATTTCTCCTTTATCGCCTAGCTTGTACTTATCTTACCTTTAGAATATACTCTCGCTAGTATCCTTGACCTTTAGTTAGAGAAATCCTATGATTGAAACATGTGTTTGAGACATGTTATGTATGATGGATGCAAGTGTTTGCTACTGGTTGCTCGTGGATGCATATACACACACTTTAGGCACTAGATCGGCTCAGTCACTTCATATTGCATATTGCATATAAATGGATGTATTTAGTAAAATGGATGTATGATGATTGTATTATCATATGGATGCTGCATTCAGATGATGATTGTGCACGCATATAGAGATAATATGAAGCATTAAGGAATTTTTGCATACATAATGGACGCATGACACTATCATGATTTACATTAAGGAGGTCAACTGAATCAGTGGACCGCCTGATTTTGCATTAGATATGGACATATACACACACCGTGTATTTAATCATGAAAGCATTAGAAGTCTATAAAGACAATGGATGCCTGTGTTTGATGGTTGAGTAGATGGACGATTGGATGTTAGGATATACATTCTTCTTGACTTGAAAATTTCGGGGTCGAAATCCTTTAAGGAGGGGAGAATGTAACACCCCGTAATTCTGTTAATATTAATATTCACAAATTAAAGAATAACTAATCTCAGACGTGAGAATTGTGGGAAACGGGTTGCGCCATTGTGTTCGTCTCGGAACTCTGGTTGAAATAGAGTCCGAGTTTGCGTGATTTGGACGTCGTATGAAGGACATATGGCCATCGGAAGTTTCATAAAATTCAAAACATATTTCAGAAAATTCAAATTTCAAAATTCGAAGTCAAACAGGATAGACGGGAAAATTCCCGCCCAGCACCCCAGGTCGACTGGGGAGTCAACTGGGCAGTCGACACCCCCCCCCCCAGGTCGACTGGGGAGTCGACCTGGGGGTCGACCTGGTCCAGTCGGCTAGGGTTTTGGCGGAGCCCAATCTTGAGCTGCTGATGTGTCTTTAGGGCTGAGTTGGCAAATTTAACGGTTCAGGTTATTTCTGAGTTGATCTGACGGTCTAATTAAATCATAAACTCTATAAATACCTAGGTAGTCTCTCACTCTAATTCACATGAAAAATAGAATAGCCACCGTCATACCGCTGCCATGGAACTCAGTGTAGCCGCCGCCAACTAAGAAGGAAGAAAGCTAATCAAAACTCTAATTCTACTCAACTCTAAAGCAAATCAAGACTCTCTTTCTTTTCTAATTGTGAGTATGATGATTTTAATAAGATTATTAGCAAACTAATTAGATTGAGATGTGATATGGATCATAAAAAAATGATGTGAATTGTCATATATGTTGTTGTAAACCTTATGCTATCATGTATGTTGTAAATCCTATGTTATGTGATGATGATATCCTATATGTTGTAAATCATGCTATGGTGATATTATATATGTTGCAAGTTTCTATGCTAAGTTGCGATGTTGCAAAGCCATAATGTTATTATTTATGTTATAGTTAGCTTATGCTTGATCAAGTCATGATGTTGATTATATACGTTTGGGCTATGATGATTCACATGGTAAATCATATGTACCTATGCAAGTTTAGATTGATTAGTAAAGATTATGAACATATGCCATGACATCTATTTAGATCTAGAATTATGACATCTATTTAGATCTAGAATTGTGCTATGACATGTGTGGGTTCTATGTGTTAGATGCTAGTTCACACCATTATTATGTTGCATAGACTACATATGCAAATTTATACATGAATTTGGGTTATGTTCATATTATGTAAGTTGTGACATTTAACCAAACAAGTTGACACCTTTAGATCCATGACATGTGTAGTTTTATGCAAGTTTCATCCCTATTATGATTAGATCTATTTTATTTGTCTATATGTTGTGATAATTTATCTTTGTGCTATGAGTTAGACTATTCGAGTCTAACGTATATTTTGGGTTTGTTAGACCAAAAAGTGGTTCTAACACCCAAATTGACTAAAAGCAGAATGAAATAAGATCAAAAGTAAAATGAAGACACAGAATTTATAGTGGTTCGGCGAAGAAAAGCCTACGTCCACTTGTCAATCACTATTTTCAATAATATTGTTGCAATTACAATGAGATGTTCACTCAATTTCTCTCACAACCCACGTACATTCACTCAATTGTCTAAAAACAAATGTTAAAAGACGATTTGGATTATCCGGGAGTGCTGGAATTCGGGTTATGGAAGTGGCTGAACTCTCAAAGGGCCAAAAAAAAGAAGATTTTTTTCATTGTCTCCAGACAGAGTATTTATAGGTGAAAATTTGCTCAGAACTCGATCCGGATCGGAGCCACGTGTCATCCATCCCATTAGCCTCGGGTTCGGATGGATTTCTGTGTTGACAACGCATCAGAGCATTGGACGTTGTGGGTAGGAACTGGTCACAACCGCTCCGCATCTTCAGGCGATCATGGGGGAAAGTAATGTGGATTACTGGTTCGGTTCGGAGGAACCTGCACAGGGGGTTCGGATCGGAGTACCCGATCCTACCCGGATTAACTTAGGGCTAATTCTTTATTTACTTTGCTCCACTCTGCTCCGATCTATCTCTGTAGCAAATGGGTGGCCCTCCGCTCCGATTAACAGTAAGCAACGTTCCGATCCGGATAGCAGTGTCTCCTTGAACCAAATAGTAGCGGCACTCCATTCCGATCAGCAACGTATCTCCGATCCGACCCGCTTCATTCTTTCGATCCGACCCGCTATGATGCTCTCTAAGTTCTTCAATGTTTCACATCTCGACTTTGTGTTGCCCAGTTCACAATGTGGGCTAACATTTTGCCTCCTCAGAGGATGCTTCTGTTGGAGACGGAGCATACTTTGATTGCCATTGTACAGCGTCTTCTAGGTAATTTTTCCTTTGATTTTTCTTGTGTTTTCATCTTCTTCTTCGAACTTCAATTTAATCCACTGTTGAGTTACAGAATTCGGTTCGGTTCGGATTCCGATCTGAACAGTCCCATTCTTCTTTCTATTTTTCATTGGACTATTGGTCCAAGCTCTGCTACTATACTGTCGATCCGATCCGAATGGGGGCTCTGCTACTAGACTGTCGGTCCGATCCGAATGGGGAGATGAATAGTCACTCTACTTCTCTATATAAACCGGGTCTTCTTCCTTCTCTCATTTCCTTTTATTGTTTTACCGCTCCTCAAGTTTTGCAAAACGAAAAACCCTAATTCCTGAAGCATCGAAATTCCTCTTAATTCGCGAAGTAGTTACATAGGTAGGTTACAAAACTTTAGATAATTCCTTTTTTAATTGATCTCGATTCAAATTCGTAGATGATTAGTACGATTTGAGCATGAAACTTGGATGACCTCGACACAGTGACCCCCCCCCCTCGTCATCATCGTTAGTGGCCTCGTCGCCATCTCGAGGTTGTAACGGAGGGGTTAGAATCAGTTGTTGAATGTGCCAGCGCATAAATGCTTGGCTTTGATTTGGGTGGTTGGCACGAGACTGGCTTTGGTGTTGGCTAGGGAGGAAAGAAGATGGAGGAGAAGAAGAAGAGGATTGAGGGGATCGGTTCGGGCTGGAATATCGAAGATGGATGAGAGGGAAAAGAAAAGAGGTTCAGGAAGTCGGATCGGGTCGGGGCAAATAAAGAAAGGGAAAAAGAAAAGAAAATTAGTTCAGAAGATTGGATCGGGTCGGAGCAAGTAGTTAAAAAAAAGGGGGAAGGGAGCTTTCCTAACCTGGTCGGGTCGGATTGTAAGATAAAAGGAGGAGAAATATGACTATGTAATCCGATCCGAACCGTCAGGAGACTCTACCTCCGAGCCGATCCGATTTTGATTTCTGAGTTCCACAGTTTATCCGAGCCCAAGTCGAGGCCGCATCCCCAATCCGATCCGAATGAACGCGCCCGAACCGAACCGAAGAGCAGTCCACCTTAATGCATAAAAACTTGTTTAACTGGCCCAATCAACGTTTGGCATAATCTTCAACTTAATGGACAGTTAGGATAGTGCCTTGCGAACGTAACTGGACATCAAGGACTACTTCAATTCTTTATATTTTGCCAAACTCTTGGTCGCACTTTTAAACATTTAATTTGCACTTTCCGCATACATTGTTTACACTTTAGTTTGCACACATGCACGGGGGGATACGGGCTAATTTACTATAATTTGTGATATTGCTTCTTCAATAGTTTTATGACAATGAGACCCAGACGCTCTTCCAGACTAGCCGAAAAGAAAGAGGCCCCGGAAACCTCCAACAAAATTACTCTCGAGGACATATCTTCTCCATTGGATCCAGAATGGAATAATGAGGGTTCAGACTACGAGGTTGGAAATCGTGAAAGTGACGAGGTTTCTTCGGAGAATGAAGTTTCTCTAGGTTTTGAAGAGGAAGGAGGGATAGGTGACGACTGGGCTCCTGATGAGTTTGAATCGGCTGTCATATTGGAATCAACCCAAGATTCTGTTGAATCAACAATCGACAACGACCGTCTTATCCGAATTTGTTTAAAATACAGAATAATGAAAAAGGACACTCTAGTGCCTTCGAGATCTGACCGTCCCCACAACCCTCCAGAAGGATACATGGCAATCACTCGGTTGATGTGCATGGTCGGTGCTATCCCTCCATTTTCTCCCTTCATCGTAGATTTTCTAAGACAAACGCGGATTGCCCCTATGCAGCAGCATCCCAATTCTTATGCCTACTTACACACTTTATATATAGCATACCGTGAGATCCTAGGCATAGAGATGACGTTCATTTCTTCTACAACTTTAAGCATCGGACTCGAGAAACTCCTTCTTTTTGCTATTTTGAGACTGTTCCTAAGAGGAAGATAATTTCAACGCCATTCAGTAGTAAAGCTGGAGATTCCAGACTGGAATGGTTTTACGTGAAGCGACAACCTGGGTGTGCCAAGAGATGGATGAAATCAAGTAAAGCACTGATTTTCTAAATCTTGGCACTATACATTCAAGTCATCGCCTTAACTTGTTTTTCTTTGTGTTTGCAGTCGACAACCCAAAACAAATATCAGATCAGGTGTTCTTTGACTGGATGCACCAGCTCCTTAATGGCGATCAGAAGTTTCTGACTATTGATGAAGTCCTTAAGGACGAATATCTTCACTTTCATGGACTACTATTTGTTTTTCATAGCATCGGTCATGGGACGGCTCCATACGTATATATTCCTCCAGTGGATGTAGTCCCAGAGACAGGAGAAGGCTCGGGAGCTCCTATAATGCCTCTTCAAACTTCACCTTCTCCATCTTCTACTCAAGACTACGAATTGGCTAACTTGGCCGAGAAGCATCGCGAAGGATATACTGCTCCTAAAGATGCCATTTCTCCAGAAAGGTCGACGTCTTCCAAAGAGTCGCCACTTGATGCTTCCGAGGGAGATGTCCCTAGTACCGATGATCCATTATTTCAGGGTTTGGGGGATCTCCCCTTACCTGAAACTATACACACTTCAGAGGATTTTAGGAGGGATCCTTTAGTTTTCACCTCTTCAGAAGAAACCACTCCTGCTAAGGCCAAAGAGCCTGCCCGTACTAGTCTAGCTTCGGACTCGGGTTGGTTGGGGGGAAACACACCACTTAGGACACACTTTACACAATAGCATTAACATTCATCGCAACTCTCTCTCTCTGTGAAACTATTGATTCTGAATTTCATTTGTCTTATTATGCAGGCACGATGTCCCGATCCTACTATGATATCAGGAAGCTTCGCCGCAGCATGTCTAACACACCTTAGGATATTGAGTATGATCGCCGAGACGATAGCGGTAGGGAGGAGAGAAGGCCTTATAAACCCTATCGCTCTCGAACCTCACGCTCTCGCTCTCCCGTTCGGGCGGACCCAGAGAGATATAAAGGTTATCAAGGTTGTAGGGATGAGGACTGGCCGCAACCAAGAGATTCCACCTCTTCTCAAGAAAAGCGCAGCAGGGAGAGAAGCCCGCCAAAAGATACTGAGTCGTGAAGTAAACGCAAAGTCCCTGCTAAACGGCCTAGAACCGATAATGATTCTATTGAATCCTCCATGCACAGGGATACCGAGTTGACGATCCCCGCTCCTCCACCACTAGACGCTGAAACCGCAATCAAGCGGGCATATTTGGAGGAGCAATTTCCTGAACATTATTTCGAGACCTTGACTTTTTTACCTGCCCTTGAATCTATTTCTTCCAAGTGGGCAGATGAGGCCAAAGCAAAGATAGACGCGGTCGAAAAACAGTATTCTGAAATGTTCAAATATTCACGTAACCTTTCCAGAATCATTCGTACTCTAATCACGAATGCTGATTCAATGCAAAAAACCGCGGAAGAAGACGCAAAGGCCTTAAAGAATCTAGGAAAAGATTTAGAGGATACACAGGCCCAGCTTGCTATTTCTCAAAGGGACGCTACTAACTTCAAACAACAATTTGAAGATATGCAAAAACCCTATCATGATTTGCTTGAATCTCACACTCAAGAGCATTTTGAGTTAAAAAAGCAAGCTGATGATGCTAAGTCAGATGCCGCTAAGACCCGCCTTGCTTACACTGACCTTGAACGGAAAAATGTTGAGTTGGCAAGGAGAAATGCTGAGCTAGAAAAGAAAAATGCTGACTTGGCTTCAAAGCTAATGGAGGCGGAGAACAGAACTGCCCTGGCGGAGGGTAATGTGGAATGTGCTATCAAATCCGCTGAGGAGGCCCACAAACAATTGTCAGAGGCGGAGGCAGAGATTCAGGGTTTCGGCGAATTAATGATTGAATTCTTCGCACATATCATCCGTCGCCGAAACATTTCTTGGATTGAGGATTATCCATCTACTCTAGTCTAAGTATGGAGTCAAATCGTTGAGTGGGAAAAAGAGGAGCTCAAGGTTGATTCCATCGATGAGGACAAGCTGATGGAGAAATACTTACGGGATGATGAGCCGGAACACCTAGCTGAAGGGCGCCGCCTCATTGCTGATGCTATGGAAGAAGAGAGGCGGAGGACCAAACAGAAGAACGTTCCCGAGGCTGGTTCCTCTTCTACTGCCCCCGCAACTTCTGAAGTAGAGGGGTATGATCCTGGAAATCCGGGAATCCCTCGAACAACTCTGCTATCCCCTATTCCTGAAACGGCATCAGAGACAGCAGTTACCCCAGCCGAGAAGTCTTCGGAAGGTATCCCTACCTTTTCTCCTCAATTCGTCAAGGCTATTTCTACCTTTCCCCACATGATTGAGCAATCGATGAAAAACCCATTATTTTCTCCTGAGTTGATAACTGTTGCTTCTCACTCTGTAGATATTGAGCCATCCGGAAAGACAGATGTGACTCAGGGAGCCGCGTCTAGGGCAGAGCCTATGGAGAAGGCAAAGGAGGGGAAGGACAAGGCTGCTCCTATAGATTTGGGAGAAGGAAGCGAACCATCTAAGGCTGAAACTCCCCATGACGAAGAAATGATAGCAGCCTTAAAGGATGATGGCGGCGATGGAGGACATGAGGAAGATCCAGAAGTAGCAATTGTCGGGGAGTCGAAAAGTGCAGATGATGTTACTTTGGCTGCAATGAAAGCTGACCAAGATAAATGCTTGCAGTTAAAATCTGAAGACTTAGACCCTCACAGTTGTTGATGCGGGATCAAGGTTAGTTGTTAAGCTTTCAACTAGATCTATTACAGAGGAACTCGCTAAAAAATCTTCTCTTGATTCCAGCGCTCCGCCCTCCGGGAAGAAGTCAACCGACTCTAGCGCCGCATCTTCAGGAAAGAAAAAATCAAAGCGCATCTTTACGGAGGCCGAGAAAGAGGCAAAGGATGCGGAGAAAGCCACCAAGAAGTCCAAGCATCACTCGAAATCTAAATAGTGGGTTGTCTCGTGTTGTTTTAGCATTTGGTTGACCAATAATTGTTGATATAAGGGTGGCTCTTGCACCTTCTTTTTGGTTGTTTTCCTGTACAAATTCATTCATTCGTAAATAAAGAATAATTCATTTTCTGCAATGTCTGTTTGTCATTATTTCTGCACTTATGTAAGAATGCATGTCTTATTATAGTTGTGTAATGAAGTTACGAAGGGAGGAAATATGTGTATACATATATGCCCCCAGTCAATCTCAAAAAACCATTCAAGGCTAAATCAAGTAATCTGAATGCTCCCGATTTTCTAACAGGATTGCATTTTCTGTGTCGTCAATGCCTGTCGTTTTTTCTGGCATTTCTTTTATACTCTCCTGTCTTATACTTAGGTTAGAGTTCTTACTGAAGCGGTCTCTTGTTTGGGTGCACCTTCACTCCTCAGAGGACGTCGTCTTCCCGTCCTTATATACTCTCTCTCTCTCTCTCTGGAGAGTTAGAGTTCGAGCTCAGCAATTTATTCACTCCCCGATCCTTCAGCGGGGAAGAATCTATTTCCCAGCGCTCAATCGGAGACGCTTTTATACTCTCGCTCTCTGGAGAGTTAGAGTTAAGAATGTCTTTTTCTCATTCTTTTATGTCTTGTCGCACAAATAGTCGTTGTGCTTTTTCTTACGTTTAAACTGTTTTCAACCTTTCAGGTTTTGAATCATCTTATATTTCATAATCACAACAGAATAGTCGATGAATGTATATATATAATGGATAAAATTAAATAACACACAATATTTTTATAGTGGTTCGGCTAAGTCATAGCCTACATCCACTTTATAGTCCTTTATTCATATCATCAGATTTTCCTAAAGCAAGTCGTGCCTTTTTAAAGAGTTCATAAGAAAAATAACAAAGAGTACAACATTTCTAATCCAAATATCGCATCAAGTGTTGGGCATTCCATGCCCTAGGAACTTCTTCGCCATCTACGGTCGTTAACTTGAAGGTTCCTTTTTCAAGTTTCCGTTGGATGACAAAGGGCCCTTCCCACTTCGGACCGAGGTGAGGAAGGGATGGAAAGATTATCTTTAGCACAAAATCTCCTGGTTCAAAAGTCTTAAGGCGAACTTTTTTGTCGTAATAGTGTGCCATCTGACGTCGATGTCTTGCCGCACGCAAATCCGCTTCGTCCCTTTTTTCTTCGATTTCATCAAGAGACTCGAGTAAGAGTGCCCGGTTCGTCATCGGGTCATAATATGTCACCCGGTGAGAAGGGACTTCAAGCTGTACTGGAATTACTGCTTCTGAACCAAAAGAGAGAGAGAAAGGGGTATGACCAGTAGCCGTCTTAAATGTTGTTCGATATGCCCACAAAGCTAAAGGCAATTCGTCAACCCATTTTGCCTTTGCGCGCTCTAACCGTTTCTTGAGGATGGATTTTATTACTTTGTTTATTGCTTCAACTTGCCCGTTTGACTGCGGATAAGCAACCGCAGTGTATCGTTTGTCGATCTTATACTTCTGGCAGAAATTTCTGAATTCAGTACCATCGAACTGGGTTCCGTTGTCAGTTATAATGGTCTTTGGGATCCCGAATCGGCATATAATATTTCTAACCACAAAACTTATCACCTTTCTCGCCGTGATCTTGGTTAGAGGCTCAGCTTCCACCCACTTCGTAAAATAGTCCACAGCGACTATTGCATATTTTGCTCCTCCTTTAGCAATGGGTAGAACTCCGATGATATCAATTCCCCACGTGGCAAAAGGCCAAGGACTCACCATCGATTTGAGTTGGTTCGACGGTGCTCTGGGGATTTTGGCGAATCTCTGGCACTTATCACAGCGTCGTGAATAATCAGCTGCATCTTTATTAATTGTGGGCCAGAAGTATCCATAACGCAATATCTTTTTCGCTAAAGTCTGACCTCCTGTATGATCTCCACACTCACCTTCGTGTACTTCTCTTAGTACACGTCTGATGTCGTCGTGTGCTATACATCATAACAGGGGCATAGAAAATCCTTGCCTATAAAGAGTATCATCTTGTAGGACATATCTGGTAGCCTTGCGAACTATAGCCCTTTTCTCACTCTTCTTTGATGGGAGTGTTCCACTCTTAAGGAAGTTCTTAATTGGGGTCATCCACGACTCCTTTTCCGGTTCTGCTTCGAAAGCGAACTCAATTTCCATCGACTCAAAGCTTGGCGATTCCAACGTTTCAATTGGAATTATTTCAGTTTCTTCTGGATTGTCGGAACTAGCTAGTTTTGCCAGCCTGTCTGCCTTTTGGTTTTCGGCTCTTGGGATATGCGTTATACTGTACCACTCCAGGTTGCTCAACAACTTTTCCACTTTCCCGAGGTAGGCGATGAGTCGAGGTCCCCGGGCCACAAATTCCTTTCGCACTTGGAAAACAACGATTTTGGAGTCGCAGAATATGTCCTAAATTTTTATTCCGAGGTCTTTAGCAAGCTTCAGCCCGGCAATCAGGGCTTCGTATTCAGAGTCATTGTTAGTCGCTGAAAATTCTAATCGTAGAGCGTAATATAACGACCGCCCTTCAGGAGTAACTAAGACGATTCCAGCTCCGGACCTTCGGTCGTTTTTGGCTCCATCCGTGTATAGCTTCCATGAATCTATCTTTAACTCGTCTTCGGACTTGACCACTCTGTCATTGATCACTTCCTCCTCTGGGATAGTGTACTCTGCTATAAAGTCTGCCAGAGCTTGCCCCCTTATCGACCTTCGTGGCTAAAAATTTAAATCAAACTGACATAATTCTATATTCCATTTGATCAACCTTCCCGATGCTTCGGGTCTCTGCAACACCTGTCTCAGCGGCTGGTCAGTGTATATGGTTATTGGATGAGCTTGGAAATAGTGACGAAGTTTTCGGGATGCGATTAGGAGGCTGTAAGCGAGCTTCTCAATCTTTGGTTAGTTGCGTTCTGCCGCTGCCAATTTCTTGCTTACATAATATATAGGCCTTTGCACTTTGTCTTCTTCTCGAACCAAGGCTGTGCTAACGGCGTGAGCCGAAACTGCCAAGTAAACAAATAACTCTTCGTGATCCACCGGTTTTGACAAAATCGGTGGTTTTTCTAGCAATTCCAATAAATTTCGAAAGGCCTCAACACAGTCCGGAGTCTATTCGAAGTTTTTCTTTCCCCTTTTAATCAAATCAAAAAACGGGATGCATTTGTCTGTGGCTTTGGAGATAAATCTACTCAACGCGGCTACTTTCCCTGCAAGACTTTGGACATCTTTAATTCTTGTCTGCTCTTCAATGTTTCTAATTGCTGCTATTTGGCTGGGATTGATTTCAATTCCTCAGGAGCTTACTATGAAGACTAGAAACTTTCCCGATGCCACTCCAAATGAGCATTCCAGAGGATTCAACTTCATCCGATACTTTCGCAGGATACCAAACATTTCTGCTAAGTCTTGCGTATGGCTGGAAGACTGTTTCGATTTGACAAGCATATCATCCACATAAACTTCGATAGTCTTCCCTATTTGATTATAAAACATTCTGTTCCCCAGGCGCTGATAAGTGGCTCCGGCGTTTTTCAATCCGAATGGCATTACAACATAACAATATAACCCCAAATTTGTAATGAAGCTCGTATGCTCTTGATTTGGCATGTGCATAGGAATTTGATTGTATCCGGAATATGCATCCATGAAAGAGAGAAGTTCATGACCCGCTGTCGAATCACAAGCTGGTCAATCCTGGGAAGTGGGAAACTATCTTTCGGGCAAGCTTTGTTCAAATCTGAAAAATCAATGCAAGTCCGCCACTTTCCATTTGGCTTCTTTACTAAGACGGGATTCGATATCCAGTCGGGATACGTCGAATCTCGAATAAATCCATTTTGTTTTAGCTTTTCCACTTCTTCTTTGAGAGCAGCCGACCTCTCTGAGCCCAGCATACGTCACTTTTGCTTCACAGGCAGGTGTTTCGGGTTTACATTTAGTGAGTGACTTATGATGGATGGCGATATCCCACACATGTCAGCGTGGGTCCAGGAAAACACGTCCAAGTTCGCCTTCAGGAAATCCGTTTGTTCTTTGGCCCGACGTGGATCCAATTGAGATCCAATCTTCAAAACTCTTGTTGGATCAGCTTCATCAATAGGAATTTCCACTGTCGCTTCATTAGGAGTTGCATTTCTAGTCTCTGGTTCCTCGTCTTTTCTGGGATCCAGGTCTTCAGGCGTTCCTTTAGGCAACACCTTCGGGGTCGATTCCTCTAATTGCTACGCCGAGCCCCCCTTTGGGGGAGGCGAGGCATCTTTGCTCTCAATGTTAAGTCCTTTCATCAACATCTTTAATTCGGCAACATAGCAGGCCCGTCCGGAAACTTGATCTCCTCTCATTACTCCAGTTCCGGCTTCAGTTGGGAACTTAAGCAATAAACACCAAGGGGCGATGAAAGCCCTGAACTCAGTAAGGGCAGGCCTCCCCAAAAATGCATTATAAGGCGAATCTACGTCCAACACTACGAACTGAAGCATCCGCACTCTTCGGCGTTCTCCTTGCCCCAAGGTTACGGGCAATTCTATGTACCCCATGGGAGCTGTTGACGCCCCGTTGAAGCCTCTGATCCAACCTTCACATGGCTTCAAATCTTCAGATTCAAGCTTCATCCGATTGAATGACTTTTTAAATAAAATATCAACAGAACTTCCGTTGTCTACTAACACATTATGAACCAAGGCCGGCCCAATGGTGGTAGTAATGACCAACGGATCATCAGTGGGTGATTAGATCCCAGTATTATCTCTGCTGCGGAATACCACGTCGTCAAACATTGTCTTCTGTTGTTTTATGGGGGCGATATCTTCCAAATCATCACCTTCATTCACATCTACATGCTTGGCAGCATTTACATATTGATCCATTGCTCTAAAACTACGGATTGCTGGGTGGGGTCCACCCACTACGGAGTTGATAACAATTCCCTTGCCTTTCTGCTGCGCTGTAGGCTTGGGAGAAGATTGAATCTGTTTTGGAGCCTGCTCTCCTTGCCCCCTGTCCCTCGGGGCAACCTTATATTCATCCGGTTTCCCTTCGCGCAGCAACTTCTCAATCACATCTCTCAAATGCCGACATTCATTGGTTGAATGCCCATGAATTCCATGAAACAAACAAAACTTTCCAGTTGCCATTTCTTTCTCTGTTGAGTCGTGAGGTGGCGGTCTTTTATATTGCAAAACATTCTATGTATCCAGGTAAATGTTCTCCAAAGTATCGTTCAACGGTGTATAATTCTCGTAAGTCTGGAATCGGGGTCTTTTGTTAGGATCACTTCCCCTATTTCTATTTCTTCTGTTACCGTTCGCGTTACGGTTATTGTTGTTGCCCCCATTTCCAGCATTGTTGTTTCCACCCTTGTTTCCCACATTTACTTCAACTTTTCCGGAACTTTCCCCAGACTGCTTCACGGTGACATTACTCTGCACATTTTCTTTTGAAGCCGCTTCAGACTTTCTCTTTCGGTTTGACCTGGCCTCCTCTCGTCTTAAATAAATATCGGCCTTTTCATAGAATATCTCTCTCGTGGAGGGTGTCTTCCCCGAAAGGTAATCTCCAAACTCGGATTCAGGATCGACTCCTTCCTTTAATGCTATCAAAATGGTGGGCTCATGCAGGTAACTAACTTCAGTCACAGCTAAGTTAAAGCGGTCAAGATATGACCTCAAAGACTCTCCTAGCGCCTGCTTAATTCTTGATAATTCAATAACACTTTTGGACTTTCTGGTATGGAGACGGAACTGATTCATAAAACGTTCGCTCAATTCCCTATAATTCGAAACCGAACGAGGGGGAAGTCGGGTAATCCAGAACAGCGCCACATCTTCTAAATAGATCGGGAATGCTTTACACTTCACTGCATCAGAAGCAGCAGCAGCATTCATGAGCCACGAGTATCGCATCAAATGCTGTCCCGGGTCAGTTCTCCCATTGTACTTGTCCATCTGCGGCAGGTTAAAACGTCGGGGAAATTGAAAATTGAGGATGTCGTCAGTGAACGGAGTATGGCTTCGCTAAATTCCATAATCTTCATTGGTATAGTTCCGGCTCTTGGACATAATCTGGCGTACCATTGCCTGTACATCAGCATTAGTTAGGGGCCGTTCAGGCTCCATGGCCCTGGTATCCGGGTTCCTTCTGGGCTCTTGTTCAGGAGATGCCCTTCTTCTTTGAGCTGCTTCTGCTCTACTTCATTCCCTATGCTCCCGGTCGAGCTCGGGAGGAGGGGGTTGGAGCCTTTGCCTCTGAGCGGGATCGTTGTTTCCTAGTGCTCGTGCAATATCCTCGCGGGACCCCAAAGATCCGAACGTCAGCTGCTCCAAATTTTGAGGTCATTCGAGTGGCCTTCGTTCACGGGGCCGCTCTTCCTCGGAAGATGAAGACTGATCCATTGGTGTGTGGCGAACCGAGGATGGGGTTCTCTGCCTACGCAGTTCGCTAATTTCCCTACTCATGAGTCTCATATTTTCTTGCATCATGAGATTGGTGCGCTCGTGGATTTTCATATCCTCCCTAGTACTCTCAAGCATGTCAAGTAGGCGCCAGAAATCTCCTTGAGTAATAAGTGCGGATGGATTGACCTGATCATTGACCCTGGTGGCTAGAATCGGAGCATTTGTGGGGGCTCTAGTAGAGGTTCCAACATCACCAAGTGTCGGATCGGTTCGGAGATGGGAAATCGGGTCGGTTCCGAGCTGGGAAGCCTGTTCGGGTCGGAGCTGGAAAGCCGGGTCGGGTCGGTGTAGGGCAAGTTGCTCGGGTCGGTTCAGGTTGGGGGAATGCACTGCTACAGATTCTCCTACCCGGATCGGATCGGAGCTCTCCCCCTGAAGGCGGTTCGGGTTTCCTGTATCGGTCCGTCCTGCTGCTGAGCTCTGCCCACGAGACCTAGTCACGACCGCATTTTGCTGATCTTCGCTAACTCCATTTCCTCGACTAGATTGAACTTCTTTGCCTTTTCCTTTGGCCATGGTTCTTCAACAATCAATTCAACAAATATCCAAGAGCGTCGAAACTTGAGGATTAACTTCTTTGAACTCAACGGTCGAAAAAGTAGAACGATAATCCCGAAAAACAAAGAATTCAGATGTTTCTCAGTGAAAGCACCGAAATGTTAGACCAAAAAGTGGTTCTAACACCCAAATTGACTAAAAGCAGAATGAAATAAGATCAAAAGTGTAATGAAGACACAGAATTTATAGTGGTTCGGCGAAGAAAAGCCTACGTCCACTTGTCAATCACTATTTTCAATAATATTGTTGCAATTACAATGAGATGTTCACTCAATTTCTCTCACAACTCACGTACATTCACTCAATTGTCTAAAAACAAATGTTAAAAGATGATTTGGATTATCCGGGAGTGCTGGAATTCGGGTTATGGAAGTGGTTGAACTCTCAAAGTGCCAAAAAAAAGAAGATCTTTTTCATTGTCTCCAGATAGGGTATTTATAGGTGAAAATATGCTCAGAACCCGATCCGGATCGGAGCCACGTGTCATCCATCCCATTAGCCTCGGGTTCGGATGGATTTCTGTGCTGACAACGCATCAGAGCAGTGGACGTTGTGGGTAGGAACTGGTCACAACCGATCCGCATCTTCAGGCGATCATGGGGGAAAGTGATGTGGATTACTGGTTCGGTTCGGAGGAACCTGCACAGGGGGTTCGGATCGGAGTACCCGATCCGACCCGGATTAACTTAGGGCTAATTCTTTATTTACTTTGCTCCGCTCCGCTCCAATCTATCTCTGTAGCAAGTGGGTGGCCCTCCGCTCCGATTAACAGTAAGCAACGCTCCGATCTGGATAGCAGTGTCTCCTTGAACCAAATAGTAGCGGCACTCCGTTCCGATCAGCAACGTATCTCCGATCCGACCCGCTTCATTCTTCCGATCCGACCCGCTATGATGCTCTCTAAGTTCTTCAATGTTTCACATCTCGACTTTGTGTTACCCAGTTCACAAAGTGGGCTAATAGGGTCGAATAAGAGAACGTAAAACGTGGGGTAGGGGTAATATTAAGGATTTAATATAAAGAAAATTGGATGCAATTGATATGATTTTGCATGCCATTAATGGATGGACATAATTGAGTCAATTATGGACATCCTTAAAATTGGAATTAATTAATGATTTGAATAGGGATATATTTAAAACTGGTGTAAAAGATTATAAGTGTTAATCAATGCTTAGGACACGAGGTTGGACTCGTTTGTGACGTAAAACTGCCCGGACCCGCCCGACAAATCCAGTAGTCACAAATGTCAGCCCAATGTGAGAGGTCCTAGGCCCAAATTAAAGCATAACAGTTGTTAAGATACGAGGTTAGACTCTTTTATGGTGTAAGACTGCCCGGACCCGCCCGACAAATCCAGCTGCCATAAATGCCAGTCTAATGTGAGAGGTCTTTATGATGTTATGGCCTGAATGAATTAAGAAATACTTAACCAGATAAACATGTGAAGTGGGACATGGGGGTTAAGTAGGTGGCTTGGGTGGCATGAGGAATCTAGTGGTTGCCTTTAGTGGCATTTGAAATACGATTAGTAAGACTTAGCCAAACAACATGTAAATGAACATGACTAAGAAGAGGTTTAAGTGGGATATACTGGTGGGGACAAGCTTAGGTGGATAGCTTGTGGGGGCCCATTTCAACCAGTAACCCAAACGTATCTATGTGGGCTCGATCCAAGTCTAGGACGGGACACGCATACTGGGCTTGACTATAAGAGGCCAAAACGGGGTAGCAGTGGCAACGCAAGTCCAACGGGTTTCATATGCGTGTGTGGACCCGGGCTGGTAGGTAATACATTATTGCATCATGTAGGTATAAGCCGTGCATCATCAACTTGTATCGGGTTGCCACTTTAGGGGAGTGATACACCCCACTGTGGGACCAGCACGGGTATCTACGTGTAGGGAGCCGATCGAAAGTGGGTAGTGGGGTACACCTAGCGGAGATAGGGGCAGGCGGCACCTATGTAGTCAGCTTGGGGTACGCAAGGCTATTTATAAAATTTCTAAGTGAAGCAAGTGGGATCAACCTTTAGGGTGACTGGTGTCGTGTCGTGTAGTAATTATTCGTTAGTATTAGGTGTGCCTTAAACGTTATCTTTATCTGCTCTTTCATACCCAATAGTTCATAGACATTTCCTTATTTTCCAGCTTATGCCTTAGTCTAGTTATTTTGATAATAGTATTGTCAGAATTATCATACTCTCCAGACTTTATGTCTGACCCCCTCTATTTCTATCTTTTTCCCCCTCCAGGTCCTCAGGGTGTGCCCAGCTCTAGCAGAGTTTGATTAGATTGCTTTATCTCTCTTTTGGAAAGCTTGGACCGTTGAAGTAAAGTCCAGCTTGTTATCTTCTTTAATGGCTATTTATGTAATGGGATTATGTATTTTGTTTATCAAGATGGATATTGTACTTGACTCTGATTTATGGTTTTATGATGTAATAAACATGTTTAATTTCCGCTGCAATGAAATAAAGTTTTAGATTTCCAAGTACTACTTATTATCTGTCTTGTTGTAATTTTTCTGTTCTATATTCACTTAAAACCTCCATGGAAGTTAATGCATTCCCTTTGTGAGTGACATTAATGGACGTGGGGTGTTACATGTATTTTGTTCGATGTTTGGGAAAGGAGGCTATCGGGTTCATGAAGATTTAATGGAGAAAAGCGAGAACCAGATTTATACAATGACATGGATTACATGGCTAATAACCATGTTTAAGCGATGGAAATTAAGGGTTTCACATTAATTAAGTTTATTAATTTATACATGAAGATCAAATATTATTTTAATTAAATTTTGTTATAACGTTAACTTACTCATATATCATCGGAATTATGTGAAATTGGATCCATTGGAATCGCAGGGAAAATTACTATGTAGTTGAGCAGGTTCAAAAGAAATTGAAAATTATCGGATTTTCATTTAATTTTAAACGTCCATTTAAAATTAAAAGAAATAATGCGTGAATCGACAATTGAAATTAAGTGTGAGTTAACTCTCACCTTTCGGGTGTTCTATGATGTGGTTAAATTCATACAATTAAATTTTATCGCTTATAGTATAAATTTGTTGGTTTGGATGTTATGGATGCTATTTGTTTGTTATTGTTTGATGTTAATTATAACTGAAATGCATTGGATGGAATTTCTATTTCATATATTATTATAAAATGTTATAATGAGCTGTGACGCAAGAAAAAACTGGTTGGAAGGATCCAACCAGATTCCTCAAATATTTATATGTCGTTTCTTTCCATATTGTTTACATATGAATTTTTTGAACCTTGTTAAAATTTAAACCTATTTGAATGTTGACGTTGAATTGAAAATTCAAAGTTGTTATGTTTTAATCAATAGACAGTATTGATTTAGGGATTCGCAGTAGATGGCCCGAAATCCTCCTTTTTGTTAAAACTTTGATTTCTTGTCAGGCTAACTGACGAAGTTAAGTTAAAAGATTTATTTTTATAACTAAACTAAGATTTCCACTTATGTTTTATATGTTTAGAAAAAAATCATTATTTCTAAATTGGGTTTATAAAGGTTTAAAAAATGATTATATAATTAAAATTTTACCTTAATAAGTTTTAATTAACTTGCGGGTTAATATTTAAGAAACTAATTAAGCGATATTATTGGATTAATTTTATTAATGTAATAGGAAAATTAAAATGAGATCAGTTAACGAATTAATGATGAAGTTGACTAAGTCAACTGTTTGATTTAAAGGGATTATTAGATTTAATAAAAAAATAAAATAGTTAAATAAATGGTTGTTTAAGTTTAATAAAAAAATTAATCATAGATTACCTATAAATGAACGATGTTTAAAAGATCAATAAAATGGTACAAGCGAAATCAAGATGAAAATACTTCAATAAGGAGCTTTAAAATTTTGGTAGCTCTAAAACTGAAAGGCAACAAAGCTTTCGGGGACACCTTCATACTAAACTAACACTCACTGGGTGAGAGCTTAATAAACTCAAATGTATATATCAGCAAAATAGAAGGCAAAATTGGTTAGCGACAGTAATGTGGAATTCACTCGTACCGGAAGCATAGCACCTTACTTAGTAGTGAAAACTAACGTCCCATACACAATTTTGCATTTTAAACCTCCAAAGTATATTGGGGAAATAGGTAACCATTAATCAGCATCCAAACTATCATTGACGTTTGACCCACACTAAATACATGAAAATCCAGATCGACTTCCTGTTTAAAGTTGAAAAAGAAATACTTACAGAAAAATCATGTCTGAAATTATGGAAAGCTCGAAAATCTTGAGGAACAGTAATCTTGGTTGAGAAATATAATTTGCATGTGAAAAGGAGAAGAAGAAGAGGAAATGGTATTTATGCCGAAGTGTTCCTTTAGTCTCAGTCGCACAAGCAGGATTAAATCAATGAATCAGATCTAACACAAAAGGTTGAAGGCGAAAACCAGGTACGTTCAGAGTAGTATAGGTACGAAGACCAAAAGCCGTTGACTTGCAAAAATACCCCTTCACAAAGGGGGAGGGAAAATGTTACTACCAAATTCAACACAGAAATAGGCTATCGATGAAGGGGTATCTGACCCTGCACCAGGACAAAGCCGAAAGCATAACCGTCACCATCTTGGAAGGAGAACTTGGATACCGCTAGAGTAATTCTGAAATAAGAGACAACTAATATGAAGTTAATCCCAGAAGCCAATTACCTCAAGTTGGAAGCAAATAAGAAAGGACGAAAACCTAGCATCCGAGACCAATGACCTGATAAGAAGCATCAAGAAAAGACAAAGGAATGACGAAGAGCTATCGGCATTAACTCGCTTAACGCCGATACGAAAGGAGATGAAGGCGTCAGAGGTACAAGAAACTGAAGCATAAGAGAAAACTTCCGAAAGCCAGCTATCGAGACCAAAGATTGATGATCACCAAGGGACAACTTCAGAAATCAACAAATAATGCGCCGAGGGCATCCTTCCGGAAGAATGAAATCCACTCCAAAGATTTACCGAAAGCAAATCAAAGCTTTCAAGAAGAAGAGCTATCCACACTAACTTGCTTAGTGTCAATACCGAAAGGGGTCACGGTTCCGGTACATGGGAAGTAGAAGCATGCAAATCAATACAATGAAGACTTAAAGACGAGACTAGAAGATAATGACTGAAATCCTTTCTTAAAGCTATCTTACCAATGGGCTTAGTATCGATACGAAAGGATACTAACATCAAAGAGAAGCTCAAGAGACCAGGACTGGCATGTCGAGAGCTAGGCCGATGCATCGAAAGCTCTGTTATCTCTATTAACAAGGCCAAAAGAATGGTCGAAAGCCAAAGCAACTGGAAGCAAAATGGAATAGCAGTTGACACATAGCCAATGCGCAGGAAGGAGGCTTCTACTGACCCAATGGCAATAGAGGCCTCGATTTTCTATAAATAATACCATAGGGGCCACATTTTCGAGCCTGAATTCCCATTCCTTAATCTTGTACTCTTTAAAACCTTAATTTCTAAATCAATTTAGGGATTTCCTTTGTAAACACTTATGTACTCAAATCAATGAGCAAAAATGAGTAAATCGACACTTAGCATAATTCCTATGAATGTTTTAGTTGCTTCCTTTACATACTACCATATGCTTTCTACATGACAAAGGTTTCCAACACAAGTCTAAATCCTTCATCAAGATTAGGAGAAACCCCTTTCTACAAAACATTTAGCTTTCTATCTTGTGTCGAGCTTAGGGAACCCTTATCCCAAGGTAATTTTTGGTTGTTAAGTCTCGTAAGCGTGATACTCACCCCTTGAGGGAAGAGTAACTAATCTTCGGGCTTAAGACCTTGATGTCAAGGAAATGGTGAACTAACTTAAGCTTGTAGCTTGTAGGAACTAAATAATTCCATTTTCCCTTAGGTCTATTTCCTTAGACCTATCTCCGGCGTTGATGAAAAATATCTTTAATAGCTGGATTTTGATATAAAAAAAATTTGGGCTAACGTAATGTAAGAACCGCCCGTGTTTATGCGAGGACCAGTCTTACGATTATCCTTTTCTTTTAAAAAATTGTATAAAGTTAAGTAAGTTTGATGGTATATGAATTTATCACTGAACGTATTCCATATTGATCTAGGTGAATTTCACTTTGCTTCAAATGTGCTCGGGTTAGACTCAGCATGTTATCAGGTTATGTTTCGCGTGAAGTTTCAGAAGAGGAGATAAAGTGAAGACGTATATCCATATTATCTGGTATTAACTTATTCTGCTGTATGTGTTCTATTGCGAGGATGTGTACTCTGATTGTACTATATATAAATAGTTTATTTTGAATAAAGTGTTGTTGACATATTATATTTTGTACTTTCCGCTGTGAGACTCTAATCTTCTTTTCTTCTATTCTAATATTTCTTTCTTTCTTCTCTTACCATCTAGTTTCTTTTTAATAACAATTCGGGTTTTCGATACTTGTGTTTTTAGCAAGTAAAACAGGATTATGTATTATTGTCGAAAATTTGAGCATCGAATTTTCCGGGTCGTTAGAGTTGGTAACAGAGCATAAGGTTTAAGAATAACCTTGGCTCTATAGCATAAATCAATAGAGATTGGATTAGTAATATCCTAGATTGAGTTTGAATGTATATATATGTGTATATATAAGAGCGCGTATTTGTAATTGGATATAAAATTAATTTTGCCTAATATATTTTATAAAGCAATAAAATTAATGATTTTCTTAAATTATTATGATATGAGCAATCAAATATACCAATATCAATCTGGAACGGGTTTGATTATGAAATTGAAAAACTTTAACCAAAAGAATTTCAAATATGAATGAGAATATTTAATTTAGCTTATGCTAAGTTAAAATGAATTTGAATGGAATGTTTTGGTTGGACAGTTGATTACATGGGTGTTGATTTAAAATTTGATTGAGAACCAATGAATGAATTCATGTCTAATGAATCTAAATGGATATTTAAAGAAATAAGTGGATAGTTAAGAAATAATGAAATCTATGAGAATTGGATGATATATAAAATTGTTTGGAATGGAAGATAAGGATGTTTTAATCTAACTAGTTTGGTTTTGAAACTAATTAAGTTCATTGGAGTTAATAGCAAGTGCTGAGCAAATCCAAGAGAGTTTTAAAGCAGATCAATTCTAGTTTGGCATACTAGCTGAGTAAGCTCATTTATTACTTATCACTTATTAACACGCGCATAAGCTACGTCTATGCAAAATATAAATTCTTGGGTTTTGAATTATACTTTTCCGATCTTGTGGATCGATGTATATATATTTGTTGATCCAGCAATATTGCAGAAGTCCCTTCATCTTGGGAGACTCTACCAAAAAAATTTGGTGTTAGAAATTTTTTAAAAATTTTGAAAATTTTCGTTATCTAAAATGGATTTGTTTTGCATTAAACTACTTGGATTAGTTAAAACTATAGTTTAGAAAATGGAAGAAAAGTTTTTTAGTAATTGGATTTTTGAAAAATTACTGGGTTTGTAGCATACTTCCTGTCTTAGTAATTTCGGGGACGAAATTCTTCTAAGGGTGAAGGAATGTAACGACCAAGATTTTTAACCATTTAATTAAATATTTAAAATGCTTTTAAATGTCAATTTGGAATATAAATAACTTGGAATTGAATTATTTTGAATATTATGTTGATATAAATAATAAAACAAAGATTAACTCTGAAATATAAAAAGATTTATTTAAGTTAGAAGTTTAATTATATTAACGATTCCGATTATTAAACGATGTTTGAACGTACAGATTATAATTTAATTATAAAACGAGCTACAGTCGAGTGGTAGTTCGTAATATTACGATTTGAATTTTAAATGGATATACAGAATCTAATATAAGTAGGAATTCTTCGAAACAAGAAAGTCTGAAACTATTGGACAATAATTTTCCAATGAAAGAGAAAAATCAAGATTTCATCTTGTAGATTTTGTTTTACATCCAAATCAAATTTCCAAATAGTTGTTATGGAATTCATTTATACATTATAATGATTTATTTTATAAAATTAAAGGGTTTTTTAATATATTGAATATTGATTTGGCTTAGAATTTAACCCGAAGTATTTCATTTTGAAACTGTATGAAATTCTGCCCGAATACGTCCGATTATAATATTTTATAGTTATTATACTGAGGTATTTTAAAATTGATTTATTTTAATTTAAATTAGACCATTAAAACGGGCATTATACAAATGACCTCATATTCGACAAAATGAATTTTTATGAATCCGCAATAGCTTATTATCGCTAGATTTCAAATTTTGTGCCAATTGGAGTTCTTTTGTTTGTGTACAAAAATTAAACATAAATATATCAACCATTCGAGCTTAAACTAGCGCTTTTTTTAATAAATGGTTTCGACTTTCGATGAAACAAGTTTCATTGGATACAGAATGACGAATTGTATCATGAGGTCCATTTTCACCATGAACTGAGTTTATATGTGATCACAGGAACCGATAAACATCCAACTGAAATAGCGATAGGCATTATGATAAAATAATAATATAATAAAATAATATTTGCCCTAATTAATCTACTCTATATAAACAACCAAACCCAAACCCTAATCCCCAATTCACCAGCGTTCACTACATTTTGTAGAAAAGTCCTAAAGTACATACAGATTATATCATAAATTCTGGGAGGTATTGTCGAAACTTCCGACATGGAAGTTGTAGCAGAGGTTGAGGGGGAGGTGCTAGTAAAATTTGGTGGCCTATCACCACCTGTATTGGTTGGAATGACATGAAAACTAAGACAGATCACTTTCGTTCATTGCTTGATTGGAGATGATTAGTTCGATTTCAAGTGTTCGGACCTGAAGGGAAGTTAGAATAGCGAGTTCAGAATTTAATTTCGCATCGGTGTAGGGTCCTACGGTGGTCGGAGGTAAGAGTATTTGGGGTTTGATCAGAGTACATCTATTTTGGTTGTGCTGGTCGGTTATTGGTTGATCTGAAGGTGAGGAGGTGTTTTTCGGTGATGAGATCTGAAGGGCAAATGGAGTCGAAGCTTCGGGGGTCAGTTTGGCATTGGCGTGGTCAACTCTGATCATCGTATGGAGAGGTTTAAGGCAGTTGATAAAAAACCAGCAACCTCCATGTTATTCATTCGTTTGAGAGCCACATGCAGGTGTATGAGATGGGATCAGTCAGAAATGATAACCAAGGCATCGGTGGTCGACCTGAAGGTGGTGTTGTGGACGAGGGGGCGACGACGAGCGGTTAAAGGAAGAGGTAGGGTTCCGTGTATTTTGTTTGTAGTTTGGGAAAGGTGGTTATCGAGTTCGTGAAGATGAAATAGAGAAAACACGTGGACTAGATTTACGTAATGACATGGATTACGTGGCTATTAACCATGTTTAAGCAACGGTAACTAATGGTTTTAGGTTAATTAAGATTATTAATTTATTTATCAAGATCAAATATTATTTTAATTAAACGTTGTTATAGCGCTAACTTACTCATATATTATCAAAATTACGCAAAATTGGATCCATTGGAATCGCAGGGAAAAAAGTACGCTGCTGAGAAGGTGTGACACCCCATGTTCGTTAATATCACTCATAAGAGAATGCATTAAGTTTCGTGTAGTGCAATAGGTAAACAAGTTATCAAATTCACAAGATATATATAAATAGGCAGCGGAAAATTAACTTTTATTATTGAAAACAAAACATTGTTCCAAACCTATTACATCATCAAATACCAAATACTTCAAATAAAACCATCTGTTTCATAATGCCAAACATAAGAGTACAATAATGCAAAATCATGTCCCTCTTTACAAGCCATAACAAGGTAGAAAGAAAATCAAAGCGGTACATCAAATGGAAGAAATCCTGATCCTAGCAGAAAGAAAATCCTAATCACTGTGGAGTACTACCACTTTGAGGGTCTGAAGGGGGGAGTAAGAAAAAGAAAAACAAAATAGGTCAAACATAAAGCCAGGCGAGTTCAATTGATTTTCAGTATACGCATATAGAGGTATCAAGATAGATAAATAAGACTGGATGAGAAAGTATAATAGCATATAAGTATAAGATAGTATGATAAAACAAGGATCGAGTAAAGCTTCTCATTTATATCCCAAGAACATGTTTTTCTCTATACCAATACTAGTACATCAGGATTAGGTGTTACTCTAATTACATAACAGGATTAGGTGTTACCCTAATTACATAACAGGATGTCTTACCCTTATTACTACCCATGCGCTCGGCTCCCTACTACGTAAATATCTAGTGTCAGCCCCGACAGGACGGTGTGTCATTCCCTAAACTAGAAACTTATAGAACTATTTACTGGTGTTATAACATCTTAGTTTCCCTAACCGGATCCATGCACTCTCATGTATCTGTTGGAACGCGCTCGTACCCACCTTCCTCTTTTTGAACCTCTTACTATCTGGAAATGTAAAGCATGCCATGTCCCCTACCTAGTGTGAGGCCCCCTAATTAGATACTAACAGGGATACTGACTGATATGGGTTCCATACAACAAGATTGACACAAGCAAAATCTCCTAAGCTTATGCCCCCAAGTAACTAGGATATAAGAGTCCCTAAAACCCGATCCAACAACAGAATGAGGGATCGCGTGGCTTATTAATAATCGTGTTTTAAGTTCATTAGTAAGCATGGTTGTAGTATTACACGTTACTATGTGCACAACCCCTTCCCCAAAACAAGCACCTGCCCAGATGTACATATACACTATAGTAATTTAGTTTACTTAACCTACATCTGGAAATTACATTATTTTAACATGTCCTTTACTTAATGTTTATATTAAGTCTAATTTAACATATATACATATATGCGTATTCTTTTTTCTGATTGTATTCCCAAATTAAAGTCAAAAGTCCTCAATTTATAGTATGCCCAAATTACAGTCCAAAGTCCTTAATTTATAATATGCCCAAGTTCTCCTTTTTCATTATCATTAATTATCCCAAATTCAATTATACACGATCTTAAATCGGACATGGCTAAGGCTCTCGATGGACTAGGCTCAGCGTAAATAAAAGGGGAAAATAGAAGGAGAAGAACACAATCAAATCAAACTGAAATAGGCATATAAACAAGATTGGAAATAAATTAAATAGTAGAATAGGGAAAAGGAAGATAGATATGTACAAACATAACTGATTAATCAACTAACAGTAACATATATTACTGTAACAACTACATAGATGAATAACAATAAAAGAACAATATAGAAAATAACTTATAGGTATTGTATGTTCTAGATCCAATTTTATTTACTGTCATAATCCATTTCTATATATCAAATCTGAAAGTAACACGAACTCATAGGGCTAGGTATTTGGTTCATAAATAGTTCTTGAAAAGGGTTGTATGTAGATTGTAGATCTTGAATCTTATCTGTTAATCTAACTTTCAGCAGCATCTCCCAATTTTATAAATTAACTTAGAATGTAGTCATGGATGTAGAGAGGGGTAAAGAATAGTTGTATGTAGATAGACGAGAGAACCCTTATTTATAGATTATTTGAGCTAACTGTTAGATTCTAGGGTTTTAAATCTAGCCATACAACTCATCCAACGAACCCGAAATATAAAATAGGCTAAATACATCGTCCAAAACCGGGTCTGCATGTGGTTGGGTCGACTCCGACCAAGCGGGTTGACCCATGGGTCGACCCCTCTTGACATCGTTTGATCCATAGGTCAACTCAGGTCGGTACGGGTTATCCTATAACCGTTGGTTCTTGCATTGTTATATATAGGTATAACTTTATTTTAAATTCATTTTCCAGTCAAACTTTAAAAGCTCATAACTACTTCATACGATATCCGATATGTACAAACTCGGGGTCTATTTGTACCAGAATTCCCAGACGAACACAACGGTACATTCGGTTTTACTTTATTCTGAATATTTAATTATGTAATATTCATTTTATTTTCTTTACTGTACAGTTATGGTGTATTAAATTTTGGGGTGTTACATTCTCCCCTACTTAAATGATTTCATATCCGAAATCTCCAAGCTAAGAAGAACGTTATTATACTGACAACCATTAACAACCATCTACTCATCCATCATCCACTGGCATCCAATGTCCTTATGACTTTCTAATGCTTGTACGGACATATGCAAAAGTGTTATGTGTTTATGTTCCTACACAAATGTGAAAATCAGGCGGTCGACTGATTCAATTGACCTCCTTGATGCAATATATGTTTGAGCAATGTATCCAATATATAAGCAAAAGAGTCCTAGTATAACATGTAAGAACTATATGTGTGCACAATAATTCATTAAAATGAAATAGCCATATGATGATTCAACCATTTTCATCCATAGAAAATTGAAAATGCTCACATATCCATATGCAGTATGTAAGTGCTTGAGCCGTTTTAGTGCCAAGTGTGTGTATATGCGTCCATGGGAAATACTAGCAAACACATGAATCCACTTGCAACCATCAATCATAACATGTCTCAAACACATGTTTCCAATCATTTGTACTGACTTAAGGGTCGAAGGTTCGAACGATAGGATAAACATACTTGAATGATAGAAGCAAATGCGAATCAAAAGCTTGGAAAAGAAATTAAGAACGTACTCTCAAAAAGAAAAGGATAAGAAGTGTGAATATATCTTCGTGTAATAACCCGAAAATCTGGGCCAGTTTAAAAATTTTATTTTGGCAATTTTAGCGAATTTTGAATATTTAAAATGAATTATTTTAAATAATAATGACGAAAAATTTATTTTGAATAGAATTCGAACGTATATATTTGTATAGATCATCGTTAGAATATAAATATTTATTTTATATTATAAAAGGTATTGAAAATGGCGTGGTAGTTCGATAATTCGATTTCAAAGTTCAAATGAATGTACAGGATTCAAAATAAATCGGATTTTAGCGAAACCAAAAATAATAGAATCTAATTGAGAATATATTTCCAACGAATCCGAAAAATTGAAATTTCATAGCGGGAATCAAAAGTTATGTCCAAATGAATTTTCAGAATAGTCGCTATGGAATTCTGGCCCTTAAAAATGGAAATTTTGTAAACGACCTCGGATTTTGACGAAACCACTTTTGTTGGATCAGTAATGTCAAGTAATTGCTAGATTCAAATTTTCATAATTTTTCGAATCAATATGTGAGTGTGAGGAAAACGCGTTTGACCAGTTTAAGTTGATTTTAATCGACTGGAAAATGGCCATTTTTCCAACAGTCTCAGAATTCGACGAAACTAGTTTTGTTAGGACCGTATCGTCAATACGAAGCTAGAAAATATTTTTCTGGAATTTTTCGAGTTAGTATGTGACACCCGTAAGTTGAAATGTACGTTTAAAATTTAGTATATAGAGTTATATGTTGATTTTGATGAAAACTGATCGAAACAGTCGAATCAGCTTACAATACATATCCTATTGTGTTCGGAATGGGGGTAATTAGCTATGGACGACAGGCGGTGGGTTTCATTTAGAGGTCGAAGGTAAAAGTTACTTTTTGGACTTTAAAATTTAAAATTAAATAATTAAAAATAAAGTAATCCCCCCTTTTTCTCCTATACCCTCAGCCCCCCATCTTTCAGAAATCTCGAATGAAAAAGAAATGAAAAAAAAGGGAAAAGAACGACGAGGACTCCCCGTCGTTGACCCTCCACCGCCGCATTAGGTGGAGTCATCGCCGACCAAAGACCCCCCTCCACCTCGCCACATCACCTCCGCCCTCTACCCTACCTCCTCCGCTGCTCGCGAGACACTCGACGCCCACCCAGCTCAAATCGATCAGCGCGAACCCCAGCACCCAAATCCCCTACTGCAGCCGCCGTTGACCCATCACCCGACCACCGACGCGCGCCCCCTACGACCCACCACCCTCCGGTGAATTACAGTAGCCCCCCTTCTTTGTACTCGACTGTAGGTTTCTGTAATTGATTTTATTCAGTTATTTTTAATTATTTAAAGGAATTAGCTCATAAAAATATAGTTTTTAGTTTACATAAAAATCCGAGTTTCAGTTTATAAAAACATAGTCATCCAATTTATAAAAAAATATAATCTTTTATATTGTAGAAGTATAAAAATATAATCTTTTATATTGTAGAAGTATAATAATATAATCTTTTATATTGTAGAAGTATAAAAATATAATCTTTTATATTTTAGAAGTATAAAAATATAATCTTTTATATTGTAGAAGTACAAAAATATAATCTTTTATATTATAGAAGTATAAAAATATAATCTTTTATATTGTAGAAGTATAAAAATATAATCTTTTATATTTTAGAAGTATAAGAATGTGATTTTTATAGCAATGAAATAAAAATCCGACCTTTGTATATGAAGTTAAAATAAAATCTTCATATAGAATGAAGCGTCGAAAATATATATAAAGTAGAAGTAATAAAAATATGATTTTTATATTATATAGATAGTAAAAATTCGATCTTTATATATGAAGTAGAAATATAAAAATATAATTTTTTATATAGAAAGAAGCGTTGTAAAAATAGATGAAGTAGAAATAAAAATACGATTTTTATTTATTGAATGAAGTGATAAAAACATAATTTTTATTTGAACAACGTGAAAAGAACTGCATTGGAATATCAAGCAGATCCAGATAGTTCAGCAGTTCAAAAGCAAAGCACGGCGGAGTGGAACCCCCTGTGAGAACTCCTCACTTTTATTTTTATTTCTAGTTGAAATATATACTAGGATGCAGATGGTGTTTAGTAGCACCCGACACCCGTCGTCCACAGACCATGGACGGCTTGTATGCTTGGTTGTTTGATTTTGATGTGTAGTTGATTGTGTGATGTGATGTGAAAAGAATTAAAATATTTATATAGTTAAAAATATTTTATAGTTGAAAACATAATTTTGAACGTAAATGTGAATAAATAAATATAAACAAATCAGATGATTTGTTTATATACATACATTTGACTGATATTGATTGGGACGATAAATTTTACACATCGCCCAACTGCACAAATAAAATCTGTGTTTGATTGTTTGAAACCCCACACGGGTATTGGGATGATATATGACGTACACTAATCCCAATAATTAGTTGCATGTCGATCGATTGATTGACAGGCTGTTATAAGTGTTAAATATTTATTTTTGATGCTTATACAGTGTAGAATGCACTTTGGATGATGGTTGATTATTTGTCATTGTCGATGTATACATGCGTTGTATGTAAATCCATAGAAGTAAAATCCATGGTAATTGATTGGGCCTCATTCCAGTTTTGAAATAGAAATATTTGAAATAGAAATATTTGAAAAAGAAATATTTTAAATAGAATATTTGAAATAGAATATTTGAAAATAGAAATATATGAAGCCGTGTTGATTAGATTGACGCCATTTTGACGTGAACGATATTTATATCGATTTTATTCATTTTATAATGAATATCGAAAGTGATTTCAAAATCTGATATTTTGAAAAGAATCAGAATTCGAATTGAAATTGAATAGAAATGAATTCGAATTGAAATTGAATAGAAATGAATTTGAATTGAAATTGGATAGAAATTAATTCGAATTGAAATTGGATAAAAATGAATTCGAATTGAAATTCAATAGAAATGAATTCGAATTAAAATTGAAATGAATTGAAAACGAACTGAAATTGAATTAAGAATCGATTTGAATGGAAATAAATTTGAAATTCGTTTCAAAAGGAAATCGACGAAGTATATATTATATATATTATATATATAATATATAATGGCCTGAATAGAACGCGCCGCGCCGCGGCAGTTCACGAATTTCGACCATTGACTTCGAATGGATATTACGGGAGATCTGACCGTCGGATTCTCCTAAAACCGGAACCGTTGGGTTCGTATCGAAAAGAGCTTTCTAATGAATATTAGAGATTTGAAATCTAATGGTTCAATTTGGAATTGTGTCCAAATCAAATTTGGAAAAGGTTGTTGTAAGTGCAGTTTGATGGCCATTGATGGAAATCGATTGTACTGGCCTTGATAAAATTATTAAAAATATCAATAATTTGTGTAAAATCATAAGAAATGAATTGTGAAGAATTGGGATGAAAAAATCCATATTTTAAAAGATAAAAATAGAATTTTATCGAAATGAACTAGTTTTAAACTAGAATTATAATTCATTTATTTTTGAAATAAATAAAGTGAATTTGAAATGGTTTTGAAATATAACCAGAATTTCCAATAATTGAATTGGAAGGGATTTGAATCGAAGTTGTCTTCGGAATATTTCAATGTTGGATTTCGTGATGATACAGATATTGTTATGGGAATTTGAAAGATATATTAATATCGTTATTTCCAATACGATATTTGTTGGTCGTAGAATTTGATATTGAATAAAAGCCGATATATTTTCTATTCAGAGCCTTGTATTTAATATCAAATGTGATTTTGGTTTTTCGTGAATGGTGTCTTCATTAACACTGTTCTTAAGCCCAGTTGAGAAAAAGATTAAATCTTTTTGTTTAGATTTATTGAAGTGTACCAATTAAATGGTATTTAATTGGAATTAAATTTGAATTGAATTTGAATTGATTTTTGGGTTTATCGTGAACGGTGTTTTAAATAACACTTGTTCTTTAACCCAATAATTAATGGAATGTGATTTTGGGTTTATCGTGAACCGTGTTTTAAATGACACTGATTCTTTAACCCGGTTAAAGATTAAAACTAAGTGGGGTTTTAATGAATTTTTAATTAGATTGAAATGGTCGAGAATGGAGTATCACCAGTTTTGCTCCAGACGATAGTTAAATCTTTAATTAGATTTGAACGTGAAATGATAATTGAATTTAAGTATAACACCGTGGTGTTAGATATGAAGTATGACCATTTTTACTTCATGGTATGAATAGGTTGGGATTGGGAAATAAAATAAATGATTACTTCGGTGTGGTTCGCTAATCCCGACTAGTTTGAATTGATATTCAAAGAAGGTTAAAGAATAAATTTAAAGAATTTATCTTTGATAAAACCAATGGGAACCTTTCCTAAAGTATAAGAATATTTGAATAAAAGAATATTCTGAATTGGAATGAAGCGTATGTTGTGTTTATGTAATACTTGTTTATTATATACGCGAGTTATTCAAAAAGACCGGGTTTATCCCATTTTGAATAACTGATTCGACGTGGTGTCGAAGATGAAGACGGTGGTTGAAGACCGGAGGTCTTCACGTCGTTTGGGTGATTACAGATGATCTTGATTGGGGCGTACACCCAAGAGGAGGGAATTAGTTGGTCATCATCCAGACGTACTTGGAGATCGATGGATATGCGAGGTACTAGGTGCCTCCGGTTTCGTTCAGACCCAAAATGAACTTGTAAATGGACTGTGTGTCTGACATTGGATTTTGTTCTATGTGGTTGATTTCTATTAAATATATCTATTTGGCGGTGGAGAATTTATTCTCTTGCTTAACGCCCTTCTCTGAAACGTACGAGCTCAGGGGTTATATATTGATGGATATCAAACGCATGGAGTGAATTGCCTGTGTGGCATCCCTAAGTGGCAGTTGATCAAGGCTTCTGTTGAAAAGCAAAGTCTTGTAGTTGATGTTCAAAGCACGACCTTTATGGCGTAGCTTAGTGCAGCGTTGATTCGCGAGCCTCACACCCCGGTTGTGAACCAGAAACAGGAGAGGACTTCAGGGAGGACATGCATTTCTTTCTAGCTAGAAGTGGCATTAGTGGTTTTACACGCCCTGACGAGTTTGACTTATGTGGTTGTTGCTGTTGCGAGGCGCATCTGTTTGATTGGATGATCCGGGTCCGACGGAATCATTCGTTGGCTCATTTGCGCCCCATAGGGCGGGGAAATGTAGTGTTCAGGCATTTTAATCCACATCGGTGGACCGGCCCTGACGATCCATGGGGCAGTTGTGGCTGTTCCTTAGACATGGTAGGCTAGATTGTCTCGAATCGGTATAGGACGATCCCTGGCCTCGGTTCATAGAAGGAAACCCAATTTCCAATTACGTGACTTTGCGATTTTGATTGTATAACCTATAGATGGCGACATAGTGGTATGGGGCATTCATGCCGCCTATGATTGATACTTATGATTTTAAATTGATTTCTTCACTTATATCAATAATAATAGAATTGTTTTAACATATCAAGCATTCTTTGGCTATTATAAGGTAAAACCCTATCCTCTGGTTTGTGTTGCATTGTGTGATGGGACCTGGGTCTTATAATAGCTTCATTTTTCTTTGTTTAGCAGTGCGCTGTTTGTTTTATGCACTGGTGTTCTTGAGAGGAAACCCGTTTCGCGTTAGCGGCGTGGTCCCTTGATTTACCTAACTTTAAAATAAAGATTAATATCTGTTTTAATTCTCACACCTGTCCCATGACTGACCTGGTGTTTATTGTTTTACCCTAAACTCTGGGTACCCTTATTTTGACACGGGCAGCTAGTAGTTTTGGTTTTGCGGATTTATATTCACAGGATCCTAGTTTACAGGTGGAACGATATCCGGAAAGCTTTGTATCCGTATATCTCATTCAGTTGTATTTTGTATTATTTGTAGCTGCTATGTAATGTATTGTAATCTCTGATATTTTATAATGTGTAATATTTATCCATTACTCTGTATATTCTTGTATTCTGATGGAATTGTTGTAATAAGCAACGAAATGTTCTTCCGTCTGCATTCTTTTGTGGCTTGTTCTCAAACTATCCGCGCTTTCCTTACCGGGGAAGTTACGGGTTTTCACAGCTGGTATCAGAGCTTTGGTTTACAAAGCTCGGAGAACAAACCACGTTAGAACCATATGAAAGAATTCATCAGAGATTGGATTAGCAATATCCAATGGGAATGACTCGTTAGAGACGGGATCAGTAGTATCCTAGAACGAGTGTGAAGAGTATATTTTTAAAATGAAAACAAATTTTTGTTTTGAAAATTTAAATCAATTATACGTATTTGATTATTTATTTATAGTGATTTGGACAATCCAATGTATAAAGATTTTGCATATACGCCTTGCAAATGTATATTCAAAGTTTTAATATACTGGATAGATATAGAATCATGTTCTAGTCGCCCGGAGATGATTCTGATGATTGTAGCTACATCATCAGAATTTATGTTCGTGTCTCGAAGGTGTGATATCTATATATTTCCATTAGACTGGTGTGAGAACCAAAATATAGTTAGAATACATTGTTGTGAATTAGCACCAAAAATGTGATTTTCGACTATATATCAAAATTATGTATTTGAAATAATTCACTAATTGATTGTTGATTGTGTTGTTTGTTTATTGTTTGGTTAATTAAATATTGAACCTATAACCAAATTAAATCAAATAGTGAATTGTATTGGAAATTTATCGCATTTGCATGCATGTACATGTACTTACATTGAACAGGTCATAGCAAGGAGGCTATAGAAGAGGAATAAAATAGTTTGCCCAACAAATAGGTACATGTTTATTGTATTTCTTGAGTTTTGGGTAATTTTCTGAGCCGATTGGCTTTTTCTTTTTCTTTTGGATTGAAGAAGGCCATGGGAGGCTATATGAAATATCCCGAAGTCCCCGGTGCAGGGCAGGTTATGGCGAAATTTTTCGAAAATTTAGGGTGTTAGCCAAATTTTTGAAAAGTTCTTAGAAACTGAAAAGTTGAAGAACTTAAGCCATAATGAAAATAACGAAAGTTGAGTTGGTTTTTAAAACAACTTTCGGCTTCGTTCCTTTTCGGGGACGAAAAGTTTTAAGTGGGGGAGATTGTAACAACCCGAAAACCTGTGCCAGTTTAAAAATTTTATTTTGGCAGTTTTAGCGAAATTTAAATATTTAAAATGAATTATTTTAAATAATAATGATGAAAAATTTATTTTGAATAGAATTCGAACGTATATATTTATATAGATCGTTGTTAGAATATAAATATTTATTTTATATTATAAAAGGAATTGAAAATGGCGCGGTATTTCGATAATTCGATTTCAAAGTTCAAATGAATGTACAGGATTCAAAATAAACCGGATTTTATCGAAACCAAAAATAATAGAATCTAATTGAGAATATCTTTCCAACGAATCCGAAAAATAGAAATTTCATAGTGGGAATCAAAAGTTATGTCCAAATGAATTTTCAGAATAGTCGCTATGGTATTCTGGCCCTTAAAAATGGAAATTTTGCAAACGAACTCGGATTTTGAAGAAACCACTTTTGTTGGATCCGTGATGTCAAGTAATTGCTAGATTCCAATTTTCATAATTTTTCGAATCAATATGTGAGCGTGGCAAAGGAAAACGCGTTTGACCAGTTTCAGTTGATTTTAGTCGACTGGAAAATGGCCATTTTTCCAACGGTCTCAGAATTCGACGAAACTAGTTTTGTTAGGACCGTATCGTCAATACGAAGCTAGAAAATATTTTTGTGGAATTTTTCGAGTTATTATGTGACCGTAGTAAGTTGAAATGTACGTTTAAATTTTAGTATATTGAGTTATATGTTGATTTTGATGAAAACTGATAAAAATAGTCGAATCAGCTTACGATACATATCCCATTGTGTTCGGAATGGGGGTAATTAGCTATGGACGACAGGCGGTGGGTTTCATTTAGAGGTCAAAGGTAAAAGTTACTTTTTGTACTTTAAAATTTAAAATTAAATAATTAAAAATAAAGTAAACCCCCCTTTTTCTCCTATACCCTCAGCCCCCCAACTTTCAGAAATTTTTAACTAAAAAGAAAAGAAAAAAAGGGAGAAGAACGACGAGGGCTCCCCGTCGCCTCCACCCCCGCGTCAGGTGGAGTCATCGCCGACCAAAGCCCCCCTCCACCTCGCCGCATCACCTCCGCCCTCTACCCTACCTCCTCCGTTGCTCGCGAGACACTCGACGCCCCTCAGCTCAAATCGATCAGCGCGAACCCCAGCACCCAAATCCTCTACTGCAGCCGCCGTTGACCCATCGCCCGACCACCGACGCGCGCCCCCTGCAACCCACCACCCTCCGGCGAATTACAGCAGCCCCTCTTCTTTGTATTCGACTGTAAGTTTCTGTAATTGATTTTATTCAATTATTTTTAATTATTTAAAGGAAATAGCTTATAAAAATATAGTTTTTAGTTTATATAAAAACATGAGTTTCAGTTTATAAAAACATAGTCATCCAGTTTATAAAAAAAATATAATCTTTTATATTGTAGAAGTATAAAAATATAATCTTTTATATTGTAGTACAAAAATATAATCTTTTATATTGTAGAAGTATAAAAAAATAATCTTTTATATTGTAGAAGTATAAAAAAATAATCTTTTATATTGTAGAAGTCTAAAAATATAATCTTTTATATTGTAGAAGTACAGAAATATAATTTTTATATTGTAGAAGTACAGAAATATAATCTTTTATATTGTAGAAGTTTAAAAATATAATCTTTTATATTGTAGAAGTATAAAAATATAATCTTTTATATTGTAGAAGTATAAAAATGTGATTTTTATAGCAATGAAATAAAAATCCGACCTTTGTATATGAAGTAAGAATATAATCTTTATATAGAATGAAGCGTCGAAAATATATATAAAGTAGATGTAACAAAAATACGATTTTTATATTATATAGATAGTAAAAATTCGATCTTTATATATGAAGTAGAAATATAAAAATATAATTTTTATATAGAAAGAAGCGTTGTAAAACTAGATGAAGTAGAAATAAAAATACGGTTTTTATTTATTGAATGAAGTGATAAAAATATAATTTTTATTTGAATAGCGTGAAAATAACTACATTGGAATATCAAGCAGATCCAGATAGTTCAGCAGTTCAAAAGCAAATCACGGCAGAGTGCAACCCTCTGTGAGAACTCCTCACTTTTATTTTTATTTCTAGTTGAAATATATACTATGATGCAGACGGTGTTTAGTAGCACCCGACACCCGTCGTCCATAGACCATGGACAGCTTGTATGCTTGGTTGTTTGATTTTGATGTGTAGTTGATTGTGTGATGTGAAAAGAATTAAAATATTTATATAGTTTAAAATATTTTATAGTTGAAAATTTAATTTTTAACGTAAATGTGAATAAATAAATATAAACAAATCAGATGATTTGTTTATATACACACATTTGACTGATATTGATTGGGACGATAAATTTTACACATCGCCCAACTGCACAAATAAAATCTGTGTTTGATTGTTTGAAACCTCACATGGGTATTGGGATGATATAAGACATACACTAATCCCAACAATTAGTTGTATGTCGATCGATTGATTGACAGGCTGTTATAAGCGTTAAATATTTATATTTGATGCTTATAAAGTGTCGAATGCACTTTGGATGATGGTTGATTATTTGTCATTATCGATGTATACATGCGTTGTATGTAAATCCATAGAAGTAAAATCTATGGTAATTGATTGGGCCTCATTCCAGTTTGAAATAGAAATATTTGAAAAAGAAATATTTGAAACTGAATATTTGAAATTGAATATTTGAAATAGAATATTTGAAATAGAATATTTGAAAATAGAAATATATGAAGCTGTGTTGATTAGATTGACGCCATTTTGACGTGAACGATATTTATGTCGATTTTATTCATTTTAAAATGAATATCGAAAGTGATTTCAAAATCTGATATTTTGAAAAGAATCAGAATTCGAATTGAAATTGAATAGAAATGAATTCGAATTGAATAGAAATGAATTCGAATTGAAATTGGATAGAAATGAATTCGAATTGAAATTGGATTGAAATGAATTCGAATTGAAAATAAATAGAAATGAATTCGAATTGAAATTGAATTGAATTGAAAACAAACTGAAATTGAATTAAGAATCGATTTGAATGGAAATGAATTTGAAATTCGTTTTAAAAGGAAATCGACGAAGTATATATTATATATATAATATATAATGGCCTGAATAGAACGCGCCGCGCCACGGCAGTTCGCGAATTTCGACCATTGACTTCGAATGGATATTACGGGAGATCTGACCGTCGGATTCTCCTAAAACTTGAACCGTTGGGTTCGTATCGAAAAGAGCTTTCTAATAAATATTAGAGATTTGAAATCTAACAGTTGGATTTGGAATTGTGTCCAAATCAAATTTGGAAAAGGTCGCTGTAAGTGCAGTTCGATGGCCGTTGATGAAAATCGACAGTACGGGCCTTGATAAAATTATTAAAAATATCAATAATTTGTGTAAAATCATAAGAAATGATTTTAGAAGAATTGGGATGAAAAACTCCATATTTGAAAAGATAAAAATAGATTTTTATCGAAATGAACTAGTTTTAAACTAGAATTATAATTCATTTATTTTTGAAATAAATAAAGTGAATTTGAAATGGTTTTGAAATATAACCAGAATTTCCAATAATTGAATTGGAAGGGATTTGAATCGAAATTGTCTTTGGAATATTTCGATGTTGGATTTCGTGATGATACAGATATTGTTTTGGGAATTTGAAAGATATATTAATATCGTTATTTCCAATACGATATTTCTTGGTCGTAGAATTTGATATTGAATATAAGCCGATATATTTTCTATTCAGAGCCTTGTATTTAATATCAAATGTGATTTGGGTTTGTCGTGAATGGTGTCTTCATTAACACTGTTCTTAAGCCCAGTTGAGAAAAAGATTAAATCTTTTTGTTTAGATTTAATGAAGTGTACCAATTAAATGGTATTTAATTGGAATTGAATTTGAAATGATTTTTGGGTTTATCGTGAACGGTGTTTTAAATAACACTTGTTCTTTAACCCGATAATTAATGGAATGTGATTTTGGGTTTACCATGAACCATGTTTTAAATGACACTTATTCTTTAACCCAGTTAAAGATTAAAACTAAGTGGGGCTTTAATGAATTTTTAATTAGGTTGAAATGGTCGAAAACAGAGTATCACCAGTTTTTCTCCAGACGATAGTTAATTCTGTAATTAGATTTGAACGTGAAATGGTAATTGAATTTACCGATAACACCGTGGTGTTAGATATGAAGTATGACCAGTTTTACTTCATGGGATGAATGGGTTGGGATTGGGAAATAAAATAAATGATTACTTCGGTGTGGTTCGCTAATCCCGACTAGTTTGAATTGATATTCAAAGAAGGTTAAAGAATAAATTTAAAGAATTTATCTTTGATAAAACCAATGGGAACCTTTCCCAAAGTATAAGAATATTTGAATAAAAGAATATTCTGAATTGGAATGAAGCGTATGTTGTGTTTGTGTAACACTTGTTTATTATATACGCGAGTTATTCAGAAAGACCAGGTTTATCCCATTCTGAATAACTGATTCGACGTGGTGTCGAAGATGAAGACGATGGTTGAAGACCGGAGGTCTTCACGTCGTTTGGGTGAATACTGATGATCTTGATTGGGCCGTACACCCAAGAGGAGGGAATCAGTTTGTGATCGTCCAGACGTACTTGGAGATCGATGGATATGCGAGGTACTAGGTGCCTCCGGTTTCGTTCAGACCCAGAATGAACTTGTAAATGGACTGTGTGTCTGACATTGGATTTTATTCTGTGTGGTTGATTTCTATTAAATATATATCTGTTTGGCGGCGGAGAATTTAGTCTCTTGCTTAACGCCCTTCTCTGAGACATACGAACTCAGGGGTTTTATATTGATGGATATCAAACGCATGGAGTGAATTACCTGTGTGGCATGCCTAAGTGGTAGTTGATCAAGGCTTCTGTTGAAAAGCAAAGTCTTGTAGTTGATGATCAAAGCGCGGCCTTTGTGGTGTAGCTTTGTGTAGCGTTGATTCGCGAGCCTCACACCCCGGTTGTGAACCAGAAACGGGAGAGGACTTCAGGGAGGACATGTGTTTCTTTCTAGCTAGAAGTGGCGTCAGTGGTTTTACATGCCTTGACGAGTTTGACTTATGTGGTTGTTGCTATTGCGAGGCACCTCGGTTTGATCGGACGATCCGGGTCCGACGGAGTCATTCGTTGGCTCATTTGCTTCCCATAGGGCGGGGATATAAAGTGTTCAGGCATTTTAATCCACATCGGTGGATCGGCCCTGACGATCCATGGGGCAGTTGCGGCTGTTGATGAGACATGGTAGGCTAGATTGTCTCGAATCAGTAGAGGACGATCCCTGGCCTCGGTTCATAGATGGAAACCCAGTTTCCAAATACCTGACTTTGCGATTTTGATTGTATAACCTATATATGGCGACATAGTGGTATGGGGCATTCATGCCGCCTATGATTGATACTTATGATTTGAAATTGATTTCTACTCTTATAGCAATAATAAAAGAATTGTTTTAACGTATCAAGCATTCTTTGGCTATTATAATGTAAAACCCTATCCTCTGGTTTGTTTTACATTGTGTGATGGGACCTGGGTCTTATAATAGCTTCATTTTTCTTTATTTAGCATTGCGCTGTTTGTTTTATGCACTGGTATTCTTGGGAGGAAAACCGTTCTGCGTTAACGGCGTGATCCCTTGATTTATCTAACTTTAAAATAGATTAATAACTGTTTTAATTCTCACACCAGTCCCATGACTGACCTGGAGTTTATTGTTTTAACCTAAACTCTGGGTGCCCATATTTTGACACGGGCAGCTAGTAGTTTTTGTTTTGCATATTTATATTCACAGGATCCTGGTTTACAACTGGAAATATATCAGAAAAGCTTTGTATCTGTATATCTCATTCAGTTGTATTTTGTATTATTTTCCGCTGCTATGTAATGTATTGTAATCTCTGATATTTTATAATGTGTAATATTTATCCATTACTCTGTATATTCTTGTATTCTGATGGAATTGTTGTAATAAGCAATGAAATATTCTTCCGTCTGTGTTCTTTTGTGGCTTGTTCTCGAACTATTCACGCTTTCCTTACCAAGGAAGTTACAGGTTTTCACAACTGGTTTCAGAGCTTTGGTTTACAAAGCTCAGAGAACAAGGCACGTTAGAACCATATGAAAGAATTCATCAGATATTGGATTAGTAATATCCAATGGGAATGACTCGTTAGAGATGGGATCAGTAGTATCATAGAACGAGTGTGAAGAGTATATTTTTAAAATGAAAACAAATTTTTGTTTTGAAAATTTAAATCAATTATACGTATTTCATTATTTATTTATAGCGATTTGGACAATCCAATATATAAAGATTTTGCATATATGCCTTTCAAACATATATTCGAAGTTTTAATATACTGGATAGATATAGAATCATGCTCTAGTCGCCCGAAGATGATTCTGATGGTTGTAGCTACATCATCAGAATTTATGTTCGTGTTTCGAAGGTGTGATATCTATATATTTCCATTAAAATGGTGTGAGAAACAAAATATAGTTAGAATACATTGCTGTGAATTGGCACCAAAAATGTGATTTTCGACTATATATCAAAATTATGTATTTGAAATAATTCACTAATTGATTGCTGATTGTGTTGTTTGTTTATTGTTTGGTTAATTAAATATTGAACCTATAACCAAATTAAATCAAATAGTGAATTGTATTGGAAATTTATCGCATTTGGATGCATGTACATGTACTTACATTGAACAGGTCATAGCAAGGAGGCTATAGAAGAGGAATAAAATTGTTTGCCCGACAAATAGGTACATGTTTATTGTATTTCTTGAGTTTTGGGTGATTTTATGAGAGGATTGGCTTTTTATTTTTATTTCGGATTGAAGAAGGCCATGTGAGGCTATATGAAATATCCCGAAGTCCCCGGTGCAGGGGAGGTTATGGCGAAATTTTTCGAAAATTTAGGGTGTTAGCCAAATTTTTGAAAAATTTGAAAAGTTCTTAGAAACTGAAGAGTTGAAGAACTTAAGCCGTAATGAAAATAACGAAAGTTGAGTTGGTTTTTAAAACAACTTTCGGCTTCGTTCCTTTTCAGGGACGAAAAGTTTTAAGTGGGGGAGATTGTAACAACCCAAAAATCGGTGCCAGTTTGAAAATTTTATTTTGGCAATTTTAGCGAAATTTGAATATTTAAAATGAATTTTTTTAAATAATAATGACGAAAAATTTATTTAGAATAGATTTCGAATGTATATTTATATAGATCGTCGTTAGAATATAAATATTTATTTTTTATTATAAAAGGAATCGAAAATGGCGTGGTAGTTTGATAATTCGATTTCAAAGTTCAAATGAATGTACAGGATTCAAAATAAACCGGATTTTAGCGAAACAAAAAATAATAGAATCTAATTGAGAATATCTTTCCAACGAATCTGAAAAATTGAAATTTCATAGCGGGAATCAAAAGTTATGTCCAAATGAATTTTAAGAATAGTCGCTTGGAATTTTGGCCCTTAAAAATGGAAATTTTGCAAACGACCTCGGATTTTGACAAAACCACTTTTGTTGGATCCATGATGTCAAGTAATTACTAGATTACAATTTTCATAATTTTTCAAATCAATATGTGAGCGTGGCAAAGGAAAACGCGTTTGACCAGTTTAAGTTGATTTTAATCGACTGGAAAATGACCATTTTTCCAATGGTCTCAGAATTCGACGTAACTAGTTTTGTTAGGACCGTATCGTCAATACGAAGCTAGAAAATATTTTTCTGGAATTTTTCGAGTTAGTATGTGACCCCAGTAAGCTGAAATGTACGTTTAAAATTTAATATATAGAGTTATATGTTGATTTTGATGAAAATTGATCGAAACAGTCGAATCAGCTTATGATACATATTCCATTGTGTTCGGAATGGGGGTAATTAGCTATGGATGACAGGCGATGGGTTTCGTTTAAAGGTCGAAGGTAAAAGTTACATTTTGGACTTTAAAATTTAAAATTAAATAATTAAAAATAAAGTAAACCCCCCTTTTTCTCCTATACCCTCAGCCCCCCCTCTTTCAGAAATCTCGAACGAAAATGAAATGAAAATAAAGGGAGAAGAACGACGAGGGCTCCCCGTCGTTGACCATCCACCGCCGCGTCAGGTGGAGTCATCGCCGACCAAAGCCCCCCCTCCACCTCGCTGCATCACCTCTGCCCTCTACCCTACCTCCTCCGCTGTTCGCGAGACACTCGACGCCCCCCAGCTCAAATCGATCAGCGCGAACCCCAGCAACCAAATCCCCTACTACAGCCGCCGTTGACCCATGGCCCGACCACCGAAGAGCGCCCCCTGCGACCCACCACCCTCCGGCGAATTACAGCAAACCCCCTTCTTTGTATTCGACTGTAAGTTTCTGTAATTGATTTTATTCAGTTATTTTTAATTATTTAAAGGAATTAGCTTATAAAAATATAGTTTTTAGTTTATATAAAAATCTGAGTTTCAGTTTATAAAAACATAGTCATCCAGTTTATAAAAAAAATATAATCTTTTATACTGTAGAAGTATAAAAATATAATCTTTTATATTGTAGAAGTATAAAAATATAATCTTTTATATTGTAGAAGTATAAAAATGTGATTTTTATAGTAATGAAATAAAAATCCGATCTTTGTGTATGAAGTAAAAATATAATCTTTATATTTAATGAAGCGTCGAAAATATATATAAAGTAGAAGTAATAAAAATACGATTTTTATATTATATAGATAGTAAAAATTCGATCTTTATGTATAAAGTAGAAATATAAAAATATAATTTTTATATAAAAAGAAGCGTTGTAAAAATAGATGAAGTAGAAATAAAAATACGATTTTTATTTATTGAATGAAGTGATAAAAATATAATTTTTATTTGAACAGCGTGAAAAGAACTGCATTGGAATATCAAGCAGATCCAGATAGTTCAGCAGATCAAAAGCAAAGCATGACGGAGTGGAACCCTCTGTGAGAACTCCACACTTTTATTTTTATTTCTAGTTGAAATATATACTAGGATGCAGACGGTGTTTAGTAGCACCCGACACCCATCGTCCACAGACCATGGACGGCTTGTATGCTTGGTTGTTTTATTTTGATGTGTAGTTGATTGTGTGATGTGATGTGAAAAGAATTAAAATATTTATATAGTTAAAAATATTTTATAGTTGAAAATATAATTTTGAACGTAAATGTGAATAAATAAATATAAACAAATCGGATGATTTGTTTATATACACACATTTGACTGATATTGATTGGGACGATAAATTTTACACATCACCCAACTGCACAAATAAAATTTGTATTTGATTGTTTGAAACCCCACACGGGTATTGGGATGATATTTGACGTACACTAATCCAAATAATTAGTTGTATGTCGATCTATTGATTGACAGGCTGTTATAAGCGTTAAATATTTATATTTGATTCTTATACAGTGTAGAATGCACTTTGGATGATGGTTGATTATTTGTCATTGTCGATTTATACATGCGTTGTATGTAAATCCATAGAAGTAAAATCTATGGTAATTGATTGGGCCTCATTCCAGTTTTGAAATAGAAATATTTGAATAAGAAATGTTTGAAATAGAATATTTGAAATAGAATATTTGAAAATAGAAATATATGAAGCCGTGTTGATTAGATTGACACCATTTTGACGTGAACGATATTTATATCGATTTTATTCATTTTATAATGAATATCGAAAGTGATTTCAAAATCTGATATTTTGAAAGGAATCAGAATTCAAATTGAAATTGAATAGAAATGAATTCGAATTGAAACTGAATAGAAATGAATTCGAATTGAAATTGGATAGAAATGAATTCAAATTGAAATTGGATTGAAATGAATTCGAATTGAAATTAAATAGAAATGAATTCGAATTGAAATTGAATTGAATTGAAAACGAACTGAAATTGAATTAAGAATCGATTTGAAAGGAAATCAATTTGAAATTCGTTTGAAAAGGAAATCGATGAAGTATATATTATATATATTATATATATAATATATAATGGCCTGAATAGAACGCGCCGCGCCGCGGCAGTTCGCGAATTTCGACCATTGACTTCGAATGGATATTACGGGAGATCCGACCATCGGATTCTCTTAAAACGGTAACCGTTGGGTTCATATCCAAAAGCGCTTTCTAACGAATATTAGAGATTTGAAATCTAACTGTTGGATTTGGAATTGTGTCCAAATCAAATTTGGAAAAGGTCGTTGTAAGTGCAGTTCGATGGCCGTTGATGGAAATCGACTGTACGGGCCTTGATAAAATTATTAAAAATATCAATAATTTATGTAAAATCATAAGAAATGATTTGTGAAGAATTGGGATGAAAAACTCCATATTTGAAAAGATAAAAATAGATTTTTATCGAAATGAACTAGTTTTAATCTAGAATTATAATTCATTTATTTTTGAAATAAATAAAGTGAATTTGAAATGGTTTTGAAATATAACCAGCATTTCCAATAATTGAATTGGAAGGGATTTGAATCGAAATTGTCTTCGGTATATTTCGATGTTGGATTTCGTGATGATACAGTTATTGTTATGGGAATTTGAAAGATATATTAATATCTTTATTTCCAATACGATATTTGTTGGTCGTAGAATTTGGTATTGAATATAAGCCGATATATTTTCTATTCAGAGCCTTGTATTTAATATCAAATGTGATTTGGGTTTGTCGTGAATGGTGTCTTCATTAACACTATTCTTAAGGCCAGTTGAGAAAAAGATTAAATCTTTTTGTTTACATTTAATGAAGTGTACCAATTAAATGGTATTTAATTGGAATTGAATTTGAATTTATTTTTGGGTTTATCGTGAAAAGTGTTTTAAATAGCACTTGTTCTTTAACCCGATAATCAAAGGAATGTGATTTTGGGTTTATCGTGAACCGTGTTTTAAATGACACTGATTCTTTAACCCAGTTAAAGATTAAAACTAAGTGGGGTTTTAATGAATTTTTAATTAGATTGAAATGGTCGAGAATGGAGTATCACCAGTTTTGCTCCAGACGATAGTTAAATCTTTAGTTAGATTTGAACATGAAATGGTAATTGAATTTACCGATAACACCGTGGTGTTAGATATGAAGTATGACCAGTTTTACTTCATGGGATGAATAGGTTGTGATTTGGAAATAAAATAAACGATTACTTCGGTGTGGTTCGCTAATCCCGACTAGTTTGAATTGATATTCAAAGAAGGTTAAAGAATAAATTTAAAGAATTTATCTTTGATAAAACCAATGGGAACCTTTCCCAAGTATAAGAATATTTGAATAAAAGAATAATCTGAATTGGAATGAAGCGTATTATGTGTTTGTGTAACACTTGTTTGTTATATACGCGAGTTATTCAGAAAGACCGGGTTTGTAACACCCCACCTCCGTTAAGGTCACTCACAAAGGGAATGCCTTTACTTTGGTAGAGCATTTTAGTAAACAGAAACATAATACTACAAGACAGATAAACAGTACTTGAAAAATTATAACTTTATTTCAAACAGAAGCTTGGTTACATCCTTTCCCAATTCACAATATCAGAATTCAAGTACAAAATATCAGTCTTGTACAAAAGCCTTCAGATTGCTTAGTTTAAAATCATAATCCCCACAGAAGAAGACAAGCCATACTTTAAGCACTGCAAGCGGAAGAAATCTGGATCAAGCTAGAGTATTCCCTTCTACAAAACCTGGGGGGGGGAAACGGAAGAAAGGAGGCGAAACAACAAGGGTCAGACAAAAGTCTGGCAAGTCCAGTGATTTTCAGTTATGAACAGATAATAATAACATGACATGAAAATAAAACTGGATGAGAGATAACTGTAACAGATGTAGCAGATATAACAGAAGAACAGAATGATATAAGCTATTGCTTTACACTTCTCTGCACTAATACTAGTATAACTGAATTAGGTGTCACCCTAATGTCTAAACTGAAACAGAAACGGGTACATAATAATTTAACAGAAACAGAATGCTAATAATGGGCCTTTACTACCCGATCAGAAACAGACAAAAGCAGAAACAGATTGATCCCTACGGAAACAGAATGTAGAATTAGGTGTACACTAGTAATGGGCCTTTACCACCCGAATAGATGGTACCACACAGAAACAGACAGGTGTTACCACCCAACAGAAACAAACGGTACCAACAGAAACAAACAGAACTAAGTGTACCCTAAAACCCTACCCCAAGCGATCGGCTCCCTAATACATAAATATCCTGTGTTAGCCCAACAGTAGTGTGTATCACTCCCTGAAGTGACAACCAATTGGCAAAGACCTATTTACAGATGTCACGGCGTCTTACATCCTCAGAGGCAGACCGGGATCCATGCACGCACATGACCCGGTTGGAACGCACCATCAACACCCCTCGCCATTATCAGAATGAACCGCTTATAATTAGTTCAGTAAGCGTGCCCGGACCCTACCTACTGTTGGGTCAAAGTTTTGATACCAGAAAGGGTTACTAACTAATATGGGTTCCAAACAACAGATGACACAAGTAATTCCCCTACTAACCTTGTGTCCCCAGACTAACAGATTTCAGATTAACTTGTTTACAAGTTCAGACATACAGAATTCAGATCAACCAGTTGACAGACAAGTTTTTAGACTAACGGATCAGATATACAGATTTAACAAACTTACCGATTAACCAGTTACAGATTAACAGACTTATAGATTTGTCTAACTTTGTAATTGGGCCTACAGATTCCCAGAACAGATTTATTAAATTCATCAGTCAAGTGGGTTTAATCCTATCCGCCCAACACGTTTTAGACATCATGTTTATCTCAGATTTTCATTAATTAATTATTAATGCCCAGACCTCTCACATTAGGCTGACAGTTAGCGGCTACTAGTTAGGCCGGTTGGTTCCGGGAAGATTTCTGTCGCAAACTGAGTCTAACCTCGGGTTTCAAGCACGTTATGACTAACTTCTCACATTAGAACCTATTGTTTGTGGCCACTGGAATATGTTGGGCGGTTCCGGGCAGAATTACGCCGCAAAATCATTCTAACCTCGAGTTAGCCATGTTTATCTTTGCGGCCAATTAATTAATTATTTACCATTTATACCCACGCCTTGTATCATTTATTCATAGCTAATTTATACTATGTCAATAACAGACTGAATATATCAACTTAACAGACATAGCAGATAACAGGTTTAGCCGACTTAACGGATTCAGCAGATTAAGCAACTAGCAGATTTAGCAGATAACAGATTAGGCATCTCAACAAATTTAGGTTGGCATTCTTAACAGAATTAGCAGATGACAGATTTGGCAGATGAACAGATCTAGCAAACTAGGCAGTAGGGCAAAACTAGCAGATTAAGCAATATAACAGAACTAGCAGATTAGGCAAATATAGCAGAACTAACAAATTAGGCAAATATAACAGATTTAATCATTCCTTAAAGTTTCACAACATATCTTGCCTAATTATAAATCTTTCCTAAGTTCACATGCATAAATAATAGTCATGATTCATAATATGATCGTATACCCCATGTTTGCATTAAATTTGCATGTCACAGATTAAGGTCATAATTTACACGTCCGAATTTAGTTCAACTTGCCTAGTACAAAAGATTCACATATAAATTATACCAAATATAGCTATTGACAAAAACCTCCTACTTAGGTATTATTCACATTTGATAGATATCCTACTTTAATGTAAATCTTTATACCTAAACCATATTTTCTTTGTCTCAATTCATATGTTAACATACCATCGTTCCTCTTCTTCCAATTCACAGAATATGCATAGATCTAAATCTTGTTTACAACCTATGTCCTTTTTCTTAAATCAGTCACAGATTAACCAACTTCTCAAGTCGTATGTTCAATATTCTTTATGCCACAAACTCAAGTCATAGGTTTAATTATATGCCTTAGATTTATGTCCTAAGTTCCAAGTTCAATCTTTGTTCTTTCCTCAACTCAGTCACATATCGGTCATGCCCATTTCATGCATTATTCATTTTATTGTCCCAAATATTTTAGTGTATGTTAATCTCTTAGGAGATTGGCGCAGGCTCGTAGTAGCCTGGCTATAGAACAGAAAGAAGAAGAGATACAGAATAAAATAGATCAGAACAGAACATACCCAATCTCAAATTCAGATTTACAATCATGTCACAATTATGATTAAAGTTTATATCATAAAATAACTGCACTTGCCTTGATTGGATTAAAGAAAAAGGTGTTGTAGCTGTTCTCTTTTAGGCCTAATCAGAATTGGAGGAAGAAGAAGCACAAGTCCTAGCTTAGGTTTCAGCAAAGTAGAGACGCCATTGATTTATTTATTTTTAGAGAGGAAGAGAGCAATGGAGGCTAGAGAATTGTATATGAGATTTAGGTTTAGGTTAGGGATGTATATATAGGTGTAGGAAGTTATTTAGGACCATTAGATTAACCCTGAATCATGAGAACCATTCAAATGCAAAATATGCATTTGAGCGAATCGGCCCACGGGATGACAGCCAAATACCCTGGATTAATCCCAAGGCGACCAAGCAGGGCTCGGGTCGACCTCAAAAATGGGCCGATTCGGTTATTCCCCCTCCCAGTTCGCTGTTTTGAACCTTTTTTGCATGTTTGTTTATTTAATTTTTATATATATCTATATATATTCCTCTCATATGCATACAAACTTCAAGGCTTAATAACTTCTTCACAATTAACCATTTTTTTTAATATTCTCAGAAAATACGGGGTGTTACCTTCTCCCCTCCTTAAAGGATTTCGTCCCCGAAATCTTCAAGTTAAGAAGAATGTATCCTAACATCCAACATCCCTCTACTCAACCATTCAATCACAGGCATCCATTGTCCTTAAAAGGTTTCTAATGTCGTATGAACATATGCAAAGTGTGTGTATATGTTTCTTATCTAATGCAAAATCAGCCGGTCTACTGATCCAGTTGACCTCCTTAATGGGAATCATGTTAGTGTCATGAGTCCGAATATGTATGCAAGGAATCCTATTTGATACACATCATTTCTATATGAGTGCATAACCATTCATCCAAATGCAACATCCATGTGAGGAGATAATCATTCTGCATCTACAAAAATTGAAAAATGCACACACATCCATATGCAGTATGAGAGTGTTTTTGAGCCGATCTAGTGCCTAGTGTATGTATATGCATCCACGAGAAATCACTAGCAACCACTTGCATCCACTTGCAACCATCAAACATAACATGTCTCAAACACATGTTTACACCCATTAGTTTCTACCTAAAGTTCGAAGATTCGATCGATAGGATACAGTCGAATGATGGAAGCGAGTACAGATAAAACAAAAACTTGGTTCCCATTAGACATTGGTTGAGAGAATAATTCCCCTAAGTATCAACCCCAAAGACCGAAATCAATATCAGATTGACACTTAGAGGATTATCCTCTTTAGACAATGTCAGAACTGGAAATCAGAATTATTCAGATATTTACAGACTACTGATACAGATCAGGTTCCCTAATGATTCTTAGGAAGCTAAGCATGATAAAATCATATCCCAAAAAACCTCAGAATGTATGCGTCAAACTTGACGCCTAACACGGATATCTCTCAAACCCCAATCTATCACAAACAGGTTAATCATATCCCTTATGGGTTTGAGTCTACAGCGGAATCAAAAAAATACTAGTGTTAAAGTGTAGAGTATCGATTACAGAATCAAAATGCCAGAATCAGAAAGAGTTTTAACTCAACAATCAGATAAAGAAATTAAACCTCTCACAGAAAGTTTTCCTAATTCTATCCTATCCACTAGCCTCGAGAGTGTTCGCCTTCCCTCCAGCAGTTGGTCCTGCCATCTGCCCTTGTCCTTGTTTCTTCGGGCAGTCCCTAGTGAAGTGTCCCATCTCACCATAGTTGAAGCAAGTGCCCTTCTTTGGATCCACTTTCTTATCGTGTGTCCTATCCATATCTCCCATGTACGTTCTCCATTCGTGACCTTCCACCAAAATGAAGCTTCATCCTTCATTAACCAAGCAGCTGGTTGAACCTTCCTCCCATCGTCTATCTCAATGGTACCAACAAGTCCTCCACTTCGTTCAGCCAACTTATGGCCTCGACAATGTCTCAGTCCCATAAAGCGGTTTTCCTCCCATCGCACGGAAGTTCTTACATATCTTAGAAAAAGCATCTATACGCGGAGGAAGAGATTCAAAAGGGAAAGAGGAAGGAGCTCGAAACAAAGAATCGAAAGAAAGATATATGGCTTTTAGGGATTATGTTTTTTTTTTCAAAATAAGCTTTACTTTTGAAAATACTTCCTTTTTAAAACATAGTTTTCAAAAACTTTTTGTCAAATCTGGTAACCTTCAGCTCTGATACCAAGTGTAACACCCCACCTTCGTTAAGGTCACTCACAATGGGAATGCCTTAACTTTGGTGGAGCATTTTAGTAAACAGAAACAGAATACTACAAGACAGATAAACAGTACTTGAAAAATTATAACTTTATTTCAAACAGAAGCTTGGTTACATCCTTTCCCAATTCACAATATCAGAATTCAAGTACAAAATATCAGTCTTGTACAAAAGCCTTCAGAATGCATAGTTTAAAATCATAATCCCCACAGAAGAAGACAAGCCATACTTTAAGCACTGCAAGCGGAAGAAATCTGGATCAAGCTAGAGTATTCCCTTCTACAAAACCTTCGGGGGGGGGGGGACGGAAGAAAGGAGGCGAAACAACAAGGGTCAGACAACAGTCTGGCAAGTCCAGTGATTTTCAGTTATGAACAAATAATAATAACATGACATGAAAATAAAATGGGATGAGAGATAACTGTAACAGATGTAGCAGATATAACAGAAGAACAGAATGATATAAGCTATTGCTTTACACTTCTCTGCACTAATACTAGTATAACCGAATTAGGTGTCACCCTAATGTCTAAACTGAAACAGAAACGGGTACAGAATAATTTAACAGAAACATAATGCTAATAATGGGCCATTACTACCCGATCAGAAACAGACAGAAGCAGAAACAGATTAATCCCTACGGAAACAGAATGTAGAATTAGGTGTACACTAGTAATGGGCCTTTACCACCCGAACAGATGGTAACACGCAGAAATAGACAGGTGTTACCACCCAACAGAAACAGACGGTACCAAGAGAAACAGACAGAAATAAGTGTACCCTAAAACCCTACCCCAAGCGATCGGCTCCCCAATACATAAATATCTTGTGTCGGCCCCACAGTAGGGTGTATCACTCCCTAAAGTGACAACCAATTGGCACAGACCTATTTACAGATGTCACGGCGTCTTACATCCTCAGAGGCAGACCGGGATCCATGCACGCACATGACCCGGTTGGAATGCACCATCAACACCCCCCACCATTATCAGAATGAACCGCTTATAATTAGTTCAGTAAGCGTGCCCGGACCCTACCTACTATTGGGTCAAAGTTTTGATACCAGAAAGGGTTACTGACTAATATGGGTCCCAAACAACAGATGACACAAGTAATTCCCCTCCTAACCTTGTGTCCCCAGACTAACAGATTTCAGATTAACTTGTTTACAAGTTCGGACATACAGAATTCAGATCAACAAGTTCACAGGCAAGTTTTCAGACTAACGGATCAGATATACAGATTTAACAGACTTACCGATTAACCAGTTACAGATTAACAGACTTACAGATTTGTCTAACTTTGTAATTGGGCCTACAGATTCACGGAACAGATTTATTAAGTTCATCAGTCTAGTGGGTTTAATCCTATCCGCCCAACACGTTTTAGACATCATGTTTATCTCAGATTTTCATTAATTAATTATTAATGCCCAGACCTCTCACATTAGACTGACAGTTTGCGGCTACTGGTTAGGCCGGTTGGTTTCGGGCAGATTTCTGTCACAAACTGAGTCTAACCTCGGGTTTCAAGCACGTTATGACTAACTTCTCACATCATAACCTATTGTTTACGGCCAATGGAATATGCCGGGCAGTTCCGGGCAGAATTACGCCGTAAACTCATTCTAACCTCGAGTTTGCCATGTTTATCTTTGCGGCTAATTAATTAATGATTTACCATTTATACCCACGCCTAATATCAATTATTCATAGCTAATTCAGATTATGTCAATAACAGAGTGAATATATCAACTTAACAGACATAGCAGATAACAGGTTTAGGTGACTTAACGGATTCAGCAGATTAAGCAACTAGCAGATTTAGCAGATAACAGATTAGGCATCTCAACAGATTTAGGTTGGCATTCTTAACAGAATTAGCAGATGACAGATTTGGCAGATGAACAGATCTAGCAGACTAGGCAGTAGGGCAGAACTAGCAGATTAAGCAATATAACAGAACTAGCAGATTAGGCAAATATAGCAGAACTAGCAAATTAGGCAAATATAACAGATTTAATCATTCTTTAAAGTTTCACAACATATCTTGCCTAATTATAAATCTTGCCTAAGTTCACATGAATAAATAATAGTCATGATTCACAATATGATCATATACCCCATGTTTGCATTAAATTTGCATGTCACGGATTAAGGTCATAATTCACACGTCCCAATTTAGTTCAACTTGCCTAGTACAAAAGATTCACATGTAAATTTTACCAAATATAGCTATTGACAAAAATCTCCTACTTAGGTATTATTCACATTTGATAGATATCCTACTTTAATGTAAATCTTTATACCTAAACTATATTTTCTTTGTCTCAAGTCATATGTCAACGTACCATGGTTCCTCTTCTTCCAATTCACAGAATATGCATAGATCTAAATCTAGTTTACAACCTATGTCCTTTATCTTAAATCAGTCACAGATTAACCAACTTCTCAAGTCGTATGTTCAATATTCTTTATGCCACAAACTCACGTCATAGGTTCAATCATATGCCTTAGATTTATGTCCTAAGTTCCAAGTTCAACCTATGTTCTTTCCTCAACTCAGTCACATATCGGTCATGCCCATTTCATGCATTAGTCATTTTATTGTCCCAAATATTTTAACGTATGTTAATCTCTTAGGAGATTGGCGCAGGCTCGTAGTAGCCTGGCTATAGAACAGAAAGAAGAAGAGATACAGAATAAAATAGATCAGAACAGAACATACACAATCTCAAATTCAGATTTACAATCATGTCACAATTATGATTAAAGTTTATATCGGAAACTAACTGCACTTTCCTTGATTGGATTAAAGAAAAAGGTGTTGTAGCTGTTCTCTTTTAATCCTAATCAAAATTGGAGGAAGAAGAAGCACATGTCCTAGCTTAAGTTTCAGCAGAGTAGAGACGCCATTGATTTATTTATTTTTAGAGAGGAAGAGAGCAATGGAGGCTAGAGAATTGTATATGAGATTTAGGTTTAGGTTAGGGATGTATATATAGGTGTAGGAAGTTATATAGGACCATTAGATTAACCCTGAATCATGAGAACCATTCAAATGCAAAATCTGCATTTGAGCGAATCGGCCCACGGGATGACAGCCAAACACCCTGGATTAACCCCTAGTCGACCCAGCAGGGCTTGGCGTCGGTTTGATCGGACGATCCGAGTCCGATGGAGTCATTCGTTGGCTCATTTGCTCCCCATAGGGCGGGGAAACGTAGTGTTCAGGCATTTTAATCCACATCGGTGGACCGGCCCTGACGATCCATGGGGCAGTAGTGGCTGTTCCTAAGACATGGTAGGCTAGATTGTCTCGAATCGGTAGAGGACGATCCCTGGCCTCTGTTCATAGATGGAAACCCAATTTCCAAATACGTGACTTTGCGATTTTGATTGTATAACCTATATATGGCGACATAGTGGTATGGGGCATTAATGCCACCTATGATTGATATTTATGATTTGAAATTGATTTCTTCACTTATAGCAATAATAAAAGAATTGTTTTAACGTATCAAGCATTCTTTGGCTATTATAAGGTAAAACCCTATCCTCTGGTTTGTGTTGCATTGTGTAATGGGACCTGGGTCTTATAATAGCTTCATTTTTCTTTATTTAGAATTGCGCTGTTTGTTTTATGCACCGGTATTCTTGGGAGGAAACCCGTTCCGCGTTAGCGGCGTGGTACCTTGATTTACCTAACTTTAAATTAAAGATTAATAACTGTTTTAATTCTCACACCAGTCCCATGACTGACCTGGAGTTTATTGTTTTAACCTAAACTCTGGGTGCCCTTATATTGACACGGGCAGCTAGTAGTTTTGGTTTTGTGGATTTATATTCACAGGATCCTGGTTTACAGCTGAAACGATATCTGGAAAGCTTTGTATCTGTATATCTCATTCAGTTGTATTTTGTATTATTTTCCGCTGCTATGTAATGTATTGTAATCTCTGATATTTTATAATGTGTAATATTTATCCATTACTCTGTATATTCTTGTATTCTGATGGAATTGTTGTAATAAGCAATGAAATGTTCTTCCGTCTGTGTTCTTTTGTGGCTTGTTCTCGAACTATCCGCGCTTTCCTTACCAGGGAAGTTACGTGTTCTCACACTTCGGGTCCCCACATAAAATCTTTTTGGACTTCTCCCCACTGTATCTTCACTAATCTGATTTCTTTGTTGCGTAGTTTCATAACCTCTGATCCAAGAATATGAGTAGGAACTCTTCTCACCAATGCTTCCTTCTCAACCTCCACTTATTCAAGTGTGTTCGACTCCACCACCTCTATTGTATCATGTAGACATTTCCATAAATCGGAAATATGGAATACGTCATGTACACCCACCAGTCTCTCTGGTAGTCTAATCCTATAGGCCAGCTAGCTTATCCTCTCCACTATGGGAAATGACCCTACGAACCTCGGTGTCAACTTCACTACTGAGCCAAAGCGAATTAATTCCTTAGAGGTGATACTTTAATAAAGACCATATTTCCTAATTCGAATTCCAAATCAGTCCTCCTCTTGTCGGCATATGACTTCTAATTGTCTTGAGCTAATTTCATTCTTCTGCGAATAAGATCAATCTTCTTTGAAGTCTCTCGAATCATCTCAAGACCAAATAGAAGTCTGTTCGTAGTCTCCTACCAACAAGTCGACGATCAATAAGGTCATCCGTAAAGTTCCTAGAAGGGTGCCATGCCTATGCTTAACTGATAACTGTTGTTGTAGGAAAACCCAACCAATGGGAGATGCTCCTCCCAAGTCCCTCCGAAATCTAGGATATTACATACTTAGAAAATCCTCAAGAATCCTAATTATCCTCTCAATCTGTGCATCGGTCTAAGGGTGGTATGTTGTGCTCAATTGGAGCTGTGTACCTAGCGCCTCTTGTAAGCTCTTAAAAAACACACTAGTGAAGATGGAGTTACGGTCACTTACTATACTAGAAGGTACCCCATGAAGTCGAACTATCACTCGAAGATATATCGATGCTAACCAAGTTGCCTTCCTCTTACTCTTAATAGGAAAAAATGAGTGCTCTTCGTAAGAATGTCTACTGTTAACGATATTTTTCGTCAATACCAAAAATAGGTCAACAAGAATGGGTCTAAGGGAAAATTGGGTGGTTCGGTCTATTTTTCAGGTTAAACCGGATCTCCACCCGAGATGTCGAAGCTCGGAGGTGTGAAATTGCTAAGGACTATCAGATTTGATCCAAACTAAGAAAACGAAGTACATTCTACTGTTCATGGATATGTAGGGATGGAAATCCACGCTTATCTAGAGAATGAACAATAAACTGCAACAGTGATGATTAGAAAATAATGATATAAACTTACAGAGCAATTTTCTTATGAGAAGATCCCTTTTTATTGAATTTTCATTAGTAGTACATAGATGTAACAAGGTGAATCCCATAGTCATTCTCAGTGCCAAGCTTATGTTTAATAGTACAAGTGCTAAAGAAAAATCTCCCCACCTAAATGTGACCTCTGAGGTCTTATTTATAGTGGTTCAGGGCCCCTTCTGCTGATGGGCTATTGAGCTTGTGTGGATCTTTGTCAATTGTTTTTTCTTCTTAGTTTCGGGCGCTTGACTTCCGACCGTCTTCGGAGTATTAGTTATGGTCTTTGGATGGTATTTAAGTGTTTGGTAACAGCTCCTGAATGTAGGCTCTCGGACGTAAGCTTTCGGATGTAGGCCTCCGGCTTTATCGTGAATACTTAGTGGGGCCTTCCCTCATTATATATGTTGATAACTGCCGGTTCGAAGCTGTTGTGAGTATCGGTACTAAGTAAATCAGTACGGGTAGCCTGTATCTCTTCTTGGGTCTTGGTTAGCCATTTGGCGGAGCTTTTGCAGTAACCTAGATCCCCGAGGTTGGCTTCCGGTGTTATTTCTATTATTTGTGAATGCGGCCTTTTGGTATTCGTGCAGCAGATGCTCTGGAAGTTGGATCTGGGTAATCCTTATGTTATCTCGGTTTAGTGGCTTCAATGCCCTTTCCTTTAGGTGTATCTGTTCTTAGGCAGCGGACGATATCATTGAGATTCCCTTAATGGATTTACTACTTTTGGCTTTCTTATTTCCAGGATGGGATAACTCTCTGCCGCAAGATCTTTCTATTGGGCTGACGTTGTCGGCAGGACTTTGTCGGGATGACCCTGGCGGATAGATCTTGTCGGTTACTCCCCGTTTCTTTTAAGACCCTTTCCCCTAGGAGGGTTTCAGTTAATGCAACTTTTAGGGTTATTTCTACCTGCTCTCGACCCTTCCTGGTACTTGGCCTTACTTCCCATTAAGCCTTTGGCGAGCTCTTAGTCATCCGACACCCCCTCACCGCCATCTTATGCTAAGATAATTTTGGTAGTAATATTTGCCCCTCCCCTCACCCCCCCCCAATGAAGGGGTATCTGGGACTTTTCAAGTCAAGCTTTTTGTCTTTTTCAGAGGTATTATTCCTATGTCTTCTTATTTACCTCGATTGGGTGCGTTGATGATCTCCTTCTGGGTGGTCCAGATCGTCACTAGATTCTGAATACCAATTCTCTTTCCTTTCGTCTTTTACCCTTGGCCAACGTTTCTGCTTTCTTTGTATGAGTCATGTTCGTTGATTTGGCTCCAGATGTACGCTGAGAGGCTAGGTGAACCTTTTTTCTTCTTTTCTCTTCTCTCTTTTTCTTTTGAAAAATGAATTTTTTTTCTTTTTCTTTTCTCTCTCCTCCTTTTTCCTGCATAGCATTTTACTAAAGCAAGATTACTTTCATCGAAATTTGTCATACTGTCTCCCTAGGATTTCAGATCCATCTGGTAGTAGTTTTCTTGTTTGAATTCAGATTACTGATTTGGGATTATACTTCGAATCAGGAATGGATGATTCTAATGTAAATTAAACTTTCGCTGTCAACCTTTATGGAATCCTAACCCTCGCTGTCCCTCACTGGCGCTTTTGGAAGTAAAATTTACACAAACAAATGATGCGTAATAGTTTGTAATCCAACAAGTTGACACCAATGTTTTCAGTTAAGATTGTTATCTCGTTGGATAACGAAATTTCATGTTACTTATATGTTTGGGGGTAATGACCCGCATTCTACGTATCAAAGGGTCGTAGAATATTTATTTCACTTACATACAAAGTCATATGGTCTTGTAACATTGGGGAACGATTATTGGGGTCATTTCCCATGTTCACGATTTTTGCCAATTTTTAAATGACCATTTTGCCCCTGGCGAATCTTGTTTCGTCTATAAATTTTGAGTAGAAAGGAGTTTTGACCTAAAACCATTTCCATTGGATTCGGATGATGGTTTACCTTCCCGTAAAGTGATCACATTAGCCAAATAGACTTACCGTTTGGGAGATATGGTTGAAACAAGGTTTGGAAGGTGAAAAACAGCTTAACCTGGCCAAATTAGGGTGAGGCCCATAACCGATTTTAGTATTAGGGTTATGGAAGGGCTGATAGGGTTAGGGGAAATATTTTATTTCAGATTTCCAGCCGCCATTTATATCCTTGAAACCTCAGCAATGGCCTCCACCTTTTAAATCACTCCCAAATCACTTTCTAATTGCGTATTAGCTTAATCTACACCAACAAGGAAGATTAGTGTCAAATCGGAATTGGAGCTGCTGTTTTGAATTGGAAACCGTGCCAAAACAGTAGAGTTTTAGATCTAAGAATTTATTTGTGGCTAAGGTAAGTGATTTGCGTTGTTTCTCACTAATTACAGCTAATTAGGGGTGATTAGTGTTCATTAGCAAAATTATGCATGTTAAAATTTTGGAAAAATATGTAAAAATTATTAAATATTAGTTTAGGGCTCTAATAGAAATTTGGGGTAATTTGGACATGTTTTGCAAATTGTATGCTTAAATCATTATTAAGGGGATTAAAGGGAAAACCATATATTTGGGTATGTTTGATCCAAAATAACTCATATGATTGATGTTTGGATGTGTATAATTGAATCTGTATGTTATTACTATTTGGAATGTTAAGTAACCTTGTAGAAAAGTTAGAATGGTTGAAAACGCCGTCGTATGGCAAAAATGGATGATATATGCTCGTTGGAAAATGTGTAGGGTTTCACATCGGATCGGTTTATAGGGCTCGGATCGGATAGTAGAATCGGGCAAGAGAGTACCGAACTGAACCGGAGCATAGGCTGAAGAAAGTGAGCATTGCAGAAAAATGAAGGCCACTAGTTTGGAGTTGGAGTTGGGGTGAGCACTGAACCGAACAAGGATGCACGAGCACCGAACTGAACAGGGGATAGCGGACTGAATTAGATTACAGGAGCCGAACCAAATGAGGGCACCCGAATCGAACGTATAAAGTATCATGATCGAAACGACTCGAATGGAGTACCACGACTGAACCGACCCAGAGGAAGTTGACCAAACTGAATCATATTGATGGCTGGGAGCTAAAGCTTGTCGAACCGAACCGTGGGAGGGAAACCGAGCCGAACCGATTTGGACCTCTTCTACTACCGCGTGACGACTCTTCTGAAGGCCAACTCCAATTTGACCAAAATCCAAGATGCAAAGGAAGTCCAAATGGGAGGTTATTACTCAGGATCCAAATGGGGATCAATGAGTTCACTTCATGAGTTAGGCTTTGCTACGGGACTTGTGTTAAGGGCATCGATGTCTATAGCTTTGACTCACCATTGAGAGATGGATATTGGCTATGGATCAGTGATGTGAAGTTGTCATAACTCCATTTGGCAAAGTGATCGTAGGAGGGCTATGAGCCAGTGCAGTGGAGTTGTCATGACTCCATAGGGCAGAGTGGACATACCAAAGTATTAGTGGCTATGGATCAGTGCAGTGGGGTCGTCATGACTCCATGGGGCAGAGTGATCATAGCAAAGAATTGGGTGATCAAAGTGGTAGATACCATATACTTTACGCACTTAGTGAGAGATGTGAGGATGATTGCTATGTTTGATGGATTGCTATCACCATGATATGCACACCCTCTCCCCATTATTTTCACACCATGTGTTTGTGTCACCTTAGAGTATTGTACATCCTTTTATGCTAACTTTTTGGTTGTAGGTCCAGGTTCAGGAATGGTTATGTATACCTGTTATTGTTCTGTTTTTGCTGCTTATCGCTCATACTCAATTTTTGTTTGACCTAGAGTTTTATATCTCTTATTATTACTCTGGGTGCTCTTAAATGAGCAGACTATAGACAGGTTAGCTGGTTATACACGAGAAGCTGTCCGGAGACGAGCGAGAGGCTTACACGTATCATTTCCATATATTCTCCCTGTGTTGTTACTAGTCACTACTTTGGGCATTAGTAGTGTACCTTCCTATTTTACATTAGAGTCTGTTTTAAAAGTTGTAATAATGGTGGTTTGGATCATAAGTTGTATTTTAAATTTCCCGCTACTATGATGGTTTAGTTTTCAGCTGATTGTAACAACCCGGAAAATCTGAACCAATTTAAATTTTTTATTTTGGCTATTTCATTGAATTTTGATTAGTTAAAATAATTTATTTTAAATAATAACGATTAAAATTTTATTTTAATCGAAATTAGAGCGAATATATATTATAATTTCAAAATGGAACTGGAAATAGTATGGTAGTTTGAAAAGTAAAACCTTAACTTTGATTGAATATACCAGATTCAAAATTTAACGGATTTTAGTGATAACAAAAACATCTAAATCTGTTTGAAAATATCTTTCCAAAGAATCCAAAATATTGAAATTTTATAGCAGGGATCAAAAGTTATAGCTAGTTGAATATTCAGAATGGTCGCTATAGTATAATTTATAGCCCATATAAAAGGCCATTTTCAAACGACCTCCATTTTCCATGAAACCACTTTTGTCGGATCCGGAATTTCAAATTATTGCTAAGTTTAATTTTCCAGAATTTTTGGAATTAATATGCGAGCGTGGCGAAAGAAAATGCGTTTTGTCAATTTCAGTTAAATTTAACCGACTTGAAAATGGTCATTTTTCAAACGGTCTTGAAATTCAACAAAATTAATTTTGTTAGGACCGTATCGTCAAAACAAAGCTAAATATATTTTTTCCGTAATTTTTAGAGTCCGTATGTGGCCCCGGTGAATTTAAATGAAAGATCGAATTAATTAAATAAATGATTTAAATATTAAATTAAAGAAATCAGGCTGAAGACAGTTGTTTGGGCTTACGGGACCTAGCCCATTGGATCCGGTACGGGGGCTGTTGGGTACGATCAACTCTTGTTGGGTCGAAATTGGAACTATTAAGAAGTTACGAATTTATTTGCAAAAATGATAATTAAATATTATAAATATTCCTTAATTCATTTTCAAGTCCCTAATATCCATAACACGACCGCCGCCTACATCAGTTCAATGGCCGATGCTTCTCCTTCCTTCATACACTAAAATCTTGCGATCCTTTCAACGAAAACTCCTTCTTCTTTGGACATTTTTGTAGAGCTTTTTCTTCTCTACAAATCCATAGGGACATTGGTACCTATAGTGCAATGTTTCGAGAGTTACAGTCCCCCAAAACCGCCGCCTTTCGACCCTACTCACGCCACATCCATGCCACCGAGTTCACCATCGTCACCGACGAGCGTGCGCCTCCCCTAGCCCCTCCACGTCACACAATCTAATCAACACCCCTTGCTTCAATCGATCGCGAAATCAAACCCAAGAAGTGAACAAGTGTTGAAAAACAGCGGCCTTGTTTGTCTAAAAGGGGAAGAGGGTAAAATCCTTTATTTATTTTAATAATTTAATTTAAAATGTTATCAATCTTAATTAAATCATAATTAATTCATACGATCTCGAAATTGAGTGATTTGAGATCCTGTACGATCATGAAACCAAGATCAACGCTGTTGTTCTAACTAGAAGGAATTCTGAGCTGATAAAATTTTGGCCAAAGTTGTGGATCTGAACAATTTAGATTCACACGACTGTGATATTTCTGATTTAAACAATTAATCAATTTAATTATTTTTCTTGCTATTTAAATAGTTGTATGTATGCTAATGATTTAGATCTGCAATGTATGAAATTTAGAATTGTTGATTTGATCCGTTTGTGATGTATTAATATAGATCTGTTAGTTTAGATATTTTGTTAATATAGATCTGTATGTGATGGGTTAATTAGAATAAATCATTTTTGTTAATATTTTGTTGAATCATATATATTAAACAAAAATAGAGCATCATGTTTGTTTATTGAATTGAATTAGAATTTTCAATTCAATAAAAATTTCACCTTTTTTGATGTTATTGAATTGAATTAGGATTTTCAATTCAATAAAAATTTCACCTTTGTTTATGTTATTGAATTGAATTAGAATTTTCAATTAAAAAAAATTTCACCTTTGTTGATGTTATTGAATTAGAATTTTCAATTCAATAAAAATTTCACCTTTGTTGATGTTATTGAATTGAATTAGAATTGTCAATTCAATAAAAATTTCACATTTGTTGATGTTATTGAATTGAATTAGAATTTTCAATTCAATAAAGATTCTTCACCATTGTTAATGTTATTGAATTGAATTAGAATTACCAATTCAATAAAAATTTCAACTTTGTTTATTTTGTTGAATTGAAATAGAACTTTCAATTCAATGTGAAAATATCACTTTGTTTGTTAATGTTGGATTGAATTAGATTCTTCAATCCAATGAAAATATCACCTTTTGTTAATGTTGGATTTAATTAGAATTTACAATCCAATAAAAATATTGTTTTTGTTGTTATAATTAAACTTGCAACTAAAACACCCCACCTCTATTAAGGTCACTCACAAAGGGAATGCCTTAACTTAGGTGGAGCATTATAGGTAAAAGATGCAGATAAATTACAAGACAGAGAAATAAAACAGCGGAAAATAAAGTCATTTTACTAACAATGTGGTTCAGTCAAGCTTTTACAACAGTTGTCTCAATCACACTTAAAAGTAATACATAGAACTTCTGTCTTGGTTTAAAAACTTCCAAGTATAAAAGAAGCATAAAAACAATGATATTCCCCAATAAAGCATGAACCAGCCATAGCAGTGGAGGTGAGAGTCCAAAGGAATACATTGTCTATCTTCGAGCTTGGAAAGAAAACTGAGCTAAGTGGTAACATTTCCTCCTTGTGAACCTCGGGGGGGGGGGGATGGAAGAAAAGAGGCGAAACAAAACTAGATCAGACATAAGTCTGGTAAGTCCAGTGACTTTCAGCATATAAACAGGCAAAAGCATCATGACATGAATAAACTGAATATAAGACAATATAGTGAGAACAAGGATAACAAGATAACTTATGATTAGTATAGATATGATAAGGCAAGATAAACTGAATGCGCTTCTAATCTTTCTCTGCTCTGCTACTACCTTGTTATTCTGATTTTTATATCTATCTCTGCACTACCTAACTAGTGTCCCAACTAGTAATCTGCATAAAATGATAATATGATAACGTGATCCCAATCCCCGCAATTGTGGTAGCCTTCAGGTGTACATCTAGTATGAGGATCTTACCTCAATCAGCCTAACTGCCATGAAGATGTCAGATGTACCCTTACTACCCTATCGATCGACTCCCTACTTGTATTAATTTCTCTTGTGTCTGTGTCAATCGACCCTCTCTTGCATGTAGATACCCTGTGCTGGCCCTACCATAAGTTGTATCAGTCCTTATGATAGCGACCCGACATGATTCAAGATGCACAGTGTATAACTACTGGTACCTAGTGCCCGCTTAATCCCACTCCGAAGTACGTTCACACCCGTAAACCATCGGAACCTACAGTGGTGTACCTCCTGCCGCTGTTTTGACCGCTTATAATTAGTCAAGTAATCGTGCCCCACCCAACCTAGTTTCAAGATACCATGATACATCTATGTGGGTTACTGCTGAAATTGGTCCCCGTTACTAGGGTTCCCTTTTGGTTAAGTTTGTGGGCCTATATATACAAATATTACCCACCTACCCGAGATGTACTTAACCCTCCCACCGATTCAAGCATGTTTATTTAACGGTTAAGTTTGTGGGATTATATGTACTAATATTACCCACCTACACGAGATGTACTTAACCCTACCATCGATTCAAGAATTTTTATTGACGATTAAGTTTGTGGGACTATATTTACTAATATTACCCACCAACCCGATATGTACTTAACTCTCCTGCACATTATGTCGTATTGGTTAAGTGTTGTCCATTCATGTTAATTTAACCTACCCATTCATTATGTCGTATTGGTTAAGTGTTCCTATTAACTTAACCCTCCTCACTTATTAGATTGGTTAAGTGTTTCCTTTTAACTTAACCTCGTTCGTCCATCAAGTTAAATTGGTTAAGTGTTTATTGTTAATTTAACGCAATGTGTTCATCATGTTGTGTCGGTTAAGTGTCATCAATTAATTCATGTTAACTTAACCCACCTACTTGTCATATTACTTTGGTTAAGTGTTGCCTTCTTGTGTTAACTTAACCCTACCACAAATCAAGTTATATTGGTTAGGTGTTTCCCTATTGTTTTAACTTAACCTCTCCACAAATCAAGTTATATTGGTTAAGTGTTTCTTATTACTTAACCCTAGTCATTCATCTCGTTCATTAGCATTAATCGATTTATTAATGCACCAACCTCTCACACTAAATATGTGTTGTTGCGGTTACTGGATGTGTCGGGCGGTTCCGGGCAGTTTTACACCATAACTCAAGCTAACCTCGGGTTTTTCTTGGGCATGATGAACTAACCTCTCACATTAGATAGGTGTTGTTGTGGTTACTGGATGTGCCGGGCGGTTCCGGGCAGTTTTACACCACAACTCAGTCTAACCTCGGGTTAGGCACATTCGCCTTTTCACTAATTTACATATTTACAATTTATATGTAAAATATTCACAATTGTCGTAAATTTCAGAATATGCCATAAATGTCTAAGTCTACATTTCATATGCTAATTATCCCAACTAGTCATGTTCCAATTCTCAAGTTATGCCCAACAAAGCTAATTGCATGTTATGGCCCCCAAATTCAATTTCAAGTTATTACTAAAAATAGGCTACACCTAGTCTTCCCATGTTTGTAACAATAGTCATGCCCCAAAATTACAATATACACTATGCTTGGTGTCTTAACCAATTGTTATGCCCAATCTAGATTAATATTCCAATTTACAGTTTGCGCCAAATCTAGATTTAACATTTCAATTTACCCCAAGTTCGCAACAAAGACAATTATGCCCTAATTCATAAGTTACAAAATTTATGTTCCACAATTACAAAATAGACTATCCCCCATTACCCCCGAACTACAATCGCACGTATAATAAGTTTCAGTCTAGATTCGAGGTTAATCAAGGTTCATAAAACAAAGGGGACGAAAGAGGAACATAAACGAGCGTAGGCATAAAATAGACATTTAAATAGTAGATCTGTCAAATATAGTTCAAAGAGGATCACAGATCTGTTGTAGTTGAGGTATAACAAAGATGGATCTGAAACAAACTGGAAGAAATAACCTCATAGACATATAGATCGGATATAAAGAATATCATGAACCTAAAAGGATTATATATCAGATGTCCAACAAAGATGGGCATGATTGAATAATAACTTCCTAGGCATGTAAATCATTGATTCAATAAAAAGAAAGGAATTAATCCAAAAGATTTGTCTTATCATCAAGCATGGACTTAGATCCATTTCGTTATATGCCAAAATCATTATTAGGTGTTTAAATCTGAAAATAACATTTTTACAGTTCAATTTGTGCCCCAAATCCCAAGTTACATGTCCAATATACTTTATGCCTCAAATCTCAAGTCATATGTCCAATACTTTATGCCTCAAATCTCAAGTCATATTGTGACGACAAGGAATTTCGCTCAATCCGAATCAGTCGCTAAACCGACCAAGACCATTCGAAACCCCTAATCGCTTTGAGAACACGACAAATCAGAACGCAGACAGAAGAACATTTCATTGTATATTACAACAATTCCATCAGATTACAAGAATATACAGAGTATTAACAAATAAAATACATTCAATAAATATCAGAGATTACAATACATTACTGCAGCGGAAAATAATACAATACACAACTGAAGGAGATATATGGATACAAAGCTTTCCGGATATCGTTCCAGCTATAAACCAGGATCCTGTGAATATAAATCTGCAAAACCAAAAATAATACTTGCCCATGTCAAAATAAGGGCACCCAAGTTTAGGTTAAAACAATAAACTCCAGGTTAGTCATGGGACTGGTGTGAGAACTAAAACAGTTATTAATCTTAATTTTAAAGTTAGGTAATTCAAGGGACCACGCCGTATAACACGGAACGGGTTCCTTCCAAGAATACCAGTGCATAAAGCAAACAACGCAATGCTAAATAAAGAAAAATGAAGCTATTATAAGACCCGGGTCCCATCACACAATACAACGCATGCCGGAGGATAGGGTTTTTACCTTATAATAGCCAAAGAATGCTTGATACGCTAAATTTCATCTTTTATTATTATGATAAGTGCATAGTGTCAAAACAATTTCAAATCATAAGTATCTATCATAGACGGCATAAGCGACCCATCCCACTATGTCGCCATATATAGGATTACAACTAAAATTGAAACGTCACGTATTGGAAGTTGGATTTTCATCTGTGAACCGAGGCAAAAGATAGTCCTCAACCGATTCGAGACGCTCTAGCCCGTGTCTCAGGAACAGCCGCAGCTGCCCCTTGGATCGTCAGGGCCGGTCCACCGATGTGGATTATTATGCCTGAACACTACGTTTCCCCACCTTTGGGGTGTCAATGAGCAAACGAATGACTCCATCAGCTTCACAAAGTCACCGATATAACCGAGGCGCCTCGCAACAGCAACAACCACATAAGTCAAACTCGTCAGGGCGTGTAAAGCCACTGACGCAACTTCTAACTAGAAGGAAACACATGCCCTCCCTGATGTCCTCTCCCGTTTCTGGTTCACAACCGGGGTGTGAGGCTCGCGAATTCACGCTACACAAAGCTACGCCACACAGGTCGTGCTTTGATCATCAACCACAAGACTCTGCTTTTCAACAGAAGCCTTGATCATTTGCATCTTAGCATGCCACACAGACAATTCACGCTATGCAATCGATATCAATCACACAGAATGAAATCCGATGTCAGACACACAGTCCATCTACAAGTTCGTTCTGGGTCTAAACGAAACCGGAGGCACCTAGTACCTCGCATATCCACCGATCTCCAAGTACGTCTGGACGACCACTAACTGATTCCCTCCTCTTGGGTGTACGGCCAAATCAAGATCATCAGTAATCGCCCAAACGACGTGAAGACCTCCGGTCTTCAACCACCGTCTTCATCTTCGTCTTATCGTCGTATCAGTTATTCAGAATGGGATAAACCCGGTTTTTACGAATAACTCGCGTATATAATAAACAAGTGTTACAAAAACACAACATACGCCTCATTCCAATTCATCAGCCACTAACCATAAATTAATCAAGAGAATAATTCCCCAAATATTAACCCCGAAGGCCGAAACCAACATCAGATCAATACCCAGGAAACCGTTATGCTTAGCTAACCTGCAGTTAGTTTCTAAATTTCACATTCTTAGGGAAAGGTTCCCATTAATTTTATCAAAGATATATTCTTTCAAATTTATTCTTTAATCTTCCTTGGAATATCACTTCAAACTAGTCGGGATTAAAGAACCTTACCGAAGTAATCTTTTGTTTTAATTTCCCAATCCCAACCTATTCATCCCATGAAGTAAAACTGGTAATACTTCATATCTAAAACCACGGTGTTATCAGTAAATTCAATTAACATTTCACGTTCAAATCTAATTAAAGATTTAATTATCGCCTGGAGCAAAACTGGTGATACTCCATTCTCGATCTTTTCAACCTAATTAAAGATTCATTAAAACTCCACTTAGTTTTAATCTTTGACATGGTTAAAGAATCAGTGTCATTTAAAACATGGTTCACGATAAACCCCAAAATCACATCACATTTCAATCATTCCCTAACCGTAAATTAGCAAGTGAGGAATTCCCTAAGTATTAACCCCGAAGGCCGAAACCAACATCAGATCAATACCCCAGAAACCATTCAACTTAACTAATCTCCAATTAATTTCTGATTTTCTTAACTCCTTTGGGCCTAAGAACAGTATTATTGAAGATACCATTCACGACAAACCCAAATCACATTTGATATTAAATACAAGGCTCTGAATAGAAAATATATCAGCTTATATTCAATATCAAATTCTACGACCAACCAATATCCTATTGGAAATAACGATATCTATATATCTTTCAAATTTCCATAACGTTATCTGTATAATCATGAAATCCAACATCGAAATATTCCAAATACAGTTTCGATTCAAATCCATTCCAATTTAATTATTGGAAATTCTGGTTACTTTTAAAACCCTTTTCAAATTTAATTTATTTATTTAAAAATAAATAGAATTGTAATTCTAGTTCAAAACTAGTTCATTTCGATAAAAATCTATTTTTATCTTTTCAAATATGGAGTTTTTCATCCCAATTATTCCCAAGTCATTTCTTATGATTTTACACATATTATTGATATTTTTAATAATTTTTTCAAGGCCCGTACATTCGATTTCCATCAACGGCTATCGAACTGCACTTACATCAAACTTTTTCAAATTTGATTTGGACATAATTCCAAATCCAACCGTTAGATTTAAAATTTCTAATATACGTTAGAAAGATCTTTTCGATACGAACCCAATGGTTCTAGTTTTAGGAGAATCCGACAGTCGGATCTCCCGCAATGTCCATTCGAAGTCAATGGTCGAAATTCGCGAACTGCCGCGGCGCGGCGCACTCTATTCAGGCCATTATATTATATATATAATATATATAATATATACTTCATCGATTTTCTTTTAAAATGTATTATATAAATCATTTTAAATTTGGTTTCAAAACGATTTCAACTTCTTTTCAAATTCAAATTAGAATTGAATTTTTCCTTATAAATTCATTTTAAATTCATTTCAAATTGATTTCAATTCAAATTGATTTCTGATTCAATTTCAGTTCATTTTCAATTCAATTCAATTCGAATTCATTTCTGTTCAATTTCAATTCGAATTCTTTTCTGTTCAATTTAAATTCGAGTGCATTTCTGTTCAATTTCAATTCGAATTTATTTCTATTCAATTTCAATTCGAATTCATTTCTATTCAATTTCAATTCGAATTCATTTCTATTCAATTTCAATTCGAATTCATTTCTATTCAATTTCAATTCGAATTTCAAATATTTTCAAAATATCAGATTTTTAAATCACTTTGGATATTCATTGTAAAATGAATAAAATCGATATAAATATCGTTCACGTCAAAATGGCGTCAATCTAATCAACACGGCTTCATATATTTCTATTTTCAAATATTTCTTCTTAAAATATTTCTATTCACATATTTTATTCAAATAATTCTCTTCAAATGTTCTATTTCAAAACTGGAATGAGGCCCAATCAATTTACATAGATTTTATTTCTATGGACTTCCATACAACGCATGTATATATCAACAACGGCAAATAATCAACCATCATCCAAAGTGCATTCTACACTGTATAAGCATCAAATATAAATATTCAATGCTTATAATCGTCTGTTAATCAATCGATCGACATACAACTAATTATTGGGATTAGTGTATGTCATATATCACCCCAATACCCGTGTGGGGTTTCAAACAATCAAACACAGAATTTATTTGTGCAGTTGGGCGATGTGTAAAATTTATCGTCCCAATCAATATCAGTCAAATGTTTGTATATAAACAAATCGTTCGATTTGCCTATATTTATTTCATTTTAAATACATGTTAAAAATTCTATTTTTAACTATAAAATATTTTTCACTATGAAATATTTTATTTCATTTCACATCACATCACACAGTCAACTACACATCAAAATCAAACAAACAAGCATACAAGCCGTCCATGGTCTGTGGACGATGGGTGTCGGGTGCTATTAAACACCATCTGCATCCTAGTATATATTTTAACTAGAAAATTAAATTAAAGGTGAGAAACTCTCAAAGACTAGCTAAACCAAATGCCACGACCCTTCTGATGTAGGAAATCTTCATCGTACTCGCATTTTGTCGCTTTCTTCGTCAGTGTTCACTACATATATAAAAATCACATTTTTATATTGTTGCTATATATATAAAATCATATTTTTTATAACCATGCTACAAGGATAAAAATTCTATTTTTATATCGCTACTATATTGATAATTTTTTTTATTTTTATAACGGTGTTCATATAATAAAGATTAAATAATTTATTTTTTTCCTTCCTTCTATAATATAAAAATTATATTTTTATATCGCTCTTCTTCCAATAAAGAATATATTTTTATAACGCTCCTTCCTATATAAAAATTATATTTTTATATCTACTTTTAATACAAAGATCGAATTTTTATATCATCGCTATGAAAATCCCATTTTCATTTTAACATATATATATAATAAAAATCAGATTTTTATTTCGCTAGAACAATAAAAATTATATTTTTAAACTCTGCATCATATAAAAATTATATCTTTATCTCTTCTATATAATAAAAATCGAATTTTTTATACTTCTACAATATAAAAATCATATTTTTATAGTGTTTATGATATACAAATCATATTTTTATTCTCTACAATATAAAAATCAAATTCTTATATCAAAGAAAGATCCTATTTTTATTCGCTAAAAATCTCATCTTCATCTTCATCAAATCTTTTTGGTAAACACGTTAAAAATTATAGCTTTATATAGAATAAAAATCGTAGCTTTTACATAATTAAAAATTTAAACTTTCTAATTAAAAATCTAAGCTTTATATTCTATATATAAAAAAAATTGATTTCAAATAACTAAGAAGCAAAACTGATTTATATTTCTAAATCTAATTACCTTAAGTAAAACAAGGAGAAAATAAAATAAAATTAAAACTTACAGCATGTTTGGAATTTCCAGAAGGGGTAGAAGGGCTTCACGTTGCTGAGGAGAGGGGAGGAGGGGCTCGCGCGTGTCTAGATGGGTGTCGGCAGGGCTGGATGTCGGGGGGGGGGGGTCTGGGGTTCGAACAGAGGGGCTCGTGCGTGCAGGGTGGGCGTCGCGGAAGTCGAAATCAGTGGAGGAGGGGGTGGGCGGCGTAGTCACCGTAGGGGGGGGGGGGTTCGCGGAAGTCGAAATCGGGGGAGGGGGTTGGGCGACTGAGCGGTTTTGATTTTCTTTTTCTTTTTTTTCTTCGTTGAAATTAACTGATGGGGGGGGGCTTGAGAGAGAACATATAGAGGGGAGGGTTTTTTTTATTTAATTATTTGATTTCAAAAATCAACTTTTAATTTCGAACTCGTAATCGAACCCACCGACTGTCGTTCATAGCTAATTACCCCCATTTCGAACACAATGGGATATGTATCGCAGGCTGGTTCGATGGTTTCGATCAGTTTTCGTCAAAATCAAAATATAACTCTATATATTGAATTTGAACGCTTATTTCTTTTGCCACGCTCACATATTGATTCGAAAATTATGAAATTTGAAACCTAGCAATAATTTGACATCCCGAATCCAACAAAAGTGCTTTCGTCGATAACCGAGGTCGTTTGGAAAATTTCCATTTTTAAGGGCCAGAATTCCATAGCGACTATTCTGAATTTTCGACTGGGCATATCTTTTGATTCCCGCTATGAAATTTTGATTTTTCGGATTCGTTGGAAACGTATTCTCAAATAGATTCTAATATTTTTGGTTTCACTAAAATCCGGTTTAATTTGCACCATGTACATTCATTTGAATTTTGAAATCGAATTATCGAACTACCGCACCATTTTCAATTCCTTTTTTTATATATAAATAAATATTTATATTCTAACGACGACGTATATAAATATATATGTTCTAATTCTATTCAAAAAAAAAATTCTCGTCGTTATTATTTAAAATAATTCATTTTAAATAATCAAAATTCGCTAAAATTGCCAAAATAAAAATTTTAAATTGGCTCGGATTTCCGTGTTATTACAATCTCCCCCACTTAAAAATTTTAGTCCCCAAAAAGGAACGATGCCGAAAGTCGTTTAACTAATCAACTCAACTTTCCATATTTTCATTACGGCTTAAGTTCTTCAACTTTTCAGTTTCTAAGAACTTTTCAAATTTTTCAAAAATTTGGCTAACACCCTAAATTTTCGAAAATTTTCGCCATAACCTCCCCTGCACCGGAGACTTGGGATATTTCATATAGCCTCCCATGGCCTTCTTCAATCCAAAAGAAAAAGAAAAAGCCAAGCGGCTAGCCAATCGGCTCACAAAATCATCATCACCCAAACAAAACAGTAAATTATGGTAAACATGTACCTATTTGTCGGGCAAACAATTTTATTTCTCTGCTCTAGCCTCCTTGTTATGACCTGTTCAATGTAAGTACATCTATATGCATGCAAATGCAACAAATTTTCAATACAACTCACTATTTGATTCAATTTAGCTAAAGGTTCAACATTTTAATTAAACCAACAATAATCAGACAACACAACCAGCAATCAATTAGTTGATTATCATTTCAAATTCATAATATTGATATATAGTCAAAAATCACATTTTTGATGCCAAATCACAACAATAGACCCTATCTAATTTTGGTTCTCACACCAGTCTAATGGAAATATATAGACATCTCACTTTCGTCACTCGAACATGAATTCTGATGATGTTTCGAACCACCATCATAATATCCACGGGCGACTAGAGTGTGATTCTATATCTATCGAATATATTTGAGGCTTCAATACACGTGGATCAGACGTATACTAAAATCTCTATATATTTGATTGTCCAAATCAATATAAATAAATAATCAAATACGTATAATTGAATTAAATTTTCAAATCAAAACTTCGTTTTCATTTCAAAAATATACTCTTCACACTCGTTCTAGGATACTACTGATCCTATCTCTAATGAGTCATCCTTATTGGATATTACTAATCCAATTTCTGATGAATTCTTTCGTATGTTTCTAATGTGTCTTGTTCTCTGAGCTTTGTAAACCAAAGCTCTGATACCAGATGTGACGACAAGGAATTTCGCTCGATCCGAATCAGTCGCTAAACCGACCAAGACCGTTCGAAACCCCTAATCGCATTGAGAACACGAAAAATCAGAATGCAGACAGAAGAACATTTCATTGTATATTACAACAATTCCATCAGATTACAAGAATATACAGAGTATTAACAAATAAAATACATTCGATAAATATCAGAGATTACAATACATTACTGCAGCGGAAAATAATACAATACACTACTGAAGGAGATATACGGATTCAAAGGTTTCTGGATATCGTTCCAGCTATAAACCAGGATCCTGTGAATATGTATCTACAAAACCAAAACTACTTGCTGCCCGTGTCAAAATAAGGGCACCCAGAGTTTAGGTTAAAACAATAAACTCCAGGTCAGTCATGGGACTGGTGTGAGAACTAAAACAGTTATTAATCTTTACTTTAAAGTTAGGTAAATCAAGGGACCATGCCGTATAACAGGAACGGGTTTCCTCCCAAGAATACCAGTGCATAAAGCAAACAGCGCAATGCTAAATAAAGAAAAATGAAGCTATTATAAGACCCAGGCCCCATCACACAATGCAACACAAGCCAGAGGATAGGGTTTTTACCTTATAATAGCCAAAGAATGCTTGATACACTAAATTTCATCTTTTATTATTACTATAAGTGTATAGTGTCAAAACAATTTCAAATCATAAGTATCAATCATAGACGGCATAAGCGCCCCATCCTACTATGTCGCCATATATAGGATTACAACTAAAATCGAAATGTCACGTATTGGAAGTTGGATTTCCATCTATGAACCAAGGCAACAGATAGTCCTCAACCGATTCGAGACGCTCTAGCCCGTGCCTTAGGAACAGCCGCAACTGCCCCTTGGATCGTCAGGGCCGGTCCACCGATGTGGATTATTATGCCTGAACACAACGTTTCCCCACCCTTTGGGGTGTCAATGAGCCAACGATTGACTCCATCGGCTTCACAAAGTAACCGATATATATGAGGCGCCTCGCAACAACAACAACCACATAAGTCAAACTCGTCAGGGCTTGTAAAACCACTGACGCCACTTCTAACTAGAAGGAAACGCATGCCCTCCCTGACGTCCTTTCCCGTTTCTGGTTCACAATCGGGGGTATGAGGCTCGTGAATTCACGCTACACAAAGCTACGCCACACAGGCCGTGCTTTGATCATCAACCACAAGACCCTGCTTTTCAACATAAGCCTTGATCATTTTCATCTTAGCATGCCACACAGGCAATTCACGCTATGCAGTCGATATCAATCACACAGAATGAAATCCGATGTCAGACACATAGTCCATTTACAAGTTCGTTCTGGGTCTGAACGAAACCGGAGGCACCTAGTACCTCGCATATCCATCGATCTCCAAGTACGTCTGGACGACCACTAACTGATTCCCTCCTCTTGGGTGTACGACCCAATCAAGATCATCAGTAATCACCCAAACGACGTGAAGACCTCCTGTCTTCAACCACCGTCTTCATCTTCGACTTATCGTCGTATCATTTATTCAGAATGGGATAAACCCGGTCTTTCCAAATAACTCGCGTATATAATAAACAAGTGTTACACAAACACAACATACGCCTCATTCCAATTCGTCAGTCACTAACCGTAAATTAATCAAGAGAATAATTCCCCAAATATTAACCCCGTAGGCCAAAACCAACATCAGATCAATACCCAGGAAACCGTTCTGCTTAGCTAACCTGCAGTTAGTTTCTAAATTTCACATTCTTAGAGAAAGGTTCCCATTAATTTTATCAAAGATAAATTCTTTTAAATTTATTCTTTAATCTTCCTTGGAATATCACTTCAAACTAGTCAGGATTAACAAAACTTACCGAAGTAATCTTTTGTTTTAATTTCCCAATCCCAACCTATTAATCCCATGAAGTAAAACTGGTAATACTTCATATCTAACACGACGGTGTTATCGGTAAATTCAATTACCATTTCACGTGCAAATCTAATTAAAGATTTAACTATCGCTTGGAGCAAAACTGGTGATACTCCATTCTCGATCTTTTCAATCTAATTAAAGATTCATTAAAACTCCACTTAGTTTTAATCTTTGACAGGGTTAAAGAATCAGTGTCATTTAAAACTCGGTTCACGATAAACCCCAAAATCACATCTCATTTCAATCAGTCCCTAACCGTACATTAGCAAGTGAGCAATTCCCTAAGTATTAACCCCGAAGGCCGAAACCAACATCAGATCAATACCCCAGAAACCATTCAACGTAACTAATCTCCAGTTAGTTTCTGATTTTCTTAACTCCTTTGGGCCTAAGAACAGTATTATTGAAGATACCGTTCACGACAAACCCAAATCACATTTGATATTAAATACAAGGATCTGAATAGAAAATATATCAGCTTATATTCAATATCAAATTCTACGACCAACCAATATCGTATTGGAAATTACGAAATCTATATATCTTTCAAATTTCCATAACGTTATCTGTATAATCACGAAATCCAACTTCGAAATATTCCAAAGACAATTTCGATTCAAATCCATTCCGATTTAAGTATTGGAAATTCTGGTTACTTTTAAAACCCTTTTCAAATTCAATTTATTTATTTAAAAATAAATAGAATTGTAATTCTAGTTCAAAACTAGTTCATTTCGATAAAAATCTATTTTTATCTTTTTGAAAATGGAGTTTTTCATCCCAATTCTTCCCAAATCATTTCTTATGATTTTACACAAATTATTGATATTTTTAATAATTTTATTAAGGCCCGTACAGTCGATTTCCATCAACGGCCATCGAACTGCACTTACAGCGACCTTTTTCAAATTTGATTTGGACATAATTCCAAATCCAACCGTTAGATTTCAAATTTCTAATACTCGTTAAAAAGGTCTTTTCGATACGAACCCAACGGTTCCAGTGTTAGGAGAATCCAATGGTTGAATCTCCCGCAATGTCCATTCGATGTCAATGGTCAAAATTCGCGAACTGCCGCGGCGCGGCGCGCTCTATTCAGGCCATTATACTATATGTATATAATATATATAATATATACTTCATCGATTTTCTTTTAAAACGTATTATATAAATCGTTTTAAATTAGGTTTCAAAATGATTTCAACTTCTTTTCAAATTCAAATCAAAATTGAATTTTTCCATATAAATTCGTTTTAAATTCATTTCAAATTGATTTCAATTCAAATTGATTTCTAATTCAATTTCAGTTCGTTTTCAATTCAATTCAATTTCAATTCGAATTCATTTCTGTTCAATTTCAATTCGAATTCATTTCTGTTCAATTTCAATTCGAATTCATTTCTATTCAATTTCAATTCGAATTCATTTCTATTCAATTTCAATTCGAATTCATTTCTATTTAATTTCAATTCGAATTCATTTCTATTCAATTTTAATTCTTTTCAAAATATCAGATTTTGAAATCACTTTCGATATTCATTGTAAAATTAATAAAATCTATATAAACATCGTTCACGTCAAAATGGCGTCAATCTAATCAACACGGCTTCGTATATTTCTATTTTCAAATATTTCTTCTTAAAATATTTCTATTCACATATTTTATTCAAATAATTCTCTTCAAATGTTCTATTTCAAAACTGGAATGAGGACCAATCAATTACCATAGATTTTATTTCTATGGACATCCATAAAACGCATGTATATATCAACAACGACAAATAATCAACCATCATCCAAAGTGCATTCTACAATGTATAAGCATCAAATATTAATATTTAATGCTTATAACAGTCTGTCAATCAATCGATCGACATACAACTAATTATTGGGATTAGTGTATGTCATATATCACCCCAATACCCGTGTAGGGTTTCAAACAATCAAACACAGATTTTATTTGTGCAGTTGGGCGATGTGTAAAATTTATCGTCCCTATCAATATCAGTCAAATGTGTGTATATAAACAAATCGTTCGATTTGCCTATATTTATTTCATTTTAAAAACACGTTAAAAATTCTATTTGTAACTATAAAATATTTTGCACTATAAAATATTTTATTTCATTTCACATCACATCACACAATCGACTACACATCAAAATCAAACAAACAAGCATACAAGCCGTCCATGGTCTGTGGACGACGGGTGTCGGGTGCTACTAAACACCATCTGCATCCTAGTATATATTTTAACTAGAAAATTAAATTAAAGGTGAGAAGCTCTCATCGACTAGCTAAACCAAATGGCACGACCCTTCTAATGTAGGAAATCTTCATCGTACTCTCCTTTTGTCGCTTTCGTCGTCAGTGTTCACTATATATAAAAATCACATTTTTATATTGTTGCTATATATATAAAATCATTTTTTTTATAACCATGCTACATGGATAAAAATTCTATTTTTATATCGCTACTATATAGATAAATTTTTTATTTTTATAACGGTGTTCATATAATAAAGATTGTATAATTAATTTTTTTCCTTTCTTCTATAATAGAAAAACTATATTTTTATATCGCTCTTCTTCCAATAAAGAATATATTTTTATAACGCTCCTTCCTATATAAAAATTATATTTATTTATCTACTTTTAATATAAAGATCGAATTTTTATATCATCGCTATGAAAATCCCATTTTTATTTTAATATATATATAATAAAAATCAGATTTTTATTTCGCTATAACTATAAAAATTATATTTTAATACTCTGCATCATATAAAATTTATATCTTTATCTCTTCTACATAATAAAAATTGGATTTTTTATACTTCTATAGTATAAAAATCATATTTTTATAGTCTCTATGATATACAAATCATATTTTTATTCTCTACAATATAAAAATCAAATTTTTATATCAAAGAAAGAACCTATTTTTATTCGCTAAAACCTCATCTTCATCTTCATCAAATCTTTTTGGTAAACACATTAAAAATTATAGCTTTATATAGAATAAAAATCGTAGGTTTTACCTAATTAAAAATCTAAACTTTCTAATTGAAAATCTAAGCTTTATATTCTATATATAAAAAAAATATTGATTTCATATAACTAAGAAACAAAACTGATTTATATTTCTAAATCGAATTACCTTAAGTAAAACAAGGAGAAAATAAAATTAAATTAAAACTAACAGCGTGTTTGGATTTTCCAGAAGGGGGAGAAGGGCTTCACGTTGCTGAGGAGAGGGGAGGAGGGGTTCGCGCGTGTCCAGGTGGGTGTCGGCAGGGCTGGAAGTCGAGGGGGGTCTGGGGTTCGAACCGAGGGGCTCGGGCATGCATGGGGCATCGCGGAAGTCGAGATCGGTGGAGGAGGGGGTGGGCGGCGCAGTCACCGTATGGGGGGGGGGGGGGGTTCGCGGAAGTCGAGATCGGTGGAGGGGGGTTGGGCGGCTGAGCGGTTTTGATTTTTTTTTTTTGTTCGTTGAAATTAACTGATGGGGGGAGGCTGAGAGAGAACATATAGAGGGGAGGTTTTTTTTATTTAATTATTTGATTTCAAAAAGCAAATTTTAATTTCGAACTCGAAATTGAACCCACCGACTATCATTCATAGCTAATTAACCACATTTCGAACACAATGGGATATGTGTCGCAGGCTTGTTTGATCGTTTCGATCAGTTTTCGTTAAAATCAAAATATAACTCTATATATTGAATTTGAACGCATATTTCTTTTGCCATGCTCACATATTGATTCGAAAAATTATGAAATTTGAAACCTAGCAATAATTTGACATCCCGGATCCAACAAAAGTGGTTTCGTCGAAAACCGAGGTCGTTTGCAAAATTTCCATTTTTAAGGGCCAGAATTCCATAGCGACTATTCTGGATTTTCAACTGGGCATATTTTTTGATTCCCGCTATGAAAATTTGATTTTTCGGATTCGTTGGAAAGGTATTCTCAAATAGATTCTAATATTTTTGGTTTCACTAAAATCCGGTTTAATTTGCACCCTGTACATCCATTTGAATTTTGAAATCGAATTATCGAACTACCGCGCCATTTTCAATTCCTTTTTTTTATATATATATATATAAATAAATATTTATATTCTAACGACGACGTATATAAATATATACGTTCTAATTCTATTCAAAATAAATTTCTCGTCGTTATTATTTAAAATAATTCATTTTAAATAATCAAAATTCGCTAAAATTGCCAAAATAAAAATTTTAAATTGGCTCGGATTTCAGGGTTATTACATATATGTCCAATACTTTATGCCTCAAATCTCAAGTCATATGTCTAATATTTTTTGCCTCAAATCTCAAGTCATATGTTCGATATTTTATGCCTCAAATCTGAAGTCATATGCTCGATATTTTATGCCTCAAATTTCAAGTCATATGTCCAATATTTTATGTTTTGAATACAACATGTGTTATGTCCTCAAATCAGTTACAACTCAATTATACCCAGTTTTATTTCCAATGTACGTTCATCTCTTATGAGATTTGGCTCAGGCTCGCAGTAGCCTGGCTATAAAACAAAAAGGGAAGAAGTGAAGAAGAGACAAAGAATGGACATAATATTATCAATGAAATAGACCTAGAAAGACAGATAGAAATAGGCATAATCTCAAATCTAGATTTATTACAATGTCAGAATCATAATTAACTTTTATTTATGAAAGTTACGTGAACTTACAAATTATAGAACGGTCTTGAATTCTGCGATATGTATTATGAAACTGAATAGCTCTCCCTTGAAGTAGACTATTTGTTCTTCTAATTTAGATTTGATTTTCTTCTTAATCGATTACTCATTTGTATTTGATTTTCTAGTTTGGAGAGGATGAATGGAGGCTTAGGCTAGCTTGTAGACGAACATCATGACGACACCATAGTTTTAGGGTTATGATGTTAGGGTTTAGGTTTAGCTACGTATATATAGATGTCTAGGATTATTTAGAGCCCTTAGATGAACTAGGAGTCCATCAGAACCACCCAGCTCAAATACACATCATCCGGCCACTCAGAAAAAGACACATCATCACAGAACACTCAAGAATTCTATGATGGATCAGTATGGGTGCACTTCGCAGGTGAGCCAGTGCATTTTTGTACTGGCGCACTTGTGAAGTGCGCTAGTGCTTTCTGGTCGACTTCCGGTTTTTCTGCCAAACTTCATTCGTCCATATCTTCTTCATACGATATCCGTTTGAAGCAAACTCGGACTCTATCTCAAGAAGAATTCTGAGACTAGCGCAATGGCGTAACCTATTTCATCTAATTCTTCTTTTAATAATTAATTATTATTTAATTATCTCTTATGTCCCATTTTAAAATTACGGGGTATTACATCCCCCCTACTTAAAGGATTTCGTCCCCGAAATCATTAAGTTAGGAAGAACGTATATCCTAACATCCAACATCCATCTATTCAACCATTCAATCACAGGCGTCCATTGTCCTTAGAAAAGATTTCTTATGCTTTCATGATCATATGCATAGTGTGTGTATATGTCCTTATCTAATTCAAAATCAGGCGGTCTACTGATTCGGTTGACCTCCTTAATGCGAATTATGTCTGTGCCATGAGTCCATCATGTATGCAATTATTCGTAATCATACTTTATAATTTCTACATGAGTGCTTTAATCATTCATACAAATGCAACATTCATATGATAACACACCAAGTTTCAATCCATATATATAAAAGTTCACTCATGCATATGCAATATGAAAGTGACTGAGCCGATCTAGTGCTTAATGTGTGTATCTGCATCCACGAGCAACCACTAGCAAACACTTGCATCCACCAAACATAACATGTCTCAAACACATGTTTACATCCACTGGCTTCCACCTAAGGATCGAGGATATAACCGATAGGATATACTTAAAAGATAAAGACTAGCATGCAAATAAACTTTACAGAAAAAGAGGAATTAAGGATATACCCTTAAAAAGGGTATGACGCGCGTATCTAGTCTTCTAAGTCGCATCTTCTTGAGCTTCACTCCACTGTACCTTAACTAATTTAACTTCGCGATTGCGAAGCTTCTTAGCCTCCATTTCCAAAACTCACTAGTAAAGATAGGACTTCGATCACTTACTATGCTAGAGGGTATCCAATGTAGTCGAACTATCTTTCCAATATAAACAGATGTTAACCATGATACCAAGTGTATATACTAAGATGATTAGAGGTCCCTCTTCTACTTAGCTTATCCATCATGTCACAAATCTGAGGGTCTAAAGCTAAAGGTTGCTATGTACTTTTTACCTCTCTTAAGGTCAGTCTTACTTGGGGCGCCTGCCACAACCATTTATTTCTCACACAAACCATCCTAGTCGAACTCGACATCCCTCAACTACAAGCACCAAAGGCCTAAACCAATATCGTACAAGCACCCAAGGAATACTTCCTTCGAATTTGGATGATTTATGTGAGATGCAACTAGCAAAACAACCAAACAATTGAGCACTTAACCGACTTTGGCTATCCTCGCCAATCTTGCTCCAAAACTATCGTTAATCGCATAACTAGCTTTGCATTGTCAATTAGATATATGCATAAGTCTATCTCGAGTGTTAGGGGGAAAACCCCTAACCTAATCAAAACATCTGCGTACTCATGGACTATTCTAACGGATTGCAAATCGTTGATAGATACATCAAGTGATTCTAGGTAGCCAAGACAAACTGATCCCCTTAGGATCGCATGAAATCTCGAGGGTATTCCCGAGGCAAGTCGAAAGTCTATCTACCATCCTTTCAAAATTAGTAGCTAACCATCCCATGCCTAGAATAAACCCATAGCCCATGGAACCTAAAACATAAGCACTAATATAGCTATTCTCAAATCCTCACAAACCAAAGATAAATGAGCCGAACCACCAATTGGATTTGAGACAATAATGGGATCCTCTACTATACAAGTTCTAGGGTGCAGAGACTCAACTATGGAAGCAGATATAAATGAATGTGAAGCGCTAAAATCAAAAGAGTACTAACAGGATAGTCAAAAAGAAAAACTCTTTCAACAGAAACCTTACTACCTCTCTCTTAGGTACGCTAGCGGTGAGAGCATGCACTTGCCCTCTTGAAAATCCTGTCCTTTGTTCTTGACCTTGTCCAAAATAAAGAAACTTCCTCTTGTTTTAGGTTTTACTATTCTTATCTTTTTACCTCCTTTTTGAACCAAGTCTATATCCATGAGTTCCTCATCCTTGAGTTGTGCTCCTTAGCCAAAATCCCTCGTTCTCATCTTTGCCATCATTGTGTAACTTGTTGACAAGTCTCTTGAAAGCTGCCTCCATCGCATGGAAAAACCCTACAAAGCTCAAAAGAAAATTAGCCGTAGGTGAAACAACTGCGGCTATAGATGGAAGTTGGGTGCTTATTTGCCCTTTGACAAGTGTCGTTGTCTCATCAAGCCTACGGAACCATGACGCGATGAGGTTACCTCCCAGAAAGCCGGGAGCCCTAGAGACTTAGTAAAGAAAGAAAACAGGGATTCAAATAGTGAATCAAAAGACAGTGCATATGGATTTGGGGAACATGCCTTTAAAACAAAACTTTTCTTTAGAAAATGCTTCTTTTTAAACCGTTTCAAAAATAATTTTTCAAATCTTTTATCTGATCCGGTAACCTTCAGCTCTGATACCAAGTGAAACACCCCACCTCTATTAAGATCACTCACAAAGGGAATGCCTTAACTTTGGTGGAGAATTATAGGTAAAAGATGCAGATAAATTACAGGACAGACAAATAAAGCAGCGAAAAATAAAGTCATTTTATTAACAATGTGGTTCAGTCAAGCTTTTACAACAGTTGTGTCAATCATACTTAAAAGTAATACATAGAACTTATGTCTTGATTTAAAAACTTCCAAGTATAAAAGAAGCATAAAAACAATGTTATTCCTCAATAAAGCATGAACCAACCATAGCAGTGGAGGTGAGAGTCCAAAGCAATACATCAACTATCTTCGAGCTTGGAAAGAAAACTGAGCTAAGTGGTAACATTACCTCCTTGTGAACCTTGGGGAGGGGGGAACGGAAAAAAAGAGGCGAAACAAATATAGGTCAGACATAAGTCTGGTAAGTCCAGTGACTTTCAGCATATAAACAAGCAAAAGCATCACGACATGAATAAACTGAATATAAGACAATACAGTGAGAACAAGGATAACAAGATAACATATGATTAGTATAGATACGATAAGGCAAGATAAACTAAATGCGCTTCTACTCTTTCTCTGCTTCGCTACTACCTTGTTATTCTGATTTTTATATCTATCTCTGCACCACCTAACAAGTGTCCCAACTAGTAATCTGCTTAAAATGATAATATGATAACGTGATCCCCATCTCCGCAATTGTGGTAGCCTTCAGGTGTACATCTATTATGAGGATCTTACCTCAATAAGCCTAATTGCCATGAAGATGTTAGATGTACCCTTACTACCCTATCGATCGACTCCCTAATTGTGTTAATTTCTCTTGTGTCTGTGTCAATCGACCCTCTCTTGCGTGTAGATACCCTGTGCTGGCCCCACCATAAGGTGTATCAGTCCTTATGATAGCAACCTGACACGATTCAAGATGCACAGTGTATAACTCCTGGTACCCAGTGCCTGCTTTTTCCCACTCCGGAGTACGTGTACGCCCGTAACCTGTCGGAACCTACACTAACGTACCTCCTGCCGCTGTATTGACCGCTTAGAATCAGCCCAGTAATCGTGTCCTAACCTGCCTAGTTTCAGGGTGCCATGATACATCTATGTGGGTTACTGCTAAAATGGGTCCCCGTTACTAGGGTTTCCTTTTGTTTAAGTTTGTGGGCCTATATATACAAATATTGCCCACCTACACGAGATGTACTTAACCCTCCCACCGATTCAAGCATGTTTATTTAACTGTTAAGTTTGTGGGCCTATATGAACTAATATTACCCTCCTACACAAGATGTACTTAACCCTCCCTTTTATTCAAGCATGTTTATTAACGGTTAAGTTTGTGTGCCTATATTTACTAATATTACCCACCAACCTGATATGTACTTAACCCTCCCGCACATTATGTCGTATTGATTAAGTGTTGTCTACTCATGTTAACTTAACCTACCCATTCATCATGTCATATTGGTTAAGTGTTCCTATTAACTTAACCCTCCTCGCTTATTAGTTTGGTTAAGTGTTTCCTATTAACTTAAACCCGTTCGTCCATCAAGTTATGTTGGTCAAGTGTTTCTTGTTAACTTAACCCCATGTGTTTATCATGTTGTATCGGTTAAGTGTCATCAATCAATTCAAGTTAACTTAACCCACCTACTTGTCATATTACTTTGGTTAAGTGTTGTCTTCTTGTGTTAACTTAGCCCTACCATAAGTTATATTAGTTAAGTGTTTCCCTCTTGTTTTAACATAACTCTCCACAACTCAAGTTATATTGGTTAAGTGTTTCTTATTACTTAACCATTGTCATTCATCTTGTTCATTAGCATTAATCGATTTATTAATGCACCAACCTCTCACATTAGATATGTGTTGTTGCGGTTGTTGGATGTGCCGGGCGGTTCCAGGCAGTTTAACACCACAACTCAATCTAACCTCGGGTTTTTCTTGGTCATGATGCACTAACCTCTCACATTAGATTGGTGTTGTTGTGGTTACTAGATGTGCTGGCCGGTTCTAGCCAGTTTTACACCACAACTCAATCTGACCTCAGGTTAGGCACATTCGCCTTTTCACTAATTTACGTATTTACAGTTTATATGTAGATTATTCACTATTGTTGTCAATTTCAGATTATGCCATAAATGTCCAAGTCTAGATTTTATATGCTAATTATCCCAACCAGATATGTTCCAATTCTCAAGTTATGCCCAACAAAGCTAATTGCAAGTTATCGCCCCCAAATTCAATTTCAAGTTATTACTCAAAATAGGCTACACCTAATCTTCCCAAGTTTGTAATAATAGTTATGCCCCAAAATTACAATATACACTATGCTTGGCGTCTTCACTAATGGTTATACCCAATCTAGATTAATATTCCAATTTACAGCTTGCGCCAAATCTACATTTAACATTTCAATTTATCCCAAGTTCGCAACAAAGGAAATTATGCCCCAATTCGTAAGTTACAAAATTAATGTTCCACCATTACCAAATAGACTATCCCCTATTACCCCCACACTCCATTCACACGTATAATAAGTTTCAGTCTAAATTCGAGGTTAATCTAGGTTCATAAAATAAAGGGGACGAAAGAGGAACATTAACTATACTAGGCATAAAATAGACATTAAAATGGTAGATCTGTCAAATATAATTCTAAGAGGATTACAGATCTGTTGGAGTTGAGGTATAACAAAGATGGATCTGAAACAAACTGTCAGAAACAACCTCATAGACATATAGATCTAATATAAACAATATCATGAACCTAAAAGGATTATATATCAGATGTCCAACAAAGATGGGCATGATTGAATAATAACTTCCTAGGCATGTGAATCATTGATTCAATAGAAAGACAGGAATTAATCCAAAAGATTTGTCTTATCATCAAGCATGGACTTAGATCCAATTCATTATATGCCAAAATCACTATTAGGTGTTTAAATCAAAAAATAACATTTTTACAGTTCAATTTACGCCCCAAATCCCAAGTTACATGTCCAATATACTTTATGCCTCAAATCTCAAGTCATATGTCTAATACTTTATGCCTCAAATCTCAAGTCATATGTCCAATACTTTATGCCTCAAATCTCAAGTCATATATCCAATATTTTTTGCCTCAAATCTCAAGTCATATGTTCAATATTTTATGCCTCAAATCTCAAGTCATATGTTCGATATTTTATGCCTAAAATTTCAAGTCATATGTCCAACATTTTATGTTTTGAATACAACATGTGTTATGTCCTCAAATCAGTTACAACTCAATTATACCCAGTTTTATTTCCAACGTATGTTCATCTCTTATGAGATCTGGCTCAGGATCGCAGTAGCCTGGCTATAAAACAAAAAGGGAAGAAGTAAAGAAGAGACAAAGAATGGACATAATATTATCAATGAAATAGATCTAGAAAGATAGATAGAAATAGGCATAATCTCAAATCCAGATTTATTACAATGTCAGAATCACAATTAACTTTTATTTTTGAAAGTGACGTGAACTTACAAATTATAGAACGGTCTTGAATTCTAGGATCTGTATTCTGAAACTAAATAGCTCTCCCTTGAAGTAGACTATTTGTTCTTCTAATTTAGATTTGATTTTCTTCTTAATCGATTACTCGTTTGTATTTGATTTTCTAGTTTGGAGAGGATGAATGGAGGATTAGGCTAGCTTGTAGACGAATATCATGACAACACCATAGTTTTAGGGTTATGATGTTAGGGTTTAGGTTTAGCTACGTATATATAGATCTCTAGGATTATTTAGAGCCCTTAGATGGACTAGGAGTCCATCAGAACCACCCAGCTCAAATACACATCATCCGACCACTCAGAAGAAGACACATCATCATAGAAAACTCCAGAATTATGTGCTGGACCAGTATGGGTGCAATTGGCGGGTGCGCCAGTGCATTTTTGTTTTTGCGCACTTGTGAAGTGCGCCAGTGCATTCTGGTCGACTTCCGGTTTTTCTGCCAAACTTCGTTCGTCCATATCTTCTTCATACGGTATCAGTTTTATGCAAACTTAGACTCTATCCCAAGAAGAATACCAAGACAAACGCAATGGCTTAACTCGTTTCATATAATTCTTCTTTTAGTAATTAATTATTCTTTAATTATCTCTTATGTCCTGTTTTAAAATTACGGGGTGTTACAGCAACAAAAATGGACAGTTGGGCAAATAGAGAAATTAGATAAACAAAAATCCTTATTTTTGTTTATTAAACTTGTGACACCAAAATGAAATTTATATAAATAGAGAAAATATTCATGTTTTTAATCAAAACATGAATTCATTGAAATATACCATTTCAATGTTAAGAATGTAAATAGAAAAATTGTTCATATTTTTAATCAAAACATGAATTCATTAAAATATATAATTTTAATGCTAAGAAAAAGAATGAAAATAAAAATTTAAATTTTTATATGCATTTTAGATGTAAATAAAAACACAGATTAAAAAGTTATATTTTTATTTGCATTTTAGATGTAAATAAAAACAAAAATTAAAAAGTTACATTTTTATTTGCATTTTAGATGTAAATAAAAACACCGATTAAAAATTTACATTTTTATTTGCATTTTAGGTGCAAATAAAAGAGTAGATTAAAAAGTTACATTTTTTATTTACATTTTAGATGCAAATAAAAGAGTAGACTAAAAAGTTATATTTTTATTTACATTCTGGATGTAAATAAAAGAGTAGATTAAAGAGTTACATTTTTATTTACATTTTAGACGTAAATAAAAGATAGTGTTAAAATGTTACATTTTTATTTACATTTTAGTTGTAGTAAAAATGATAGAATTAAAGGTTGTATTTTTATTGTCATTTTAGAGACAATAAAAAGAATAGAATTTAAAAGTTACATCTTTAATAACATTTTAGATGTAATAAAAAGAATGGAATTAAAAGTAATATTTTTATTGTCAAATTAGAGGCAATAAAAAGCATAGAATTAAAAGTGACATTTTGATTGACATTTTAGAGACAATAAAAAGAGTAGAATTAAATGTCACATTTTTAATGTCATTTTTGTTGAAATAAAAAAGAATAGTATTAAATGTTACATTTTTATTGACATTTTATATACAATAAAAAGAATATATTTAAATGTCACATTTTTATTGTCATTTTAGATGAAATAAAATACTAGAATTAAAAATCATGCTTTTATTGTCGTTTGGTTTTCAACAAAAAGTGTGAATATTAAAAAAAATATTCATTGTAATTTGATTTCCATTAAAAAGAATTAGACATTAAAATATGATTTGTCTCAAATCGTCACTTTTATCTTGTTAGTTAAGATTTAGAAAATCATATGTAGAATTTCTAACATGAATATGGACTGTACTTGGCTTGCATGTGATTAATTGAAAGTAGTTGAAATCTCCAAACGAATTATATTTATAAATATTAATTAGAATTATGCGCGGCAGTTCGCGTTTAGTAATTGTATCTTTAAACAATTATACCGAATGATCCAACCGTCGGATTTCCCGAAAACTGGAACTGTTAGGATCGCTTTAGGAAGGTCTTTCCATCGATATGAATTTTGTTAAAATACAATAGTTAGATTTCAAGATAAGTGTAAATCAAATTTTGGTAAAAACAGCGCCAGGGACGCCCATCGACAAGAAGCGCCGTTAAATAAATTTGGCTATTTTTCCAAAATAGCGATAAAACGTTATTAAACACTATTAACGATATAAAATGATTTTAAGCTATATATATGTGATAATCATTTGAAAAGACCGAGTTAAATCTCATTTCAAATGGTTATACGACGATCTAAATTGAAGATCTTAAAGGCGGCGATTGAAGGCCGGCGATCTTCACATCGAAAGGATAACTACTGATGCATGGCATTGGCTAGCTACCAATAAAGGGTTAAAGTGGTAGTTGTCTGGACGTACTTGTTGATTGTCCGGATACGCGAGCACCTCTCTTCCGTATTGGACATATGGAACGAGGAATAAGGTGACTCCGGTTTCGTTCAGACCCAGAACGGACTTGTAGATGGATGTGTGTCCAACATTGAATTTCATTCCATGTAATTAAATTGATATCTATTAATATATATCTGTGGTGGCGGAGATTTCATTCTCGTACTTAACACCCCTCTTTTGGACGTATGAGCTCAAAGGTTATATATTGGTAGTTATCGATCGCATGGCGTGAATTGTCAATGTGACATGCCAAGATGCAATTGATCGGGGATATTGTTGAAAAGCAGAGCCTTGTGGATGATGATAAAAGCATAGCCTATGTCGGCATAGCTTTGTGTATTACGTTACCTTGCGAGCCTCACACCCCGGTAGATTCAAAAACAGGACACGGGAATGCAGTGAGTGCATACGTTTCTTTCTAGCTAGAAGTGGTGTTCGGGTTTTTACAAGACCCAACATTTTTACTTATGTGGTTGATGGAATGAGGCGCCTCGGGTTAATTGGTCGCCAATGGCCAATTTATAGGTCCAATAGAATCGGGGGAGCGTTTGTTCATGCATAACTAATCCACTAACGACATTTGTGGACCGGCCCTACAGTATCCAAGGGTTTCCCGTAGGTGTGATCCTGAGACATTGCTAGAGTGTCTCGAATCGGTAAGGAGATCATTCCTAGCTTTGACTCTTGATGGAAACCCAATTCCCAATACGACATCACGGTTTGGATTGTAAACCTATATATGGCGACATAGTATATGGTAGCTATGCCGTCTAGGATTGATACATTTACTTTGAAGTATTTTTGAAACATATTAGACACTAATGATAATATTAAAGAAAAATATTATTTTCTACGTATTAAGCATTTTTGATCACTATAAGGTAAAATTTTATCCTCCGGTCTATGTTGCATTGTGTGATGGGACATGAGTCTTATAATAGTTTCATTTTCTTAAAAGCCTTGCGTTGTTTTTAAATAAAATTTATTAATCATGTGCACTGGTAATCCAATGGAGTAAACCTGTTCCGCATTAGCGGCGTGGTCCAGTGATTAGCCATATTGTTAGTTAGCTAATATTTCTCATACCGGTCCCATGACTGACTCGTAGTTTGTTTCACTTTGCAAACTCGGGTGCCCTTCTTTCCACACGGGCAACCAAATGATAGGTGTTAGGTATGGATATTTTCTGGACTGGAGCTTGTTGAGAAAGAAGATGAAGAACTTTTATTTTTATCGTTTTATCTACTTTTTGAGACATTAAGATAGTATTGAGCATTGATGTATTTTGGGAGATTGAGACTTTATTTATTTCCTTGTTTTGGACATCTATTTTGCCAATTGTATCCTACACTGCGTACTCTGATATCTGTGATGTTATGTTGTGATGACATTTCCATTTCCGCTGCAATGATTTATATGATCTTATATTATCTGAGATATGTTATTGTTTTAATTATGTTATGCTCCTATGATTATCCTTACTTTCGTAACACGGAAGTTGGGGTCGTCACATTTGGTATTAGAGTTAAAGGTTAACCTTAGCTTCGGAGTATAACATTTTTAGAACAGTTCTTCTAGATAGAATCAGTAGTATTCTAAGACGAGTAGCTCATTAGAGATAGGATTAGTAATGTCCTAGAATGAGCACAACAGAATAGCACATACTAATCAGTCATTACTTCATTAGCATCTTATAACATGTCTCTACTTTTAATCTTTCCTTTGTAAATTATCATTTCTGTTAGTCTGACTCTTTCCTTGATGGTACAGAACTAACTAAGGAATGAGTACCAGAGCACTTACGAGAGCCCGCGGTAGAGCTGGGGCTAGAGGGCCCACTAGAGAGGAGACTCCGGTTGCTCAGAGAGACTACTCCAGAGGCTGAGACACCACCACCACCTCCACGTGCTTTTGCTCTAGACAAAGTGGCAAATAAAATCAAGAATCTAGGAGGCGTGCATTTCACGAGCCAGGAGACGGTGACAGAGGCACAAGCGTGGCTTAAGACTATTGAGAAGATCTTGGGAGGATTAGAACTAGAAGACCATAGGAAGCGATTTATGGAGACATGGTTCCTGAAGGACCAGGCTCAGATTTTATGGGAAACAACTATGATTGGTGGTAATGAAGTTGATGTAACTTGAGATAAATTTAAAGAGCTATTCAATGAGAAGTTCATTCCATCTCAGGAAGTTGATCGCCTTAATGATGAGTTTGCCCACTCCAACAGGGAAGTATGGCTATTGCTGACTATGTGAAGAAATTCGACGATCTCTTCAGGTATGCACCTGAGTTAGTTCAAGACCCGCTTCAGAAGAATAATAGGTTTATTAATGATCTTGCAAGGAGGTATCATAATAGAGTGACGGCGCACATCGAGCATCCATTTGCTAAAGTGATCGAGATGGCCTGCAGATATGAGGAGGTTGACCAGAAATGTTCTCAGCAAGATCGAGAAAAGAATCAAGCCAATAATAAGAGAAAAGAGTCTGACAAGAAACCTGAGGCGGGCAGCTCTTCTACCGCCAAGCCCTATGAGAAGAAGAAGAGGGACAGTTCTATGGTCAAGGGCTTCAATTGTCCGAAGATGGGGCATTTTGACTATGAATGCGGAGCCCCGAAGAAGCCTAGAAGAAACGAGTCTGGACTGAGTCAGAACAATGGACATAATCGCCGTGGCCCTAGGGTATGTTTTAACTACCACAAGACTGGACACTTTATCAGAAATTGCCCTCTTCTCAAGAAATCTGAAGTGGCACATGTCTATGACGGAGCGGCTGCACCCGCTTCTTCCGAAGGAGCAGATAAACCCAATATTTTAGGAGGTACTCTTAACATTAAGAACATTCCTATTACCTTTTTGTTTAACACTGGTGCATCGAGAAGTTTCATATCTAATGACACGATTAAAAAGCTTAAGTTAAAACCTAGAAAACTTAAAGAACCGATTAGATCCCATAGCCCGATAGGAGGTTCACTTATTCTCGACCAGTATTGTAGAGTGCCTGTTTTTTATTTCTATTTCCAACTTCCTTTTAATTTAATCATCATGAATTTCTCTGGGTACGATATCGTACTTGGAATGGATTGGCTAACGAAATATGAGGTTGAGGTACTATGTGCAGAAAGAGTAGTCAGAATTAAAACTAAATTCGGAAATATGATGACCATACCATGCCACGACTCAGCCACAGAAAGGAAAGAATTCTAGTCTTCTCTAGAAGTCGCTGCTGCTTCTATTGAGGATATTCCTATCGTTAGAGACTCTACGGATGTGTTTGAAGAAGTTGACATCTTTCCTCCACGCAGAGAAATTGATTTCAAAATTGACTTAGTTCCGAATGCAAGGCCTATTGTACACCCTATTCGGAGAATGTCACTGAAAGAAAAAAAAGGAACTGAGCAATCAAACTAAGCAACATTTGTGGAAGGGTCTAATCAGGCTTAGCTTCTCGAGCTGGGGTGCAGCAGTGGTTTTCGTCACAAAGTCAGACGATACCCTCAGGTTATGTGTGGACTACCGTGACCTAAATAAGCAAAATCAGAAAAATAAATACCCACTTCCACGCATTGATGATCAGCTAGACCGCTTGAATGGAGCACGGGTATTCTATGGGATGGACCTAGCTACAGGTTTCCACCAATTATGCATTGCCGAGGAATGTGTGCCTTTGACAACTTACAGAGGACCAGACTTATTTTATGAATGGCTAGTGATGCCCTTCGGCTTATGCAATGCTCTAGCATACTTCGATGATTTGATTAATAGAGTCTTCCGAGATGTTTGAAATAAATTCATGCTGGTGTTCATCGATGATATCCTAATCATTTCTAAATCCACTGCTGAACACGAAAAGCATCTAAAAGAAGTCTTGGAGATTTTGTGAAGAAATATGTTGAAAGCCAAATTCTCCAAATGCATATTATGGCAAGAAGAGGTGAAATTCCTCGGCCATGTTGTATCAAAGGAAGGCATTTCAGTAGATCCAGGAAAGATCTCAGCCATCCAAGATTGGAAGCAACCTACCACGCCCACTGAAGTTAGAAGTTTTTAGGACTGGCTGGCTATTATCGGAAATTCGTCAAGGATTTATTGAAATTATCTTTTCCATTGACGAAGCTGACTAAGAAGCATACAAAGTTCATTTGGACACCCGAATGTGAGGCAGATTTCGAAAAACTGAAACGGATGTTGATCACTGCTCCTGTGTTGACCATTATAGATGGCAATCAGGATTTAAATGTCTGGACAGACGCTTCTTCAGAGGGTTATTCTTTTCATCTAAATAAACATGTCAGAAATGACATTTTCTTAATGTCAAATCTTATTTTAACATGTTATCCTTTTATCTATTTAAGGTATTGGTGTGGTGCTAATGCAAAGAGACAAGGCAGTCGCATATGCTAGCCGCCAGTTAAAGCCACATAAGAAGAATTACGCCACTCATGATCTTGAGCTAATGGCCAACTTAGTTGCTTTAAAGATATGGAGGCACTATCTCTTGGGTGAGAAATTCGTGCTGTATACTGATCACAAATCCTTAAAGTATCTGTTCACCCAAAGATATTTGAACTTGGGACAGCAGCATTGGGTTGAATTCCTTGCACCCTATGACCTGGACATCTTATACACTCCAGGGAAAGCCAATGTAGTGGCAGATGCTCTCAGCAGGAAGAATACGGCCAACACAAATCTTATCCTTGCCAATCTCATTATTACCGCTACCTTGATCGATAAGATCTCTGCTCTTCAAAAGAATGATGAATTTATTCAAAGAATTAGTAAAAGAGTCAGGGAAGGAGAACCCACGAGTTTCCATATTGACGACAAAGGGGTTCTGAGGCTATTGGGCGGAATTTGTGTTCCGAATCTTCCTGAGCTCAGAAAGGAAGTAATGGACGAATGTCACAAGTCTAAGCTCAGCATTCACCTAGGTGCGAGCAAGATGTATGATGACCTCAAGTGCACAATTTGGTGGAGATCTACGAAGAGAGACATTTCTATATATGTTGCTAGATGTCCCACCTGCCAGCAAGTCAAAAGCGATCAGCAAAAGCTAGCAGGTCTGTTGCAGCCGCTAGGGGTTCCAAGATGGAAGTGGGACAAAATAACTATGGACTTTATTGATGGCTTGCCCCAGACTAGGAAAGGCAATGACAATATATGGGTGATTGTAGATTGCTTCACAAAGACTGCCCATTTCATCCCTGTCAAATCCAGTAGAACAGCTCGGAGTTTGGCTCAACTTTATTTTAGAGAGATTGTCATACTACATGGAGTTCCCAGTAGCATTGTCAGTGAATGTGATCCGATATTTGCTAGCAAGTTCTGGGAAGCTTTCCAAGAAGAGCTAGGGACTAAGCTGAATATGAGCACCTCTTATCATCCTCAGACAGATGGCCAGACTGAGAGGGTGAACCGCATATTGGAAGACTTGTTGCGAGCATGCATTCTAGATTTTGGTGGGTCATGGGAAGATCATTTGCACTTGGTTGAATTCCCTTATAATAACAGCTTTCAAGCAAACTTGCAGATGTTGCCATTTGAAGCATTATATGGCCGGCCATGCAGATCTCCCGCATGTTGGGTGGAACCCAGCTATCGATTAGTTTTGGGTCCCGACATGATTCGCAAGGCATTAGATAAAGTTGATTTTATTAATAAGCGAATACTGGCTGCCCAAAGCCAACTGAAGAGCTATGCAGACGCTCGAAGAAGGGATTTAGAATTCTCTGTCGGTGATTTTGTATACTTGAAGATTTCCCCACTGAGAGGTGTATTTCAATTTGGGAAGACTGTAAAGTTGGTGCCGAGGTTCATTGGTCCATTTCCTATCCTTGAAAGGATTGGGACTCTCGCTTATATAGTACAGTTGCCTGACTGGTTGCCAGGGTCCACGATGTATTTCAAGTGTCCCAACTCCGGAAGCATGTTCATGATCCAGATTTAGTTATGGAGGAAGAAGCACAACGAGATTTGGAGATTACCCCGGCCCTAGCAGTGAGAAGGTAGCCAGTGAAAATTATTGGCAAAGAGACCCGAGTGTTGAGGAACAAGAGGATCCACTTAGTCAAAGTGCAGTGGAGCGGGGATCCTAGAGACTGTACGTGGGAGACTGAGGATAGCATAAAACAGGCCTATCCCAAGTGCAAAGTGGACTTCTCCAAGTGACTTGTGTGTTGAGGTACATTTACAATACCTTACATTTTCCGTTTTGTTTCCTACTTTACTATTGTTTCCTTTTCGGGGACGAAAAGCTTTTAAGTGGGGGAGATTGTAACAACTCAGAAAATCTGAACCAATTTAAATTTTTTATTTTGGCTATTTCTGTTAATTTTGAATAGTTAAAATAATTTCTTTTAAATAATAACGATTAAAATTTTATTTTAATCGAAGTTAGAGCGAATATATTTATTTTAATTTCAAAAAGGAATTTGAAATAGCATAGTAGTTTGAAAAGTTAAACCTGAACTTTGACTGAATATACCGAATACAAAATTTAACGGATATTAGTGAAACCAAAAATATCTAAATCTTTTTGAAAATATCTTTCCAACGAATCGGAAAAATCGATATTTCATAGCGGTGATCAAAAGTTATGGCCAGTTGAATATTCAGAATAGTCGCTATAGTATAATTTATAGCCCGTATAAAAGCACATTTTTCAAACGACCTCCGTTTTCGACGAAACCACTTTTGTCGGATCCGGAATGTCAAATTATTGCTAGGTTTAATTTTCTAGAATTTTTGGAATTAATATGTGAGCATGGCGAAAGAAAATATGTATTGTCAATTTAATTCAAATTTAATCGACTTGAAAAAGGCCATTTTTCAAACGGTCTCGAAAAAGGACCGTATCGTCAAAAAAAAGCTAAATATATTATTTACTGTAATTTTTAGAGTCCGTATATGGCCCAGGTGAATTTAAATGAAAGATCGAATTAATTAAATAAATGATTTAAATATTAAATTAAAGAAATTAGGCTGAAGACAATCATTTGGGCTGATGAAACCTAGCCCATTGCATCCGGAACGGGGGCTATTGGGTTTAATCAACTCTTGTTGGCTCGAAATTGGAACTGTTAAGAAGTTACGGATTTATTTGCAAAAATGATAATTAAATATTATAAATATTCTTTAATTCATTTTCAAAACCCTAATATCCATAACTCAGCGATCGCCTACATCAGTCAGTGGCCGATGCTTCTCCTTCCTTCCTCCACTTAAATCTTGCGATCCTCTCAACGAAAACTCCTTCTACTTCGGACATTTTTGTAGAGCTTATTCTTCTCTTCAAATCCATACGAACATTAGTACCTATAGTGCAGTGTTTCGAGAGTTACAGTCCCCCAAAACCGCCACCTATCGACCCTGCTCGCGCCACAATTGTGCCACCGAGTTCACTATTATCTCCGGCGAACGTGCTCCTCCCCTAGCCCCTCCACGTCACGCAATCTGATTAACACCCCCTTGCTTCAGTCGATCGCGAAATCAAACCCAAGAAGTGAACGAAATGTTGAAAAACAGCGGCCTTGTTTGTCTGAAAGAGGAAGATGGTAAAATCCTTTATTTATTTTAATAATTTAATTTAAAATGTTATGAATCTTAATTAAATCATAAATAATTCATATGATCTCGAAATTGAGTGATTTCAGATCCCGTACGATCGTGAAACCAAGATCTACGCTGTTGTTCTGAATAGAAGCAATTCTGAGCTAATAAAATTTTGGCCAAAGTTGCGGATCCGAACAATTCAGATTCACACGAATGTGAGATTTCTGATTTAAACAATTAATCAATTTAATTATTTTTCTTGCTATTTAAATAGTTGTATGTATGCTAATGATTTAGATCTGCAATGTATGAAATTTAGAATTGTTGATTTGATCCGTTTGTGATGTATTAATATAGATCTGTTAGTTTAGATATTTTGTTAATACAGATCTGTATGTGATGGGTTAATTGGAATAAATCATTTTTGTTAATATTTTGTTGAATCATATATATTAAACAAAATTAGGGCATCATGTTTGTTTATTGAATTGAATTTGAATTTTCGATTCAATAAAAATTTCACCTTTGTTGATGTTATTGAATTGAATTAGAATCTTCAATTCAATAAAAATTTCACCTTTTTGATGTTATTCAATTGAATTAGAATTTTCAATTCAATAAAAATTTCAACTTTGTTGATGTTATTGAATTGAATTAGAATCAATAAAAATTTCACATTTGTTGATGTTATTGAATTGAATTAGAATTTTCAATTCAATAAAAAAAATTCACCTTTGTTGATATTATTGAATTGAATTAGAATTTTCAATTCAATAAAAATTTCAACTTTGTTTATTTTGTTGAATTCAATTAGAACTTTCAATTCAATATGAAAATATCACTTTGTTAATGTTGGATTGAATTAGAGTTTTCAATCCAACGAAAATATCACCTTTTGTTAATGTTGGATTTAATTAGAATTTACAATCCAATAAAAATATTGTTTTTGTTGTTATAATTAAACTTGCAACAAAAATGGATAGTTGGCTAAATATAGAAATTAGATAAACAAAAATCCTTATTTTTGTTTATTGAACTTGTGACACCAAAATGAAATTTTTGTAAATAGAGATAATATTCATGTTTTTAATCAAAATACGAATTCATTGAAATATACCATTTTAACGTTAAGAATGTAAATAGGAAAATTGTTCATGTTTTTAATCAAAACATGAATTCATTAAAATATATAATTTTAATGCTAAGAAAAAGAATGGAAATAAAAAGTTACATTTTTATGTGCATTTTAGATGTAAATAAAAACACGGATTAAAAAGTTATATTTTTATTTGCATTTTAGATGTGATGGAGGTGTGGAGAAAACACTAATTGAAAGCAAAATTTTCTAAGTGTCACTTCTGGAGGAGGGAAATGAGATTCTTGGGCCTTGTTGTTCCATAGAAAGGTATTGCGGTGGATCCTACGAAGGTGGCTAAGGTACAAGATTGGCCTACGCCCAAGAATGCAACGGATGTAAGAAGTTTCTTGGGGTTGGCTGGATATTATCGTAATTTTATCCAAGACTTCTCCAAGATAGCGGCACAGTTAACTCAATTGACCAAGAAGAATCAAGCTTTCGTCTGGGAGAGAAGGTGTGAAAGTGCATTCAGGAGTCTAAAGGAAAAGTTGATGCGTGCACCAGTGTTAATCATTCCTAAAGGGAATGAATGGATGACAGTATACACATATGCATATGGCACCGGACTAGGTGCTATATTGATGCAAGGAGGAAGGGTTGTAGCTTATGCTAGTCGGCAACTGAAATCGCGTGAGAAAAGATATCCTACCCATGATTTGGAGTTGGCAGCGATCGTGTTCGCATTGAAGATGTGGAGACACTATCTCTTAGGAGAAAGATTCGAGTTGTTTACCGATCATAAGTCGTTAAAGTATCTCTTCTCTCAAAAGGATCTAAATCTCCGACAACAAAATGGTTAGAATTCTTGGCTTCCTATTATTTTGATATCGTATATACATCAGGAAAGGTCAATGCGGTAGTTGATGCATTGAGTAGGAAACATGCCAATTTAGGGGCTTTGTTTCTTGAATGGAAGCAACTAGAGTATATCGCTGGTATGATTTCAGACCAAAGTGCGAATTGGATCCAGAAATGTTAGCAAGTTTGACGATCAGACCCACTTTGATCGAGCGAATGGGTTCTAGTCAAAGGGACAATACTAATCTGTAACAACCCGAATTTTAATAACATGTTGAAACAATAAATCAAGGTATAATTATTTTTTAGGAGAAGAATTAAGGGAAACGGGTTGCGCCGTTGCGTCCGTCTCGAAATTCTGCTTGAGATAGAGTCCGAGTTTGCGTAAAACGGATATCGTATGAAGAAGATATGGACGAACGATGTTGGGCGAAAAACCAGAAAATGGGTCAGAATGCACTGGTGCACTTGTGAAGTGCGCCAGAAAAAAAAATGAACTGGCGCACTTGCGAAGTGCACCAGTACATTTTTAGCCTGGCGCACCTGCCAAGTGCGCCCAGGTCAGAATGACCTGCTGGTCAGGTCTTGGCTGGCCTGATCAGGGTCTGGTCGAATTCTGATGCTTGACTGAGTCACTAGCGCTTACGTGTCACCTTTTGGGTGGCTCTTTGAACTTTGTATGGTCTAGATTCCTCCTATCTTCATCCGACGGCTCAAAACAATTTAAAATTCTATAAATACAACTCAAACCTAACCCTAAACTCACACAAATAATAGAATACAATAGCCATCATGCTGCTGGAGAGGAACTAGGAATGGCCGTCAATTAGAAACCCTAAAGACAAGCCAACAAGCCTTAGAGACAATTCAAAAGCTTAAAGCTTAAGCATTCAAACTCCAAAGCTTTCATACACAATTCAAAGAACAAAGCTTCAACAATGATTCAAGACAATAAATCAACAACGCCGCGACATTTTTACAACAAATTCAGTTCGTAATTCATTTGCCATGCTCTGTAAGTTCTAGTTATTTTCAGATTAAAATATTTAAATATAATATGGGCATGTGATGAAGTGAAATTGGATTTAAGTATGTTTATCAATCTATTTCTGTTGCTTCTTGAATCATGAGATTTGAGACTTGTCTATCTTTATTCTCATGCCAAGTTTATGATCTATTAAACAGTTTTCTTGATTCGTAATGATGTTATCATCAAGTTGTGATCTTTATGCCTATCATGATGATTTATGTTGTTTCCTTTCTGATCTTGCTCTTATTGCAACTTCTACCTCCCCCTATTTATTTTCTTTTGATGAACCTTGGTCAATTTCGGACCTAGGCCTAAAACGCGATTTGCGTACGATTGAATACGGGGAAATATTGGGTTAATACCTAATTGGATATATGTGTTTGGTGGAATTGATGGCATAACATAAAAATTGGATATCGTTAACATGAAATTGAATATTTGGGTATTGTCATTGTAATAGTAATTGCAAGAATGGAGATTGGCATATATAGTTGGATATGGATCTTGATATATGTAATTTGGCTAGAACTTGTTATGGGTAAATTGGTGTAAACATGTTAAACATGTAATTTTGGGTATAAAACTGGATCTATGTAAATTAAGCATATCTTTGTAAACATGTAGATCATGAATCTTGACATATGTAAAACGGTATTAAACTTGATATATGTGTAAATTGGCATAAAATTTGCATACATGTAAAACGGCATGAATTGAACATATGTAAATTTGGTATGAATTGGGCATATGTAAAACTGACATGTAACCGAGAACTTGGGCATATGTTAATTATGTAAAATTTGGAGTAGAAACATATATGATAATTTATGATTTGGAGAAAGTTTCATAGGAACGCGCCTAAGTTGGGTTTTGGGTAGTTGGTATGTATTGGAAATAGGAGGCTATAATTTGGCATAACCTTATAGTAAATTATGATAATTATTTGGGAATACGTTTTGGGCAAAAACGTGAATCATGAACATTTATATATGTAAAACACATGAACTGATATTGTGGTTTTGGGTGTAATACGACCATTAATGAACCTTTGACACGAGGTTAGACTCAGTTTGTGGTGTAAATCTTCCCGGAACCGCTCGGCAAATCCAGTAGCCACAAAGTGTCAGTCTAATGTGAGAGGTCGAAGGCCGAATTGTAGGTGTAACGGTTTATGACACGAGGTTAGACCCAGTTTGTGGTGTAAATCTGCCCGGAACCGCCCGGAAAATCCAGTGGCCACAAAATGCACGGTCTAATGTGAGAGGTCATGATTCGTTCGTCATAATGAATGAATTAAGGAATACTAACCATAATAAGACGTGGGTATGGTTAGAGGGTTAGGTGGCATGACATTGAAATTTGTCATATTAATGTGGACCTAACCGGTATGAGTTAAGAACATGTAAAACTTATAAGTGCAGGCTCAACCAACATAACTGTATTGAAGTTAATGCTCCATAATGCTCCATTGAAGTTAAGGCATTCCCTTTGTGAGTGACCTTAACGGATGTGGGGTGTTACATAATCTATTAGAAATCTTCTCCAAGTTAGAGATGGTTATCGACGAGGAGATGAACAAGTATTGGCTTGATTGAGATGGATGGCTTAGAAAGAATGGGAGATTAGTTGTGCCCAACGTTAATGGATTGAGAGATGAAGTGCTTAGATAATGTCATCACTTGAAACTGACTATACATCCCGGCAGTAGCAAAATGTATCGAGACATTAAGCAGAGATACTACAGGGAAGGAATGAAGAGAGACATTGGGAAGCTTATGTCCAAATGCATGAATTGTCAGCTAGTTAAAGCTGAGCAAAAGTAGCCTAGTGGTTTGTTACAACCGCTGGAAATTCCCGAATGGAAATGGCAACAAGTCTCAATGGATTTCATTAATGGTTTACCAAGGACTAGATCGGGCCATGATAGCATTTGGGTAATTGTGGACTGATTGACCAAGAGTGCAAGGTTTATACCGAACAAGTCGAATAGAACAACGGCTAAGTTAGCAGAACTGTATATGAAGTGGGTAGTGAGATTTCATGAAGTACCCAAAGGCATTATGAGTAACCGAGATCCATTATTTACTAGCGGGTTTTGGAAGAGCTTACAAGAGGCTTTAGGGTCAGAATTACATCTCAGTACCGCATACCATCCTCAAACCGACGGACAAACGGAGAGCGTGAATCGAGTATTAGAAGATCTCTTGAGAGCTTGCATATAAGATTTTGGTGGATCATGGGATGACCATTTGCATCTGGTTGAATTCGCATATAATAATAGTTATCAGTCCAGTATTGGTATGTCTCCATCTGAAGCTTTATACGGAAGACCGTGTAGCTCACCATCATGTTAGTTAGAAACCAGTGAGAAATTTGTGCTTGGACCAGATGTAATATGGGTAACTTCAGGCAAGATTAAGGTTATCCAACAGCGAATGAAGGCTGCCCAAGATAGGCAGAAGTGTTATACTGATAAGAGACGAAGAAAATTGAAATTCTCCATTGGCGACTTGGTGTTTGTCAAGATTTCTTTGTTAAAGAGCGTGATTCGATTTGGTAAGCGAGGCAAGTTTACATTAAGATTTGTTGGTCCATTCCCAGTTCTCGAGCAAGTTTGGAATTTGGCATATAAAGTTGAGTTGCCTGACAAGATGGTAGGAGTTCACAGCGTACATGTTTCCTAGTTAAGGAAGTTCGTGCACGACCCCAATATGACTATTTCACTGGATCAGTTAGATGAAATCGAAGTAGAACCCGAGGCGATCGTGAACTGCAGGCCGATTCATATTGTCGAGTACGATATGAAGCAACTTCGAAGGAAGACGGTGAGACTGGTCAAGTTCCAGTGGGGGTGATAACGAGAATGACTGTACTTGGGAAACAGAGGAGAGCATAAGGAAGTCATATCCATAACTCTTTGCCTGGTAAGATTTTTATAGCGATAGTCATTCCCTTGTTAGTAAACTTCATGCTAGGATAAACTTTTTGTGTTATCATGTATGTTTGATTGCTTATGTATGGCTGATAGGCATTTAGGATACCATTGTATGTTCTAATTAAGGAATTTCGGGGGCGAAATTTCTTATGGGAAGGAGTATGTAACGACCCGCATTCTACATATCGGTGGGTCGTAGAATATTTATTTCATTTACATAAGAAGTCGTATGGTCGTGTAACTTTGGGGAACGACTATTTGGGTCATTTCCTATGTTCTCTACGATTTTTGCCGACTTTTAAATGACCATTTTGCCCTTGGCGAATCCTGTTTCACCTATAACTTTTGATTGTAAAGGAATTTTGACCTGAAACTACTTCCATTGGATTCAGATGATGGTTTACCTTCCCATAGAGGGGTCACATTAGGCAAACAGTTTGGGAGATATGGCAGAAAAAAGGTTTGGAAGGTGAAAAACAGCTTAACTGGGCCAAATTAGGGTGATTAGCAGCTAGGCTCATAACTCATTTCGGGATTAGGATTATGGGAGGGCTGACAGGGTTAGTTAAGACATTTCATTTTAGATTTCCAGCCACCATTTACATCCTTCAAACCCTAGCAATGGCCCCCACCTTCTAAATCACTTCCAAATCAATTTCTAATTATGTATTAGCTTAATCTACACTAAACCAAGGAAGATTAGTGTTAAATCAGAATTGGAGCTGTTGTGTTGCATTGGAAACCGTGCCAAAATAGTAGAGTTTTAGATCTAAGATTTTATTTGTGGCTAAGGTGAGTGATTTGCATTGTTTCTCAATAATTACAGCTAAGTAGGGTGATTAGTGTTAATTAGCGAAATTATGCATGTTAAAATTCTTGGAAAATATGTAAAAATTAGTAAATATTGTTTTAGGGCTTTGATAGAAATTTGGGCTAATTTGGACATGTTTTGCTAAATGTATGCTTAAATCATGATTAAGGGGATTAAGGGGAAAACCATAGATATGGGTATGTTTGATCCAAAATAACTCATATGATTGATGTTTGGATGTGTATAGTTGACTCAATATGTTGTTATTACTATATTGAATGTTAAGTAACCTTGTAGATAAGTTAGAATGGTTGAAAACGTCGTCGTATGGAGAAAATGGACGATATATGCTCGTTGGTAAATGTGCAGGGTTTCGGATCAGATTGGTTTATAGGGCTCGGATCGAATAGTGGTATCAGACAAGAGAGTACCGAGCTGAACCGGAGCCTAGGCAGAAGAAATTGAGCATGGAAGAAAAAGGAAGGCCACTATTTGGAGTTGGAGTTGGGGTGAGCACTGAACCGAACCGGGATCTACGAGCACCGAACCGAACAGGGGATAGTGGACTGAATTAGTGTACAGGAGCCGAACCAGATGAGGGCACACGAATCGAACGTATAAAGTATCATGATTGAACCTACTCGGATGGAGTACCACGACTGAACCGACCCAGAGGAGTTGACCAAACCGAACCGGATTGATGGACAGGAGCCGAAGCTTGTCGAACCGAACTGGGGGAGGGCAACCAAACCGAACCGGTTTGGACCTATTCTACTACCGCGTGACGACTCTTTTGAAGACCTACTCCAATTCGACCAAAACCCGAGATGCAAAGGAAGTCCAAATGGGAGGTTATTACTTAGGATCCAAATGGGGATCAATGAGTTAACTTCATGAGTTGGGCTTTGCTGCGGGACGTGTGCTAAGGGTACATCGATGTCAATAGCTTTGACTCACCACTGAGAGACGGATATTGGCTATGGATCAGTGTAGTGGAGTTTTCATAATTCCATAGGGCAAAGTGATCGTAGCATGGATATGAGCCAGTGCAGTGGAGTTGTCATGACTACATGGGGGCAGAGTGGACATAGCAAAGTATTAGTGGCTATGGATCAGTGCAGTGGGGTTATCATGACTCCATAGGGCATAGTGATCGTAGCAAAGAATTTGGTGACCAAGGTGATAGATATCGTATACTTTACGAATTGAGTGAGAGATGTGAGGATGATTGCTATGTTTGATGTTTTGCTATCACCATGACATGCACACCCCTCCCCATTATTTTCACACCATGTGTTAGTGCCACCTTAGAGTATTGTGCGTCCTGTTGTGCTAAATCTTTAGTTGTAGGTCTAGGTTCGGGTATGGTTATGTATACCTATTATTGTTTTGTTTTTGCTGCTTATCGTTCATACTAGACTTTTGTCTGACCCAGAGTTTTATGTCTCTTCTTATTACTCTTGGTGCTCTTAAACGAGCAGACTAGAGACATGTTAGCTGGTTATGCATGAGTAACTGTCCGGAGATGAGCATGAGGCTTACACATATCATTTCCATATATTCTCCCTGTGTTGTTACTGGTCACTACTTCGGGCATTAGTAGTGTACCTTCCTATTTTTCTTTAGAGACAGTTTTAAAAGTTGTAATAATGGTGGTTTGGATCATAAGTTGTATTTTAAATTTCTCGCTGCTATGATGGTTTAGTTTTCAGCTTATGCACTGTCTCGCCTGTTTTATATCAAGTTATGTTATTATTAAAAAAAAATCCATGCGTTGTGAGATATACCACAGGTTCTTTGTTGGTTCACCATTCAAATTTCTTCCCTTTTCCTTTGACGGCCGTGCCGTGCTGGTTAGACATCGGCATAACACGTTTCGTTGGAAATGTCTCCTGGTGCTAGGGGGCTATCACAATGGGTGGTGTTTGTGTGTAATCATTAAACGAAAATTAGACTAAGATACATACTTATGTAACGGTATCACCTGATAGGGTTATGTCCGAGATTTAACAAGTTGGTGATTCCATACCGAACAAATTCGGGCTTTGTCTGACAGAGGAGAAGCTTGGAGTGAAAGGGTTTTAAATGAATAGTGCCATAGGTGAAGCCCCTGGTGTCTTGAACCAGCACTCTGCCCTGCTAGTCTCAAACTTTCCAGACGGGCACACCCCTTCACCTTTGGGAAAAGATCTTTTAGAGCAACTCTCTCTCTCTCTCTCTCGCCCTTCCTTTCTCGTGGAAGGTTCGTATCATCCTTCCATGGTTTCTTCCTCTCCTGAATTCTTGTCTAAGAAGAGGTATGCTTCGGCCTTCAACAGTGGTCTTTTTAGAGATTATAAGAGGGAAATTTTTGTTTCCCGCTCTTCTAGGGAGAAACTTACGCAATGTTTGATAGAACAAATAAGATTATTGGAGGCTCGAATAACACAAAAAGATAGAGCTATCCTTGAAGCAAAGAGGAGTGTAATGGCGTATCCTTCTATTGATTTTGATGGGGAAAAGGACTAACTTCAGCGTCAAGCTATGGACTTAGAGGAGAGATGCAAAGACATATTGGTAAAATGTAAAGAGTGGGAAACTGCCTTTGGATGTGTTCTTGGGATCCCCTCTTTTGGCGTTTCGCAGGCTTCAATGGGACCCGATTCTTCGGAGTTTGAGATTGGGGACTTTCCTTCTGGAATGGATTATTCTCTTGCTATCAGGTGGCATAGACAGGCTAAAATCAATATGAAAAGTTTTTATAATAGGAAGTGGATTGAGGGTAACTCTCATCGTACCGACTTTTATACCTCCAGAATTAGGCAACTACAAAAGGAGAAACAATCCCTGCGCAAAGATGCCTTTGAACTGAGGGAGGAAAACAAAAAACTTCGTAAGATAGGCAAAGCTTTCAATCAATCTCTAAAATGGCAGCCAAAACCTTCGGATGACTTATGTGTGGTCACCGAGAAGGTGCGAAAAGTCGACGGGCTGTTGCGCGCTTCTTCTACCGAGGGCTAAACTACTGCTCATATGGGAGTCGTAGTGTCGAGGCATGGTGTAACAACCCGAATTTTAATAGCATGTTAAAACTAGAAATCAGGGTTTAATTAATTTTTAAAATAAGAATCAAGGGAAACGGGTTACGCAATTGCGTTCGTCTCGAAATTTTACATGAAAAAGAGTCCGAGTTTTCGAAAATCGGAGTCCGGGTGAAGAAGTTATGGCCTTCAGAAAATTCAGCAGATTTCAGGCAGCACTGGACCATGAGGTCGACCATAGGGTCGACCTACCCCTCACAGGTCGACCATAGGGTCAACCTACCCCCCAGGTCGACCATAGTGTCGACTTCCACCCCTTACAGTCGACCTGGTCGGCCTGGTTTGAACCAGAACTAATTTTTGAAGCCTGATACGTGTTTTGATGGTGCGGATTGATTCTAGGGTTAATCTAAGGGCCTAAACTAGTTGCTGCACCTATAAAAACACCCTTAGACCTAACCTAATTCATATCAAATCATTCTTACACCATTATCCTGCTAAAATACCTCTTGAACCATGGCCGCCGTCTTCAAATCGAAGTACAAACATTCAAACTCAAATCAACTCAAAGAACAAAGCTCCAACAATGGTTCAAACAATAAATCAACACTACTACAACGTTCTATGACAATTTCAGTTCATAATTCGTTAGCCATGCCCTGTAAGTTCTAGTTATTTTCAGATTAAAATATTTAAATATAATATGGGCATGTGATGAAGTGAAATTGGATTTAATTATGTTTATCGATCTATTTCTGTTGCTTCTTGGATCTTGAGTTTTGAGACTTGTCTATTTTTATTCCCATGTCTAGTTTATGATCTATACAGCCTGTTGTAAATTAGTTTTCTTGATTCATATTGATATTATTACCAAGTTGTAATCTTCATGCATGTGATGATGTTTTTCTCTCTGATCTTATTTTTACGCAAAATTCAACCTTCCCCTATTTATTTTCTTTTGAGGAACCTAGATCAATTTCGGACCTAGGCCTAAACTACGATATACATGCGATTTGTATATGGGGAAATATTGGGATATTACCTATTTGGATATATGTGTGTGGTGGAATTGATGGCATAACATGAAATTTGAAATTTGGGTATTGTCAATATAATTGAAATTGCGAGTTTGGGCATACATGAATTGGCATGTAAATTAAATCAGGAGTTTGGGACTATGTAAATTAAATCAAAAGATTGGGCTTATGTTAATTAGGCATATGTAGAATTGGGAATTTGAACATGAAAGAAATCGTAAACTTGATAGTTGGCATAAACATGTATTATGAACTTGGGCAACTGACATGTACTATAATAAAAAAGATTATAGTTTGGGATAACTACATCATGAATCATGATTTGGGTCTATTGGGTATGAAACTTGATACATGTAATTTTGGCTAGAACTTGACATGGTAAAATGGCATAAAATTGGCATACATGTAAAACGACATAAATTGAACATATGTTAATTTGGTACAAATTGGGCATATGTAAAATTTACATGTAATCTAGAACTTGGGCATATGTTAATTATGTAAAATTTGGAGTTGAAACATATATGATAATTTATGACTTAGTAGAGGTTTCATATGAACGCGCCTAAGTTGGGTTTTCGGTAATTGGCACGTATTGTAAGTAAAAGGCTATAACTTGGCATAACCTTGTAGTGAATTATGATAATAATTTGGGAATATGTTTTGGGGCAAAAACGTGAATCATGAACATTTCTATATGTTAAACACATGAACTGATATTGGGGTTTTGGGTGGAATACGACCATTAATGAACCTTTGACACGAGGTTAGACTCAGTTTGTGGTGCAAATCTGCCCGGAACCGCCCGGCAAATTCAATAGCCACAAATTGTCAGTCTAATGTGAGAGGTCGAAGGCCAAATTGTAGGCGTAATGGTTTATGACACGAGGTTAGACCCAGTTTGTGGTGTAAATCTGCCCGGAACCGCCCGGCAAATCCAGTGGCCACAAAATGCACGGTCTAATGTGAGAGGTCATGATTCGTTCGTCATAATGAATGAATTAAGGAATACTAACCATAATAAGACGTGGGTATGGTTAGAGGGTTAGGTGGGATGACATGAAAATTTGACATGTAAATGTGGACCTAACCGGTATGAGTTAAGAACATGTAAAACTTACAAATGTAGGCATAACCAATATAATAGTTAATCAGAACAATGGGTGGGTTAAGTAATATGACTAGACTAATGACACTTAACCAATATAACATGACACGTGGCAGGGTTAAGTCAACTTGAACATATAGATAAAACTTAACCAACTTGACATGATACGTGGGCGGGTTAAGCCATGAATTATTTGAAAACACTTAACCAATTTGACACGATGACTTCACAGGGTTAAGTCATGAACCGCTTGAATATACTTAACTAATTTGACACGATGATTTGGTAGGGTTAAGTCATGAACCGCTTGAATATACTTAACCAATTTGACACGATGACTTGATAGGGTTAAGTCATGAATCGCTTGAATATACTTAACCAATTTCACACGATGATTTGGTAGGGTTAAGTTATGAACCGCTTGAACATACTTAACCAACTTGACACATGATTCGTAGGGCTAAGTCATGAACTTGAACGACAACACTTAGCCAATTTGACACGATACGTAGACGGGTTAAGTCATGAACTTGAATGACCACACTTAACCAACTTGACATGCTAGACTGATGGGGTTAAGTCTCGAATTTAAATGACAACACTTAACCTGCTGGACGAAAACCCTAGTTACGCGGTCCTTTTAAGCAGTAACCCACTAGATGTATCAGGGTACCCTGGAACTAGGCAGGGTGGGGCACGATTACTGGGCTGATTGTAAGCGACCAGAATGACGGCTGAGTTGGTGCGCCATTGTAGGTTTAGGCGGACTATGTTCATGCACGTTGTCCAGAGTTGAAAAAGCAGGCATTGGGCACCAGTAGGATTACACTGTGCGTGCTTGATTCGTGTCGGTGGTTGGCACCCTAGGGCTTGATACCCCCTATGGTGGACCTAGCACAGGTAACTACATTCGTGATAGGGCCGTATCACACAGACACATGAACGAGCTAGGACTTATAGGGAGCCGATCGATTAATAGATCGTTTCTAGGACCAAATAATGGGTCATTTCATGACATTGGGCAAGGGATCCGTTACACGGGTTGGGATCACCTTATTATATAACACGGGCTACTAGCTGGGACACTAGTACGGGGTAAGGATCCTCGTTACATAGGACACTAGTTGGAACGCTAGTAGGAATATGAAACATTCCAGACACTTGTGAGATGCTAGTACGGGTGGTGCAAAGCAAATGGATATCACCGAAATATTTTAATGATGAAACTTAGAAATCTTGCGATGTTATATAGGAACCTTGCGATGTGATACTTGGTAGGAACCTTGTGATGCTACACTTGATAGGAAGCATGGGATGTTATACTTGATTCATCGTGCTTGTAGCTTACCTTGTCATCAACTTATGTTTACTTTCAGTTTATTCATGCCATATTATCTTCACCTGTTTTTATGCTGAAAGCCACTAGGACTTACTCAGTCTTTATGACTGACCCATTTTGTTTCGCCTCTTTTTCTTTCGTTCCCCCCCACCCCAAGGTTCGCAGGGTGGGAATACAGCTTAGTTCGGATCTTACCAAGCTCCAAGGCTCTTTCATGTACTGCTTGGATTTCTCTTGGCTATGGCTTGCTTTGCTTTATTAGGGAATACTACAATTTATTTTCATGCTTCTTTGTTTTTGAGCAAGACAGATATTTTAGCTATGTAATTGAGTATTTGAAAGTTGATGGGATTTTATTGTAAACAATTATATTTAATAAATGATTTGCATTACTTCTACTTTACCTTCCACTGTTTTATATATGTCTGTCTTGTAATATTTTTGTTCCTGTACCCATAATGCTCCATTGAAGTTAAGGCATTCCCTTTGTGAGTGACCTTAATGGATGTGGGGTGTTACATTTGGTATCAGAGCCGAAGGTTACCAGACTGGGCAAAAAGCTTTTAAAAACCTTCCGAAACTATTTTCAAAACGTTTACAAGAAGCATTTTTTTAAGAAAAGTTTTGTTTTACGAAAGGCATATTCCGCAAAGCCATATGCACTAACTTTTGATTCTCTCCTTGGGTCTCTTCTCTCTTTCTTTTTCACCATAGTTTTGTAGGTGTACGACACATGTAGGAGGGCAAAGGAGTGCCCAACCTCCATCAGTAGCCGCAGTAGTTTCATCTGCGACTAATCTTATTTCAAGCTTTGTAGGGTTGTCGTGCGAGGGAGGTAGCTTTCGAGAAACTTGTCAACAAGCTATACAAGGATAGTAAGAATGAGGATAAAGAACACAAGCCTAAGGATGAGAAACCTGTTGATAAGGCGTAATCCACGAAGGAGGAAAAGGTGAAAGGGAAGAGGTCAAAGTAAAAGAATAATAAAACCCATGACAAGAAAGAATATCGTTGGTATGGTAAAAAGGGACATGTAGTTAAGTATCATATGACAAGGACAAGGGCAAAGAACAAGATCGTCGAGAGGGCAATTGTATGCTCTAACTACTAGCATACCTAAGAGAGGTGGTAACGTTTCTGTTAAATGTTTAGCTTCTCTTTTCTATCATTCCGTGGGAACTTTGTTTTTATACATCGCAACCTTCTAATTCTACTTCGATAGTTGAATCTCTGCACCTTAGTACTAGCGTAGTAGAGGATCCCATTTTTGCCTCAAATCCTATTGGGCAACCGGCTCATTTATTCATGACTTATTTGGATTTGAGACTGTCAATGCTAAGTGTTTAGTTTAGAAGTAATGCTTATGTTTTTGGGCAATGGGTTGATTCTAGGGATGGAGTGGTTCTCCAAAAATGATACCATTCTCGAGTATGGGGTAGTTAGACTCTTGACTTGCCCCGGTAATGCCCTCGAAGTCTAGTGTAACCCTTAGGGTTCTTCCATGCTTAGTTACCTAGAATCTCTTGATATATTTATTGATCCGATCGAGTAGTGTTCGCCACTAAGGCGGATGGTTCATCTCGCTTATGCATGAGTTATAGAAAATCACCTTAGTGAGTACACTTGGCAACATGGTTAGCATTTGTTTATTTTCAAGAGATAATTCATTTATGTGGAATACCTTCCAGTAAGTGAACGAGATCCGAGATTCACTAGTGAATTTTGGAGAGCTTGCATGAAACCATGAGTACGCAGTTATGTTTGGGCCGAGTATACTAGAAGGAGAATAAGTGAAACGAGAGGCAACAGTGGAATGAGTTCCAACTCATATTTTGGAAACAAGAATTAAGAAGCTACGAAATTGTGAAGTTAAAGACGGTGAAAGCACAATGGAGATAAGCTCAAGGAAATGCGACTTAGAAGATTGAAGACTTGACACGCGCATCATATCTCTTTTCAAGAGTATATCCTTGATCCCTCTTTTCCTGTAGAGCTTACTTGTATGTTATCTTTTAAGTATAACCACTTGGTCCTATTCTCAATCCTATTTCTGTTGCAAAACCCCATAGGGATCATCTGTTAGTAATACATGTTGGGGCTTGAGGGTGTCAGTTGGGTTGAGTAATTCTTTCGGTGTCAGCCTGATGTTGATTTCGGTCTTCGAGCTGGTGCTTAGGGAGTTCTTCTCCTGATCCGTATATATGTGACGTAGATTTCTAGATTTGACATTACCTAATGGGCACAAAGTTTTACTTGCTTCTATCATTCGACTATACCTTCAGGTAGGAACAATTGGGTGTAAACATGTGTTTGAGACATGTTATGATTGATGGTTGCAAGTGGTTGCTAGTGGTTGCTCGTGGATGCATATACACGCACCTTAGACACTAGATCAGCTCCAGCACCTTTCATATTGCATATGCATGAGTGTTTATACTTGTTTATGGATGAAATTAATTGTGTTATCATGTGGATGTTGCATATGGACGGATGTTTGTGCACACATATAGTATTTATGTGGCTAGGTCTATCCGCATACATGTTGGACTCATGGCACTAAAACATATTTTGCATTAAAGAGATCAATCAGGCCTGATCATTTGATTTAGATAAGGAACATATACACACACTTTATGCATATGTTCATATAGCATTAGAAATATCTTAAGGACAATGGATGCCTGTGATTGATGATTGAGTAGATGGATGATTGGATGGTATGACACATTCTTCTTAACTTGAAGATTTCGGGGACGAAATCCTTTAAGGAGGGGAGAATGTAACAACCCGAATTTTAATAGCATGTTAAAACTACAAATCAGGGTATAATTAATTTTTAAAATAATAATCAAGGGAAACAGGTTACGCCATTGCGTTCGTCTTGAAATTTTACATGAAATAGAGTCCGAGTTTTCGAAAGTCGGAGTCCGGATGAAGAAGTTATGGCCTTCAGAAAATTCAGCAGATTTCAGGCAGCACTGGACCAGGGGGTCGACCATAGGGTCGACCTACCCCCCTCCCCCCAGGTCGACCATAGGGTCGACCTACCCCCAAGTCGACCATAGTGTCGACCTCCCCCCCTACAGGTCGACCTGGTCGGCCTGGTTTGACCCAGAACTAGTTTTTGAAGCCTGTGACGGGTTTTGATGGTCCGGATTGATTCTAGGGTTAATCTAAGGGCCTAAATTAGTTGCTACACCTATAAAAACACCTTTAGACCTAACCTAATTCATATCAAATCATTCTTACACCATTATGCTGCTAAAATACCTCTTGAACCATGGCCTCCGTCTTCAAATCGAAGTACAAACATTCAAACTCAAATCATCTCGAAGAACAAAGCTCCAACAATGGTTCGAACAATAAATCAACACTACTACAATGTTCTATGACAATTTCAGTTCATAATTCGTTAGCCATGCCCTGTAAGTTCTAGTTATTTTCAGATTAAAATATTTAAATATAATATGGGCATGTGATGAAGTGAAATTGGATTTAAGTATGTTTATCGATCTATTTCTGTTGCTTCTTGGATCTTGAGTTTTGAGACTTGTCTATTTTTATTCCCATGTCTAGTTTATGATCTATACAGCCTGTTGTAAATTAGTTTTCTTGATTCATATTGATATTATTACCAAGTTGTAATCTTCATGCATGTGATGATGTTTTTCTCTCTGATCTTATTTTTACGCAAAATTCAACCTTCCCCTATTTATTTTCTTTTGAGGAACCTAGATCAATTTCGGACCTAGGCCTAAACTACGATATACGTGCGATTTGTATATGGGGAAATATTGGGATATTACCTATTTGGATATATGTGTGTGGTGGAATTGATGGCATAACATGAAATTTGAAATTTGGGTATTGTCAATATAATTGAAATTGCGAGTTTGGGCATACATGAATTGGCATGTAAATTAAATCATGAGTTTGGGACTATGTAAATTAAATCAAAAGATTGGGCTTATGTTAATTAGGCATATGTAGAATTGGGAATTTGAACATGAAAGAAATCGTAAACTTAATAGTTGGCATAAACATGTATTATGAACTTGGGCAACTGACATGTACTATAATAAAAAAGATTATAGTTTGGGATAACTACATCATGAATCATGATTTGGGTCGATTGTGTATGGAACTTGATACATGTAATTTGGGCTAGAACTTGACATGGTAAAATTGCATAAAATTGGCATACATGTGAAACGACATAAATTGAACATATGTAAATTTGGTACAAATTGGGCATATGTAAAATTTACATGTAATCTAGAACTTGGGCATATGTTAATTATGTAAAATTTGGAGTTGAAACATATATGATAATTTATGACATAGTAGAGGTTTAATATGAACGCGCCTAAGTTGGGTTTTGGGTAATTGGCATGTATTGTAAATAGAAGGCTATAACTTGGCATAACCTTGTAGTGAATTATGATAATAATTTGGGAATACGTTTTGGGGAAAAAATGTGAATCATGAACATTGCTATATGTTGAACACAAGAACTGATATTGGGGTTTTGGGTGGAATATGACCATTAATGAACCTTTGACATGAGGTTAGACTCAGTTCGTGGTGTAAATCTGCCCGAAACCGCCCGGCAAATCCAGTAGCCATAAAGTGTCAGTCTAATGTGAGAGGTCTTAGGCCAAATTGTAGGCGTAACGGTTTATGACACGAGGTTAGACCCAGTTTGTGGTGTAAATCTGCCCGGAACCGCCCGACAAATCCAGTGGCCACAAAATGCACGGTCTAATGTGAGAGGTCATGATTCGTTCGTCATAATGAATGAATTAAGGAACACTAACCATAATAAGATGTGGGTATGGTTAGAGGGTTAGAAGGGATGACATGGAAATTTGACATGTAAATGTGGACCTAACCGGTATGAGTTAAGAACATGTAAAACTTACAAATGTAGGCTTAACCAATATAATAGTTAATCAGACCAATGGGTGGGTTAAGTAATATGACTAGACTAATGACACTTAAACAATATAACATGACACGTGGCAGGGTGAAGTCAACTTGAACATATAGATAATACTTAACCAACTTGACATGATACGTGGGCGGGTTAAGCCATGAATTATTCGAATACACTTAACCAATTTGACACGATGACTTGATAGGGTTAAGTCATGAACCACTTGAATATACTTAACCAATTTGACACGATGATTTGGTAGGGTTAAGTCATGAACCGCTTGAATATACTTAACCAATTTGACACGATGACTTGATAGGGTTAAGTCATGAACCGCTTGAATATACTTAACCAATTTGACACGATGATTTGGTAGGGTTAAGTCATGAACTGCTTGAACATACTTAACCAACTTGACACATGATTCGTAGGGCTAAGTCATGAACTTGAACGACAACACTTAGCCAATTTGACATGATACGTAGACGGGTTAAGTCACGAACATGAATGACCACACTTAATCAACTTGACATGCTAGACTGATGGGGTTAAGTCTCGAATTTAAATGACAACACTTAACCTATTGGACGGAAACCTTAGTTACGCGGTCCTTTTCAGCAGTAACCCACTAGATGTATCATGGTACCCTGAAATAGGCAGGGCGGGGCACGATTACTGGGCTGATTGTAAGCGACCAGAACGACGGCTGAGTTGGTGCACCATTGTAGGTTCAGGCGGACTATGGTCGTGCACGTAGTCCGGAGTTTAAAAAGCAGGCATTGGGAAGCAGTAGGATTACACTGTGCGTGCTTGATTCGTGTCGGTGGTTGGCACCCTAGGGCTTTATACACCCTATGGTGGACCTAGCACATGTAACTACATTCGTGATAGGTCCATATGACACAGACACATGAACGAGCTAGGACTTGTAGGGAGCCGATCGATTAATAGATCGTTTCTTGGACCAAATAATGGGTCATTTCATGACATTGGTCAAGGGATCAGCTACACGGGTTGGGATCACCTTATTATATAACACGGGCTACTAGCTGGGACACTAGTAGGGGGTAAGGATCCTTGTTACACAGGACACTAGTTGGAACACTAGTAGGAATATGAAACATTCCGGACACTTGTGAGATGCTAGTACGGGTGGTGCAGAGCAAATATATATCATCGAAATATTTTAATAATGAAACTTAGAAATCTTGCGATGTTATACTTGATAGGAACCTTGCGATGTGATACTTGGTAGGAACCTTGTGATGCTACTCTTGATAGGAAGCATGGGATGTTATACTTGATTCATCATGCCTGTAGCTTACCTTGTCATCATGCTTGTGTTTACTTTCAGTTTATTCATGCCATATTATCTTCACCTGTTTTTATGCTGAAAGCCACTAGGACTTAGTCTTTATGACTGACCGAGTTTATTTCGCCTCTTTTTCTTTCGTCCCATCCCCCAGGTTCGCAGGGTGGGAATACAGCTTAGTTCGAATCTTACCAAGCTCCAAGGCTCTTTCATGTACTGCTTGGATTTCTCTTGGCTATTGCTTGCTTTGCTTTATTGGGGAATACTACAATTTATTTTCATGCTTCTTTGTTTTTGAGCAAGACAGATATTTTAGCTATGTAATTGAGTATTTGAAAGTTGATGGGATTTTATTGTAAACAATTATATTTAATAAATGATTTGCATTACTTCTACTTTACCTTCCGCTGTTTTATATATGTCTATCTTGTAATATTTCTGTTCCAGTACCCATAATGCTCCATTGAAGTTAAGGCATTCCCTTTGTGAGTGACCTTAACGGATGTGGGGTGTTACACATGGTTCCGCGATGTATTTATTTCATGAGCTTTCTTGTAAACAATTATGTAATGTACGAAGTACAAGGTATTTTTATCAATGGAGTGTATTATTTTTAAAGAGATAATCTATGCGGATAAGGGTAGGACCAACAATGATATTACTTAATACGCGACCTCGCATCTCAATGTAAATGTTTTCCATTTAGCTATGGTTATATCACGACAAGGTGCACATTCCCAACATATTTTTTTTTGGGAGTTTGTCTTGTGGCCTCTCAAATGGCGCCCTATACTCTTTGTAGGGTCAACAGTATCGGGGTGTGACCAACATGAAAATTTATAGTGCTCGTTCGTGTTTTGTGTGTTAGTGTGAACTTTAGATATACTTGTGTAAAGCAAAGTCACTTTCTTGAGAAAAAAGAAAGATGAGGTAAATTACCAATTCGTGCCTAACGATGGTGGAAATGTGCTTCCAAGATGGATCTAAGTTAGGATAAGGGTTGACTAACTCTTCCCTATTCAACTCTAAGAATTTGAACCGATCCACATTCGAGCGCCTTGTGTTGAGACTGGGACCCTACATCCGGCTGTGATTTGCGACTAGGCTCGACATTGGGACAGAGTCAGATTGCTTCCTCTGATGTTTTATGAAAAACTGAATTGATCCCGACTCGGATATTTAAGATCATAGGCTAGAGATTCCTTTTCGACTCTAATGGAAGTCCCGAAATAACACTTATCCAAATAAGTTAAAGATTGGGAATCATGGAGCGCTCCTTTCGGTATTCGCAAAGTGTCGACTCAACCCGGAGCATTAATATAGACGACCGGAACCCCCTCCGATATTTATTAAGAGTCTTATCGACCCAGATTCGGGTATTAGTGTAGAAGACCGGAACCCCCTCCGGCAGTTATGAAGAGCCGAATCGACTTGGACTCGGCTATTAATATAGAAGACCAGCACCCCCTCCGGCATTTATGAAGAGTCGAATCGACCCGGATTCGGGTATTAATATAGAAGACCGAACCCCCATAGGTATTTATGAAGAACTGAATTGACCCAGATTCAGGTATTGGTATAGAGGACCGGAACCCCGTCCGGCATTTATGAAGAGCCATATCGACCCAGATTCGGGTATTGATATAGAAGATCAGACCTCCTCCAGTATTTATTAATTCGGTATTCCTTTTGGATTCCATTGGTAAAGAAGAGGTTATACGTGCTTCTTGAGCCTCTCTTTCAGCTTTTGATGTCAAATCAGAGGATGTACATGTTTTGTTGGCGACTCTCCAGACCTGTGCATCCGAAGGGCTTGGCAAGCTTATCCACAAGCAAGCCCAAGGAATTACCTGACCTCCCTCCAAGAGGTGCCTTACCCTGACCATTATAGGCGATGATATGGTCTTAGACACTTAGATGGGGCCATCGTGGGCACAAAACTAAGGTTTACTCTTTTGATGCTCTATATGGACCATCGTAGGTAATGATAGAGGCTTATTCCCCACCCCCCTCCAAGGGCTGCCCTATTTTGACCAACATAGACGATTATAAGTGTTTGCACTCCCTTCTGCGGATAATGCGGAACATAAGTAGAGGCAGGACGTGCTCTTCTGCGAGCAGAGGTGGGACATGCTTAGTTCTAGCAGAGAAAGGGCATACTCTTCTACGAGCAGAGGCAGGGCGAGCTTAAAGTTAGATGCAACGCCACGATCATTTCTGGTGTGAAACGAAGTCATACGCTTTTGATGCTTTAATCATGTCCCCTCTTATTTGGACATGGAGAAAGACTAAACGTCACCCCCCTCCGGGGGTGCCTCGTCTTGACAAATTTGGCGATTATGAGGGATTTTATCCATTTACAGTTTAACTTCCTTTCGAGTTTTTCTTGTGACTTCAAAGAAGAGGGTTTTCCATACCCTTGAATCATGTTTGGTAATCCTTTTCCTAGGGATTCTCACCGAATTCGCCTCGATCTTTTCAAAATTCTCGTAACTGGCCTTGGGTAACAAACCTAACAATGGTTTCTCTTAGGGTTCTGCAGTGATTAGTTTCATGCCCATTCCTCAGGTGGTAATGGCAGTGAGGCCCTCCCGTTTTCCTTTCATATTTGGGCTTCTTCTTCATGAATTCCTAATAGCCGAGTTCATGCTTGGTTAGGAAGTAAACGTTCTCCATCGAAGTAGTGAGATAATGTTCTTTGGGTATCCCGGCGTACATTCTTCTCTTTGCTGATGGGAATTAATCTTCCTGTGGTCAAACCTAGCTGTGGTGTTCATATTTTCGTCCTTTCTTCCTAGAACATATAAAAATTTCTGTGACATCTCTTTAAACCATTTGTTAGCAAGTGGTTAAAATCGTCCATTTTCTCTTGTTCGTGTGTCATTCCTTTAATTTGCCCATATAGAGCATTCCTTAGGTGATAAAAAATCACTAGTATAGATCCACTGGGTGGGAGCGCTAAGGTTTGTCCTATGTGGGAAAAGCTATCATCCACAGTATCGTGAGCATGTAGTTCTATTTTCCTCTTTCTCTTTGTTAACGCAAGGCGTCTGCTCTTAACTTTTTCTCCTCCATTACCATATGGCTGGTGGTTCTTGATTTATCCACTCGAGATCCTAAAAACCTTCGTCTACGTATCTTGCTCATAACTTCGCTTCTTCAAATCCAGTCTGATCCAAGACAGAACAACCCAAGTAGATATTTGGTTGTTAACCACAAGGTCGGAGGTTCAAGCCTTCCTTCTAGCGCCAAAATGTTAACGATACTTTTCTTCAACACCGAAGATGGGTCAATAGGAATGGGACTAACGGGAAAATGGGTGGTTCGATCTATTTTTCAGGTTAAATCGGATCTCCACCCGAGATGTCGAAGCTCGAAGGCGTGGAATCGCTAAGGACTTTATGATTGGATCCAAACTCAGAAAACGAAGTAAATTCTACTGTTCGAGGACATATAGGGTTGGAAATCCATGCTTATCTAGAGAATGAACATTAAACTGAATAGTGACGATTAGAAAATAATGGTATACATTTACAGAGCAATTTTCTTATGAGAAGATCCTTTTTCATTGAATTTTCATTGGGTGTACATAGATGTAACAGGGTGAATCCCATAGTCAATCTTAGTGCCAAGCTTATTTTTTAATAGTACAAGTGCTAAAGAAAAATCTCCCCTCCTAAATGTGACCTCTGAGGTCTTATTTATCATGGTTCAGGGCACCTTCCTCTGATGGTATATTGGTCGTGTGGGGGTCTTTGTCGGTCGCTTTTTCTTCTTAGTTTCGAGCGCTTGACTTCCGGCTGTCTTCCTAGCATTAGTTATGGTCTTCGGATGGTATTTGAGCCTTTGGTAACACCTCCTAAATGTAGGCTCTCGGACGTAAGCTTTCAGGTGTAGGCCTCCGGCTTTGTCGTGAATACTTAGTGGGGCCTTCCCCTTATGATGTATGTTGATAACTGCCTATAACACCCCTAAGTCCCACATCGTGGAAGCCAGTGTGAAGTGGGTACTTATATAGTAGAGCCCATCTCTTACTAACGCCGAGGTCTTTTGAGGAACAAAAACCCCCATACCTATACGGTGGCTAAGTAGGGGACAATATCTTGAGTGAACAGAGGTGCGGGTTGTTACAGTGGTATCAGAGCTAATACCTTGTCGGAATTATGGCTCCTATGTGTACCACAACGCCTGGGTGAGGTGTTTGTGAGCCAACGGGACGTTGGGCTCTGTAGGAGGGGAGAACGTAACACCCTTAAGTCCCACATCATGGAAGCCTATGTGAAGTGGGTACTTATATAGTAGAGCCCGTCTCTTACTAACGTCGAGGCCTTTTTAGGAACATGACCAAACACCTATACGGTGGCTAAGCTGGGGACAATATCTTGCGTGAACGAAGATGCGGTTTGTTACACTTCCGGTTCGAAGCCGCTGTGGGTTTTGGTACTAAGTAAATCAATACGGGTAGCTTGTATCTCTTGTTATGTCTCGGTTAGCCTTTTGGCGGAGCTTTTGCGGTAGCCTATATCCCCGGAGGGTGGCTTTTGGTGTTATTTCTATTATTTATGAATGCTCCGGAAGTTGGCTCTTGGTAATCCTTGTGTTATCTCGGTTTAGTGCATTCGATGCCCTCACCTTCAGGTGTATCGGTTCTTAGGCAGATCATTACGGAAGATATCTTTGAGCTTCCCTTGATGGATTTACTGCTTTTGGCTTTCTTATTTTCGGGTTGGGATAATTCTCTGACAGAAGATCTTTCTGTCAGGCTGATGCTGTCGGGAGGACTTTGTCGAGTAGACCCTGGAGGATAGATCTTGTCGGTTATTCCCTGTAACTTTTATGACCCTTTCCCTTAGGAGGGTTTTGGTTGACGCAGCTTTTAGGGTTTTTTCTATCTGCTCTCGACCCTTTCTGATACTTGGCCTCACTTCCTATTAAGCCTTTGTTGACCTCTCGGTCATCCGACACCCTTCATGGCCATCTTATGCTAAGATAATTTTGGTAGTATCAACCATTGTCACCCAAATACTAGTGTTTCCCTTCCTCGATCTGGGCAATCCATCAATTAAGTCCATAGAGACGCTCTCCCACTTCCATTGAAGGACATCCAAGGGCTGAAGCAATCCACCGGGTTTCCTTTGTTTAGCCATTACTTGCTAGAAATTCAAACATCGAGCCACAAATTGCGCCAAATCCTTATTCATGTTAGTCCAATGGAAAACTCTCTTCATATCTCAATATATCTTGTCGCCTCCCAGATGGATAGTCATCCGAGAGTGATGATCCTCCTCAAGGACTATCCTTAACAAATTTCTATCTTAGGAAACACAGAGCCTCCCATCTCGTCATAGCCACCCTTTATCATCCATGGAGTATTCACTTAGGTGAATAGAGGTCTCCCCTTTACTAAGCCTGTACATGATGTCTTCTATCTACGGGTCCTCTCATTCTGTGGATCCAATACGCTCTATGAGGTTAGGATGCATCTCCAAGCTCCGCCTCTCTACGAATAGAGGTTTCAAGGTCATCCTCTGTCTATTCAACGCACACGCCACTACATCACCGGGTATAAGCTATCTCAAAGTCGTAGGATGCTAGGAACTTCATCCATCGTTGCTACCTTAAATTGAGATCCTTCTACTAGAACAAATATTTGAGCGACTTATGATCCGTATATAGCTGAAATCTATCTCCAAGTAGATAATGTCGCTAAGACTTCAATGCAAACACTATAGTAGCCAACTCTAGGTTATGGGTAGGGTAGTTCTACTCGTGAATTATCAACTGTCTGCTACCATAGAATACTACCCTACCTTCTTGCATCAACACAACACCAAGTCATGTGCCAACTAAACTCATGAAATCTCATGGCCAAATCCATCTGCGAGTAAGCTGATGCGCATACTAGCTGATCAAACAAGTCTTTCATTCCTCGGAAGTGGGTGCTATTCTTCTTGGTGAGCTTATTCTGCTCCCTATAGTCCACACATAGAAAAAGTGAGACGTCTTCCTTAGTCGTAAAGACGACCAGAACCCCCCACTCTAATATGCTCTGTCTAATGAATCCTTTCGCGAATAGTTCCCCCACTTGCTTGCTGAGCTACCTCCTTTCCCTAGGATCCATGTGGTGCACCGGTAAAGTGACTGGCTTTGCATTCTCTACCAAGTAAATCTGGAAGTCTAGCTCACATCTCAGAGGTAATCCCCTAACCTCATCAAATATGTCTGAATAGTCTCTGACTATGGGTACTGATCGCAAATCTTCAACATAACCATCAAGCGAATCTAGGAAACTATGCAGAACTGACCCACGTGGGTCAAACGAAATCTGGAGAGTTCTCACTCAGCACGTCAGAAGCCTAACAACTCTCCTCTCACAGTCTAGAATGGAACCATATATGGCTAGCCAATCCATTCCTAGAATCAATCCATAACCAATAAATCCAAAAGCATACACGTCGCTTTCAAACTCGACGCCCAAGAAGAAATTCTCAAACCCCAACAATACTATTATATAAGTGAAGACATCTTCCACAAAACTGGATATAAATGAACGAGAAGCGCTAGAATAAAAAAGAGTCCTAATAGGATAGTCAAAAAGCAAAATCAAACCATCGACTGTTACATTCATACCTCGATCATGTCCACTGGCCTCAAGAGCATGCACTTGTCCTCCGAAAGACCCTTCCCCTTATCTTTGCTGGCTAGGAATTGCTTAGTGAAATGTCCAATTTGACTATAATTGAAACAAGCTTTCTTTGTCTTTCTATAGTCTTTCAAAAAATGACCCAAAGCTCCGCAACCATGGCACTTAACCTCTGTCTTGGTCTGAGCTTTATCAGGCTTTCCTTGTAACACACCCCCCATTTTTAAGATAATGAAATAAGAATAACTTAATTAAATATTCAGAATTAAGTAAAATGAACTATGGCATTGCGTCCGTCTCGAAATTTTGGTCAAGATAGACACCTGGTTTGCATAAAACGGATGCCTTATGAAGAAGTTATTAAGCCTAGAAGTTTGTATACGCGCAAGAGAGTTAGATACATACAAAAATAATTCAAAATCAGCGAACAGAAGCCCCTATAGCCGAAACACCCCATTTTGGGGGTCGACCCAAGACCCGCGAGGTCGAACGAGGGGTCGACCTAGGCTCTTTGGGGTCAAGCCCGGGGTCGACACCCAAAGGGGGTGGACACCCATATAGATCTGGGCAAAATTCGGTTTTGTCAATGTGCACTTGTTTCTTGACCAAATAAGTTGTTGGACATCTATAAATAAGCCTATAGAGCCTACCCTAAGTCTTATATTTCTGAGGCTACGGTGAAGCTCCTCCATTCCTTTCCCTCTCCTCAAACCTATTCAGAAAATTAAGATGATTAGTTTAGGAAAAATTATGAATCCAGATCTAAAGGAAAGGAATGTGTGTTTGTAAATAGGCGTTTAGATCTCTTATCGAAGTGAGGTAATTTTCTAGATCTGGTCTATTTCAATTCTCTTTTCTTTCTCTCTTTTTTCTTTTAGTAAAAATAGTCAATCCAAAGTTGTTAAGTTCCGAATACAATTAGGGGAAAACCATGGAAGATTAGATCTGGACCAGATCCAGGATTTGGAAAGCTTACAAGGTGAGTGGGTTTAAGCTATAGAATTTTAGATAATAATATGTTATCTTTAAAACATTCCCCGTTATTATATGTGAATTTGACAGAATAATTAAGAATTATTGTTATAACAAGTTGAGATGTTAATATGAAAAATTCATATGTTGAATCAGTTAAAGTGTTGGAATGATTACATGTTGAAGACAAACTTGTTAGAAAATGGGTAATGACTACCTTGTTATAATCACATAATTCACTTGTGGTATATTACTGAGTAAATGACATGTTTAACTTGTTGGATTTGAACAATTACCCGATTAAATATATACATGTTAAAATAGAATCAAACACATGTTAAAAGGACATGCGATAAAATATAGGCATAATTTGATGACATGTAAATTGGATTACAGTAAACATATGAAAAGGACAATATGCCTAAAATTTACATGAAATAGGAATAATTGTTAAAGGACAAGCATGCCTAGATTCACAGCAATTTGACACTGTAACGTTCTTAAACACGAGGTTAGATTGCACTTGTGATAGAAGTCTAACCAGAACCGCCCGACATATCCAGTCTTCACAAGAGGTAAATCTAATGTGAGGGGTCTAAGTGCATAATTAAAGCATGTAATGGTGCTAAGATACAAAGTTAAGTCAACTTGTGGAAGAAGTCTGCCTGGACCTGCCCGGCAAATCCAGCGTCCACAAGTGTAGGATTAATGTGAGAGGTCTAGTGCATATATATAAATATAAATATATGTATATAACAAGATATGAATAAATGTCAATGATGGTATTAAATATCTAACTCAGAAAATAAGAAAGGAAGGTTTGTAATGGACTGAGTTAGTGTGATGCGAAGGAAAGTGGTGTATTTCCCTAAATGACCTATTTTTGAGAATGTGGTTGCAAGTAAGCCACGGTGAATAAAGTAAGAAAGAGTAAAGAAATTACTTGCCACCACGATTTTAGATGGGAATTGTTATGAAAATAAATCACTGATTCCTTCTATAAATCAAACCGATAAGGTGCATGAAGTATTTTCCTTAATAAAATAAGGAACATATATTATAATGAATGAAGATTAATGCATTACAACAGTAAATGGTTTAAACGGGGAATGATAATAACCTATTATAAATAAATAACATTAATAAAAATGTTGTACAATAGGTTGACTTGTCCGAGGGACAAGTGTAACAACCCGTAAAATGCGAGCCAGTTTGAAATTTTTATTTTGGCAATTTTAGCGAATTTTGATTATTTAAAATGAAATATTTTAAATAATATCGACGAGAAATTTATTTTGAATTGAAATTCGACGTATATATTATATACGTCGTCGTTAGAATATATAATAATTATATATAATTATAAAAGGAATTGAAAATGGCGCGGTAGTTCGAAAATTCGATTTCTAATTTCAAATGAATATACAGAATTCAATATAAGTCAGAATTGAACGAAACAAGAAATATTTGAATCTGTATAACTATATCTTTGTAACGAAGTTAACAAACTGAGATTTCATTTTAGAAATGATAAGATATGTCCAGTTTAAAATTAGAAATAGTCGCTGTGGAATTTATATATATTTTTATATATATAAGGCCCTTAAAAATGGACATTTTGCAAACGACCTCGGATTTCGACGAAACCAGTTTTGTTGGGTCCGGGATGTGAAGTTATTGCTAGGTTTCAAATTTCATAATTTTTCGAATCAATATGTGAGCGTGGCAAAGGAAAACGCGTTTGACCAGTTTCCGTTGATTTTAATCGACTGGAAATTGGCCATTTTTCAAACGGTCTCAGAATTCGACGAAACTAGTTTTGTTAGGACCGTATCGTCAATACGAAGCTAGAAAATATTTTTCTGGAATTTTTCTAGTTAGTATGTGACCCCGGTAATTTGAAATGTGCGTTTAAAATTCAATATAGTGATTTAAATGAAAATTCAAAAGGAAACTGATTGTAACAATCGAATCAGCTTGCGATACATATCCCATTGTGTTCGGAATGGGGGTGAAACGCTATGGACGACAGGCGGTGGGCCTCGTTTAGAGGTCGTATGTAAAAGTCAACTTTTAGAGATTATATAATATATATATAAAAAAAAAAAAAAGAGAAAAAACCTTTCCTCCCCCTTAAAAACGTTCTGGCCCCCCCCTTTTACCTTTCAAAACAAATAATTCGATTCAGAAAAAAAAAAAAAAAAAAAAAAAAGAACAGCGAATCGCGCCCTTCCAGGCTGCAACCGCCGCCGCCACGGGTGGCCATCGCCACCGCCGTCGATGCATGACGTCGCAGCCGCCACCTCCTTTCCCCCTTTCGACTGGCGACTGGCGCGAAGACCCCCCCCAGCAGAGAGACCACCGACGCCGCCTCGAAGAGCCTCCCGCACCCACTGACGAACCCACCACCGCGCGAGCCACCCTCCGCCTAACACCTGACCGCGATATCCTCCTAGCTCCATCCAATTCCGACAGTAACCCCCCCTCCTCGAAAAAGGTATGGTTTTCCTATTTAATTTAATTTATTTAATTAGGTTAAACTGAAATTTTTTTAAAGTATTAAAAACTGATTTTTTTTAAAAACTGAATTTATAAAAAAGTGAAAACTGAATTTTTTTAAAAGGTATAAAACCGATTTAAAAGGAATTTTAAAACTAATTTGTTTTTAAAATAAAAACTGAACTGATTTTGTTTTAGATATTAAAACTGATTTTATTTTATGATTTTTAATTGAAAAGATATGATTTTTAGATTTTTAAAGGATTAAAAATATGATTTTTTATATTTTTAAAGTATTAAAAAAAAATATAATCTTTACTATATATATGATGTAAAAATATGATTTTTGTTTAATGTTAAGAACGGATTTTGAAAAATGATTTTTAAAAATAATTTTAAAACTGATTTTTGAAAAGTTTAAAAACTAACTTTTGAAAAGATTTGAACTTTACAAGTTAAAAGATTATATTTTTATAATATGATAAAAATGATATTTTTATCATATAAAGATGACATTTTGAGTCACGAAGATCAGAAATTATATATGGATATATATTGTTTCAAAAGGAGGATTTTCTATATAAAAGAAACATGTGTTTTGAAAGAAGATTATATTTTGTTTTAGAAAGCAAAATATAATGATAAGATTTTTTTAGTTGAAATAAAAATTCGATTTTTATATATGGAACTTTGAAATAAAAATTCGATTTTTATATATTGAATAACATAGTAAAAATTCGATTTTTACATATGTAGAGAATACGGGCGGAGGTAACAAAAAGGCGAAACGACGAAGACTTCTGCAAATGAAGAGCCGTGGAGCTAGGATAGCTTTCGGTGAGAACTTCTCACTCAAAATTCTCTTTCTAGTTATATATATATACTAGGATGCAGACGGTGCTTAGTAGCACCCGACACAATCGTCCACAGACCATGGACTTGTTTGTTTGGCTGTTTGGTTATTAATTGTGATATTGGTTTGAATGTGGTTTGAGGTGTGAAAAAAAAAAAAAATCGAATCGATAAATTGGTTAGGATTAGACGTGCGCCGTTATAAGGCGAAGGAGTAAGGCTAGGTTAGACCCTTACTCCAAATTTTGTGGTTTGCATAACGAAAGTGAATTTGATTGATGTGTGAATGGCGTGGGCCTTCACTAGACCGGGGATAAGGCTAGGCCTTGTCCCGTTTCTAGTATCGTGCCGTTATGCCGCCGAAATTTTCTAAAATAAGTTAGAAAAATAAAAATATCATTTTATTTAAAGAATGAATTGAATAGAAGTTCATATGTTGAAATAAAATGTGTTATCGTTAAAAATATAATTTTTAACGTGAATGTGAATAAATAAATATTCATTTACAAACCGGATGGTTTGTTTATGTACACTTATTTGAATGACATTGATTGGGTCGATAAATTTTACACATCGCCTAACTGCACAAATAAAATATGTGTTTGATTGTTTGAAACCCCACACGGGTGTTAGGATGAAATTTGAAGTTCACTCATCCTGATTGATTAAATATGTCGATCGATTGATTGACAGGCTGTTATAAGCGTTGAATATCTATATTTGATGTTTATACAGTGTAGTGCACTTTGGTTGATGGTTGATTATTTTCAATGCTATTATATACATGTGTTGTATGAAAATCCATATAATTAATTTTATATGGTAATTGATTGGGCCTCATTCCAGTTTTGAAAAAGAAATATTTGAAAAAGAAATATTTGAAATAGGATATTTGAAAATAAAGGAATATATGAAGCCGTGTTGATTAGATTGACGCCATTTTGACGTGAACGATATTTATATCGATTTTAAAAACGATTTCGAAATGAATTGAATTGAAAACGATTTCGAAATGAATTGAATTGAAAACGATTTCGAAATGAATTGAATTGAAAACGATTTCGAAATGAATTGAATTGAAAACGATTTCGAAATGAATTGAATTGAAAACGATTTCGAAATGAATTGAATTGAAAACGATTTCGAAATGAATTAAATTGAAAACGATTTCGAAATGAATTGAATTGAAAACGATTTCGAAATGAATTGAATTGAAAACGATTTCGAAATGAATTGAATTGAATATGAATTCGAAATGAATTGAAATTTGAATTGAATAGAAATGAATTTTGAAACGAATTTTAAAAAACTATTTATATAATTCGTTTTAAATAGTAATCGACGAAGTATATATTATATATATTTTATATATAATATAATGGCCTGAATAGAACGCGCCGCGCCGCGGAAGTTCGCGAATTTCGACCATTTATTTCAAACGGACATTACGGGAGATCCGACCGTCGGATTCTCCTAAAACCGGAACCGTTGGGTTCGTATCGAAAAGAGCTTTCTAACGAATGTTAGAAATTTGAAATCTAACGGTTGGATTTGGAGATACGTCCAAATCAAATTGGAAAAAGGTCGCTGTAAGTGCAGTTCGATGGCCATTGTTGGAAATCGACTGTACGGGCCTTGATAAAATTATTAAAAATAGTAATAATTTGTGTAAAATCATAAGAAATGATTTGGGAAGAATTGGGATGAAAAACTCCATATTTGAAAAGATAAAAATAGATTTTTATCGAATTGAACTAGTTTTGAACTAGAATTATAATTCTATTTATTTTTAAATAAATAAATTGAATTCGAAAAGGGTTTTAAAAATAACCAAAATTTCCAATGATTGCATTGGGATGGATTTGAATCGAAATTGTCTTCGGAATATTTCGATGTTGGGATTCGTGATTATACAGATGTTGATATGGAAATTTGAAAGATATATATTTATATCGTTATTTCCAATACGACATTTGTTAGTCGTAGAATTCGATATTGAATATAAGCCGATATATTTTCTATTCAGAGCCTTGTATTGAATATCGAATGTGATTTGGGTTTGTCGTGAATGGTGTCTTCATTAACACTGTTCTTGAACCCAGTTGAGAAATGATTAAATCTTTTTATTTAGATTTAATGAAGTGTACCAATTAAATAATATTTAATTGGAATTGAATTGATATTGATTTTTGGGTTTATCGTGAACAGTGTTTTAAATAACACTTGTTCTTTAACCCGATAATTAATGAATGTGATTTGGGTTTGTCGTGAATGGTGTCTTCACTAACACTGTTCTTGAACCCAGTTGAGAAAAGATTAAATCTTTTTATTTAGATTTAATGAAGTGTACCAATTAAATGATATTTAATTGGAATTGAATGGATATTGATTTTTGGGTTTATAGTGAACAGTGTTTTAGATAACACTTGTTCTTTAACCCGATAATTAATGGGATGTGACTTTGGGTTTATCGTGAACCGTGTTTTAAATGACACTGATTCTTTAACCCAGTCACAGATTAAAACTAAGTGGAGTTTTAATGAATCTTTAATTAGATTGAAAAGATCGAGAATGGAGTATCACCAGTTTTGCTCCAGGCGATAGTTAAATCTTTAATTAGATTTGAACGTGAAATTTAGAAACTAACTGTCGGTTAGCTAAGTAGAATGATTTTCTGGATATTGATCTGATGTTGGTTTCGGCCTTCGGGGTTAATATTTGGGGAATTATTCTCTTGATTAATTTACGGTTAATGACTAATGAATTGGAATGAGGCGTATGTTGTGTTTGTGTAACACTTTTATAATATATACGCGAGTTATTCGGAAAGTCCGGGTTTATCCCATTCTGAATAACTGATACGACGATAAGTCGAAGATGAAGACGATGGTCGAAGACCGGAGGTCTTCACGTCGTTTGGGTGATAACTGATGATCTTGATTGGGCTGTACACCCAAGAAGATGGAAACAGTTAGTGATCGTCCAGACGTACTTGGAGATCGATGGATATGCGGGGTACTAGGTGCCTCCGGTTTCGTTCAGGCCCAGAACGGACTTGTAAATGGACTGTGTGTCTGACATTGGATTTCATTCTGTGTGACTGATATCGGTTGCATAGAGTGGTTTGCCTGTGTGGCATGCTAAGATGCAAATGATCAAGGCTTCTGTTGAAAAGCAAAGTCTTGTGGTTGATGATCAAAGCACGGCCTTTGTGGCGTAGCTTTGTGTAACGTTTACCTCGCGTGTTTCACACCAGGTATGAACCAAAAACGGGAGACGGACCTCAGGGAGGACTTGCGTTTCTTTCTAGCTAGAAGTGGCGTCAGTGGTTTTACACGCCCTGACGAGTTTGACTTATGTGGTTGTTGCTGTTGCGAGGCGCCTCGGATTGATCGGTCGTTCTCGAACCGATGGAGTCATTCGTTGGCTCGTTTGCGCCCCAAAGGGCGGGGAGACGTATTGTTCAGGCATAATAATCCACATCGGTGGACCGGCCCTGACGATCCAGGGGGCAGTTGCGGCTGTTCCTGAGACATGGTAGGCTAGATTGTCTCGAATCGGTAGAGGACGATCCCTGGCCTCGGTTCATAGACGGAAATCCAATTTCCAAATACGTGACTTTGCGGTTTTATTTGTAAACCTATATATGGTGACATAGTGGCATGGGACGCTCATGTCGCCTATGATTGATACTTATGATTTGAAGTTGTTTTATACACTATGCACTTATTATAGTATCAAATGATTTGTTTTAAACGTATCAAGCATTCTTTGGCTGTTATAAGGGAAAACCCTATCCCCCGGCTTGCGTTTGCATTGTGTGATAGGACCTGGGTCTTATAACAGCTTCATTTTTCTTTATTTAGCATGGCGCTGTTTGTTTATGCACTGGTATTCTTGGGAGGAAACCCGTTCCGTGTTATACGGCGTGGTCCCTTGATTTACCTAATGATTTAAAATAAAGATTAACTGTTTTAGTTCTCACACCAGTCACATGACTGACCTGGAGTTTATTGTTTTAACCTAAACTCTGGGTGCCCTTATTTTGACACGGGCAGCTAGTAGTTTTGGTTTTGCAGATTTATATTCACAGGATCCTGGTTTACAGCTGGAACGATATCCGGAAAGCTTTGTATCCGTATATCTCATTCTAGTTGTGTATTGTATTATTTTTCCGCTGCTATGTATTTAAATGTAATTTAAATCTCTGATATTTCTGTGTGATATTCATTTATACTCTGTATATTCTTGTAATCTGATGTACTGTTGTTATATATAGTGAAATGTTCTTCTGTATGAGTTCTGTTTTGTCCTGTTCTCAAACGATAGGGCGTTTCGAACGGCCTGGATCGGTTTAGCGACCGGTTCGGACCGAGCGAAATCCCTTGCCGTCACAGTTGGTATCAGAGCTTTGGTTTACAAAGCTCAGAGAACAAGGCACCTTAGAACCATACGAAAGAATTCATCAGATATTGGATTAGTAATATCCAATGGGGATGACTCGTTAGAGATGGGATCAGTAGTATCCTAGAACGAGTGTGAAGAGTATATTTTTCAAAATGAAAACAAATTTTTGTTTTGAAAATTTAAATCAATTATTCGTATTTGATTATCTCTTTATATTGAGTTGGACAGTCCAGTATATAAAGATTTTGCGTATACGTCTGATCCACGTGTATTTGAAATTTTAATATACTGGATAGATATAGAGTCACATTCTAGACACTCGGGGATAATTCTGATGATGTGGCCACATCATCAGTATTTATATTCGTGTTTCGAAGGTGTGATATCTATATATTTCCATTAGACTGGTGTGAGAACCAAATCTTATATAGCTAGAACACTTTGTTGTGAATTGGCATCAAAAACAAGATTTTCAGTATATGTATCAAAATTATGAATTTGAAACTTTAATTCACTAATTGATTGATGTCTGTGTTGTTTGTTTAATTGTTTGATAATTTTGAACCATTATGCCTAACTGAATCAAATATTGACTTGTATTGAAATTTGGTCGCATTTGCTTGCATATACATGTATATCATTGAACAGGTCATAGCAAGGAGGCTAGAACCAGAGAATAAAATTTGTTTGCCCGACAAATAGGTACATGTTTACTACATAATTTCCTGTTTTGTTTGGGTGATGATGATTTTGTGAGCCTATTGGCTAGCCGCTTGGCTTTTTCTTTTTCTTTTTGAGATCTGAAGGACCGGGGAAGCTATTTGAAATTCCCCGATGCTCCCGGTGCAGGGGAGGTTATGGCGAAATTTTTCGAAAATTTAGGGTGTTAGCCAAATTTTTGAAATTTTGAAAATTCTCAGAAACTGAAAAGTTGGAGAATGGAAGCCGGATCGAACGTAGAGTTAATTAATCAAACCACTTTCGACTTTGTTCCTTTTCGGGGACGAAAAGTTTTAAGTGGGGGAGATTGTAACAACCCGTAAAATGCGAGCCAGTTTGAAATTTTTATTTTGGCAATTTTAGCGAATTTTGATTATTTAAAATGAAATATTTTAAATAATATCGACGAGAAATTTATTTTGAATTGAAATTCGACGTATATATTATATACGTCGTCGTTAGAATATATAATAATTATATATAATTATAAAAGGAATTGAAAATGGCGCGGTAGTTCGAAAATTCGATTTCTAATTTCAAATGAATATACAGAATTCAATATAAGTCAGAATTGAACGAAACAAGAAATATTTGAATCTGTATAACTATATCTTTGTAACGAAGTTAACAAACTGAGATTTCATTTTAGAAATGATAAGATATGTCCAGTTTAAAATTAGAAATAGTCGCTGTGGAATTTATATATATTTTTATATATATAAGGCCCTTAAAAATGGACATTTTGCAAACGACCTCGGATTTCGACGAAACCAGTTTTGTTGGGTCCGGGATGTGAAGTTATTGCTAGGTTTCAAATTTCATAATTTTTCGAATCAATATGTGAGCGTGGCAAAGGAAAACGCGTTTGACCAGTTTCCGTTGATTTTAATCGACTGGAAATTGGCCATTTTTCAAACGGTCTCAGAATTCGACGAAACTAGTTTTGTTAGGACCGTATCGTCAATACGAAGCTAGAAAATATTTTTCTGGAATTTTTCTAGTTAGTATGTGACCCCGGTAATTTGAAATGTGCGTTTAAAATTCAATATAGTGATTTAAATGAAAATTCAAAAGGAAACTGATTGTAACAATCGAATCAGCTTGCGATACATATCCCATTGTGTTCGGAATGGGGGTGAAACGCTATGGACGACAGGCGGTGGGCCTCGTTTAGAGGTCGTATGTAAAAGTCAACTTTTAGAGATTATATAATATATATATAAAAAAAAAAAAAAGAGAAAAAACCTTTCCTCCCCCTTAAAAACGTTCTGGCCCCCCCCTTTTACCTTTCAAAACAAATAATTCGATTCAGAAAAAAAAAAAAAAAAAAAAAAAAGAACAGCGAATCGCGCCCTTCCAGGCTGCAACCGCCGCCGCCACGGGTGGCCATCGCCACCGCCGTCGATGCATGACGTCGCAGCCGCCACCTCCTTTCCCCCTTTCGACTGGCGACTGGCGCGAAGACCCCCCCCAGCAGAGAGACCACCGACGCCGCCTCGAAGAGCCTCCCGCACCCACTGACGAACCCACCACCGCGCGAGCCACCCTCCGCCTAACACCTGACCGCGATATCCTCCTAGCTCCATCCAATTCCGACAGTAACCCCCCCTCCTCGAAAAAGGTATGGTTTTCCTATTTAATTTAATTTATTTAATTAGGTTAAACTGAAATTTTTTTAAAGTATTAAAAACTGATTTTTTTTAAAAACTGAATTTATAAAAAAGTGAAAACTGAATTTTTTTAAAAGGTATAAAACCGATTTAAAAGGAATTTTAAAACTAATTTGTTTTTAAAATAAAAACTGAACTGATTTTGTTTTAGATATTAAAACTGATTTTATTTTATGATTTTTAATTGAAAAGATATGATTTTTAGATTTTTAAAGGATTAAAAATATGATTTTTTATATTTTTAAAGTATTAAAAAAAAATATAATCTTTACTATATATATGATGTAAAAATATGATTTTTGTTTAATGTTAAGAACGGATTTTGAAAAATGATTTTTAAAAATAATTTTAAAACTGATTTTTGAAAAGTTTAAAAACTAACTTTTGAAAAGATTTGAACTTTACAAGTTAAAAGATTATATTTTTATAATATGATAAAAATGATATTTTTATCATATAAAGATGACATTTTGAGTCACGAAGATCAGAAATTATATATGGATATATATTGTTTCAAAAGGAGGATTTTCTATATAAAAGAAACATGTGTTTTGAAAGAAGATTATATTTTGTTTTAGAAAGCAAAATATAATGATAAGATTTTTTTAGTTGAAATAAAAATTCGATTTTTATATATGGAACTTTGAAATAAAAATTCGATTTTTATATATTGAATAACATAGTAAAAATTCGATTTTTACATATGTAGAGAATACGGGCGGAGGTAACAAAAAGGCGAAACGACGAAGACTTCTGCAAATGAAGAGCCGTGGAGCTAGGATAGCTTTCGGTGAGAACTTCTCACTCAAAATTCTCTTTCTAGTTATATATATATACTAGGATGCAGACGGTGCTTAGTAGCACCCGACACAATCGTCCACAGACCATGGACTTGTTTGTTTGGCTGTTTGGTTATTAATTGTGATATTGGTTTGAATGTGGTTTGAGGTGTGAAAAAAAAAAAAAAATCGAATCGATAAATTGGTTAGGATTAGACGTGCGCCGTTATAAGGCGAAGGAGTAAGGCTAGGTTAGACCCTTACTCCAAATTTTGTGGTTTGCATAACGAAAGTGAATTTGATTGATGTGTGAATGGCGTGGGCCTTCACTAGACCGGGGATAAGGCTAGGCCTTGTCCCGTTTCTAGTATCGTGCCGTTATGCCGCCGAAATTTTCTAAAATAAGTTAGAAAAATAAAAATATCATTTTATTTAAAGAATGAATTGAATAGAAGTTCATATGTTGAAATAAAATGTGTTATCGTTAAAAATATAATTTTTAACGTGAATGTGAATAAATAAATATTCATTTACAAACCGGATGGTTTGTTTATGTACACTTATTTGAATGACATTGATTGGGTCGATAAATTTTACACATCGCCTAACTGCACAAATAAAATATGTGTTTGATTGTTTGAAACCCCACACGGGTGTTAGGATGAAATTTGAAGTTCACTCATCCTGATTGATTAAATATGTCGATCGATTGATTGACAGGCTGTTATAAGCGTTGAATATCTATATTTGATGTTTATACAGTGTAGTGCACTTTGGTTGATGGTTGATTATTTTCAATGCTATTATATACATGTGTTGTATGAAAATCCATATAATTAATTTTATATGGTAATTGATTGGGCCTCATTCCAGTTTTGAAAAAGAAATATTTGAAAAAGAAATATTTGAAATAGGATATTTGAAAATAAAGGAATATATGAAGCCGTGTTGATTAGATTGACGCCATTTTGACGTGAACGATATTTATATCGATTTTAAAAACGATTTCGAAATGAATTGAATTGAAAACGATTTCGAAATGAATTGAATTGAAAACGATTTCGAAATGAATTGAATTGAAAACGATTTCGAAATGAATTGAATTGAAAACGATTTCGAAATGAATTGAATTGAAAACGATTTCGAAATGAATTGAATTGAAAACGATTTCGAAATGAATTAAATTGAAAACGATTTCGAAATGAATTGAATTGAAAACGATTTCGAAATGAATTGAATTGAAAACGATTTCGAAATGAATTGAATTGAATATGAATTCGAAATGAATTGAAATTTGAATTGAATAGAAATGAATTTTGAAACGAATTTTAAAAAACTATTTATATAATTCGTTTTAAATAGTAATCGACGAAGTATATATTATATATATTTTATATATAATATAATGGCCTGAATAGAACGCGCCGCGCCGCGGAAGTTCGCGAATTTCGACCATTTATTTCAAACGGACATTACGGGAGATCCGACCGTCGGATTCTCCTAAAACCGGAACCGTTGGGTTCGTATCGAAAAGAGCTTTCTAACGAATGTTAGAAATTTGAAATCTAACGGTTGGATTTGGAGATACGTCCAAATCAAATTGGAAAAAGGTCGCTGTAAGTGCAGTTCGATGGCCATTGTTGGAAATCGACTGTACGGGCCTTGATAAAATTATTAAAAATAGTAATAATTTGTGTAAAATCATAAGAAATGATTTGGGAAGAATTGGGATGAAAAACTCCATATTTGAAAAGATAAAAATAGATTTTTATCGAATTGAACTAGTTTTGAACTAGAATTATAATTCTATTTATTTTTAAATAAATAAATTGAATTCGAAAAGGGTTTTAAAAATAACCAAAATTTCCAATGATTGCATTGGGATGGATTTGAATCGAAATTGTCTTCGGAATATTTCGATGTTGGGATTCGTGATTATACAGATGTTGATATGGAAATTTGAAAGATATATATTTATATCGTTATTTCCAATACGACATTTGTTAGTCGTAGAATTCGATATTGAATATAAGCCGATATATTTTCTATTCAGAGCCTTGTATTGAATATCGAATGTGATTTGGGTTTGTCGTGAATGGTGTCTTCATTAACACTGTTCTTGAACCCAGTTGAGAAATGATTAAATCTTTTTATTTAGATTTAATGAAGTGTACCAATTAAATAATATTTAATTGGAATTGAATTGATATTGATTTTTGGGTTTATCGTGAACAGTGTTTTAAATAACACTTGTTCTTTAACCCGATAATTAATGAATGTGATTTGGGTTTGTCGTGAATGGTGTCTTCACTAACACTGTTCTTGAACCCAGTTGAGAAAAGATTAAATCTTTTTATTTAGATTTAATGAAGTGTACCAATTAAATGATATTTAATTGGAATTGAATGGATATTGATTTTTGGGTTTATAGTGAACAGTGTTTTAGATAACACTTGTTCTTTAACCCGATAATTAATGGGATGTGACTTTGGGTTTATCGTGAACCGTGTTTTAAATGACACTGATTCTTTAACCCAGTCACAGATTAAAACTAAGTGGAGTTTTAATGAATCTTTAATTAGATTGAAAAGATCGAGAATGGAGTATCACCAGTTTTGCTCCAGGCGATAGTTAAATCTTTAATTAGATTTGAACGTGAAATTTAGAAACTAACTGTCGGTTAGCTAAGTAGAATGATTTTCTGGATATTGATCTGATGTTGGTTTCGGCCTTCGGGGTTAATATTTGGGGAATTATTCTCTTGATTAATTTACGGTTAATGACTAATGAATTGGAATGAGGCGTATGTTGTGTTTGTGTAACACTTTTATAATATATACGCGAGTTATTCGGAAAGTCCGGGTTTATCCCATTCTGAATAACTGATACGACGATAAGTCGAAGATGAAGACGATGGTCGAAGACCGGAGGTCTTCACGTCGTTTGGGTGATAACTGATGATCTTGATTGGGCTGTACACCCAAGAAGATGGAAACAGTTAGTGATCGTCCAGACGTACTTGGAGATCGATGGATATGCGGGGTACTAGGTGCCTCCGGTTTCGTTCAGGCCCAGAACGGACTTGTAAATGGACTGTGTGTCTGACATTGGATTTCATTCTGTGTGACTGATATCGGTTGCATAGAGTGGTTTGCCTGTGTGGCATGCTAAGATGCAAATGATCAAGGCTTCTGTTGAAAAGCAAAGTCTTGTGGTTGATGATCAAAGCACGGCCTTTGTGGCGTAGCTTTGTGTAACGTTTACCTCGCGTGTTTCACACCAGGTATGAACCAAAAACGGGAGACGGACCTCAGGGAGGACTTGCGTTTCTTTCTAGCTAGAAGTGGCGTCAGTGGTTTTACACGCCCTGACGAGTTTGACTTATGTGGTTGTTGCTGTTGCGAGGCGCCTCGGATTGATCGGTCGTTCTCGAACCGATGGAGTCATTCGTTGGCTCGTTTGCGCCCCAAAGGGCGGGGAGACGTATTGTTCAGGCATAATAATCCACATCGGTGGACCGGCCCTGACGATCCAGGGGGCAGTTGCGGCTGTTCCTGAGACATGGTAGGCTAGATTGTCTCGAATCGGTAGAGGACGATCCCTGGCCTCGGTTCATAGACGGAAATCCAATTTCCAAATACGTGACTTTGCGGTTTTATTTGTAAACCTATATATGGTGACATAGTGGCATGGGACGCTCATGTCGCCTATGATTGATACTTATGATTTGAAGTTGTTTTATACACTATGCACTTATTATAGTATCAAATGATTTGTTTTAAACGTATCAAGCATTCTTTGGCTGTTATAAGGGAAAACCCTATCCCCCGGCTTGCGTTTGCATTGTGTGATAGGACCTGGGTCTTATAACAGCTTCATTTTTCTTTATTTAGCATGGCGCTGTTTGTTTATGCACTGGTATTCTTGGGAGGAAACCCGTTCCGTGTTATACGGCGTGGTCCCTTGATTTACCTAATGATTTAAAATAAAGATTAACTGTTTTAGTTCTCACACCAGTCACATGACTGACCTGGAGTTTATTGTTTTAACCTAAACTCTGGGTGCCCTTATTTTGACACGGGCAGCTAGTAGTTTTGGTTTTGCAGATTTATATTCACAGGATCCTGGTTTACAGCTGGAACGATATCCGGAAAGCTTTGTATCCGTATATCTCATTCTAGTTGTGTATTGTATTATTTTTCCGCTGCTATGTATTTAAATGTAATTTAAATCTCTGATATTTCTGTGTGATATTCATTTATACTCTGTATATTCTTGTAATCTGATGTACTGTTGTTATATATAGTGAAATGTTCTTCTGTATGAGTTCTGTTTTGTCCTGTTCTCAAACGATAGGGCGTTTCGAACGGCCTGGATCGGTTTAGCGACCGGTTCGGACCGAGCGAAATCCCTTGCCGTCACAACAAGTGAAGATTATAACTTAGGCTATAATAAACTAGTAGGGAAATGGGATAGCTGGTGAAATGAGATAAGGAACACTTAATTGTAAATTAAGTAATCAGTAAACGGGGAAAGCCGAAAACTAGTTGAGAAAAGGGGGAAAATATATGAAATAGAAGAAGTTGTACTTAATTATAAATTAAGTAATCTGTAAACTTGGAAGTCTTAAACCCAGTGATAAGAATAACATGTTTGGACTTGTCATAAGGAAAAGAGGAAATTATAACATCGGTTATAATAAATCGGTAGAGAGACTTAGTAATGGACCTTAGTTAAAAGAACTAAGTTAATAAGTAAACAACGATAAGTTGTAGTAACAGCGTAAAATGGAATTATGATTAAGTGAGAAAGAATGAAAAAAACTTATGAAATAAGTTATATTTAATCATAAATAATGACTGACATGTTAAAAAAAAACATGTCAACTGGGATATATCTAATTACATATTAAGTAGAACATGTTATTGTATGATAAAATCAAACAAGAATATAAAGGGATTGTGGATTACAGACCTTGGACACAATCTAGGGAATAACATGTTGTGGGCTTATTAATAAACTTAAATGGGTTAAGTTATATAACTGAAATTAATAAGCAAGAGGAACTTGGTAACGTGATTAAGAATTCAATATGAATGAGAATAACCCAGTTAAATAGAATCTTGATGAGGTAAGGCAAGAGCGTTAAAGAATGTTTAGACATAGGGTCTAGTAACATTTTAAAGTGAGGCGCTTGGACCAGTCCGCACGTTTGAGGGTGGATAACCCAACGGGTTAAATCATTGTGGTGTTATAAGGCACGAGGGGAGCGCACATTCATCTGATTATTCTGTCGGCTTTGAAGGACTGGAAGGGGAAGCACACGGCTTCCTAAGATACGTAAGGTGCTCCTATTAGTCCTCTATGCGGCGGAAAATGTTTAGGATGTGCTCACAGATGTTGGGTCTGCGTGTAACTACTAGGTGGGTCGGCCTTGACTGCAAAAGTAGCTATGTAGTCAGAATGCAGTGATTCTGTGACACAAGAGTGATTCGGCGGTCGCCTCAATGGGGAGGCGAAGGGTCACGACCAACAAGTATAGTAGATCGTCGGATACCTGTCATCGGCAGCCAGTGTAATGCGAAAAGACTAGAGCTAAAACCAGTAGACCATTCACCTTTCACTATCTGGGTACGGTTGTTGAGGGAAGACGCCAAATGGATGTTTTGATTGTTTTTTAAGGGGCAGTTGTTTAGCTCTTGTAGTCTTTACTAGTTGAGGAAGGGGCCGAGGTGGGGCCATAGCAAGCATGAAAACAGACCCTAGGAATATCTGTATACAGAGGCTCTTAAAGACGGGCCTGTACAGATATGGAAAAGCTCTCAATCGAGTTTCGTGTTTCTTGTATTGCCTTGCTGCAGAACTCGATGCACATTAGAGGACGTGCGGTTAATACATCGAGCTACAATTGACGATACGTATGTGGGACAATCTAGATACATGCATGTCGGCTCTGTGTGGTGTATCGTAGATTTAAGGGCATTACTCCAGTATGAAATCTGATTCGATCGACGATGGTAGTTCGTACGCTTATGTAGCGTAGTAATGGCAGATATATGCAGAATGTAACATTGTTATGTAGAGATCCGTATGACACTTCGACGTAGGATGAGGGACTGCTTTCATTTCTGTGGCATTACGGTGGAGATCATGTGAGTGGGGTACCATGGGGTGTACCTCAGTATTGAGGGGTAGCTACATATATACTATATTAGGTTAATCCACTGGGAAGTAAATATTTACGATGTGTGTGTAAGCCTTGAGTGTTGTTAACCCAAGTAACCTAATAAATTAGAAAATGTGATTGAACGGTATATGTAGGGTCATCCAAAGTGTATAATTTAAATCCAGCCACCAGAACTTGTGTTCTAATCCACTCCTCATCACATACTCGTAGGTTAGACTTGTTTAAGAGACATGATAGCCTTGGATATTGGTTAGGCAATATTATTGATACGGTAAGGCTATATTTTGATTATATTATATTTTATCCATTCCGCTGTGAGATATATTTTGAGCTTTGACATATTTTATGTCTCTATCTTTTCTGCAGGATACCAAAGCACAACAATTTAAGTTTTGATAGACTGGAACTTTGAAAAAAACATCAGTCTGTCGGAATTCGGGTTGTTACATCTGGTATCAGAGCTTAGGTTTAGGATTCCTGTTTGAATAATGAGCGAATGTATTTGTATTTTAAAAATATAAATATATAATATTATATATATACCTAGATCCATAGAGAAACCCACTAAATAGAAAGAGTGGAAATTTGGGTGGAAATCCGTATTTTTTTGTACACTAAAGGAATGAATATGGAAATCTGAGACCCTTAGGTAAATTGGGTGGAGAGTGTACAATGTACTTTATAAGGAAGGAAAGTGAATCCCATATGATTAGTATTTTGGAACAGTGGGGTTGAAAACCTTATAAATTGGAAAAGGTGAAGAGAGAGAAATGGATTAGGAATATATATAGTTGAGAGAATTGACCTTGGGGAGTGTCTAGGAAAGCCTAGAAAATTGGAAACCCGCTTTGAGTCTAACCCCATTATGAACTTTTAATAACTTGAAGTTTTAAAAAGTTTTGGGAAAATGGTTTATGGAGTTTTCATGTTTTAATCTTAAAAGATGTAGTTTTAAATATGTAAAGAAGTACGTATTGGATTTTGAAGTAAAATGCAGTATATTTCGTAAATAGTGATTTCTTGTGGAGACTTTGTTTTAAGTTAAAAATTCTCTCAGTAAAAGGTGCATATTATAGAGCATGTATAGCTCGCTAGTTTTCTTGTTATATTTTATACAAGAATTTGTAATAAAGAAAGTGTTGAAGTCTCTATTCTTTTGACAATCATTTTTGATAAATTGTTTAACAAGAGAATTTTGTTGGGTGGACAAAATAAGTTATAGAAAATGAGCATAGAGTAGATGGATGCAGCTTAGACTGAACCGACCTTGTAGGTAAAGCCATAAACCTGATTGAGAAATAGTTGTCCTTATCTACTCCAGTTTTCGTGATTTGAAGAAAAAAATGATTTTCATTTTTTTAATATAACATGTTTTATTGTTTGGAAAAAGTAAGTTTTCATGGAGAAAATAAAGTTTTGACACTTTTGAGTTTTGTAAGAAAAAATTAAATGGAAAGGGCTAACCGTGTTTTAAAATTATGGAGTAGGTAAGGATTAGTGTCTAGGAAGGACGGGAAAAGTTGTGAGGCTATGAATTAAATAGCGAGAGTTATCTTGGAATAATATCAAGTTCCTGTAGAATGCGTAAGCATTGGAAAGCCTAGGGTGTTGCTCTAAACAATTATTGGTACATAGCTAGAATTAGTAGTGACTACTAGATAGTAAAGGGCAAGTAATAGATTAGACCCTACAGATAATTTCCATGTTAGGGGTAAAAACCATTTCTACGTTTCTATTAGGATCGTTCCATTATTATTTTCTTGATGGGTAGTTAGGGTAACACCTAAACCAGTCGTGGATCCCATAGTTTGGACTTTTCTATATGAGTGGGAGATACTCCTAAAATTCTTGGCCATTAGTAGTAACTATGTAGGGTGTCTGTTCTCCTGTTTTAGTTGAAAGGTTAGAAGGCTTATTTAAATTTAAACTTAGATCAGATAATTAAATAAGCTAAGAAAAGAGAAAAGGTACAACTAAAAAGGAAACATCAAATTCAGTAAAGCAACAAACATGATAAGTTATAAGAAAAGATGGCTAAAGATAAAGGTTTCCAAGATAAGACAAAAAAGAAAATTAGTAACAATAGAAAATTTTCTTATGTGGGCTGCGCTTGGATAGGAAAATAGGAGAATCTTTTAAATATTTTCATAAAATCTAAGTATAATTGGAAAAAGGTATATAAAAGAAAATCGGAAGATGTGAAATTTTCTGTTTTCCACCTTTTTGTAACATAAGAAGTCGAATTCAGGAAATTAGATTTTTCTGAAATTAGAAAAAAATAAAGTTGGTTGGTAGGATTATGGATGCAATAATTGGATGAACTATACTCTTACTCAATAAGAGTCGGAAAATTTGGATGAAAAAGCATTTTGATTTTCAAAATATTTCATTCATGTAGAACTGCCAGTATATTTAGAATGTGAGCATCAAGTTTTAAATTGATTTTTGAAAAATTTGCATATACATAGAAGGTACCGCTTAGGCATACATGGATTATTCTGTTGCAATTCACTTCGCACAAGTGCACAGTGTTTGCAAAAATTGGATGAACACATGATGGATGTATATTACACGAGGGGTAAATTGATTTTTACCCTTATCAAATTTCGGGGACAAAATTTCCTAAGGGTGGGAGAATGTAACACCACGCATTTTTAAGATAATAAATTAAGAATAACTTAATTAAATATTTAGAATTAAGTGAAACAGACTACGCAGTTGTGTCCGTCTCAAAATTCTGGTCCAGAAAGACACCTGGTTTGCGTAAAACGGACACCGTATAAAGAAGTTATTAAGCCTAGAAGTTTGTATATGCGCAAGAGAGTTATATATATATAAAATAAAAATATAAAAAAAAATTAAAACTAGTGAACAGAAACCCCTATAGCTGAACCGCCCCATTTTGGGGGTCGACCCGAGACCCGCTGGGTCGACCCTAGGGTCGTCCCAGGCTCTTTGGGGTCGAACCCGGGCTCGACACCCAAAGATGGGGTCGACCCCCATACAGATCTGGGCAGAATTATGTTTTGTGAGCGTGCACTTGTTTCTTGACCAAATTCGTTGTTGAACACCTATAAGTAAGCTTATAGAGCTTACACTAAGTCTCATATTTCTGAGGCCATGCTGAAGCTCCGCCATTCCTTTCCCTCTCCTGAAATCTATTCAAAAAATTAAAATTATTAGTTTAGGACAAATTCTGAATCCATATCTGAAGGAAAGGAACGTGTGTTTGTAAATAGGTGTTCAGATCTCTTATCGAAGTGAGGTAATTTTCTAGATCTGGTCTATTTCAATTGTCTTTTCTTTCTCTCCTTTTTCATTTAGTGAAAATAGTCAATCTATGGTTGTTAGGTTCTGAATCCAATTAGGGGAAAACAATGGAAGATTAGATCTGGACCAGATCCAGAATTTGGAAAGTTTACAAGGTGAGTGGATTCAAGCTATAGCATTTTAGATAATAATATGTTACCATTTAAAACATTCCCCATTATTATATGTGAATTCGCCAGAATAATTAAGAATTAGTGTTATAACAAGTTGAGATGTTAATATGAATAATTCATATGTTGAATCAGTTAAAGTGTTGGAATGATTACATGTTGAAAACAAACTTGTTAGAAAACGGGTAATGACTACGTTGTTATAATCACATAATTCACTTGTTGTATATTATTGAGTAACCGATATATTTAACTTGTTGGATTTGAACAATTACCCGATTAAATATTTACATGTCAAAATAGAATTAAACACATATTAAATGGACATGCGACAAATTATAGGCATATTTTGATGACATGTAAATTGGATTACTCTAAACATATGAAAATGACAATATGCCTAAAATTTACATGAAATCGGAATTATTGTTAAAGAACGGACATGCCTAGATTCATAGTAATTTGACACTGTAACGTTCTTAGACACGAGATTAGATTGCACTTGTGATAGAAGTCTGCCCAGAAATGCCCGACATACCCAGCATTCACAAGTGGTAAATCTAATGTGAGGGCCTAAGTGCATAATTAAAACATGTAATGGTGCTAAGACACGAGGTTAAGTCAACTTGTGGTAAAATTTTGCTCGGACCCACCCGCCAAATCCAGCGTCCACAAGTTTAGCCTTAATGTGAGAGGTCTAGTGCATATATATATAAATATAATTATATGTATATAACAAGATATGAATAAATGGAAAAGATGGTAATTAAATGTCTTACTCAGAAAATAAGAAAGGAAGGGATGTAATGGACTATGTTAGTGTGATGCAAAGGAAAAGTGGTGTATTTCCCTAAATGACCTATTTCTGAGAAAGTTGTTGCAAGTAAGCCACAGTGAATAAAGTAAGAAAGAGGAAAGAAATTACTTGCCACCACGAATTTAGATGGGAATACGTTTTGAAAATAAATCACTGATTCCTTCTATAAATCAAACCGATAAGGTGCATGAAGTATTTTCCTTAATAAAATAAGGAACATATCTTACAATGAATGAAGAATAATGCATAACAACAATAAATAGTTTAAACGGGGAATGATAATAACCTATTATAAATAAATAACATTAATGAAATTGTTGTATAATAGGAGGAATTGTCCTAGGGACAAGTGAATATTATAACTTAGGTTATAATAAACTAGTAGGGAAATGGGATAACTGGTGAAATGAGATAAGGGACACTTAATTGTAAATTAAGTAAACAATAAACGGGGAAAGCCAGAAACCAGTTGAGAAAAGGGGGAAAATATATATGAAATATAAGAAGTTGTACTTAATTATAAATTTAGTAATTTGTAAAATTGGAAGTCTTAAATCCATTGGTAAGAATAACATGTTTGTACTTGTCCTAGGGACAAAAGGAAATTATAACATAGGTTATAATAAATCGGTAGAGAAACTTATTAATGGACCTTAGTTAAGAGAACTAAGTTAATAAGTAAACAACGATAAGTTGTTGTAACGGTGTAAAATGGAATTATGAATAAATGAGGAAGAATGAGGAAAACTTATGAAATAAGTTATATTTAATCATAAATAATGACTGACATGTTAAACAGAAAACATGTGAACTGGGATATACTTAATTACATATTAAGTGGAACATGTTATTGTAACAATAAAATCAAACAATAATATAAAGTGATTGTGGATTACAGACCTTGGACCGCAATCTAGGGAATAACATGTTGTGGGCTTATTAACAAACTTAAATGGGTTAAGTTATGTAACTGAAATTAATAAGCAAGAGGAACTTGGTAACTTGATAAAGAATTTAATATTAATGAGAATAACCAAGTTAAAAAGAAACGTGATGAGGTAAGGCAAGCGCGTAAAAGAATGTTTAGACATAGGGTGTGGCAACATATTAAAGTTAGGCGCTTGGACTAGTCCGCACGTTTGAGGGTGAATAAGCCAACTGGGTAAATCATCGTGGTGTTATAAGGCACGAGGGGAGTGCACATTCATCTGATTATTCTATCGGCTCTGAAGGACTGGAAGGGGAAGCATGTAGCTTCCTGAGATACGTAAGGTGCTCCTAGTAGTCCTCTGTGCGGTGGCAGATGTTTAGGCTGCGCTCGCAGAGGTTGGGTCTGCGCGTAACCACTAGGTAGGCCTTGACTGAAAAAGTAGCTATGTAGCCAGAATGCTGTGACACGGTGACACCAGGGTGATTCATCAATCACCACAATGGGGAGGCGAAGGGTCACAACCAACAAGGATTGCAGATCGTCTGATACCCGTCATCGGCAGCTAATGGAATGTGAAAAGACTAGAGCTAAAACCAATAGACCATTCACCTTTCACTACTTGGGTACGGTGGTTGAGGGAAACACCAAATGGATGTTTAGATTGTTTTTTTAGGGGCAGTTGTTTAGCTCTTGTGGTCCTTACTAGTTGAGGGAGGGGCCGAGGTGGGGCCATAGCCACCGTGAAAACAAACCATAGGAATATCAGTATACAGAGGCTCTTAAAGACGGGGCTGTACAGATATGGAAAAGCTCTCGACCGAGTTTCGTGTTTATTGTATCGCCTTGCCGTGGAACTCGGTGCATATTAGAGGACGTGCGGTTAAGGCATCGAGCTACAATTGATGATACGTATGTTGGACAGTCTAGATACATTCATGTCGGCTCTGGGTGGTGTATGTAGATTTGAGGGCATTACTCTGGTATGAAATCTGATTGGATCGACGATGGCAGTCCGTACGCTTACGTAGCGTAGTAATGATAGATATATGCATAACATAACATTGTTATGTAGAGATCCGTACGTCACTCTGGCATAGGATGAGGGACTGCATTCATTTTTGTGGCATTACAGTGGAGACCGTACGAGTGGGTTACCATGGGGTGTACATCAGTATTGAGGGGTAGCTACATATATACTATATTAGGTTAATCCACTAGGAAGTAAATGGATACGACGTGTGTGTAAGCCTTGAGTATTGTCAACCCAAGTAACCTAATAAATTAGAAAATGTGATTGAACGGTATATGTAGAATTATCCAAAGTATATAATTTAAATCCAGTCACCAGAAATTGTGTTCTGATCCACTCCTCATCACATACTCATAGGTTAGATTTGTGGAAGAAACATGATAGCCTTGGATATTGGTTAGGCAGTATTGTTAATACGGTAAGGCTATGTTTTGATTATATTATATTTTATCGATTCCACTATGAGATATTTTTTGAGCTTTGACATATTTTATGTCTCTATCTTTTCTGTAGGGTACCAAAGCACAACAACTTGAGTTTCGATAGACTGGAATTAAAAAAAAAAGATCTGTCGGAATCCGGGTAGTTACATTCCTCCTTTCTTTTGCGTTCCCTTCTTAGGTCACCATTTCTTTTTCTTAACCTTGAGTTCTGTCTCCTCGGTCTTGACCTCTTTCTTCCCATCCTTACTATCCTCATGCATTAATGCTATGTCAACATGCCTCTCGAAAGTCGCCCACATCGGTATATGTGATAATGCTATACCTTGGAGAGGTTGATTCAACCCTCTCACAAACCTTAGAGCCTTCTTAAGGGGAGTATTCACCAAGTCCAAACCTAATCTTACTAGCTGATTAAAATTTTTAACATATTGCTTAGCAGACGTACTTCCTTGATTTAGAGCCAAAAATCTCTCCATCTGCATTCCTACTTCTTCCTGAGACAAGAACTTCATCTCAACTCTCTATCTGAAATCCTTCCAAGTAACTACTGGTTGTCCCGTCTGTGTCACCTCCCACCGGTATGAAGCTTCTTCCTTTAATTGCCAAGCGACCAACTGTATCTTCCTCGTATCATTGAGCTCGAAGAGACCAAACACATTCCCCATTTCTCTAAGCCAATTGTGCGCCTCAACAACGCCCTCAGTACCACAGAATGGCTTAGCTCCCATTGCGTAGAAGTCCTTACAAAGCCTAGAAATGTTAACTATAGGAGGAGGTAGAGCTACTGGGGTAAGGCATCTCCTTGAACTCCAGTTGCGTCCGTAACCTCTATATACCTACGAAAACATGTCGGTAGTGGAATGCCCTCAGGAATATTGTTTGCCCTAGATATGTTGGAAAGAGAAGAAACAAAGATTCATAAAGAGATAGAAAGAGTATTAAATATGGCTTGAGCGGATATGTTTTTCAAAATAGGTTTTTATCTGAAAATACTTTGCTTTTCAAAACCATATTTCAAAACTTTTCTCAGATCTTGTAACCTTTGGCTATAATACCAAATGTGACACCCCACGTCCAACAATGTCACTTAAAAGAGAATGCATTAAGTTTCGTGAAGCACAATAGGAAACAAGATCTCAAATTCACAAGACAGATATAAATAATAGCGGAAATTAACTTTTATTATTGAAAACAAAACATTGTTCCAAACCAGTTACATCATCAAATACCAAATACTTCAAATAAAACCATTTGTCTTATAATGCAAAACATCAGAGTACAATAATGTAAAACCATATCCCTTTTTACAAGCCAACGCAAAGTAGAAAGATAATCAAAGCGGTACATCAAATTGGAAGAAGTCCCGATCCAAGCTAAAAGAAATTCCTAATCACTACGGAGTACTACCACTCTGAGGGCCTAAGGAGAGAAAGGAAGAAAAAGAAGCAAAACAAAATAGGTCAGACGTAAAGCCTGGCGAGTTACATTGATTTTCTGTATATGCGTGCAAAAGAGGTATCAACACAGATAAATAAGATTGTATGAGAAAGTACAGTATCATATTAGTATAAGACAACAAGATAAAACAAGGATCGAGTAAAGCTACTCATTTACATCCCAAGAACAAGTTTTTCTCTACACCAATACTAGTATATCAAGATTAGGTGTTGCCCTAATTACATAACAGGATCAAGCTTTACCCCAATTACATAACAGGATTTGGTGTTACCCTAATTACACAACATAATTAGGTGTTACCCTAATTACATAATAGGATTAAGTGTAACCCTAATTAGATAACAAGATCAGGTGTTACCCTAATTACTACCCATGTGATCATCACCCTACTATGCAAATATCCTGTATCATCCCTAGCAATAGGGTGTATCACTCCCTAACTCAGCAACTTATAGAACGTAGACCTATGTACTGGTGGTATAGCGTTTTAGTTTCCTTAATCGGACCAATGCACGCTCATGACTCCACTGGAATGCGCCTGTACCAAACTTCCTCTTTTATAACCTCTTACTATCCAGATTAGAAAAGCATTCCCTAGCCCTTACCTATTGCAAGGCCCTGTAACAAGATACCGATAAGGATACTGACTGATAAGGGTTCCATACGGCAAGATTGAACAAGCCAAATCCCCTAAGCTTGTGCCCCCAACTAACTAGGATTTAAGAGTCCCCAAACCCGATACAACAATATAACGAGGGTCTTCTTAGATTATTAATAATCAGGTTTAACTTAGCAGGTTTTAATTCATTAATAAGCATGGTTGTAATATTACATGTTATTATGTGTACAACCCTTTCCCAAAAACAAGCACCTGCCCAAATGTACATATACACTATAGTAATTTAGTTTACTTAACCTACATCTGGTATTTACATTATTTGAACGTGTCTTATATTTAATCTCTGTATTAAGTCTAATCTAACATGTATACATATATATACATATATATGCATATTCTTCCTTTTAATTACATTCTCAAATTACTGTCAAAAGTCCTCAATTTATAGTATGCCCAAATTTTCCTTTTCCATTGACATATATTATCCCAAATTAAATTATATGTGATCTTAAATCGGACATGGCCTAGGCTCAGCGTAAACAAAAGTGGAAAAATAGTAGGAGAAGAACAGAATCAAACCAAATTGCACAAAATAGGCATATAAACAAGACTGAAAATAAATTAAACAACATAATAGGGGAAAGGAAGATAGATATGTACGAACATAACTGATTAATCAACTGAGGGTAAAAGCATATATATTACTGTAACAACTGTACAGATGAATAATAATAAAAGAACAATATAGAAAACAACATATAGGTATTGTATGTTTTAGATCCAATTTTATTTACTGTCATAATCCATTTCTATATATCAAATCCGAAAGTAACTTGAACTCACAGGGCTAGGTATTAGGTTTAGAAATAGTTCTTGTAAATGTTGTATGTAGATTGCAGATCTGGAATCCTCTCTCTTAATCTAACTTTCAGCAGCCTCTCCACATTTTATAAATTAACTTTGAATATAGCTATAGAGGTAGAGAGGGGCGAAGAATAGTTGCATGTAGATAAAATGAGAGAGAGCCCTTATTTATAGGTTGACCGAGCTAATTCTTGACCGTTAGATTCTAGGGTTTTAAATCTAGCCATACAACTCATCTAATGAAACCAAAATATAAAATAGTCTAAATACATCATCCAGAATCTGGTCCGCATGTGGTTGGGTCGACCCCTCTTGACATGGGTTGACCTAGGTCGGTACAGGTCGTGCCATGACCGTTGGTTCCTGCGTTCGAATACACGTATATAACTTTATTTTGAAATTCAAAATTGCATTCAAACTTTAATAGCTCATAAATACTCATACATTATATGACTTATGCAAACTCAGGGTCTATTTGAAACAGAATTCCGAGACGAATGCAATAATACAGTCAGTTTTACTTGATTTTGGATATTTAATTATATAATATTCACTTTATTGTCTTTAATGTACAGTTATGGTGAATTATATTTTGGGGTGTTATAGCAGGTTTGGAAGAAATTGGAAGCTATCGGATTTTCATTTAATTTAAAAGGCCTGTTTAAAATTAAACAAAATAACGTGCGAATCGTCAATCGAAAATAAATGTGAGTTAACTCTCACGCTTTCGGGCATTCTATTTTATGGTTAAATTCATATGATTAAATTTAACCTTTGATAGTATAAATTGGTTGATTCGAATGCCCTGTATGTTATTTGTTTGTTATTGTTTGGCGTTAATTATATCTACATTATTTGAAATGCATTGGATGAAATTTCTATTTCATATATTATTATGAAATGTTAAATTGAGTTGTGATGCAGGGAAGAACGAGTTGGAGGGATCCAACTGGATTCCTCAAATATTTTATACGTTGTTTATTTCCGTATTGTTTACATATGAGCTGTTTAAACTGCATTGACATTTAAACCTGTTTGAATGTTGATGTTGAATTGAAAATTCAACGTTGTTATGTTTTAATCAATAGTGAGTATTGATTGAGGGATTGACTGCAAATGGTCTGAAATCCACCTTTTTGTTAAAACGTTGATTTGCCGTCAGGCGAATTGAAAAGTTGAGTTATAAATTTATTTTTATAACTAAAGTAAGATTTCCAATTATATTCTATATGTTTTGAAATAAATCATTATTTATAAATTGGGTTTTATAAAGGTATTAAAAAAATTATTTTACAATTAAAATTTTACGTTAGTAAGTTTTAATTAACCTACTAATTGAGCTTCAAGAAACCGATTAAGCGATATTATTTGATTAATTTTATAATCTAATAGGAAGAAGTAAAATGAGATCATTTAACGAATTAACTGATGAAGTTGACTGAGTCAACTATTTGATCTAAAAGGATTGTTAGATTTAATTTGTTTTTAGTATAAACTAAAATAGTTAAATAAGTGGATGTTAAGTTTAATAAGATTTTCAATTATAACTTACTTAAACGAACGATGATTAAAAGATTATAAAAATGTATTTAGTTGTCGTAATAATATTAATTTCCAAAGTGATTGACTAATCGACTTTAGTTAATGAAGAAATAAACTATCTTTTCTTTAATGAGGAAGTTAATTATATTTAAAGTAGTCACTTCTTAAATAAAGTTTGTTTAAGTACTAATTGCGTATGTAATGAGATTTTTGAATCTTTAAAGGAATTTATGAAAGAATTTTACTGAATTTCATAACAAAATTAAAAAGGGATAATGCAATAAGTTGAATACGTTTATTTACCCACTTGAATTGAGTAAAAGGTGTTGAGATAAAGGAAAGGGGTTTTCCAAAATGCAAAAGAAACAATAATCGAATTTGGTTAGGCTGATGAGTTGATCGATTTGGTTATAATGAGGTATTAACAGTTTTTAGGTAAATAGAAGTTGATAAGGATTTTGGTTATGAAATCGAAATTAGTATTATAATATATTATTAAACAATTTGATTATAAAATTCCAAATTAGTTTTATGATATTGAACGATTTTAGGTAAAATATGTGACAATGAATTGTCATGATATAATTCCAATTATAAATGGAATTTGTATAGTGAAGTGTAAAACCATAGTTTAATATTAAAACAGAAAATAATATTTGATTGTGTATTATAAGAATTTGAGTTATGAGTTACGAACTTATATTTATTCTGAGATAAGAACGTTGTCGATCAAGATCTGAGAGGTAAATAAAATACCCCAACTTGAATGGCTTCACATCGTGGAATGATATTATTTATGTAACGGTAAAGAAGGTTGAAATGAGTTTCTTATTTTCATAAGAAAAACATTTGCATTCACTTGCAAGGTTTGAAATGTAATTTAAGACATTGAGTCTTTAAATTATAACAATGTATAGATTAACATTGTTTGGCGTAAGTTGAAGTATAAGTTTATTTATATCATTTTATTTTATATATAGCATTGTTTTCTATGTAATATAAATGGTTTAGTTCGAAATACACTTATTCAAAATAATAAGTGAATGGCGGTAAATATTTCCGTTGTAATGGAAATGGAAGAGTTCTATTGAAATGAATATAGAGGATGACTCTAAAGAATCAATTAAAGGTTTTAAATACATGATTTTGAAATGAAAGGTGTTGAGCTGCCAATTTACTTGACTATACTATTTAAGATTGTTAGTCAAAACCCCAACAATCAGTGAAAAACTATTCTCAGATTTTTGACATGTTGTTTCAAGAGAGCAGGATAGGAACTAGGCCCAAAACCACTTCAAATCGACGTCGCGATCGAAACTAACTTGCAGCTAATAAAGATGGAGCATTCAAGACTGTAGATCCTCATAAGCGGAAGAACTAATTATAATCTATGGGTAGCTCCCACAAAAGAGATACACTGTGGTTCTGTCGTGATCGGAATTTACGGTTCGCAAGGACTACTAACTACCGATCCTTGAGGTGATTCCTATATAGGATGTGGTAGGAGGTGCCTTCGGTTCATCCTATTCCTGGAAGACTTGTGTAACAAACCAGTTTTTTTATGTTTGAAATTATATTTTATTTGAAAATTTGGCATTTGAGAATCGATATTTGTTTAAAATGTGAAATCTAAGCTATTTTATTTTGGTTTTAAATCAATTTTGTAAGTATAAATTAAAAATTTCTTTTATATTTGATTTAAATATTTCATTAAAGTATATATATTTTTGAGAAATTGTTTTGAATAATTTTGTGTATTTTAAATTTTATTTGAATGCGAATAGCTTTGTTTAATTTGAGCGATAGCTGAGTTTTCAAATTTATATGGAATATATTATTTGAATTTTTTATTTTATTTGGCATGAGGGTATAGTTTATTTTATTTAGATTTAAATTTTGGTTTTACTTAAGTCTATATTTGAAACTGATTAATTTAAAATGGATATTTTGTTCTAGGGAAACACTTATTAATTAATTTAACATTTATGGGACACTTGTTTTGTTTGGGTCAATGGAATAACATGTGTATACTTGGTTCTGAAAATTTTCACCGGGTGTCCCCTTTGTTTATGCACTGTCGTTGTTTTTACCGTTCCTATTCATTTTTATTCATAAAATGACCCGTACTTCCCCGGTAAGGAAAGCCCGGATTGAATTGAGGACAAGCCACATCGGAACGTAAACAAAAAAACATTTCATTGTATATTACAACAATTCCATCAGAATACTAGAATATACCTAGTATGAATAAATATAACACATCATAAATTATCATAGATTTAAAAACATTACTACAGCGGAAAATATTACAAAACACAACTAGAAGTAATACATGGATATAGAGCTTTTCGAATATCGCTTCAGCTATAAATCAGGATCCTATGAATATACATCTGCAAAACCAAAACTACTAGTTGCCCATGTCAAAATAAGGGCACCCAGAGTTTAGGTTAAAACAATAAACTCCAGGTTAGTCATGGGACTGGTGTGAGAATTAAAACAGTTATTAATCTTTATGTTAAAGTTAGGTAAATCAAGGGACCACGCCGTATAACACGGAACGGGTTTCCTCCCAAGAATACCAGTGCATAAAACAACAGCGCAATGCTAAATAAAGTACAATGAAGCTATTATAAGACCCAGGTCCCATCACACAATGCAACGCAAGCCGGAGGATAGGGTTTTTACCTTATAATAGCCAAAGAATGCTTGATACGCTAAATTTCATGTTTTATTATTACTATAAGTGATAGTGTCAAAACAATTTCAATCATAAGTATCAATCATAGACGGCATAAGTGCCCCATACCACTATGTCTCCATATATAGGTTTACATCTAAAACCGCAAAGTCACATATTGGAAGTTGGATTTCCATCTGTGAACCAAGGCAAAAGATAGTCCTTACTGATTCGAGACTGTCTAGCCCGAGCCTAAGGATCAGAGCTTGAGTGACCCTTGAATCGTTAGGGTCGGTCCACCGATGTGGATTAAAATGCCTGAACACTGCATTTCCTGGCCCTTTGGGGCGTAAATGAGTCCAATGACTCCATCGGCTCCACATAGTCACCGATATATCTGAGGTGCCTCGCAACCCAACAACCACATAAGTCAAACTCGTCAAGGCGTGTAAAACCACTGATGCCACTTCTACCTAGAAAGAAACACATGTCCTCCCTGATGTCCTCTCCCATTTCTGGTTCACAACCGGGGTGTGAGGCTAGCGAATCAATGCTATATAAAGTTGTTCCACACAGGCTATGCTTTGATCATCACCTACAAGACTCTGCTTTTCAACAGAAGTCTTGATCATTTGCATCTTTGCATGCCACACATGCAGACCACTCCATGCAACCGATGACCATCAATCACACAGAATGATATCCAATGTCAGACACACAATCCATTTACAAGTTCATTCTGGGTCTGAACGAAACCGAAGGCACCTTGTACCTCGCATATCAATCGATCTCCAAGTACGTCTGGACGATCACCAACTGATTCCCTCCTCTTGGTTGTATGGCCCAATCAAGATCATCACTAATTATCTAAACGACGTGAAGACCTCCGGTCTTCGACCACCGTCTTCATCCTCGACACATCGTCGAATCAGTTATTCAGAATGGGATAAACCCGGTCTTTCTGAATAACTCGCATATGTAATAAACAAGTGTTACACAAACTCAACATACGCCTCATTCCAATTCATCAGTCACTAACCGCAAATTAGTAAGAGAACAATTCCCCAAATATTGACCCAGAAGGCTGAAACCTGCATCAGATCAATACCCAGGAAACCATTCATCTTAACTAATCTTCAGTTAGTTGCTAAATTTCACATTCATAGGGAGAGGTTCCCATTAATTTTATCAAAGATAAATTCCTTAAATTTATTCTTTGATCTTCTTTTGAATATCAATTCAAACTAAATTATGGTTTATCCAAACTAGTCGGGATTAACGAACCTTACCGAAGTAATCATTTGTTTTAATTTCCCCATCCCAACCTATTCATCCCATGAAGTAAAACGGGTAATACTTCATATCTAACACCACGGTGTTATCGGTAAATTCAATTACCATTTCACATTCAAATATAATTAAAGATTTAACTATCGCCTAGAGCAAAACTGGTGATACTCCATTCCTGATCATTTCAATCTAATTAAAGATTCATTAAAACTCCACTTGGTTTTAATCTTCCCAATAATCACTATCAATGATTATTTAACTTAGGAAATCATATCCTGTCTTTAACTGGGTTAAAGAACCAATGTCATTTAAAACACAGTTCACGATAAACCCAAAATCTCATTCTATTCCATCATCCTTTAACCGTAAATTAGCAAGTGAACAATTCCCTAAGTAATAACCCCGAAGGCCGAAACCAACATCAGATCAATACCCAGGAAACCATTCAACTTAACTGATCTCCGGTTAGTTTCTGATTTTCTTAACTCCGTTGGGGTCTAAGAATGGTATAATTAAAGATACCATTCACGACAACCCAAATCACATTCCATTAACTATCGGGTTAAAGAACAAATATTATTTAAAACACCGTTCACGATAAACCTAAAAATCAATTCAAATTCAATCCCAATTAAATACCATTTAATTGGCACACTTCATTAAATCTAAATAAAAAGATTTAATCTTTTTCTCAACTGGGTTTAAGAACAGTGTTAATGAAGACGCCATTCATGACAAACCCAAATCCCATTTCAAATCCAATTTATTTATTTTAAAAATAAATGGAATTATAATTCTAGTTCTAAACTAGTTCATTTCGATAAAAATCTATTTTTATCTTATCAAATATGGAATTTTTCGTCCTACTTCCTTCCAAATCATTTCTTATGATTTTACACAAATTATTACTATTTTTAATAATTTTATCAAGGCTCATACAGTCAAATCTCTAATATTCATTAGAAAGCTCTTTTCGAACGGTTCGGGTTTTAGGAGAATTCGACAGTCGGATCTCCCGTAACGCCCATTCGAAGTCAATGGTCGAAATTCGCGAACTGCCGCGGCGCGGCGCGTTCTATTCAGGACATTATATATATAATATATATATTATATACATTTCATCGATTTCCTTTCAAAACCTATTTTATAAATCGTTTTAAATTCGTTTTCAAAACGATTTCAACTTCATATTCAATTTCTAATCAAAATTGAATATTCCATATCATTAATCTATAAATGATAATATTTTCAAAACGTTATATTTTGAAATCACTTCCTTTTCTATATTCATTATAAAAACGAATATAATCGATATAAATAACGTTCGCGTCAAAATGGCGCATATCTAGTCAACATGGCTTTATATATTTCAATAACTTCGTTATTCTATTCAACAAATGTATATTTTCTTCAACACATGAATATATATATTTTTATTCAACACATGAATATATATTTTATTCAACACATGAATTTATATTTTTATTCAACACATGAATATATATATTTTATTCAACACATGAATTTTCTTTTATAATGTTCCTTATTTTCCAAATTGGAATGAGGCCCAATCGATTACCATAGATTTTATTTCTATGGATTTCCATACAACACATGTATATATCAATAGTGATACACAATCATCCATCATCCAGAGTGCACTACTCAACTGCATAAGCATTAAATATAAATAATCAACGCTTACAATAGCCTGTCAACCGATCGATCGACAAACAACTAAACAATTGGGATTAGTGTATGTTAATATCATTCCAACACCCGTGTGGGGTTTCAATTAATCAACCAAATATTTTATTTGTGCAGTTGGGCGATGTGTAAACTTTATCGTCCCAATCAATATCAGTCAAATCGGTGTACATAAACAAATCGTTTGATTTGTAAATGAATATTTATTTTACTTCAACACATGAATATATATTTTATTTCAACACATGAATATATATTTTTTTATTCAACATCACAAACAATTTTCACCACATAACAAAATCAAACGAGCCGTCCATAGTCTGTGGACGACGGGTGTCGGGTGCTACTAAGCACCGTCTGCATCCTATTATATATTTCAACTAGAAAATGAATTAACAGTGAGGAGTTCTCACCTTTGCGTTCCACTCCTCCGTGCTTTCCTTCTGAACTATTCGGGTTTCATTTTGATTTCAGTCGATACCATCGCCATCTTTTCCCGTTGTTCACAGTAAAAATCATATTTTTATCGCTTTATCCCAATAAATAAAAATCATATTTTTATTTCAATTTCATATATTTACAACGCTTCTTTCTATATAAAAATTATATTTTTATATTTCTACCTCTTATATAAAGATCGAATTTTTATCGCTACTATATATATATATATATATATATATATATATATATATATAAATCGAATCTTTCTATCGTTACTGAATATATAAAAATTACATTTTTACATTGCCATTCAAACGATAAAAATTGTATTTTTACTTCGCTACATATACAAAGATCAAAATTTTATTATCTATATATTATAAAAGTCATATTTTTATTATTCCTATAATATAAAAATCACATTTTTATTATCTCTATAATATAAAAATCAATTTATATTCGAGTTTCGAAAAGGGATTTTTGTATATTTCCAATTTGTGGTGTTCTCAAAACAATTAGGGGTTTCGAACGGTCTTGGTCGGTTTAGCGATCGATTCGGATCGAGCGAAGTTCGTGATCGTTACAATACAAGCTACAAATTGTCTTCCCCAGAAACTACTCTTTATTTTCACTTTCCCCAAATCTATCTACTTCTTCTCAAATCCTCTAATCCATGGCACCACTGAAAGGAAAAAATCAACTTTCTTCCATCGTCTTCCCTCCGACCCACTCCCTCCTTATCATCGTTGACTTCAACCACTGCAAGAAGTGAATTCCAGGCCTCCGAATTTTGTCTTTCACCCGATCAATCCATCCCTACTCTCAAGATCAATCGGCATCTGCAACCTTCTCTTCCGACGTTCACTGCCTCCCACCACCTCAAAGGTCGCACCTTCTCCCCCGTTTCCCTCTCGCGCCTCATTCTGTCACAAGTCCGACAAACTCCACCGCACCGATCGCCTACTGCACTTTTTGTCGTTGCATTTTTCTCTATTGACTTAAAGTAAGTTGGCTTACAGATTAAACTTATTTCACGTTCGGTTACCTCACATTCACACTAAGTACGATTGTTGGGGAATGTCTTTGCTATTGGTTGCTGTCAATTTGTTAATTGTCTTGTCGGTTGTTGAAATGAGATGAATCAAGCCACATTTTATCACTCATGCTTGTCCCCTACATGAAATCTGTCCCTTGTTGTATATTCATGCATGGTTTAAACTTGATGAAACTTTGGTCACATATTTACTACTGTGCAATCCTTATACTCACAGATGATATTGCTTCTCTTAAATCCCAAATTTTTAAGCTATAACCTGGTTTTTTTTACCCATTAGTGGATGGACTCATGCTTATATGATCTTGTTGGATGTAATTACGGGTGAATAGAATCTGAAATGAGAATCACAGTACTTGAGACCGAAACTTAATTGATGGGTATCCATTATATATATATATATATGTATATATATATATATATATCTGTGTGTGTGTGTGTGTGTATCCCAGTGAACACAATTTAGTAGCAGTAGTGTATTTGATGGACAAACTTCCTTTTTGACCATTTGAACTTGTTACTACACACGTTTCATGATAAGACCATGTTGTTTTGGCATTTTGAATATATGAGCATGCACTATTTTGGAACTTTGAATACATTCGGTATATACTTAAAAATCAGAATTCTACTTATGTTGCATGTAATAGCTTATACACATGAAAAAATTATGTATGTTCATAGCAGTTTTAGAGAATGATGAAAAAGATAGAAGCTTCCAAGATTATAAATTAAACGTGCACATAATTAATGCATGGTTATGCTTTTAATTTCCCAACTTGTTTTGGAAAACCTGTGTCTTGTTCTACATGTTTTGTATTATTTATGTTGCATCAATACATGTTTTCCAATATTAGCGAGGTAATCTTACATAATATTTTTTCTACGCCATTTGTAGTTGTCACAATATCTCATTATTATGCTTGACATTTTTGTTGCTGATTGCATGTTTCTTACATGTCATCTTGTTAACCTTGTTTGTGATATTTTCTTAGCAGCTACGGATTGATATACTCAATTTATTTAATAATTTATTGGGGTTAAACTAATTATAGTTTATGTGTTTATTAAAGTTTCCTAACTTGAAATAAGTTTAATCCTTACTTGGGTGTTTTGTGTATTTTGCATGGAACACTCGGATCAGGTCCCGAGTGTTGCGTATTTTAGAAGTTTCCGCTCACAAATTGAAGACGGCACGCAAAAACGCATGTACGTGCGCAAGCCTGACAAAAACCATAAACTTATATTTAGTTAAAAATTTATGTACCTATGTTTATTGAATCTTCTATTGTATAGAAAAATCTATTTTGTAAACTCTGATATTTTCATATAAAAATTTCCTATGTTTTTTATTCTATTATGTGATTTGTGTGCAAAATTCTGTTTAAACCCACTAAGCTAAATAACGGTTCTCCATTTTGAGCGTTTCGAGTTGGTTTAAATTACTGATTCCAAATGTTAAAAACTCCAAGTCGTTAAAGTTTGTATCAAAGCGGGGTTTCATAAGGCTTGGCTTATCGGGTTTAAAAACTAATTAGAGATAGAGTAGCAATACTCCAGAAAGAGTGGAATTATCAGCAAAATCACTATAGAGAGAGGATATTTTGAAACTTAAATAAACCGTTTGAAAAGTGTAATTATTTCGAAATATAACTTATGATAGGAGTTTGAGAATTTTATCAATGTCGAAGTTGGACAGTTGAGTATGTACGGATTTTGAATATACGCCTGATCAACGTATATACGAAGTCTGATATATACTAGATATGTGAAAACCCGTAACTTCCCCGTAAAGGAAAGCGGCGGATAGTTCGAGAACAAGCCACAAAATAGAACGCAGACGGAAGAACATTTCATTACATATTACAACAATACATCAGATTACAAGAATATACAGAGTATGAATAAATAAATATTACATAGAAAATATCAGAGATTACAATACATTAAATAGCAGCGGAAAATAATACAATACACAACTAGAAGAGATATACGGATACAAAGCTTTCCGGATATCATTCCAGCTGTAAACCAGGATCCTGTGAATATAAATCTGCAAAACCAAAACTACTAGCTGCCCATGTCAAAATAAGGGCAGCCAGAGTTTAGGTCAAAACAATAAACTCTAGGTCAGTCATGTGACTGGTGTGAGAACTAAAACAGTTATTAACCTTTATTTTAAAGTTAGGTGAATCAAGGGACCACGCCATATAACACGGAACGGGTTTGCTCCCAAGAATACCAGTGCATAAAACAATAACGCAATGCTAAATAAAGAAAAATGAAGCTATTATAAGACCCAGGTCCTATCACACAATGCAACGCCAACCGGGGGATAGGGTTTTTACCTTATAATAGCCAAGAATGCTTGATACGTTTAAAAGGAATCATTTGATACTATTATAAGTGTATAGTGTATAAAACAACTTCAAATCATATGTATCAATCATAGGTGGCATGAATACCATATATCATGTCGCCATACTAGTTCTACAATTAAAACCGCAAATGTCACGTATTTGGAAATTGGATTTCCATCTATGAAACGAGGCAAAAGATAGTCCTCACCGACTTCGAGACTGTCTAGCCCGAGCCTCAGGGTCAGAGCGCATCGACCCTTGGATCCTCAGGGCCGGTCCACCGATGTGGATTAAACTTAAATCCTGAACATGCTTTTCCCCGCCCTATGGGGCGTAAATGAGCCAACGAATGACTCCACCGGACCCAGATCGTCCGATCAAACCGAGGCGCCTCGCAAAAGCAGCAGCCACATAAGTCAAACTCGTCAGGGCATGTAAAACCACTGACGCCACTTCTAGCTAGAAAGAAACGCATGCCCTCCCTGACGTCCTCTCCCGTTTTTGGTTCATACCGGGTGTGAAGCTCGCGAATCAAACGTTACACAAAGCTACGCCACAAAGGCCGTGCTTTGATCATCCACCACAAGACTCTGCTTTTCAACAGAATCCTTGATCATATTGCCACTTAGGCATGCCACACAGGCAATTTACTCCATGCGCTTGATATCCATCAATATATAACCCCTGAGCTCGTACGTCTCGGAGAAGGGCGTTAAGCAAAAGAATAAATTATCCGCTGCCAAACAGATATATATTTAATAGAAATCAATCACACAGACTGAAATCCAATGTCAGAGACACAGTCCATTTACAAGTTCGTTCTGGGACTGAACGAAACCGGAGGCACCTAGTACCCCGCATATCCATCGATCTCCAAGTACGTCTGGACGACCACCAAATGTTTCCATCTTCTTAGGTGTACATCCCAATCAAGATCATCAGTAATCACCCAAACGACGTGAAGACCTCCGGTCTTCGACCACCGTCTTCATCTTCGACTTATCGTCGTATCAGCTATTCAGAATGGGATAAACCCGGTCTTTCCGAATAACTCATGTATATTATAAACAAGTGTTACACAAGCACAACATACGCCTCATTCCAATTCATCAGTCACTAACCCTAAATTAACAAGAGAATAATTCCCCAAATATTAACCCCGAAGGCCGAAACCAGCATCAGATCAATATCCAGAAAACCATTCTGCTTAGCTAACCGACAGTTAGTTTCTAATTTTCACATTCATAGGGAAAGGTTCCCATTAATTTTATCAAAGAAAAATTCTTTAAATTTATTCTTTAATCTTCTTTTGAATTTCGATTCAACTAGTCGGGATTAACGAACCTTACCAAAGTAATCATTTGTTTTAATTTCCCAATCCCAACCAATTCATCCCATGAAGTAAAACTGGTTATACTTCATATCTAACACCACGTTGTTATAGGTAAATTCAATTACCATTTCACGTTCAAATCTAATTAAAGATCTAACTATCGCCTGGAGCAAAACTGGTGATACTCCATTCTCGATCATTTCAATCTAATTAAAGACTCATTAAAACTCCACTTAGTTTTAATCTTTAACTGGGTTAAAGAATCGGTGTTATTTAAAACACGGTTCACGATAAACCCAAAATCACATTCCATTAATTATCGGGTTAAAGAACAAATGTTATTTAAAACACTGTTCACGATAAAACCAAAAATCAATATCAATTCAATTCCAATTAAATATTATTTAATTGGTACACTTCATTAAATCTAAATAAAAAGATTTAATCTTTTCTCAACTGGGTTTAAGAACAGTGTTAATGAAGACACCATTCACGACAAACCCAAATCACATTTGATATTAAATACAAGGCTCTGAATAGAAAATATACCGGCTTGTATTCAATATCAAATTCTACGACCAACAAATATCGTATTGGAAATAACGGTATATATATATATCTTTCAAATTTCCACAACAATATCTGTATAATCACAAAATCGCACATCGAAATATTCCGAAGACAATTTCGATTCAAATCCATTCCAATTCAATTATTGGAAACTCTGGTTACTTTCAAAACCACTTCAAATTCAATTTATTTACTTAAAAATAAATAGAATTATAATTATAGTTCAAAACTAGTTCATTTCGATAAAAATCTATTTTTATCTTTTCAAATATGGAGTTTTTCATCCCAATTCTTCCCAAATCATTTATTACGATTTTACACAAATTATTACTATTTTTAATAATTTTATCAAGGCCCGTACAGTCGATTTCCATCAACGGCCATCGAACTGCACTTATAGCGACCTTTTCCAAATTTGATTTGGACATAATTCCAAATCCAACCGTTAGATTTCTAATTTCTAATATTCGTTACAAAGCTATTTTTGATACGAACCCAACGGTTCTGGTTTTGGGAGAATCCGACGGTCGGATCTCCCGTAATATCCGTTCGAAGTCAATGGTCGAAATTCGCGAACTGCCACGGCGCAGCGCGTTCTATTCAGGCCATTATATAATATATATAATATATACTTCGTCGATTTTAATTCAAAACGTGCTTTATAAATCATTTTAAATTCATTTTCAAAACAGTTTCAACTTCACATTCAATTTCAAATCAAAATTGACTATTCCAATATAAATTCGTTCTAAATTCATTTCAAATCGTTTTCAATTCAATTTGAATTTCGAATTAATTCAATTTCAATTCATTTTCAATTTAATTCGAATTCATTTCAAAACGATTTCGATTCTATTTCAATTCCATTCGAATTCATTTCAAAACGATTTCGATTCTATTTCAATTCTATTCGAATTCCAAACCATTTCAGTTTATTTCGAATTTCAAATCAATTCAATTAAATTCGAATTTCAATTCAATTTAATATTCACTTCAATTTGAATAAAATCAATATAAATATCGTTCACGTCAAAATGGCGTCAATCTAATCAACACGGCTTCATATATTTTGATTTTCAAATATTCTATTTCGAATATTTCTTTTTCAAATATTTCTATTTTCAACTATTCTATTTCGAATATTTCTTTTTCAAATATTTCTATTTCAAATATTTCTATTTCGAATATTTCTTTTTCAAATATTTCTATTTCAAATATTTCTATTTCGAATATTTTTATTTCAAATATTTCTATTTCGAAACTGGAATGAGGCCCAATCAATTACCATATAATGTTAATTATATGGATTTTCCACAACATATGTATACAATAACAACGATGAATAGTCAACCATCATCCAAAGTGCATTCTACACTGTATAAGCATCAAATATAAATATTCAACGCTTATAACAGTCTGTCAATCTATTGATTGACATACAGCTAATTATTGGGACTAGTGTATGGCATATATAACCCAAATACCCGTGTGGGGTTTCAAACAATCAAACACAGATTTTATTTGTGCAGTTGGGCGATGTGTAAAATTTATCGTCCCAATCAATATCAGTCAAATGTGTGTGTATAAACAAATCGTTTGATTTGTTTATTTTAATTTCCTTTTATATATACGTTAAAAATTCTATTTTTAATTATAAAATATTTTTAACTATATAAATATTTTATTTCACATCACATCACACAATCAACTACACATCAAAATCAAACATCCAAGCATACAAGCCATCCATGGTCTGTGGACGACGGGTGTCGGGTGCTACTAAACACCGTCTGCATCCTAGTATAAATTTATATAACTAGAAAATTAAAATTAAAGGTGAGAAGTTCTCACAGAATAGCTAATCCAACGCCACGACTCTTCTTAGGTAGAAATCTTCGTCGTTCTATCTCTTGTCACATTCTCTGCCCGTATTCTCTATATATGTAAAAATCACATTTTTACCTCGCTATTCGATATATAAAAATCATATTTTTACTTCGCTATTCGATATATAAAAATAAAATTTTTACTATGCTATTCAATATATAAAAATCGAATTTTTACTATGCTATTCAATATATAAAAATCGAATTTTTACTTCACTATTCAATATATAAAAATCGAATTTTTACTTCACTATTCAATATATAAAAATCGAATTTTTACTTCGCTAATCAATATATAAAAATCGAATTTTTACTTCGCTATTCAATATATAAAAATTGAATTTTTACTTCGCTAATCTATATATAAAAATCGAATTTTTACTTCGCTAATCAATATATAAAAATCATATTTTTACTTCGCAAAAATCCTATCTTTATTACATTAAAGCGGAGAATTAATTCAATGCTTCATATACCTAAATCAGATTTTATATAAATATTATTGCATAAAAACTAAAATAAAATAAACAAAACAAAACAAAAAAACTTACTGTTAGAAGAGAGAGAGGGGGTTCATGGTGGCGGTGGATGGCCTGAGGGGGGCGCAGGGGGTCTCTGATGGTCGGAGTGGGACCACTGGCGGCGGCGGCCTCCAGGCGATGGGGCTAGGGTTTCTCGGGTTCAGGGTCTTGGGCGTTCGAATGGAGGAAGAGGAGTTTGAGGGGGGGGGAGCGCGTGGAGGTTGGGGACGGCATGGTAGCAGCAGAGCCGCTGCTACGGCGATGGAGGAGGCGGCGTGCCCCTCCGTTCGTTCCCTTTCTTCTTTTTTTTTATTTCTGTTTGATCGGGGGAAAGAGAAAGGTGGGTGGGTTATTGAAATTTTATATTATTATTTATTTTTATTTAATTCTCCAACCAGGTGACTTTATATTCGAACACCATACGGGACCCAATGACTGTCGCCCCTGGCACATTTCCCCCATTACGAACACAATGGGATATTTATCGTAGGCTGATTCGATCGTTACGATCAGATTTCGTCAAAATCAACATATAACTCTATATATTGAATTTGAACGTGCATTTCAATTTACTGGGGTCGCATACTAACTCGAAAAATTCCAGAAAAATATTTTCTAGTTTCATATTGACGATACGGTCCTAACAAAACTAGTTTTGTCAAATTTTGAGACTGTTTGAAAAATGGCCATTTTCCAGTCGATTAAAATCAAGTAAAACTGGCCAAACGCGTTTTCCATTGCCACGCTCACATATTGATTCGAAAAATTATGAAATTTGAAACCTAGCAATAATTTGACACTACGGATCCAACAAAAGTGGTTTCGTCGAAATCCGAGGTCATTTGCAAAAATTCCATTTTTAAGGGCCTGGATTCCACAACGACTATTCAGAGTTTTCAACTGGACATATCTTTTGATTCCCGCTATGAAATTTTGATTTTTAGGATTCGTTGGAAAGATATTCTCAATTAGATCCCATTATTTTTGGTTTCACTAAAATCCGGTTTGTTTTGCACCCGGTACATTCATTTGAAGTTTGAAATCGAATTATCGAACTACCGCACCATTTTCAATTCCTTTTATAATTTAAAATAAATATTTATTTTCTAACGACGACGCGTATAATATATACGTTCAAATTCTATTCAAAATAAATTTATCATTGACATTATTTAAAATAATCTATTTTAAATATTCAAAATTCGCTAAAATTGCCAAAATAAAAATTTTAAACTAGCCCAGATTTTCGGGTTGTTACAGTCTCCCCCACTTAAAACTTTTCGTCCCCGAAAAGGAACAAAGTCGAAAGTTGTTTGATTAATCAACTCTACGTTCGATCTGGCTTCCATTCTCCAACTTTTCAGTTTCTGAGAATTTTCAAATTCTTCAAAAATTTGGCTAACACCCGGAATTTTCGAAAATTTTCGCCATAACCTCCCCTGCACCGGGAGCCACGGGAAAATCCCAAAATTGCCATACAGGCCTTCTGATCTGAAAAAGAAAAAGAAAAAGCCAAGCGGCTAGCCAATAGGCTCATAAAATCATCATCACCCAAACAAAACAGTAAATTATGATAAAGATGTACCTATTTGTCGGGCAAGAAAAATTTTATTCTCTACTCTAGCCTCCTTGCTATGACCTGTTCAATGTAAGTACATGTATTTGCAAGCAAATGCGAAAATTTTTCAATACAATTCAATATTTGATACAATTAGGCGTAATGGTTCAAAATTATCAAACAAATAAACAAACAACAAAAACATCAATCCATTAGTTGATTAGCTTTTGAAATTCATAACTTTGATACATAGTCAAAAATCAGATTTTTGATGCTAAATCACAACAATAGGCCCTATCTAATTTTGGTTCTCACACCAGTCAATAGGAAATATATAGAAAGTCCACTTTCATCGCACGAACATAAATTCTAATGATGGAGCTCCATCATCAAAATCTTCTCCGGGCGATTTGAGTGTAATTCTATATCTATCCAGTATATTAAAATTTCGAATATACGTTTGTAAGGCGTATATGCAAAATCTTTATATACTGGACTGTCCAAATCAGTAAAAATAACTAATCAACTACGAATAATTGATTTAAATTTTCCAAACAATTTTTTTTTCACTTTAAAAATATACTCTTCACACTCGTTCTAGGATACTATTGATCCTATCTCTAACGAGTCATTCCCATTAGATATTACTAACCCAATATCTGATGAATTCTTTCATATGGTTCTAATGTGCCTTGTTCTCTGCTTTGTAAACCAAAGCTCTGATACCAACTGTGAAAACCCGTAACTTCCCCGTAAAGGAAAGCGACGGATAGTTCGAGAAAAAGCCACAAAATAGAACGCAGACGGAAGAACATTTCATTGCATATTACAACAATACATCAGATTACAAGAATATACAGAGTATAAATAAATAAATATTACATAGAAAATATCAGATATTACAATACATTACATAGCAGCGGAAAATAATACAATACACAACTAGAAGAGATATACGGATACCAAGCTTTCCGGATATCATTCCAGCTGTAAACCAAGATCCTGTGAATATAAATCTGCAAAACCAAAACTACTAGCTGCCCGTCAAAATAAGGGCACCCAGAGTTTAGGTCAAAACAATAAACTCTAGGTCAGTCATGTGACTGGTGTGAGAACTAAATCAGTTATTAACCTTTATTTTAAAGTTAGGTGAATTAAGGGACCACGCCAGATAACACGGAATGGGTTTCCTCCCAAGAATACCAGTGCATAAAACAACAACGCAATGCTAAATAAAGAAAAATGAAGCTATTATAAGACCCAGGTCCTATCACACAATGCAACGCAAGCCGGGGGACAGGTTTTTACCTTATAATAGCCAAGAATGCTTGATACGTTTAAAAGGAATCATTTGATACTATTATAAGTGTATAGTGTATAAAACAACTTCAAATCATAAGTATCAATCATAGGCGGCATGAATACCATATATCATGTCGCTATACTAGTTCTACAATTAAAACCGCAAATGTCACGTATTTGGAAATTGGATTTCCATCCATGAACTGAGGCAAAAGATAGTCCTCACCGACTTCGAGACTGTCTAGCCTGAGCCTCAGGGTCAGAGCGCATCGACCCTTGGATCCTCAGGGCCGGTCCACCGATGTGGATTAAACTTAAATCCTGAACATGCTTTTCCCCGTCCTATGGGGCGTAAATGAGCCAACGAATGAGTCCACCGGACCCGGATCGTCCGATCAAACTGAGGCGCCTCGCAACAGTAACAACCACATAAGTCAAACTCGTCAGGGCATGTAAAACCAATGACGCCACTTCTAGCTAGAAAGAAACGCATGCCCTCCCTGATGTCCTCTCCCGTTTTTTGTTCATACCGGGTGTGAAGCTCGCGAATCAAACGTTACACAAAGCTACGCCACAAAGGCCATGCTTTGATCATCCACCACAAGACTCTGCTTTTCAACAGAAGCCTTGATCATATTGCCACTTAGGCATGCCACACAGGCAATTCACTCCATGCGTTTGATATCCATCGATATATAACCCTTGAGCTCATACGTCTCAGAGAAGGGCGTTAAGCAAAAGAATAAATTCTCCGCCGCCAAACAGATATATATTTAATAGAAATCAATCACGCAGACTGAAATCCAATGTCAGACACACAGTCCATTTACAAGTTCATTCTGGGACTGAACGAAACCGGAGGCACCTAGTACCCCGCATATCCATCAATCTCCAAGTACGTCTGGACGACCACCAACTTTTTCCATTTTCTAGGGTGTACATCCCAATCAAGATCATCAGTAATCACCCAAATGATGTGAAGACCTCCGGTCTTCGACCACCGTCTTCATCTTTGACTTATCGTCGTATCAGCTATTCAGAATGGGATAAACCCGGTCTTTTCGAATAACTCGCGTATATTATAAACAATTGTTACACAAACACAACATACGCCTCATTCTAATTCATCAGTCACTAACCGTAAATTAAAAAGAGAATAATTCCCCAAATATTAACCCCGAAGGCCGAAACCAGCATCAGATCAATATCCAGAAAACCATTTTGCTTTGCTAACCGACAATTAGTTTCTAATTTTCACATTCATAGGGAAAGGTTCCCATTAATTTTATCAAATAAAAATTCTTTAAATTTATTCTTTAATCTTCTTTTGAATTTCGATTCAACTAGTCGGGATTAACGAACCTTACCGAAGTAATCCTTAGTTTTAATTTCCCAATCCCAACCTATTCATCCTATGAAGTAAAACTGGTTATACTTCATATCTAACACCACGGTGTTATCGGTAAATTCAATTACCATTTCACATTCAAATCTAATTAAAGATTTAACTATCGCCTAGAGCAAAACTGGTTGTAATAACCCGGAAAGTCTAGGCCAGTTTAAAATAGATTATTTTAAACAATATCGGCTAGAAATTTATTTTGAATATAATTTGAACGCGGAGAGGAGCTTGCCCCTTGCCTCGACTCATGACGGAAATCCAATTTCCAATACGTGTATTGCGGTTTTAATTGTAGAACTAGTATGGCGACATTATAGATGGTACCCATGCCGCCTATGATTTATATTTATGATTGAAATTGTTTTGACACTATACACTTATTATAGTATCAAATGATTTGTTTTAAATGTATCAAGCATGTTTGGCTATTATAAGGGAAAACCCTATCCTCCGGCTTGTGTTGCATTGTGTGATGGGACCTAGGTCTTAAAATAGCTTCATTTTTCGAAAAAGCATTGCGTTGTTTATTCTATGCACTGGTATTCTTGGGAGGAAACCCGTTCCGTGTTATACGGCGTGGTCCCTTGAATTACTCTCTTTTAAAATAAAGTTTTAATAACTGTTTTAGTTCTCACACCAGTCACATGACTGACCTGGAGTTTATTGTTTTAACCTAAACTCTGGGTGCCCCTATTTTCCGCACGGGCAGCTAGTAGTTTTGGTTTTGCAGATTTATATTCACAGGATCCTGGTTTACAGCTGGAATGATATCCGGAAAGCTCTGTATCCGTATATCACCTTCAGTTGTGCTTTGTATTATTTTTCCGCTGCTATGTAATTTAATGTAATCTCTGATATTTATCGAATGTAATTTATTCATTTATACTCTATATATTCTTGTATCTGATGGGATTGTTGTAATAACAATGAAATGTTCTTCCGTTTGTGTTCTGTTTTGTCTTGTCCACACAGTAATTCGTTCTTTCTCATCTCTTCGGAGACCGGGGAAGTTCGGGTCGCTTCATTGGTGATACTCCATTCTCGACCATTTCAATCTAATTAAAGATTCATTAAAACTCCACTTAGTTTTAATCTTTAACTGGGTTAAAGAATCGGTGTTATTTAAAACACGGTTCACGATAAACCCAAAATCACATTCCATTAATTATCGGGTTAAAGAACAAGTGTTATTTAAAACACTATTCACGATAAACCCAAAAATCAATATCAATTCAATTCCAATTAAATATTATTTAATTGGTACACTTCATTAAATCTAAATAAAAAGATTTAATCGTTTCTCAACTGGGTTTAAGAACAGTGTTAATGAAGACACCATTCACGACAAACCCAAATCACATTTGATATTAAATACAAAGCTCTGAATAGAAAATATACTGGCTTATATTCAATATCAAATTCTACGACCAACAAATATCGTATTGGAAATAACGATATATATATATATATATATATATCTTTCAAATTTCCACAACAATATCTGTATAATCACAAAATCCTACATCGAAATATTCCGAAGACAATTTCGATTCAAATCCATTCCAATTCAATTATTGGAAACTCTGGTTACTTTCAAAACCACTTCAAATCCAAATTATTTATTTAAAAATAAATAGAATTGTAATTCTAGTTCAAAACTAGATCATTTCGATAAAAATATATTTTTGTCTTTTCAAATATGGAGTTTTTCATCCCAATTCTTCCCAAATCATTTCTTATGATTTTACACAAATTATTACTATTTTTAATAATTTTATCAAGGCCCGTATAGTCGATTTCCATCAATGGCCATTGAACTGCACTTATAGCGACCTTTTCCAAATTTGATTTGGACATAATTCCAAATCCAACCGTTAGATTTCTAATTTCTAATATTCGTTAGAAAGCCCTTTTCGATACGAACCCAACGGTTCTGGTTTTGGGAGAATCCGACGGTCGGATCTCCCGTAATATCCGTTCGAAGTCAATGGTCGAAATTCGCGAACTGCAGCGACGCGGCGCGTTCTATTCAGGCCATTATATTATATATATAATATATATAATATATACTTCGTCGATTTCAATTCAAAACGTGCTTTATAAATCATTTTAAATTCATTTTCAAAACGGTTTCAACTTCACATTCAATTTCAAATCAAAATTGACTATTCAAATATAAATTCGTTTTAAATTCATTTCAAATCATTTTCAATTCAATTTGAATTTCAAATTAATTCATTTTCAATTCATTTTCAATTTAATTCGAATTCATTTCAAAACGATTTCGATTCTATTTCAATTCCATTCGAATTCATTTCAAAACGATTTCGATTCTATTTCAATTCTATTCGAATTCCAAACCATTTCAGTTTATTTCGAATTTCAAATCAATTCAATTAAATTCGAATTTCAATTCAATTTAATATTCACTTCAATTTGAATAAAATCAATATAAATATCATTCACGTCAAAATGGCGTCAATCTAATCAACACGGCTTCATATATTTTGATTTTCAAATATTCTATTTCGAATATTTCTTTTTCAAACATTTCTATTTCGAATATTTCTTTTTCAAATATTTCTATTTCAAATATTTCTATTTCGAATATTTCTTTTTCAAATATTTCTATTTCAAATATTTCTATTTCGAATATTTCTATTTCAAATATTTCTATATCGAATATTTTTATTTCAAATATTTCAATTTCGAAACTGGAATGAGGCCCAATCAATTACCATATAATGTTAATTATATGGATTTTCTACAACACATGTATACAATAACAACGATGAATAATCAACCATCATCCAAAGTGCATTCTACACTATATAAGCATCAAATATAAATATTCAACGCTTATAACAGTTTGTCAATCAATCGATCGACATACAGCCAATTATTGGGACTAGTGTATGTCATATATCACCCCAATACCCGTGTGGGGTTTCAAACAATCGAACACAGATTTTATTTGTACAGTTCATCGATGTGTAAAATTTATCTTCCCAATCAATATCAGTAAAATGTGTGTATATAAACAAATCGTTCGATTTGTTTATTTTAATTTCCTTTCATATATACGTTAAAAATTCTATTTTTAATTATAAAATATTTTTAACTATATAAATATTTTATTTCACTTCACATCACATCACATAATCAACTACACATCAAAATCAAACAACCAAGCATACAAGCCGTCCGTGGTCAGTGGACGACGGGTGTCGGGTGCTACTAAACACTGTCTGCATCCTAGTATATATTTATATAGCTAGAAAATTAAAATTAAAGGTGAGAAGTTCTCACAGAATAGCTAATCCAACGCCACGACTCTTCTTAGGTAGAAATCTTCGTCGTTCTGCCTCTTGTCACTTTCTCTGCCCGTATTCTCTACATATATAAAAATCACATTTTTACCTCGCTATTCGATATATAAAAATCATATTTTTACTTCGCTATTCGATATATAAAAATCAAATTTTTACTATGCTATTTAATATATAAAAATCGAATTTTTACTATGCTATTCAACATATAAAATCGATTTTTTACTTCGCTATTCAATATATAAAAATCAAATTTTTACTTCGCTAATCAATATATAAAAATCGAATTTTTATTTCGCTATTCAATATATAATAATCGAATTTTTACTTTGCTATTCTATATATAAAAATCGAATTTTTACTTCGCTAATCAATATATAAAAATTGAATTTTTACTTCGCTATTCAATATATAAAAATCGAATTTTTACTTCGCTAATCTATATATAAAAATCGAATTTTTTACTTCGCTAATCAATATATAAAAATCATATTTTTAGTACGCAAAAATCGTATCGTTATTACATTAAAGCGGAGAATTAATTCAATGCTTCATATACCTAAATCAGATTTTATATAAATATTATTGCATAAAAACTAAAATAAAATAAACAAAACAAAACAAAAAAACTTACTATTAGAAGAGAGAGAGGGGGTTCATGGTGGCGGTGGCGGCGGGGGGTGGCCTGAGGGGGGCGCAGGGGTTCGTTGATGGTCAGAGTGGGACCACTGGCGGCGGCGGCATCCAGGCGATGGGGCTAGGGTTTCTCGGGTTCGGGGTCTTGGGCATTCGAATATAGGAAGAGGAGTTTGGGGGGGAAGCGCGTGGAGGTTGGGGACGACACGGTAGTAGCAGCGCCGCAGTTGCGCCGATGGAGGAGGCGACGCGCCCCTCCGTTCGTTCCCTTTTTTTTTCTTGTTGATCGGGGGAAAGAGAAAGGTGGGGGGTTATTGAAATTTTATATTATTATTTATTTTTATTTAATTCTCCAACCAGGTGACTTTATATTCGAACACCATACGGGACCCAACGACTGTCGCCCCTAGAACATTACCCCCATTCCGAACACAATGGGATATGTATCGTAGGCTAATTCGATCATTACGATCAGATTTCGTCAAAATCAACATATAACTCTATTTATTGAATTTGAACGCGCATTTCAATTTACCGGTGTCGCATACTAACTCGAAAAATTCCAGAAAAATATTTTCTAGTTTCGTATTGACGATACGGTCCTAACAAAACTAGTTTTGTCGAATTCTGAGACCGTTTGAAAAATGGCCATTTTCCAGTCGATTAAAATCAACTAAAACTGGCCAAATGCGTTTTCCTTTTCCACGCTCACATATTGATTCGAAAAATTATGAAATTTGAAACCTAGCAATAATTTGACACTGCGAATCCAACAAAAGTGGTTTCGTCGAAATCCGAGGTCGTTTGCAAAAATTCCATTTTTAAGGGCCTGGATTCCATAGCGACTATTCAGAATTTTCAACTGGACATATCTTTTGATTCCCGCTATGAAATTTTGATTATTCGGATTCGTTGGAAAGATATTCTCAATTAGATCCCATTATTTTTGGTTTCACTAAAATCCGGTTTTTTTGCACCCGGTACATTCATTTGAAGTTTGAAATCGAATTATCGAACTACCGCACCATTTTCAATAACTTTTATAATTTAAAATAAATATTTATTTTCTAACGACGACGCATATAATATATACGTTCGAATTCTATTCAAAATAAATTTATCGTTGATATTATTTAAAATAATCTATTTTAAATATTCAAAATTCGCTAAAATTGCCAAAATAAAAATTTTAAACTGGCCCAGATTTTCGGGTTGTTACAAGATAGATAAAGAAACACATTCTAGTCACTTAGAGACGGTTCTGCTGATGATTGCAGCATCATCAGTAATATTTTTCGAGTTTCGAAAATTAGGATGATTTTATGGTTCCGATTTAAATGTCAAGAGATACTTCAAACCGTTAGATAAAGGTTTGAAAATGTTTTGATAAATTATTATGAACTAGAATGGATAAGCGAAATAAATAACTAAAGTATATTGAACTTGGAATTGAATTAAGATGATATTGGAGATCATTGAGATAAGATTTGAATAATTCTAATAAGGTAATGCGAACTTGAATGGATAAGCGGAATTTAAATAAAGTGATTGTTGTAGAAAATAAAATGAAATTGCAAAATAAATTAAGATATGATTTGAATATAATTTGAACAAGCAATGAATGCGTTGAAAATGTTATGATAAATTTTAATAAAAGGTTTGGATAAAATTTATACGAGAGGGAATAGGTAAGCGTATTTTAAAATAAACGAGATAATCATTAAGTATAAATGGAATTAGCAAATGAATTAAGATGAAATTGTAAATAATTTGAATAATGAATGTTTTCCAAAAAAAAAATTGCCTCTTCGCTGGTTGTTGTGCTTCGTTCAACTTGCTGTTACCTTTCGCTTATCATTCGAACCATTCGTGCCTAACTTTGAATTGTTTGATTTGTATTCCTTGAATCTTTTGTCTTTCATTGACCAAGCTATGGATGATTAGGATTTTGAACAGAAATGTTAATTGAGATTTTGGTTTCTAATATGTTGTGATCGATTTAGAATTAATACGTCAAAATGAATTAGTATGAAACATGTATATAATATATCAGAGTAGCACATCGAAAGCGCGAAATATTTTCAAATAAAATTGTGTCAACACATATGTGAAGATTTTGAATAATGTACCTTCTCAAACGAGATTTAAATTTTTGAAACTAGAATGAATAAATTTTATATTATTTTGTGCAAATGGATTCAGCGTGAAATTTTAAAAGGGAAATTATATGATTTTGTGAATCTCTTGGAAAAAAATTATCATATGTGGAGTTGTTGGAAATCTTATTTTGAGAATATTTCGAAAATGATTTGAAATTTTTATGACACTCGATAAGGCTTATATATTGAAATCGTTTTGTAAAATAGTTTATAAACATAGAAAATCGATGACTTAAATCCCGAGATTTTAAGAGATTTAAAAAAACAATAATACTATTTGAAAGTATTTGAAATTGTGATTCGAAATATTTTAACTTCGGGATATGAAATGAAATGATTCATTCTAAGATTCGAGTAACCCATGTGTAACAACCTGGAATTTCTGAACCAATTTAAAATTTTGATTTTAGCTATTTTAAGGAATATGCGAATACAAATTGGTTATTTTTGCTAAATAAAATTTGAGAATAATTTTAAAATTAGTTTTTATCTTTTATTTGACACAAAACAAACTCAGTAAAATTAATAAATTTATTTATAAGCTTTATTTTAATTTTAAAATTTCGATTTTTAAAATCAACGCATAGCCCATAAAAAATGATATTTTGCATATCAGCTCAGAATTCGACGAAATGAATTTTTTTGGATTCATAATGACAAATCATGGTGGGTTGCAAAAAATGCGCGTCGAACGGAGTCAGTATGTGGCCATCCGGAGCAAAACCATTTGTTCAAAAATAGGTAATCATTTTATAAAGGAACATTATTGAGATGATCTTAGAATTCAATTCCATTTTTTTAGGATTCGTATCGTCTAATTGTAACAGCCCGGAAATTCTGGGCCAATTTAAAAATTTTATTTTGGCAATTTTAGCGAATTTTGAATATTTAAATAATTTCAACTAGAAATTTATCTTGAATAGAATTCGAACGTATATATTTATTTGAATCGTCGTTAGAATATAAATATTTTATTTTAATTATAAAAGGAATTGAAAATGGCGCGGTAGTTTGAAAATTCTATTTCAAAGTTCAAATGAATGTGTAGGATTCAAAATAAATCGGATTTTAGCGAAACCAAAAATATTGGAATCTAATTGAGAATATCTTTCCAACAAATCCGAAAAATTGAAATTTAATAGCGGGCATAAGAAGTTATGCCAAGTTGAAATTTCAGAATAGTCGCTATGGAATTCTGGCCCTTAAAAATGGAAATTTTGCAAACGACCTCGGTTTTCGACGAAACCACATTTATTGGGTCCGGGATGTCAAATTATTGCTTGGTTTCAAAATTTGTAATTTTCTGAATCAATATGTGAGCGTGGCAAAGGAAAATGCGTTTGACCAGTTTCAGTTGATTTTAATCAACTGGAAAATGGCCATTTTTCAAACGGTCTCAGAATTTGACGAAACTAGTTTTGTTAGGACCGTATTGTCGATACGAAGCTAGAAAATATTTTTCGGGAATTTTTAGAGGTCATGTGTGGCCCTCGTAAATTGAAATGCGTTCAAAATCAATATATAGATTTATATTTTGATTTTGATGGAAACTGATCGAAACGGTCGAATCAGCCTACGATACATATCCCATTGTGTTCGAAATGGGGTAATACGCTAAGGACGACAGTCGGTGGGTTCGATTATGAGTTCAAAATAAAAAGTTACTTTTTTGGGGAATTAAAAATTAAAATTAAATTATATATACCTTGGCCCCCCTTTCCCTCTTCTCTCTCTTCAGTTCATACCCGAAATGAAATAAAAAAAAAAGAAAAAAACCCTAAATCGATCGCGCCCCCCTAGCGGTGGCAGCGCAGCCTCCACCTTCTTCTTCACCCCTCCTCCTCCATCTGCGTCTTCCCCTCTTCCCCCTCGTTCTCTCCCCTTCCTCTAACACGCGCTCCTCCTACCTTACCCAAACCCAACGATGTAGCAGCACCCGATCTCCCTAGCCTCGCCACCCACACCTCCTACGCCTGACTGCACCCGTCGCACCCCCCTGATCTAATTCCGACTCCAAGCCCCCAAAAACTCTCCTTTTCCCGCTGGTCAGACCAATGTGGCCCGCCTCAAGCCATAGAGCTCCACCCCCTCCCCAGTCGCGCGAGAATCAGGATGCTCGGCCTTCACTTGGAAATCAGAAAAGTGTGAAGGCAATCTAGGATTTTTTTCAAGGAAAAAAAATTGTAAGTTTTCATGATTTTTAGTTAGAATAAAAATCTAATTTTTTTTTGCAAGGAAAGCATTAATAAAAATGTGATTTTTCTATTATAGAGATAATAAAAATATGATTTTTATTATATGTAGAGATTAAAGATATGATTTTTATTAGATAGAGAAGATAAAAATATGATTTTTATATTATATAGATAGTAAAGATTTGATCTTTATTATATGAACACCAGTATTAAAAATAGAATTTTTATCTATATAGTAGCGGTATAAAAATAGAATTTTATCCATATAGTAGCGGTGTAAAAATAGAATTTTTATTTATATAGTAGCGGTATAAAAATAGAATTTTTATCTATATAGTAGCAATATAAAAATGTGATTTGTATATACATAGCAACAATATAAAAATGTGATTTTTATATATGTAGTGGCTACGGAGAATGAAATTGACAAAAGGCAAGCATAACGAAAATTTCTACATAAGAAGAGTCATGGTTTTTGGTTTAGCTAGTCGGTGATAACTTCTCACTTTAAATCTTGTTTTCTAGTTCAAAATATATACTAGGATGCAGACGGTGCTTAGCAGCATCCGACACCCTTCGTCCACAGACCACTGACGACTTGTATGCTTGTTTGATGTGTTGTGAAGTTTGTTTGTGATGTTGATGTGAAATGGATAATAATACATTCATGTATTGAAATAAATTAATTATCTTTAAAAATATAATTTTTAACGTGAATGTGATTAAATAAATATTCATTTACAAACTGGACGGTTTGTTTATGTACACCTATTTAAAGGATATTGATTGGGACGATAAATTTTACACATCATCCAACAGCACAAATAAAAATTTGTGTTTGTGGATTGAAACCCGACACGGGTATTGGGATGATATTTGACGTACACTAATCCCAATTGTTTAGTGGTATGCCGATCGTTTGATTGACAGACTGTGTAAGCATCAATTAGTTATATTTAATGCTTATGCAGTTGTGTGGTGCACTCTGGATGATGGTTGATTATTTATCGTTGCTATTATATACATGTGTTGTAGTGAATCCATATAAATAACATTATAAGGTTATTGATTGGGCCTCATTCCAATTGGGAAAATAAAGAATATTAAAATATAGATTTATGTGTTGAATAGAATATATATTCATGTGTTGAAAATATTCATGTGTTGAATAAAATATATATTCATGTGTTGATAATATTCATGTGTTGAGTAAAATATTTTAAACAATAAAATTTACATCTTTATCATAATTTTATAAAAGATATTAAATAACAAAAATAGTCATGTGTTGACGATACTCATGTGTTGAGAATATTCATGTGTTGAAAGAAGTATATATTCATGTGTTGAAGAAAATATTCATTTGTTGAATAGAATAACGAAGTTATTTAAATATATAAAGTCGTGTTGATTAGAGATGCGCCATTTTGATGTGAACGATATTTATATCGATTATATTTGATTTTATAATGAATACAGAAAAGGAAGTGATTTCAAAATATAACGTTTTGAAAATATTATCATTTGTATATCGATGATGTGGAATATTCAATGTGGAATATTCAATTTTGATTCGAAGTTGAATATGAAGTTGAAATCATTTCAAAAGCTAATTTAAAATGATTTAAAAAATACATATTAAAAGGAAATTGATGAAATATATAACATATATATATTATATATATAATGGCCTGAATAGAACGTGTCGCGCCGCGGCAGTTCGCGAATTTCGACCATTAACTTCGAATTGACGTTGCGGGAGATCCAACTGTCGGATTCTCCTAAACCTGGAACCGTTTGGTTCGTACCGAAAAGAGCTTTCCAATGAATATTAGAAATTTGAAATCTAACAGTTGGATTTGGAATTATGTCCAAATCAAATTTGGAAAAGGTCGCTGTAAGTGCAGTTCGGTGGCCGTTATTGAGAACCGACTGTACGTGCCTCGATAAAATTATTAAAAATATTAATAATTTGTGTAAAATCATAAGAAATGATTTGTGAAGAATTGGGATGAAAAATTCAAAATTTGAAAAGATAAAAATAGATTTTTTATCGAAATGAACTAGTTTTGAACTAGAATTAAAATCCAATTATTTTTAAATAAATAAAGTGGATTTGAAATGGTTTTGAAAATAACCAGAATTTCCAATATATAAAGTGGAAATGGATTTGAATCGAAATTGTCTTTGGAATATTTCAATGTTGGATTTCATGATTATACAGATATTGTTATGGGAATTTGAAAGATATATTTATATCGTTATTTCCAATACGATATTTGTCGGTCGTAGAATTTGATAATGAATATAAGCCGATATATTTTCTATTCAGAGCCTTGTATTTAATATCAAATGTGATTTGGGTTTGTCGTGAATGGTGTCTTCATTAACACTGTTCTTAAACCGAGTTGAGAAAAAGATTAAATCTTTCTATTTTCATTTAATGAAGTGTACCAATTAAATAATATTTAATTGGAATTGAATTTGAATGTGATTTTGGGTTTATCGTAAACCGCATTTTAGATGACATTGGTTCTTTAACCCAGTTAAAGATAGGATATTGATTTTTTTTGAGAAGATTAAAACAAAGTGGAGTTTCAATGAATCGTTAATTAGGTTAAGTTGATCGAGAATGAAGTATCGCCTGTTTTGCTCCAAGCTATAGTTAATTCTTTAATTAGATTTGAACGTGAAATGGTAATTAATTTTACCGATAACACCGTGGTGTTAGATATGGAGTATTACCAGTTTTGCTCCATGGGATGACTAGGTTGGGATTGGGAAATAAAGTAAATAATTACTTCGGTGTGGTTCGCTAATCCCGACTAGTTTGGAAAACCATAATATGGTTTGAAATGATATCCAAAGGAAGATTAAAGAATAAATTTAGAAGAATTTATCTTTGATAAAATTATTGGGAACCTTTCCCTAAGAATGTGAAAATTTGTATAAAACAATATTATAAATTGGAATGAGGCGTATGTGTGTTTGTGTAACACTTGTTTATTTTATACGGGGGTTATTCGGAAAGGTCGGGTTTATACCCATTCTGAATAACCGATTCGACGATATGACGATGATGAAGACATTGGTTGAAAACCAGAAGTCTTCACATCGTTTGGATGATTATTGATGATCTTGATTGGGTTGTATACCTAAGAGGAGGGAATCAGTTGGTGATCGTCCAGACGTACTTGGAGATCGATGGATATGCGAGGAAAGTGCCTCCGGTTTCGTTCAGACCCAGAACGAACTTGTAAATGGACTGTGTGTCTGACATTGGATTTTATTTTGTGTTGATTGATCGCTATTAAATATACGTCTGTTTGGCGGTGGAGAATTTATTCTCTTACTTAACGCCCTTCTCTAAGACGTATGAGCTCAGAGGTTGTATATCGATGGACATCAATCACATGGAGTGAATTGTCTGTGTGGCATGCCTAAGTGGCAAGTGATCAAGGCTTCTGTTGAAAAGCAAAGTCTTGTGGTTGATGATCAAAGCACCGCCTGTGTGGTGCAGCTTTTTGTATGGCATTTATTCGTGAGCCTTACACCTCGGTATGAGTCAAAAACGGGATAAGGACCCAAGGAGTGCACGACGTTTCTTTCTAGCTAGTGGTGGTGTCAGTGCTTAAACTGGCTGACATTTATATACTTTTCACCTGTGTGGTTGTTGGAATGCGAGGCGCCTCGAATATGTGGTCGATAACTGGCACTATGTGAGCCGACGTACAGACCATTATATAGGTCCTATAGGACCGGGAAACGTGTGTTCAGGAATAACTAATCCTCAAAAGTAAGAGAGGACCGGCCTTGGAGGTTCCAAGGGATCGTTGTGTGTGGTCCTGAGACATTTGCTAGAGTGTCTCGAACGGAGAGGAGCTTGCCCTTTGCCTCGACTCATGATGGAATCCAATTTCCAATACGACCTTTGCGGTTTTATTTGTAGAACCTAGTATGGCGACATAGTAGATGGTAGCTATGCCGCCTATGATTGAAATTGTTTTGACACTATAAACTTATAGTAATATCAAAATAATGTGTTTTTAAACGTATCAAGCATTCTTTGGCTATTATAAGGTAAAACCCTATCCTCCGGCCTGCGTTGCATTGTGTGATGGGATCTGGGTCTTATAATAGCTTCATTTTTCTTTATTTAGCATTACGCTGTTTGTTTTATGCACTGGTATTCTTGGGAGGAAACCCGTTCCGTGTTATACGGCGTGGTCCCTTGATTTACCTAACTTTAAAAATAAAGATTAATAACTGTTTTAGTTCTCACACCAGTCACATGACTGACCCGGAGTTTATTATTCTAACCTAAACTCTGGGTGCCCTTATTTTCGACATAGGCAGCTAGTAGTTTTGGTTTTGCAGATTTATATTCACAGGATCCTGATTTACAGCTGGAACGATGCTCGGAAAGCTCTGTATCCGTGTATTACTTTTAGTTGTGTTTTGTATTATTTTTCCGCTGCCTTGTAATTTATTGTAATCTCTGATATTTATCGAATGTATTTTATTTATTCATACTCTGTATATTCTTGTATTCTGATGGAATTGTTGTAATAAACAGTGAAATGTTCTTCAGTTTGTGTTCTGATTCGTCTTGTCCTCAAAGCAATTCGTGCTTTCCTTACCGGGGAAGTCACGGGTTTATCACACTAATAGTGGTTAAATCCAAAAGACCATGATTTTTGGAGTTGTCATTTGGGCGTACAAGAAGAAAAGGTACGCTAAAATCGCATTTTTGAACAATATTTGAGCATCTTTGTGAATTTTAATGGACGGTCAAATGAACTCGGTATTCAACGAAACTTGTTTCGTTGGACTCGTCTTGAGGTGTACTATCTCGTGTTCGAAATCCGCGGCAAACAGAGATCGTTTGTATTCGGACGATCGAAGAGAAACGAGCATATATTCTCCTTTTTCCCTCTTTCCTTTTCCTTTCCCTCTTTCTTCAAAAATGGTGAGCCCTCCTCCCCACAAAACCGCAGCCACCCTCCCCATCACCACCACTGGTCGTCGGCCTCCCCTTCCTCCGGCGCCGCACCTCCTCCCTCTCCCCCTCCTCTTCCTCCTCGTTCTCCCCCTCCTTTTCTACAAACCCTAGCTCCTCCGGCCACCACCTCCCGCGCCGTACCGCCACCACCAACGACCTACCCACGTCCAGTCAGGTCTGCCGCCGCCCTCTGGCCACCCACCTCAGGCCATGGGCCCCACATCACCCAAAAATCCATTTTTCACAAAAAAATTCTTTGCAAATAACCCCCTGACCTTATTTTCATATTTTCCGTCTAACCGTGCATTTATGGCAAGAACTCCACAATACCAAAGTTGTAGAGCACGATTTCCTCTTCGATTTGGATACATGGAAGTGGAATTTTTGGAGTTCGGAGCTATTCAGAAAACGCGTCCAAAGTATGCGGATCTGCAGCTGTTTTTTCGCAATTTCCGGCGAATTGGTGCATTTTTGGAAGTAACTCCACTAGGCAAAAGTTGTCCAGAATGGCGCGTTTAGGATAGTGACAAAGTTTGGTGAAAATTGGAGGCCGTATGCAAATTCTAGAGCCAAAGAGGCGAATTCAAATGCAGGGAACGACAAAAACGAGCACGATGACAAGAATTTTCTACTTTAGAAGAATCGGAACGAATTGGTTTAGCTTATGGGTAAGAACACCTTTTTACTCAAACTATTTGACAGTTAAATATATCCTAGGTTGCAGACGGGGATTAGTAGCTCCTGACACTATTTATTGTACAAAACATGAATTGTTTGGATTGAATTGTGGTTAAATTGATTTTATTGTGGTGAAATGGATTGTATTGTGGTTTTGTGGATTGATTGATGATTGTGTATGGCGCGAGCCAGTATCAGGAGACGGATAATGCTAGGCATTATTCCGGTTCTAATATTACGCCATTATAATACCGAAATTTTCTGAAATAAACTATATAAAATGTTCATGTGTTGAATAAAATGTTTGAACAATAAAAATATCATTTTTATTGAATAAATGAACCATACAAAATAGTCAAGTGTTGAAATAAATATTTTATTGTTAAAAATATAATTTTTAATGTATAGATGAACGGCATAAAATTCTCCTGAAATGAAAATAAATATTCATTTACAAATCGGACGATTTGTTTATGTACACCCATTTAATTAACATTGATTGGGACGATAAATTTTACACATCGCCCAACTGCACAAATAATATTCAATATGTTGTTTGAAACCCCACATGGGTTTTGGGATGATATTTGACGTACACTAGTCCCAATTGTTTAGTCATATAACAATCGATTCGTTGAAAGACCGTTGTAAGCGTTAATTATTTATATTTAATACTAATGCAGTTGTGTAATGCACTCTAGATGATGGATGATTGTTTATCATTGTTGTTGTGTATATGTGATGTATGAAATCCATATAAATAACATTATATGGCAATTGATTGGGTCTGATTCTAATTCATGAATAAAGAATATTTTAAACGAATATTTTAAAATAATATTCAATAAAGGATTAAAATGTGAATTTGATGTCCGATTTTGGATGGATATGAAAATATTGGAATATGTGAAGCCGTATTGATTAGTCACACGCCATTTTAACGTGAATGATTTTTATATCGATTTTATTCATTTTTATAGTGAATATCAAAAAGGAAATGGTTTCAAAATATGATATTTCGAAAATATTATCATCTAAATATTATAATGATAAGGAGTATTTATTTTGGATTTAAAATTGAAATGAGAGTGGGAATCATTTTTAAAATGGATTTTTACATTACGTTTTGAACGAAATATTATATATATATATATATTTATGGCTTGAATAGAACGCATCGCGCTGCGACCGTTCGCGAATTTCGACCATTTACTTCGAATTGACATTACCGGAGATCCGTCCATTAGATTCTCCTAAAACTGAAACCGTTGGGTTCGTATCCGAAAGAGCTTTCAATGAATATAAGAGATTTGAAATCTAATGGATGGATTTGGAATTATGTCCAAATCAAATTTGGAAAAGGTCACTATGGATGCAGTCCGGTGGCCGTTATTGGAAACCGACTGTACGGGCCTTGATAAAATTATTGAAAATATTAATAATTGTGTAAAATCATAATAAATGATTTGGAAAGAATTTGGATGGAAAATTCCACGTTTTCAAGGATAAAAATATATTTTTATCAAAATGAACTAGTTATTAACTAGAAAGACAATCTAACATTTTTTAAAAAATAAATTGGATTTGTGAATGGTTTTCATCTAACCAGAATTTTCCAATGTATGAATTGGAACGAATTTGAATAGAAATCTTCAGGATATTTCAATATTGGATTCCGTGACCATATGGATATTGTGGAGGAATTTGGAACATAAATATATATCGTTATTCCCCATACGATATGTGCTAGTTTCAGAATTTGATATTGAATGTAAGCCGATATAATTTCTGTATAGAGCCTTATATTTAATATCCAAATGGATTTTGGGATTGTCGTGAATGGTGTCTTTAATAACACTGTTCTTAAACCCCGTGTGAAAAGAATAAACCTTTTAATTAAGATTATAGGAGTTTCCAGTTATATTTAGTAATTGGAATAGAATGGAATGTGAATTGGGTTTATTGTGAACTGTGCTTTTAACGACAATCGTTTTTTAACCCGATTAACAGTGAAATGTGATTTGGAATTTATAAATCTTTTAATTAAGATTAATGGAATTTTCCAATTTAATAAAATAAATTGGAGTGGAATGGAATTCGATTTGGTAATAAACGAAGTGAGCTTCTGTAGAGGAAGATTGTTATTATATATGGAATTTAAAAGGCTTTGCCTTTATTCCATTTATATTATTGGTTGGATATGGAAATTTATATCGACTATATATACTGATCTGTTTTCCGGGAAGATTCCGTAATTAATGGAATGTGATTTTGGGTCTATCGTGTACTGTGTTTTAAATAACATTGGTTCTTTAACCCAGTTAAAGACAGAATTACATGTCTAACATTGTATTTCGAACCATATTGTTGATCTCTGCTAAATATATATCTGTTTGGTGGTGGAAAATTTATTCTCTTGTTTAACACCTTTCTTTGCGACGTATGAGCTTAGAGGTTGTATACTGGCAGAAATCAGTGGTACAGTGTAGATTGTCGATATGGCATGTTTGTATTTCCAAAGATAAATAATCATTAAATAATAATTGTTGGAAGAATAAAACTAATTGGAGCTTTAATGAATCTTCAATTGGATTGAAATGAGAATGGGATAATTTAAATTATCAAATTTGAGAAATGATTGAGAATGGAGTACCACCAGTTTTCCTCCAGGCGATAGTCAAATCTTTAATTTGATTTGATTGTGAAATGATAATAAAATTTACCGATAACACCGTGGGTGTTAGATATGGGGTACTACCAGTTTTTCTCCATATGATGAATAGGTTGGGATTGGGATAAATAAATACATGATTACTTCGGTAAAACTCGCTAATCCTAACTAGTTGATAAACCTTAATTTGGTTTAGAATTGATAAAGGATAAAATAAAATCTTTCGAATTGATATCAAAAGGTAGATTAAAGAGTAAATTTAAAGGATTTTATCTTTGATAAAGTTAATGGGAACCTTTCCTAATAATGTTAATATTTTAATAAAGGTATATTCTCGATTGAAATGAGGTGTATGATTTGTTATTATAGCACTTGATTTTAAGATATGCGAGTTAATCGGAAAGACTGGCTTTATCCCATTTTGAATAACTAATACGACAATTGAAAGTCAACGATGAAGATGGTGGTTGAAGACCTGAAATCTTCACATCGAATGGATGATTACTGATGTCTTGATTGGCTCATACACCCAAGACAAGGTAATAAGTGGTGATCATCCAGACATACTTGGTGATCGACCAGATATGCAAGGGCTCTCTCCTTATTGGACATATGGGACGAGGAATAAGGTGCCTCCGGTTTCGTTCAGACCCAGAACGGACTTGCAAAATGGATGGTATGTCTGACATTGTATTCCTTTATACTTTATTCATTGATCTCTGCTATATATATATATCTGTTTGGTAGCAGAGAATTTATTCTCTTGCTTAACACCCTTCTTTGAGACGTACGAGCTTAGAGGTTATATATTGATGGAAATCAATGGTACGGTATGGATTGACAATGTGGTATGCCGAGTACATGAATCAAGGCTTTTGCTGAAAAGCAGAGTCTTCTGATAATGATCAAAGCGTAGCTTTCATATTGCATAGCTTTGTGTGTCGAGACGTGACTTCTACGAGTTTCACAACCCGTGAATGATTGAGGTCGGATAATAAACGGCAAGAGTGAATCTGGTATCTAGGAGCACCGATTGAAAGGTGACTCCATTGTAAGCATTAAAGGATCTATAGGATCTGAGAGCCTGTAATGGGTGATTCTCTACTGGTTGCAAGGATTGAAGAATCTATAGGATCTCGGAGCCCCTCCAATAGGTGGTTCTCCACTGGCTGTGAAGGATACAGATTAGCCCCTAAAAGGGCAGTGAACATTGAATGCATGCCGATATGGAATCACTATTTTGAGTCTTGGATTTAATGTAAAAATTGAATGCATGTCGACACAATTTCTTTTGAGTCTTGGATTCAATGTAGTAATGGCAAAAAAACCTCAGTCGTTGATGGAATCCATTTCCAATACGAACCTTTGTGGTTTTTAATTGTAACCTATGTATGTAGTCATAGTACACTACATCTGCTATGATTGATATATTTATTTATAAAGAATTATTTTTACACTAAACACTAGTGATAATAAAAGAAGATTGTAAGTATCAATCATTTTTAGCAATTATAAGGGAAAACTCTGTCCTCCGTTTTGCATTGCATTGTGTAATGGGATGAAGTCTTATAATGGCTTCAGTTTTTCAAAAAGCATTGTGTTGTTTGTTTTATGCACTGGTATTCTTGGGAGAAAACACGTTCCGTGTTATACGGCGTCATCCTTTGATTTACTCTATTTTAAAGTAAAGATTTAATAATTGTTTTAGTTCTCACACCAGTTCCATGACTGGCTCGGAGTTTATTGTTTCTACCTAAACTCTGGGTGCCCATATTTTCAACACGACCAGTCGGTAGTTTTGATTTTCCAGATATTATTTTCTCAGGATACTGTATCTACAGTTGGAGCTATATTCGGAAAGCTTTGTATCTGTGTATCTCTTTTAGTTGTGTTATGCATTATTTTTCCGTTACTATGTAATTTTAATCTCAGATATTGTTTTTCCAGTGTGTAATATTTATTCATACTCCGATATGTTCTTGTACTATGATGTAATTGTTGTAATAAGCAACGAAATGTTCTATTGTTTGTGTTCTAATGCATCGTGCTCTCAACTTAATCTGGGCTTTCCCTTACGGGTGAGTTTGGGTCCTTTCAGTTTGGTATTAGAGCTTTGGTTTTACAAAGCTCAAGATCAAGGCACATTAGAACCAAACGAAAGAATTCATCAGAGATTGGATTAGTAATATCCAATGAGAATGACTCATTAGAGATGGGATCAGTAGTACCCTAAATTGAGTTTCAAAGAGTGTTATTTTTAAAATAAAAATGAAAACAAAATCTGTTTTGGAAATTTAAATCTTATTGTACGTATTTGAGTACTTTACTTTAAATTGATTTTGGACTATCGGGTATAAGGAAATTTACAATATACGTTTTATCCACGTGTGTATAAAGCCTCAAGTATACTGGGTAGATATAGAATCGCACTCTAGTCACCTGGAGATGATTCTGATGATAGTCTAGACACCATCAACATTTACGTCCGAGTTTCGAAAGTGAAATATCTATATATTTCAAATTGACTGGTGTGAGACTCAAAACATAGTTAGAATTTATTGTTTGTGATTTGGCACTAAAAGTATGATTTTTAAGTATATATAGAAATCAATTAATTGATTGATGGTTGTGTGATTATTAGTATAGCTAATAAAAATATTAGAATGATAAAACCAATAAGAGGATGAAAGGTAAATTTTAGCCAAATAGAATCAAATATTGAACTGAATTGAAAATTGATTAGAATTAAATATACGGACATGTGTATATATTGAACAGGTCATAGCATGGAAGCTATAAAGAGAAATAAAATTGTATTCCCGTCAAATAGGTACATATTTATTGTATTTCTTGGGTCTGATGATTTTATGAGCCGATTGGCTACCTGCTTGGCTTTTTCTTTTTGATTGATGAGGGCCTTGTGATGCAAGTTGTGGTTTTACCAATCAGCTCGTACAAAGAAGGTTATGGCAAAAATTTTCAAAAATTTAAGGTGCTAGCCAAATTTTTTTAGAAATTTGAAAGTTCTTAAAAACTAAAAAGTTGAAGAATGAAAGCTAGAATGAAAGTTGAGTTGGTTAGTTAAACGACTTTCAGCTCCGTTCCTTTTCGAGGATGAAAAGATTTTAAGTGGGGGAAATTATAACAATCCGGAATTTGTGGACCAATTTAAAATTTTAATTTTAGCTATTTTAAGGAATATGCGAATATAATTTGGATGTTTTTGCTAAATAAAATTTGAGAATAATTTTAAAATTAGGTTTTATCTTTTATTTGACTCAAAACAAACTCAGTAAAATTTCTAAATTGATTTATAAGCTTTGTTTTGAAAATTTTAAAAATTCGATTTTGAAAATCAACGCCTAGCCCTTAAAATGTGAAATTTTGTATATGAGCTCAGAATTCGACGAAATAAATTTTTTTGGATTCATAATGACAAATTATAGTTGGTTTCCAAAATACGCATCGAACGGAGTCAGTATGTGGTCGTGCGAAGTAAAACTATTTGCTCAAAAACAGGTAGTCATTTTACGAAGGAACATTATTGAGGCAACCTCAGAATTTAATTCTGTTTTTTCTGGATTTGTATCGCCTAATAATGGTTTAATCCAAAAGGCCATGATTTTTGGAGATGCCATTTGGGCGTACAAGAAGAAAAGGTACGTTGAAATCGCATTTTTGAACAATATTTGAGCATCTTTATGAATTTTAATAGATGGTCAAACTAACTCGGTATTTGACGAAACTTGTTTCGTTGGACTCGTCTTGACGTGTACTATCTCATGTTCGAAATTCACGGAAAATGAAGATCGTTTATATTCGGACGATCGAAGAGAAACGAGCATATATTCTGCTTTTACCCTCTTTCTCTTCACTTTTCATCTTTCCTCTTCCTTTCCCTCTTTCTTCAAAAATTTTGAGCCCTCCTCCCCCCAAAACCGCAGCCACCCTTCCCCTCACCATCGCTGGCCATCGGCCTCCCAACCCTCCGGCGCCGCACCTCCTCCCTCTCCCCCCTCCTCTTCTGTAATAACCCGGAAAATGTGAACCAATTTAAAATTTTTAAAATTGGTTATTGTCAAAGAATTTAAACAATTGAAATAGCATATTTCAATGAAGTAATGAAATGGAAATAGTGAGGCATTTTGAAAATTTGAATACAAACTTTGTCTGACAGTACCGGGTGGAAAATATAACCGATTTTAGTGAAACCAAAAATATTTAAATCTTTTTATGAATACCTTTCTAACGAATCTAAAAAATCGAAGTTTCATAGCAGGAATCAAAAGTTATGGCCAAATGAATTTTCAGAAAGGTCGCTATATAGAATATATAGCCCTTGAAAATAGATATTTTGCATACCACCTCGGAATTCGACGAAACCTCTTTTGTTGAATCCGAGATGTCAAACTATTGCTAGGTTTCAAATTTCATAATTTTTGAAGCTAGTATGTGAGTGGGGAAAAAGAAAATGTGATTGGTCAATTTTTGTTAAAATGGGTCGACCTGAAAATAGACATTTTGCATACGATCTCAGAATTCGACGAAACGGGTTTTGTTGGGACCGTATCGTCAAAACAAAGCTAGATTTATTTTTCTGGAATTTTTCGATTCAGTTTGTGGCCCTGGCAAATTGAAATGTACGTTCAAATTGAATATTAAATGTTATATACTTTAATTCGAAAAATAACTGACTGTAACAGTCGAATTGGCCAACGAAACTTATCCCATTGTGTCCGGAATGGGGGTATTTAGCTAGGGGCGACAGTTGTTGGGTTAAAATTGGTGTACGTTAGTTAGAAAGGATATTTTAGGAATTTAAAATTTAAATATAATAGAAAATATCTTCACCTTTCTCTCACTTCTAAAAATCTGGTCAACCCTCATGAACGAACGGCGAAACCCGCTCGAAATTTCCAAGCCCGATCGCCGCCGCCATAGGCGTTTTCGCCACCCCCTCCAGTTGGCTTTTCCGATCGACTTTATCCCCTCTTTCAATCAACCCAAGCCTCGATTGAAACCATCCAGTATTCGCGTTGAATTTCCGCCTGGAAGTCTCCACCTTTGGAGCGCCGCCGATCATCAGAGGAGCCATCGAGTTCGCTGCCACCACAGGCGCTGGAAAGCCTGTTCGAAGCTCTTCGACGTCGCAACATCCGATCGTGACGAAACTGCACGGATCAATCGTGAATTAAAGACCTAGTTTTGAAGGTTTGAAAAGTTATCTGCTTTGAAATTTATAAATTGAAAATAACACTTTTAAGTGTTGAAAAACTTTGAAAAATCATATCTTTTTAGTGTGTTAACGAAATTCGATGAAATAGGAAACATCGGGACCGTAGGGAGGCTCTCTACCATCTAGCAGAAGCCGCGGATTTTTCTGATCTTCATACGATTTTTAGCACTTCAAAAACCAATGTGAGGAATCTAATTTAAATTGTGTGAATGAAATCTTGTTGTATAAATTATATAAGCGAAGTGTAAATTATATACGCATTGTATACCTCATGTACATGTGTTGTATAAGTTATATTAGCGATGTATAAATTATACAAGCGTTTTATGAAACATATATGCTTTGAATTGTGATGAAATGCAAGTGAATTATAGAAATAATATATATATATATACATACTCCCCTCGTCCACAGACCATGGACGATATTTATTGCTTGTGATTGGCATGATATTATATGGTATGACGAATGGTTAGAAATAATTGTTTGTGGTTGATATTGTGGTTGAAATATACCTTTGTAGTTGAAAAATACCCTCTTGCGGTTGAAACAAATTAGAATAGGATTGTGGAAATGAAAATAAAACATGTCGCCTGCGTGCGAACTAGATGCATGATTCCCATTGTCAAAAACCACGAGGTTTTAAGGTAGAGCGAGGAGTCGTACTAGGGACGGTACCGGTTTTAATTACCCTGCCGTTATGCTGCCGAAATTTTCTGAAATTCATGTGTTGAATATTATTCTAATTTTAAACAAATAGATTTAACGATAAAAATCACATTTTTATATATATACAAACTATAGAGAATATTCATGTGTTGAATTGAAATTCATTCGTTGAGTTGAAATTCATGTGTTGAATATAAAATCACATTTTTAAATATATACAACTATAGAGAATATTCATGTGTTGAATTGAAATTCATTCGTTGAGTTGAAATTCATGTGTTGAATATCATTCGAATTTTAAACAAATAGATTTAACGATGAAAATCACATTTATATATATATATATATACAAACTATAGAGAATATTCATGTGTTGAATTGAAATTCATTCGTTGAGTTGAAATTCATGTGTTGAATATTATTCGAATTTTAAACAAATAGATTTAATGATAAAAATAACATTTTTATATATATACAAACTATGGAGAATATTCATGTGTTGAAATGAAATTCATTCGTTGAATCGAAATTCATGTGTTGAATGTTATTCGTATTTTAAAATAAATTGAATAGACAATAAAAACTACATTTTTATTGTGAATATGAAGTGTTAAAAACATTCACGTGTTGAATAAATATTTTTGATGATAAAAATATTTCTTTTATCATGTATACGCTTTGATAACAATACACACGTGTTGAAATAAATATTAGTTTGCTAGAAATATTATTATTAGCTTTGTTCTGCATATATATACATGTGTTGAACAGGGAAAATGGATTAGCTGTAGAGTAAAGAAATTACTTGCGTGCCCGACAAATAGGTAAGCCTTGATGAGTTGACTGCGCAATTTTATTTTTATATCAACTCCCGTGAATGCCTGTAACGTCCCGCATTTTTGTCGGTTTGAATTTGAATATTTAAAACAGTTTAAATATTGAATTCGAAATATAAGTGGATTTATGTATTAAGTAAAACGCAGTTGAACGTATATAAATATATATTAATCATAATCGAGCTCAGAACGACCCTGCAGTTCGTAATTTAACGTTCTGAACTTCAACAGAGCGTACATGACTCGTTTTGAATCGGATTTCTTCGAAACAAGAAATGCTAGAATCTGTTGAACCGTATCTTTCTAACAGAAGTGAAAAACCAAGATTTCGTGTTACAGAGTGGGAGTTATGTCCAAATCAAATATTCAGAAAGTCGCTATGAAATCGTGTATCGACCGTAACAGTTATTTGAATATAACTTGATATCGGTTGCAAATTGGGACAAGGTTCTTTTGAGGCGCAGCGATAATTTAATTTTTAGAATTTTACTGTAATTTTTATAAACAACTTTTTATTTGGAGTATTGTGTACCTTGTATCGGTATTTCGAGATTTCAAAATGTGAATCAACCTACCGGTGTTATTATATTTTTGGGTTCGTGGCACATTGCTGATCACAACAGTATTTTTAATTTTGTCAATAACAGTATATACGGGTACTGAATCATTTAAAACCTGAATAAACATACGTACACCAATTCTTTCACATATAAGCTACATTGGACTACCTTTAAAATCGTATTCTTTTAGCTAAAAGTACCACCCTATTTTGCTACAGATGCCTACACTAAAATTCAAATCAAATCATAAATGTTTGGATATCAAACATACAGTACAAACCCATACATTAAAGTATAATCTGCCGTCCCTATTTCTTCACAGTTAAGAAAAAGGCTGTTATTATACATTGCAGCTACTGTAGGAAATCTTGTTTAATAATATATATAATATAATATTATATGAAGTATATAAGAAACCATACCGACCCATGCTAGTGTACATTGCTAAGGAAACCGACATTTGTTCTTATTCTATATTAACACAAGCCTTCATGGCAGAAAACCTACCCTAATCTAATGGACCATACGTCTACGTTTAAGATAAAGGACCTACCCTAACAGCTAAAAACAAACCGGCGTGAAAACCGAAAACAAAATATCCTGCTTGCCATTCTCCTATCCACGACCTATATTGAAATGACTATGCAGAAGACCACACCATGCTTGAATTAAATGCAAGCCATAACTGAACGTGGGGAGAAACGACGTCCTAGTTGACTTAAAACTTTCTCCCATCTATATAAATCAAAGCCCATTCTTTTCTGTGGGAGGAACATAAATCATTCCACCCTGAAAACCATATGCGCCCTCCTCATTATCGAACAGCATGCGGAAGTAAAATCTGAAGTGGATTTCTAGCGAGGAGGTGAGTCGCTGAGGGTCATAGTCTCCAGCGTGGGGGGGTCGCTCTGATCGGAGAAGGAGGGCACGGGGTTCAGTGCGGTTCTGGGTGTCATCAGTGAAGCTCGCCGGCGAACCAGCATCTTGCTGGTGGTCTCTGATAAACAGCGGTGGAGGATGTGAAACGAGGGACTAAATGCAGTAGCGTGCAGATCTGGGTAAGTGGAGGGAAAACGTGCATTTAAGGGAGGAAGAAATATGGTGCAGTTCGGGTGCAGTACGTCATGGTTTTGTTTGTGCAAAAACAGTAGAGAAATGATGGAAGGGCTTCAAACCTGCGAAAGTGAAAGGAGGGATAGGTTTGATGGTTTCGAGTACAACACGAGATCATGCAATGTATACTGTAGTGGAATGTAATCAGGTGGTGCAAGCTGTGGATATGCGATGGAAAGGGGTGGTTCTCGCATGGAATATGGGGACGAGCAGGCCTTTTGTTTCACTAAGGGAGAAGTTTCTTTATAAGGTAGTGAGTGTGAATAGTGTTAGTTGTGAATTTCTGAGAGGTTGTTTCGTTTCTGGACGTGAGTGTACGTAGTGTTGGTTGGCATAATGGAAATATGGCGGTGAAACGTGGAGCACTGTTTGAGTGAGGATTCGGTCTTGGTGATGGTGGTTGGTATCTTGTGAATGGGGTGTGGTTGCGCGGCTTGTTGATGGAAGAAGGTGAGAAGTAATGACAGCTGAAGGTTGAAGATATCAGAAGGGGAATCACGTGTGAAATGTGAGCATGTTGGTGAAGTGATGTATATATTTCATGCGAGATGAGATGGGGAATATGGGTGTAGTTGATGACTGTACGTGTGTATGGGAACGTTAAGAATATTATGGTATACGGGAGGGTAGCGGTTCTACAGTTGGGAATGGGAATGAGTTCGGATGCTTGCGGTTACTTTTGGGATAGCGAGTTGACCAGTAAGCGAAGAAGACTTGCTGAACGTATTTTAAGGAAGTCCACGGTTGGAGCGTCACATTACTAAACGATGAGGAAGAAAATAGTTAGCGGACCGGATGAAAGCAGACAGATTGGAATCGTAACAACCGAATCTACAATGTGGAACGTATATTTCAGGGAGAATAAAGCCACTGGAATCTCATGGTTTAATCGACGGACGCAAATCGTTATTTAACGGTTAACGCGCAAAGGTGAGTAAAATCACTAACTCTGATCTATTTTAAATTATTTTAATGTTGTTTGAATGTTGTGTGATGGTCGATTAGGTAGACTGCAATTAATTTGGTTGAATATTATATACCGTTACATATGTACACATCATCGATTGGACACTGATTCCACTGATTAGAATATCCCCTAGTATAGAGTTAGTGTAAATTGTGTTGACTGACATCTGTGGATGCGGAAACCGGTTGGAGGAATCCGACCGGACTCCTTGATAATTATATGTACTGTTTGTTTTGTATGAACCCGAATTATATTTAAACCCCACATGAATATTGATGTTGAACGGAAATTCAACACCTGTTTCGATAAATCAATAAACGATATCAATTTAGAAAGTGACGTCAGTCGACCGTAGACCCATCATTTGTTAAGGAGTTGATTGGCCGTCAGGCAAATCGACGAAGTTAATTAAAAAATTATATTTTTATAATTAAAAAGAAGATTTAAATTTATAATAGAAGTTCTATTATAAACCAGTATTTTAGAGTTCGTTTTTATAAAATAAATAAAACGGTTGTTGACATTTTAAATAAGTTTTTTAAAACAGAAATTATCCGACAATTAAATATTGGGATAATTATATTTAATATAAACAAATTAGAAATAGTATTCGATTAATTATATTAATCTAATGTTAAGAAGTAATTTGAAATCAGTTAACGAAGTTACTTATGAAATGAAGTTGATTTAATCAACTATCATTTGGGAAAATGATTTTAGATTAATTGGTCTTTAATTAATCTAATGAAACAGTTTAGAAATAAATTAATCTAAAGTAACAAGATTTAATTATCTTTTGGTTAAGAAGTTATAAATAGAACTGTGGAATGGAGGAAGCAAAGAGTAAATGTTTAACATAAATAATCAAACACCAGAGATTTCAAAGTAACGATATGGTGTTATAAAACTATAGTTAAAAATGAACATGAAAATACGATCGGATAGATATTATAAGTAATAAGGGATTAGAGTGCAGACTGGTATCGATTCTAAGGTAAGAATGTTGTCGATCAAGGTCTGAGAGGTAAATAGAATATCCCAACTTGAACGGCTTCGCTATTACCGAGGAACGATATCAGTTTGTAATGGAAAGAGATGTCAAGATTTTTGTGACGGAAATAGATGTCAAGATTAGTATAAAGGAATATGGCAGCGTATGCAAGTCTTAGAACTATAGCGATAAAATAAACACTGTTGATTAGGCTTAAGTGTGACTGTTATGCCAAGATTAGTTATAACAAAGAATATTACAGCGTATGACAAGTTGAACTATAGCAATAAAATAACGCTGTTGATAAGGTAAGTGTGACTGTAATGTTGAGATTAGTTATAAGGAAAAATTACAGCATATGACAAGTTTAGCAACATAGCGGCAAATTTACTGCTGTTGATTAGACCTAAGCGTGACTTTTATATATAGCAGCACTTCCTAGAAAATGTTACAGTTTAGTTGAAATCCACTTATTCGAAAGTGATAAATACGATGTCGTAAGAAAAATATAAGAACCAGTTTTAGAAAAAGAAATTGGGGAATCACGTTAGAAACGATGACAACATTTCGATATTCGAAATGTGATTAGAAATAAACCACTAGTATTTGAAACTAGAATTCGACGATGTCGAATGTATTAAAAATAAGTTATTTTTAGGAATTATAATATGATACGATAATTAACATTTAGTTTTAATAAATAAATGTTAATAGAACAGGAATCAGTATTTAGTTATCAACCGAATATTGTTTTGATAAGAAGTTGACTTAGAATTAGAGTTTATAAAGTGGAATAGGAATATAAAAGTAGGAAAGTGATTCCGATAAACATGATAAGGGTAATTATTACTGGAATAAAGAGTTATCCGATAAAGCTATTCAGATTTCGGTAATTAGAAATGATATTCACATTTAAGGTGAATAAGTGTTTAAAAGATGAATGTTGGGCCGATTAAAAGGTTAAAATGAAATTGGAAATATCTTCCAATGAAGATAGGGTGGATTACCCAAGTATAGAAATAAAGAATGTGAAATTTATGAAACTAGTTCGAACGTTAATAACGTATGTTTTCTGGAACATGAAAGAATAAGAATCTATAATAACTGGAAACGTTTTCCAAGAAGTATGAAAGGCTGAAACGGGATTTGAGAAATATCTGGTAAGATATGGAAATTCGAACAATAAAACGAATGTTAAATTAGTGCCTGTGGTTGTGTGTGATTGGTTGATCATTTGAATGGATGATGTTTTTACTTCGATGGTTAAATAACCGACTATCGAAGTGTTTTGACCATCGTTGTCAATACGGAGAGACCGGTTGGATATTATCCAGAAACCACTCCGTATAGGCATAAGCGCTGCGAATTAGATATGCTGAAGATAATTGAAGACAGAGTTAAATGCAAGGGTTGTCCAGTTCTAGAATGGTATTTTGTTTGTCCAGTCCCAGGACAACTTGTATGGACGAGTGTTTGACAGAGTATTTCCAACGGTCACGCCGTTGATTTGTACGAATATACCAAGTTGGTGGGGAGAAGGTAACTTCTTTTTATTCTACACCCAGTGTGCATTTGTGTAATCAATATGTGATTACGGATTTGACGATGTGGCATTCAAAGTGAATGGTGATCAGATGTTCTGAAGATAGACGTAGCCTCTAGCCTCACAACCAGGAAGTAACAAAAGTTTGGCTAGGCAGCATGGCTAGTTGGGTCATCCCCAAGCAGGGTGTATTGTCACCGATCTAGAGAAAATTCATATTTATACTTCTTTTCGTTTCTGTATCTTCGGATGACGGTTGGATGGCCTACAACCGTGGTGGCAATATATTCGCGACACTCAAGCTAAATGAGTGAGCGGTCATGTGTGGCCGGGTTGCAAGACGTTCTTGTTGAACCCTGAGTGTATCCCCTCTAGAGTACACTATTCAGAAGGTGCTCCCATACCTTGTCTATTGAAATCCATTCTCCGATAAGCGCCCTGAGGTTTATGATTTTATACTATATATGTAGAACGTGAGATGCAAGCGTTCCGCTACTTGGATATTTATTTGCTTAGACATTATCATAATATCACTGGTTTTGATATCAAAGTAATTTGGGTTATAGTAAGGTAAAAACCGTCCATGTTTATGTGTGGGCTGGTCTTACTATTATCCTTTTGTTGCAAAAGGATTTTCAAAGTTAAACGATATAGTTGGAATTTACTCACACCAGTCCCATGACTGACCCAGAGTTTATTTGTTTGTGTTTTCCCTAAACTCTTGGGTGCCCAAATTTGTACGGGTAGTAAAGTGTTTCAGGATTTTGCAGATTCACTTGGAGGTGCTAAAAGCAGGATGCTCCACTGTTAGTTATTGAGAGATTATTTCCGCTGTGATGTATACCATGTATTATACTCTGATATGGTATGTATATATACAAACTCAGATTTGTATTTCCAACTTGTTATATAATAAAGATTATTATTCCGCTGTGAGATTCGTGTTTTCTCTGATTCTGTTCAGTTGTGATCTTCTTCTTCTTCTATTCTATTAGTTCTATCTTTTCTATCTCATCCTCGAAATTCTTTCAAAAATGACACGGTTTTCAAGGTATCGAAAATCGCGCCGTTACAGATGGTATTAGAGAATAAGGTTAAGTGATTACCTTGGCTCTGTGGCGTAACTCAATAGAGATGGAGTTAGTAATACTCTAGATTGAGTTGAGTGTATATATATGTGCGCGTATTTGTGATTAACATAAAAAATATTTTATATTGTGTTGACTGGTCAGTCGAGTAGTTTATGAATTCTGGTCGAAACAGTAATGCAAACTGCGTCGATAGGTGTTTTTAAACTCTTGAACAGAGTAATTCGACACAGTATGTTTTGAAAAGAGGGTAAATGAAATAATTTTACCCAAAGTATATTTTGATATAAAAAGAAGTGTATGTCTTGATATTAATATAATATACTGGATATGTGATCATTATTATGATCGAACATGATTATAACTGAGTTGGTTATATAAACTACCAATCGAAATATTATATAAGTATGATATGCAAAATCAGATGAGCTAAATCTGAATTAAAAACCAGAATTGAAATAAAATTCTAGAAACTTGGAAAAGAATTGAAATTGAATTTGAATTAAATATAAGGGAATTTTAAAATCCTGGGAGATTTGAAAATTTGTTTTCCAAGTGCTATGAAAGATATTTTGAAGTAATTTCAAAAATAGAGTGATTATAAATGAGTTTTTAAAGCAATATAGTATTGAACTCACTTCGATGGTTGGAAAATAAATTCCGATGATGATCGCGACATTATCAGTGTTCATTTTCGAGCTGGTAAGTGACGGATTACTACCAAAGATTTTTTTTTGTATTGTTTGAGAAACAAGTTGTTAGAAATTCAAATGTTTTGAATTATATATGATTTCAAACTGATTTGAAATAAATCCTAGGAATTTGAATCTTGAAATAAAAATTTAACTTATGGAGTTAAAATGGTAAAAATGGAATTTAAACAAAGATAACAAAACTAGACTGAATTTGCAAAGATCCAGAATGAAAATTATAAAAGAAAAATATTGGGGATTCGAGTTATTAAAAATGAAGTGATTCTTGGAGAATAAGAATCGAATTTTGAATTAGAGATGGAGATAACTGATTTGAGAAATAAACCAGTAAATGGAATGTCGTAATAAAACTTAACAAGGTCAAGAACTGAGAGTGGAATCGGAGTTGAAATAGAAATCTGGCTTAGTAAAAGCGAAAGACTGGTTTGAGAACGGATTGATGGGAGATCAACCAAGGATGCTTGGATATGCTGGTTTGATAGCAGATGGCAGAGATAGAGTTGAATGCCCAACAGAGAAGGTACACGTTTATATACGAGTATGAGATTTTTTTTATCAGTCAGTTTGGGCAAGCCGTTTGGCTATTTGATTTTCTTTTGGATTGGAGAAGGCCCGGAGAGGAAAGTTGGTGTAATAGCGAATGAGCCGTGCAGAGGAGATGCTGACAAAGTTCTTCGAAAATTTAAGCTGTTAGGTAAATTTTAAGAATTTTCGAAAATATTCAGTAATAAGAAGAAATTAATATTTTAATTGAAATTAATCAGTTCATTTGAAACTGAAAATATGAAGTAAACCAAAAGGACTTTTAACCTGTTTATAACAGAGATTGTAGCATTTTCCCTATCTTAGCAATTTCGAGGACGAAATTATTTTAACGGGGAAGGACTGTAACATCCCGCATTTTTGTCGGTTTGAATTTGAATATTTAAAACAGTTTAAATATTGAATTTGAAATATAAGTGGATTTATATATTAAGTAAAATGCAGTTGAACGTATATAAATATATATTAATCATAATCGAGCTCAGAACGACCCTGCAGTTCGTAATATAACGTTCTGAACTTCAACAGAGCGTACATGACTCGTTTTGAATCGGATTTCTTCGAAACAAGAAATGCTAGAATCTGTTGAACCGTATCTTTCTAACAGAAGTGAAAAACTAAGATTTCGTGTTACAGAGTGGGAGTTATGTCCAAATCAAATATTCAGAAAGTCGCTATGAAATCGTGTATCGACCGTAACTGTTATTTGAATATAACTTGATATCGGTTGCAAATCGGGACAAGGTTCTTTTGAGGCGCAGCGATAATTTAATTTTTAGAATTTTACTGTAATTTTTATAAACAACTTTTTATTTGGAGTATTGTGTACCCTGTATCGGTATTTCGGGATTTCAAAATGTGAGTCAACCTACCGGTGTTATTATATTTTTGGGTTCGTGGCACATTGTTGATCACAACAGTATTTTTAATTTTGTCAATAACAGTATATACGGGTACTGAATCATTTAAAACCTGAATAAACATACATACACCAATTCTTTCACATATAAGCTACATTGGACGACCTTTAAAATCGTATTCTTTCAGCTAAAAGTACCACCCTATTTTGCTACAGATGCCTACACTAAAATTCAAATCAAATCATAAATGTTTGGATATCAAACATACAGTACAAACCCATACATTAAAATATAATCTGCCATCCCTATTTCTTTACAGGTAAGAAAAAGGCTGTTATTATACATTGCAGCTACTGTAGGAAATCTTGTTTAATAATATATATAATATAATATTATATGAAGTATATAAGAAACCATACCGACCCATGCTAGTGCACATTGCTGAGGAAATCGACATTTGTTCTTATTCTATATTAACACAAGCCTTTATGGCAGAAAACCTACCCTAATCTAATGGACCATACGTCTACGTTTAAGATAAAGGACCTACCCTAACAGCTAAAAACAAACCGGCGTGAAAACTGAAAACAAAATATCCTGCTTGCCATTCTCCTATCCACGACCTATATTGAAATGACTATGCAGAAGACCACACCATGCTTGAATTAAATGCAAGCCATAACTGAACGTGGGGAGAAACGACGTCCTAGTTGACTTAAAACTTTCTCCCATCTATATAAATCAAAGTCCATTCTTTTCTGTGGGAGGAACATAAATCATTCCTTCCTGAAAACCATATGCGCCCTCCTCATTTTCGAACAGCATGCGGAAGTAAAATCCGAAGTGGATTTCTAGAGAGGAGGTTAGTCGCTGAGGGTCATAGTCTCCAGCGTGGGGGGGGGGGGGGGGGTCGCTCTGATCGGAGAAGGAGGGCACGGGGTTCAGTGCGGTTCTGGGTGTCATCAGTGAAGCTCGCCGGCGAACCAGCTTCTTGCTGGTGGTCTCTGATAAACAGCGGTGGAGGATGTGAAACGAGGGACTAAATGCAGTAGCGTGCAGATCTGGGTAAGTGGAGGAAAAACGTGCATTTAAGGGAGGAAGAAATATGGTGCAGTTCGGGTGCAGTACGTCATGGTTTTGTTTGTGCAAAAACAGTAGAGAAATGATGGAAGGGCTTCAAACTTGCTGAAGTGAAAGGAGGGATAGGTTTGATGGTTTTGAGTACAACACGAGATCATGCAATGTATACTGTAATGGAATGTAATCAGGTGGTGCAAGCTGTGGATATGCGATGGAAAGGGGTGGTTCTCGCATGGAATATGGGGACGAGCAGGCCTTTTGTTTCACTAAGGGAGAAGTTTCTTTATAAGGTAGTGAGTGTGAATAGTGTTAGTTGTGAATTTCTGAGAGGTTGTTTCGTTTCTGGACGTGAATGTACGTAGTGTTGGTTGGCATAATGGAAATATGGCGGTGAAACGTGGAGCACTGTTTGAGTGTGGAGTCGGCCTTGGTGATGGTGGTTGGTATCTTGTGAATGGGGTGTGGTTGCGCGGCTTGTTGATGGAAGAAGGTGAGAAGTAATGACAGCTGAAGGTTGAAGATATCAGAAGGGGAATCACGTGTGAAATGTGAGCATGTTGGTGAAGTGATGTAGTTGATGACTGTACGTGTGTATGGGAACGTTAAGAAGATTATGGTATACGGGAGGGTAGTGGTTCTACCGTTGGGAATGGGAATGAGTTCGGATGCTTGCGGTTACTTTTGGGATAGCGAGTTGACCGGTAAGCGAAGAAGACTTGCTGAACGTATTTTAAGGAAGTCCACGGTTGGAGCGTCACATTACTAAACGATGAGGAAGAAAATAGTTAGCGGACCGGATGAAAGCGGACAGATTGGAATCGTAACAACCGAATCTACAATGTGGAACGTATATTTCAGGGAGAATAGAGCCACTGGAATCTCATGGTTTAATCGACGGACGCAAATCGTTATTTAACGGTTAACGCGCAAAGGTGAGTAAAATCACTAACTCTGATCTATTTTAAATTATTTTAATGTTGTTTGAATGTTGTGTGATGGTCGATTAGGTAGACTGCAATTAATTTGGTTGAATATTATATACCGTTACATATGTACACATCATCGATTGGACAATGATTCCACCGATTAGAATATCCCCTAGTATAGAGTTAGTGTAAATTGTGTCGACTGACATCTGTGGATGCGGAACCCGGTTGGAGGAATCCGACCGGACTCCTTGATAATTATATGTATTGTTTGTTTTGTATGAACCCGAATTATATTTAAACCCCACATGAATATTGATGTTGAACGGAAATTCAACACCTGTTTCGATAAATCAATAAACGATATCAATTTAGAAAGTGACGTCAGTCGACCGTAAACCCATCGTTTGTTAAGGAGTTGATTGGCCGTCAGGCAAATCAACAAAGTTAATTAAAAAAAATTATATTTTTATAATTAAAAAGAAGATTTAAATTTATAATAGAAGTTCTAATATAAACCAGTATTTTAGAGTTCGTTTTTATAAAATAAATAAAACGGTTGTTGACATTTTAAATAAGTTTTTTAAAACAGAAATTATCCGACGATTAAATATTGGGATAATTATATTTAAGATAAACAAATTAGAAATAGTATTAGATTAATTATATTAATCTAATGTTAAGAAGTAATTTGAAATCAGTTAACGAAGTTACTGATAAAATGAAGTTGATTTAATCAACTGTCATTTGGGAAAATGATTTTAGATTAATTGGTCTTTAATTAATCTAATGAAACAGTTTAGAAATAAATTAATCTGAAGTAATAAGATTTAATTATCTTTTTGTTAAGAAGTTATAAATAGAACTGTGGAATGGAGGAAGCAAAGAGTAAATGTTTAACATAAATAATCAAACACCAGAGATTTCAAAGTAACGATATGGTGTTATAAAACTATAGTTAAAAATGAACATGAAAATACGATCGGATAGATATTATAAGTAATAAGGGATTAGAGTGCAGACTGGTATCGATTCTAAGGTAAGAACTGTTGGATCTAGATTAACCCTAGAGGGGGGGTGAATAGGGTTTATCACAGTTTTTTAAACTGAATTGAAAAAATGACAGGATATTAAAATAATAAACAGATCACAGAATGCAGCAGAAATAAAAGTGCAGAAAATAAATCACACACAGATATACCCAGCTTCGGCAAAATCCTGCCTATTGCTGCATTCCTAAGGTTTCTACTAGATGATAGAACAGATCCCGCATACAAGACCTTGTACACTCGCGACTCTCACTCCTATTCTAACTCTACGCTCAAAACCCTAGACTGATTGATATCCCCTCGATCAGATTTTCCTGTTTACAATTCCGTAACCAATAACTCAGATTTTACAGACTCCGACAACTATTAGTCAACTCCTTGACTGAATTCCCCTAGTATTTTACAGACACTAGAAACTGTTTTGGTTCGATTACAAAGGAAATTCAAAACAATAAAAGCAAAACAATTTAAACAAGAGAACCCTGGTTTAAATGGAGAATCAAACTCCCCTTAACCAGATAGAATAGGCCGGCCCACTTAGTTTGCGTTGCACCCTTTTCCACTTGTGTCCCGATCCTTCTCTCTTTTGCTCTGGGAATTAAAAATGGCCGCCTCCTGAAAAACTAGGGTTTTCAAAACCCTCTCCAAATCAATGCTTTGATTGATGAAACTGAAATCACTGATGCTCGAGTCTCTGCGGCTCTCTGGTTCTTCGATTGATTGCTTAAATCTGGTTCCCTGATGATCCGTTATGATTCTGGAATTTGATCGAAACCCTTGAACACATGTGAGTTTTCTGATTTTGCTTCTTTGATTGAAATTGTGGGTTATCGTTTTCGATCACACTTTCCTATGATGAAATGGTTGTTAAATAGGATTTTTTTAAATCCTTGAATTGCTCTGATTTCCCATATGATTTGATCTGATTGCGGTTTTTCCCTTTTGATTGTCGGCTTGAGGAAAATTCTTGCGTGTGAATTTCTCTTTTATGATTCCGGAAGTATATCTGATATCCAGGGCTTGATTTATGTTACGTAATTTTTGGAAATGAATTGTGAAAATCTTTGGGAGAAAACTGCTGAATACATTGTGGTGATTTCCTGCAAAACATTTAAAAAAAAACTTGCCGAGTATTTTCTTGAGTGATTTGTGGAATTTGTTGCCTTGAAAGGAAATGGATTTCTTTGCCTTGATTAGTGCTCGTGATTTCCATGTCCAAAATATGCATATGAAAAATAGAAGTTCTTGAATTTATTTCTGCCAAAAATATAATTTCTGAAATTTTGCTACCATTCATAATTCTTGCCTATTACTGTTCATACATGAATTAAACTCAGTTTAGCGCGATAGACACTATGCCAAGTTTGCAAAACATCATTCCATATTTGATTTCTGGAAATAGATTTGAAATTCCTTTCTTGCTTTGAACCTCGTATTGATTTTCTGGTAAAGAATCAACCATGACATTTTCTTGTCAATTGCTTTTTGCTAAATAACTTGAGTATTGATTTGGCACTTTGTGACTTGCCATTTCACCATGGTATTGATTTGTCTTGACCTTGTTTCATGAATACACTTAGAAGATTTTGCACTTGACCTTGCTGTCATACATGTTTCACTTCGACTAATGTTGTATTTTATTCATGAGCTTGATTGTATTCCTGCTATATACATGCTGAACTGCTGCCACATGCAACAGCTACTACCATGCTACTTTGTCCTGTTTTTGTACATCACTTGCAACATTTACACTGACAAGTTTCTGTACACTTGCAGCTACATTTGTGTTGCTCCTTTCTGCATGAATAAAACACTGTTTGACTGAGCCATGTTGCATCATAAAACTTAACTTGATTAGTCCATGCAGTAGTCATAAATCATGAACTTGTAAATGCTGCTGAGTTGCTTGAGTGTGTTTGTGTGTTCACCATGCTTTGTGAACCTGACTTGCTCCATTTGTGTATGGATCGACCACTTTTACTCTCCACTTTGTACCCGAGACTTGAATGTACCAATGCTGAGATGCCTGACCATGCATCTTCACTTTGATGATTCTTGTGTGTTCATATGAGGTTGTATGATATGCCATTTAGCTCGACCATATTTCTGAACCATTTTGTTGCCATTCACTTTGTTCTTGAAGCATGAGTTTTGCTGCTTAGACTATGTTGTATACATCCATGCTTGTGCCATTGATAATGCTCCACTGCTTGACCTTGCTTATTTTTGGCTCCATGTTGACTTTGATGATTTTTGTCTTCATGTTGACTTTGCATTCATCATGTTGCTCCATTTATGTTTTTGAGTTGCCTCGACCATATTGTTGCACTGAGTTGAGATGGTCCACGTGGCTACTCCTCAGTTGCACACTGATTGGCATGGCAGTGCACACGTGTGTGTATATATATATACACGTGTGTATATGCAGCCATCCAAAGTAGATTTTCCTGTCCCTGCATTGTATTTACATAATGTCTACCTTGTGGTATTTACAGTGTATCACTGTGAATATCACAAGCTGTCTAGACATAGATTGATGGTTTTTATAAATCAGATCAGGTCATGAAAAATGATGAGAAACACACCAGAAATCTGAGGCAAACAAAATTTTAAAAAATAAAATTTATATTCGCATATATTTAGTATTGTTTCTATTGCAGTGTACTGTGTGTTTTCTGTTTCATGTGACAGGTAAGCTGTAACACCCATTAGTTTCTACCTAAAGTTCAAATATTCGATCGATAGGATACAGTCGAATGATGGAAGCGAGTACAGATATAACGAAAATTTGGTTCCCATTAGACCTGGGTCCTAAGTATCGGCCCCGAAGACCGAAACCAATATCAATTTGACACCCAGAGGAGTACCTTCTTTAGACAATGTCAAAACCGGAAATCCTATAAAAAGTATTTAGATATTTACAGACTACTGGTACAGATTAGGTTCCCGAATGATTCTTAGGAAGCTAAGCATGATAAAATCGTACCCTACGAAAACTCAGAATGTATGCGCCATACTTGACGCCTAACACAGATATCCCTCAAACCCCAATCTCAAATAGATGATCCAAAACCCTTATGGGTCTGAGTCTATAGCGGAATTCAGAAATAATACTAGCATTAAAGTGCAGAGTATCGATTACAAAATCAAAATACCAGAATCAGAAAAAGTCACAATCAGATAAAGAAATTAAACCTACTATAGAAATTTTCCTATTTCTATCCTAGCCACTAGCCTCAAGAGTGTTTGCCTGCCCTCCTTGTCCTCGTCTCTTCGGGCAGTCCCTAGTGAAGTGTCCCATCTCCCCACAGTTGAAGCAAGCGCCCTTCCTTTTTCTGCAATCCTTGTTCAGATGAGTTGAGCTCCCACAAGTAAAGCACTTTTTCCCCTTCTTATCTTCAGACTTCTCATCCTTCTTTTGTGTTTCCTTTTTGGGCCCCGCTTTCTTATTCTGTGGTTCTTCCTTCTTTGTCTCTTTCGGGCCCTTGTCTTCCTCGTGCAGTAGTGCCATATCCACCAATTTCTCGTAAGTTGCTCCCATGGGTACATGGGTCATGGCTAGGCTGTGCAGTGGCTCATTCAATCCTTTAACAAAGCGGAGAGCCTTTTTATGCTGAGTGTTGACTAAATCCAATCCGAATCTTGCTAGTTGGTTGAACTGGTTGACGTATTCCTTGACCGTCACATACTTCCTTGCTTAAGAGACAAGAACTTTTCCAATTGTAAACTTCGTTCAGCTTGCGAGAGGAATTTTGTCTCAAACCTTGTTCTGAAATCCATCCATGTCTCAACTGGCCTCTCGGCGTTAGTGACTTCCCACCAGTAGGAAGCTTCGTCTTTGAGCAGCCATACTGCCAACTGTACCTTCTGCCTATCGTCCACCTCGAAGATAACGAATAGATCCTCAGCTTCTTTGAGCCAATTCCTTGCTTCTACGAATGATTCAGTTCCTTTGAAATCCTTCCCACCCATGGCCCTAAAATCTCTACAGATCTTTGAGAAAGCAATTGCACGAGGAGGGGGTGGAGGAGGGGGATCATTTGCTGGACCTGCAGCGGCGGTCCTAGCCTCAAGATATTGACGAAACCAACCGGGTACATGAACACCCTCTGGTATCTCAGATGCTTCAGACATGCTGGAACGAAAAAGGAAAGGTTCAATACAAAAAGGACTGAAAGAAAGATATATGGCTCTTGGGGATCATGTTTTTCAAAATAAGCTTTATTTTTGAAAATACTTCCTTTCAAAACCTTTTTTTTTCAAAACTTTTTTTTTTTATAAAATCTGGTAACCTTCAGCTCTGATACCAAGTGTAACACCCCACCTCCGTTAAGGTCACTCACAAAGGGAATGCCTTAACTTTGGTGGAGCATTTTAGTAAACAGGACAGAAACTTACAAGACAGATAAAACAGTACTTGAAAAAAAAATTGACTTTATTACAGCGGAAACAGAAATTAATATGGTTACATCTTTTCAATTTCAGAATTCAAGTACAAAATATCAGTCTTGTACAAAAGCCTTCAAAATGCATAGTTTAAAATCATAATCCCCATGGAACGGAAGCTATACAGAGCCAAGCCATACTTTAAGCGCTTCAAGCAAAGAGAAATCCGGATCAAGCTAAAGTATTTCCCTCATTGGATAGCCTGGGGGGGGGAACGGAAGAAAGGAGGCGAAACAACAAGGGTCAGACAAAAAGTCTGGCAAGTCCAGTGACTTTCAGCATATGAACAGATAATAATAATATGATATGAACATAAAACTGGATGTGAGATAACTATAACAGGTGTAGCAGATATAACAGAAAAACAGAATGATATAAACTATTGTTTTACACTTCTCTGCACTAATACTAGTATAGCATAATTAGGTGTCTCCCTAATGTCTAAATTGAAGCAGGAACGGGTACAGAATACTTTAACAGAAACAGAGTGCTAATAATGGGCCTTTACTACCCGATCAGAATCAGACAGAAGTAGAAACAGATTTATCTCTACGGAAACAGAATGTAGAATTAGGTGTACACTAGTAATGGGCCTTTACCACCCGAACAGACGGTACCACACAGAAACAGACAGGTGTTACCACCCAACAGAAACAGACGGTCCCAACAGAAACAGACAGAACTAAGCGTACCCTAAACCCTACCCCAAGCGATCGGCTCCCTAATACATAAATATCCTGTGTCGGCCCCACAGTAGGGTGTATCACTCCCTAAAGTGACAACCAATTGGCACAGACCTATTTACAGATGTCACGGCGTCTTACATCCTCAGAGGCAGACCGGGATCCATGCACGCACATGACCCGGTTGGAACGCACCATCAACACCCCTCACCATTATCAGAATGAACCACTTATAATTAGTTCAGTAAGCGTGCCCGGACCCTACCTACTGTTGGGTCAAAGTTTTGATACCATAAAGGGTTACTGACTAATATGGGTCCCAAACAACAGATGACACAAGTAATTCCCCTCCTAACCTTGTGTCCCCAGACTAACAGATCTCAGATTTATTTGTTTACAAGTTCAGACATACAGAATTCAGATTTACTAGTTCATAAATTAAGTTAACAAGTTTTCAGACTAACGGATCAGATGTATAGATTTTTCAGATTTGTCTAACTTTGTATTGGACGGGTTTACTGCACCTATTAATCCCGTTGGTTTATCCCTATTTTCCCCAATACGTTTTAGACGTCATTCTTATCTTAGATTTGCATTAATTAATTATTAATGCCCAGACCTCTCACATTAGGTCGCTAGCTTGTGGCCGCTGGATGGGCCGGGCGGTTCCGGGCAGACTTCTGCCACAAGCCAGACCTAACCTCGTGTCTTAAGCAGGTTATGACTAACTTCTCACATTAGAACCTATTGTTTGCGGCCACTGGATGTGCCGGGCGGTTCCGGGCAGAATTACGCCGCAAACTCATTCTAACCTCGAGTTAGCCATGTTTATCTTTGCGGCCAATTAATTAATAATTTACCGTTTATGCGCACGCCCAATATATATATATGCCAATTCAGATTATATCAATATAGCAGATAGCAGATTTTAGCAGATAGCAGATTTTTTCCAGATTATATGACTTAACGGATTTAATAGATTTAGCAACTTAGCAGATTTTGGCATATAACAGGTTAGGCATCTCAACAGACAAATTTAACAGATTTGGCATTTCAATCTAATTAGCAGTCTATGCAATATAACAGAACTAGCTGTTTTAGGCAACTTAGCAAATTAGCAGATTTAGCAAATTTAATATTTCTAAAGGTTCTATTTACATGCCTTGCCTAATCATAAATTAGGCCTAAATTCATATGCCTACATAATTGTCATGATTCACAATATGAACATATATTCCATGTTTGCATAAATTAACATAGCGCAGAATATGGACATAATTTACCATATAACATATGTTCCAATTTTTGTTAAACTAGCATTTTACAGCAGATTCACATGTAAATTATACCAAATATAATCATTAATTACAATGCATGCCATGTATCCAAAAATTCCTATTAGGTGTAATCACAATAATAGATATCCTAATTAATGTAAATCTTTACACCTAACTTTCCATATCCTTCTTCTTTTCAAGTCATGAATCATAATGCAAAATATACCCACCAATCTAAATCTTTAAATTATATCTTCTAAAAATCAGATCTTGACTTTTATATGCATTTTGTCCAAAGTCTCCAAATCATATGTAATCATACAATGGTTCCTCTTTTCTTCTATCATAGAATATGCATATATCCAAATCTAGTTTACAACATATGCTCATCTTTTTTTCTAATTAATTACAGATCTAAATTACAACATAACTATGCATACAACATGCATAAATTATATGTTCATAGTCAAATTTATGCATATGTCCAATATATTTTATGCCTCAGACCTAAAGTCATACATTCAATTTAGTCTTGTCAAATTTCGCATCATTCATCCCAAAATTTGCGTTCATACGTTCATCTCTTATGAGATTAGGCACAGGCTCGTGGTAGCCTGGCTATAGAAACAGAAAAGAAGAAAAGGGATACAGAACAGTCACAGAAAAACAGATCTGACAGAAGAGAATATATATACAATCTCAAATTCAGAATTAAAAACATATCAAAATTATAATTAACGTTTATAGCGGAAAATAACTGTACTTGCCTTGATTGGATTAAAGAAAGAACTTTAGTTGTTACAGATTTGTTGCAGAAGCTTTTATCTCAAATTTGAATTTAGGATGATGTTGATTGACTTCTAGTTTTTATTCTAGCAGAGTAGCGACGCCATTTTTATTTTTAATTAGAAGAAGAGAGCAATGGAGGCTAGAGAATTGTGTTAGAGACTTAGGTTAGGTAGAGTCTAGGGCCATTTTTATAGGGGTTATGAACTGATTAGGACCATCGATGTTGCTTGGATTGATCATAGCCATTCATTCGAAAGAGAGACCAATTAGAGCCTGCCACCTAGCCCTAATGACAAAGCAGACTTCTGAAAATCGACCAACATAGAATAGGCCAGCCAGGTTGGACTGGGTTCGACCTGGCTCTGGACCAAGTCGACAGCCCTGTCGACAGCCCTGTCGACCTGGCTAGACCAGGTCGACAGCCCAGTCGACCTGGGTGCATTAGGCGGGAGTTTTCCCGCCCTAGCCACTTGGGCCCGATTTTTAATTTTAAACTTAATTCAGAAACTTCCGGAGGCTATATCTTCTTCATACGGACTCCGTTTTTCGAAAACTCGGACTCTATTTCGCGTATTTTTCCGAGACGAACGCAATGGCGTATCCCGTTTCCCTTAGTTATTTGATTTCAAATTAATTATACTTTAATTTGTTAATTCCACAGTTATAGAATACACGGGGTGTTACATAAGCAGACGATGACTGGACTGACAGTGAAGATGCTGTGAATATAGAAGACTGAAGACAAGAACAGTGTAAAAAAGTGTATATGTATACGAATCTATGTAAAAGAATGAATGAGTGAAACTGTGACTGAAAGATAGAGTGTTGTAGTGGAGAACACTGTATATGAAATTTTGTATGATATGTAATACAGTGATGTACAAATAGTGGAGTTAAAAAAAATTGTACTGTTTGAATATTGAAATAAAATATTATATTTAAATAAAATACTGTGAATATTTGAATTTCTGTACAGTCGTATTTTATTTGAATATAAATATTATATTCCTGTCTGTAATGTGATATAACAGTACAATAACAAACACATTCAAAATAATATAAACTTGTTTGTTATCATCAAACAAAAAACATATAATTGTGTATACAACATTATTATATACAGCAGTCTCCCCCTTTTGATGATAACAAACAAATAAAAGATTTTGTATACAATAGATGTGTTTGACAATGAATATTGAACTCCCCCTATTTATTAGCTCCCCTACAATAGACAACTCCCTCTATAACTGTGCATGAGTGAAATGTATGAATAATAATAAATTTTCAAAATTAAAAATATTTATTCACTCATAAATCAAAATCTATATCCATTCTCCCCCTTTTGTTATCATCAAAAGGATACAGAATTTAAAATATAGATGAAAAATGACTAACAAATACTATATCAGCTTAAGAGGAAGAACAGTCATCATAAATCTCAATCAGTCAAACAAAAATCATAATAAACTAAGAACTGGTGGCATATCTCACATGTTAGAGAATGACGGATTTACGATGAATTTTATATAAAATGGGGAGAGTAAAAAAAAATGTATTCCAATTATTTTCCAAAAAAAAATGAGGTTCAAAAACAGATATGGAATTTGGACTATAATTAATAATTCAATTTAAGTGACAAGATCGAATAACCTCAAATCCCAATCCCATCAATCAGCAAATCATAATACGTCATAAAATTTTAACACATTTCACAGATTAGAAAATGGATTGGTAGGCTGGCTTTTATACACAAAGGAGAATTTCAAGTTTATTTCAATTTATAGCACATTATTCCTTTTTCTTTTATTTTTATTTAAGAGCACACTGACCACGCATAACCAGAGCTTGGATTTTTAAATGAGGTCAGTCACAGCTTAAATTATAAGTTGTCTCTTAACCATACATGACCAGAGCTTGGATTTTTAAATGAGGTTAGAGACAAACTTATATATTAATTATATTTATTATTTTCAGCATTTAAAGGAAAAACTCCTCGGTATGTAAAACCAATATATGAATGATAGAAAATGGGGTAGGTACAGAGATGGACAGTGAAAATAAATTTCTAAATTAATTATATTATGAAATAAGCTCGACTGTACCGGGATTATTGAAAATTTCAATTATCACTAATTCTGAAAAATAATATAGTCCTATTTCTATCACAAATAATTTTCATTGTTTTAAAACGAGATGATTTTTCTTTTTAAAAATAAACTGTCCACATTAATATAAAATCATGATGGATGACAAATGGGTGATAGATAAAGGAGATGGTTGTGAAATATTTGCCAATTCAAAGATATTATAATTAATATTTAACCATCATGAAGATCCAAATAAAATCTCCTCTTGTTGTGAAATACACTGCAGTCACAATTCATCACAATTTAAAAAACTGATAATAATTTTGATGAATTATAAACACAACACAAATTGGATATTGATTTCAATTTTTGAATGAATAAAAAAATAGATAATTTTAAAATTGAAAAACAATTACAAGAAGAAATTAAACAGATTTATAAAAAATTGAATCTATACAGGGTGATAATTCAAAAAACAGATGAGTGAAAAAGGCTGATACCAAATGTTCTCTCTTATCGAGGATTTTAATTACACCCTGATGGACTATCATGGGCATCTCAGGCTAAAGAAGTTTAGACACAAACCCTGCCAGACAAATTTAGCACATTTATTTGTATAAGGCAAAAAAAATATGGATCTATACAAGGTGAAAATTTGAATCTCAGTACAGATGGGTGAAACAATTATAAGGCGCTTCTGATACCACTTGGTGTCTCTATTTACTAGGAATTTTCACATGATACTAAACAATAATGTCATAGACAAAAGAATTTTTAAGTATCAATCTCAAACAGACAGATAATAAATTATGCACATGTATCAGAGCAGCAAGCATGTGATTCCAGAACAAACATTTTTCAAAACAGTATCAGAGCAACACAGAACATAGTTTCAAATCATACTTGTCAAGATGATGGCCACAAATGATGATTCATGATCTAATGATTAAAATACTGTTTACTTGAAATCATTTGAGGAATATGAAAGTATCAGAATTTAATGAATCAATCACACCAGATTATAAATTTTTGATTTGAGATATGTGTGAGATTCAATAAATCAATAATTTCAAATGATTTTAAACAAACAAATAATTAGATCAAATAATCATGAAATAGGAGTGAATTTCAAGACCAGATTTTCAAAGGAATTTTTCAAATTTTTTTTTAAGAATGATTTCAGATCATTTACATCAAATAATTAAGAGATATTCATGATCCATAAATAAATAATTTATTTGAAATCACTTGAATCAATGTCAAGTTTGAGATATAATGGATTATTCTCACAAGATTGATTGTTTCAAATTCTAGAGGTGTGTGATATTCAAAATATCAGGAATTTCAGATGATTTCAAACAGACATATTCTAACCATAATGATCATGAATAAAGATGGAATTCAGGATGTATCACTGATTCAAGCCAATCCGAAAATCAATGAAATTATCACAACTGATAAATAATAGAGTGCCGTAATGAGTATAATATTTTCAGCTTTTCTAAAATGAATTTGAATAAACTCAGAACAGCAAAGGTGTGTGAAATGTCATTAAACATTCAGATCTTCAAAAAATTTAGAATTCAAATTAACAGTGTTCAAGATATGACATGAATGCTTCAGTACTGTTATGAATTCAAGAATAAAATAAACTTCTAAACAATTGCAGATAATTACAAGATTAGAATCTGGGAATGATTATAAACAAGAGAGTTTTATTCAAATATAATGAATTTCCAGAAAATCATGAGAACTGCAATTGGAAGTTTAAGAAGCACAGAATAAACAAAGAGATATGGCAGTGACAAATCAAATAAAAACAAATAGAAGAAAATAAAATAGAAAAGGGTTAGAAGAAGCAGAAATAAACAATGATTTTTTTTTTACAAGGATGAGGTTAGAAATCATACCTGATTCACAGAAGACGTTGTGGATCTCTAACTCATCAGACTTGGCTAAGGAACAATAGATGATTCAATGATGTGAAGCAGTTTGAATCAGTTTCTCTTTGCAGCACAGTTGTTCCTCAGCCTCCTTTGGTAGCTAATTGTTTAGAGGATTGAGTGGTCTAACAAAAGCAGTAAAACCACTCACAGTTGTATTTGTTCGTTTTGGTACCCAAACCTGTTTGTATAACAAACCCTCTGAATTTACTTTTGTACCCTTTGGAACCCAAATCCGTTTGAATTTAACAAAGTTTGTTTTTGGGATCCAGGATTGTTTAGATGAATTATTATAAAACAAATTCCCACTTCGATTATGATTAGAAAATCCTTTGAGATTTTCAGAGTTTAAATTTCCAAAATGATTTTTACCAAAGCAGTTTGAGGGTTTTTCAAATCATTTGAATTTGAATTTACAAAAGCATTTGATTTTCCAAAGCCAAGACCATGTTTATTTCTAATAGAATTTTGGTTTTGCAACAACATATTCAACGACTTTTTACTATTAGAAAATTTAGTCAAAGTTGACTCTAGTCGTTGAATTTTGAATTTAAGATCACCGTTCTCTTTAATTAAATCTAAACAGCGGTTATCAATGATCTTCCTTTCAGCATCATACTGTTTCAAAACCAAATTTTTAGATTCAAGTGATTTAATTTTGGTTTGGGATTCAGCAATTTCAAACTCAAAATGTTTTCGACTTTCAGACTCAAATTTCTTGAAATTTTCAATCTCGTTTTCAAGTTCTTTCAAAATCGAATTCGATTTTAACAAATTTTCCTTTTCAGCAATTTCAAGTTCGGAATGAATATTAGTTTTAAAAATTTCAAATTCCTTTTGCAGATGATTGTTCAAACTTGATAACTCAATCTTGTTGTTTTTTAAGATCAAAATTTCATTTTCAAACTTTTGAATAGTTTTATTGAGATGAACAAGATTGGTTTCCAATTTCAAACAATTTTTGCAATCAGAATTTGAAGAATTTTTAAAATATTCAAGCTGTGATTCCAACTCATCAATTTTGCTGGTCAACTCAGTATTCCTAGATTTCAGAGATTTGTTTTTATATTTGAGTTTATCAACAGATTTAGTTAAATCAACACACATATAAACCAAATCTTCGTATGAAAAATTTTCAACTTCAGCATCTGTTGATTCTCCATCATCTGATCCTTCTGAATTTTCATTTGTAAATCCTGTTAAACAGAGTTCTGAATCTGAGTTGACATTCTGGGGTTTTGAGCTGTTGTCAGATTTTCCATACTTCGTATTGAGAGTATCCCAGATTTCCTGTGCAGATAAACAATGTGAGATCAGACTGTATTGATCATCATCAAGATAAGAATATAGAATATGTGTAGCACGAGAATTAAAAACTTTATCTACCATATCGTACCCATTGATAATAACATCCCAACATTTAATATTAACAGATTTTAAATAAAATTCCATTCTGGATTTCCAGTTTAAAAAATCTGTTCCAGTGAAAATAGTTGGAGATGAACTGGACTGACTCTCACTAAACTGACAACTAGGATTACCCATGTCTCTAGAGTTAAAGAAAATACCTGCTTTGTTACCAACTGTAACGACCCTAGGCTTTGCAACCACCAGGCAGTGGGCTAACCTCCCACCGTGACATACGGTGATACCTCAGAACTGATTTTACGGCCAGCCTCTCGACTGCAACAACCAACCCAATCTTCCCATTGGGATGTGTAGGGGTAAGAGTCTCCTGCTCGCCACCAAACAGCCAAGCGAGAACCCCCTATCACATTCTCTAACTAGCTCTGATACCAAATGTTGGATCTAGATTAACCTTAGAGGAGGGGTGAATAGGGTTTATCACAGTTTTTTAAAATGAATTGAAAAATTGACAGGATATTAAAATAATAAACAGATCACAGAATGCAGCAGAAATAAAAGTGCAGAAAATAAATCACACACAGATATACCCAGCTTCGGCAAAATCCTGCCTACTGCTGCATTCCTAAGGTTTCTACTAGATGATAGAACAGATCCCGCATACAAGACCTTGTACACTCGCGACTCTCGCTCCTATTCTAACTCTACGCTCAAAACCCTAGACTGATTGACATCCCCTCGATCAGATTTTCCTGTTTACAGTTCCGTAACCAGTAACTCAGATTTTATAGACTCCGACAACTATTAGTCAACTCCTTGACTGAATTCCCCTAGTATTTTACAGACACTAGAAACTGTTTCGGTTCGATTACAAAGGAAATTCAAAACAATAAAAGCAAAAAAATTTAAACAATAGAACCCTGGTTTAAATGGAGAATCAAACTCCCCTTAACCAGATAGAATAGGCCGGCCCACTTAGTTTGCGTTGCACCCTTTTCCACTTGTGTCCCGATCCTTCTTTCTTTTGCTCTGGGAATTAAAAATGGCCGCCTCCTGAAAAACTAGGTTTTTCAAAACCCTCTCCAAATCGATGCTTTGATTGATGAAACTGAAATCACTGATGCTCGAGTCTCTGCGGCTCTCTGGTTCTTCGATTGATTGCTGAAATCTGGTTCCCTGATGATCGGTTATGATTCTGGAATTTGATCGAAACCCTTGAACACATGTGAGTTTTCTGATTTTGCTTCTTTGATTGAAATTGTGGGTTATCGTTTTCGATTACACTTTCCTATGATGAAATGGTTGTTAAATAGGATTTTTTTAAATCCTTGAATTGCTCTGATTTCCCTATATGATTTGATCTGATTGCGGTTTTTCCCTTTTGATTGTCGGCTTGAGGAAAATTCTTGCGTGTGAATTTCTCTTTTATGATTCTGGAAGTATATCTGATATCCACGGCTTGATTTATGTTAGGTAATTTTTGGAAATGAATTGTGAAAATCTTTGGGAGAAAACTGCTGAATACATTGTGGTTCCTGCAAAACATTTAAAAAAAACTTGCCGAGTATTTTCTTGAGTGATTTATGGAATTTGTTGCCTTGAAAGGAAATGGATTTCTTTGCCTTGATTAGTGCTCGTGATTTCCTTGTCCAAAATATGCATATGAAAAACAGAAGTTCTTGATTTTATTTCTGCCCAAAATATAATTTCTGAAATTTTGTTACCATTCATAATTCTTGCCTATTACTGTGCATACATGAATCAAACTCAGTTTAGCGTGATAGACACTATGCCAAGTTTGCAAAACATCATTCCATATTTGATTTCTGGAAATAGATTTGAAATTCCTTTCTTGCTTTGAACCTCCTATTGATTTTCTGGTAAAGAATCAACCATGACATTTTCTTGTCAATTGCTTTTTGATAAATAACTTGAGTATTGATTTGGCACTTTGTGACTTGCCATTTCACTATGGTATTGATTTGTCTTGACCTTGTTTCATGAATACACTTAGAAGATTTTGCACTTGACCTTGCTGTCATACATGTTTCACTTCGACTAATGTTGTATTTTATTCATGAGCTTGATTGTATTCCTGCTATATACATGCTGAACTGCTGCCACATGCAACAGCTACTACCATGCTACTTTGTCCTGTTTTTGTACATCACTTGCAACATGTACAATGACAAGTTTCTGTACACTTGCAGCTACATTTGTGTTGCTCCTTTCTGCATGAATAAAACACTGTTTGACTGAGCCATGTTGCATCATAAAACTTAACTTGATTAGTCCATGCAGTAGTCATAAATCATGAACTTGTAAATGCTACTGAGTTGCTTGAGTGTGTTTATGTGTTCACCATGCTTTGTGAACCTGACTTGCTCCATTTGTGTATGGATCGACCAGTTTTACTCTCCACTTTGTACCCGAGACTTGAATGTACCAATGCTGAGATGCCTGACCATGCATCTTCACTTTGATGATTCTTGTGTGTTCATATGAGGCTGTATGATATGCCATTTAGCTCGACCATATTTCTGAACCATTTTGTTGCCATTCACTTTGTTCTTGAAGCATGAGTTTTGCTGCTTAGACTATGTTGTATACATCCATGCTTGTGCCATTGATAATGCTCCACTGCTTGACCTTGCTTATTTTTGGCTCCATGTTGACTTTGATGATTTTTGTCTTCATGTTGACTTTGCATTCATCATGTTGCTCCATTTATGTTTTTGAGTTGCCTCGACCATATTGTTGCACTGAGTTGAGATGGTCCACGTGGCTACTCCTCAGTTGCACACTGATTGGCATGGCAGTGCACACGTGTGTATATATAGATATACACGTGTGTATATGCAGCCATCCAAAGTAGATTTTCCTGTCCCTGCATTGTATTTACATACTGTCTACCTTGTGGTATTTACAGTGTATCGCTGTGAATATCACAAGCTGTCTAGACACAGATTGATGGTTCTTATAAATCAGATCAGGTCATGAAAAATGATGAGAAACACACCAGAAATCTGAGGCAAACAAAATTTTAAAAAATAAAATTTATATTCGCATATATTTAGTATTGTTTCTATTGCAGTGTACTGTGTGTTTTCTGTTTCATGTGACAGGTAAGCAGACGATGACTAGACTGACAGTGAAGATGCTATGAAGATAGAAGACTGAAGACAAGAACAGTGTAAAAAAGTGTATATGTATACGAATCTGTGTAAAAGAATGAATGAGTGAAACTGTGACTGAAAGATAGAGTGTTGTAGTGGAGAACACTGTATATGAAATTGTGTTTGATATGTAATACAGTGATGTACAAATAGTGGAGTTAAAAAAAATTGTACTGCTTGAATATTGAAATAAAATATTATTTAAATAAAACACTATGAATATTTGAATTTCTGTACAGTCGTATTTTATTTGAATATAAATATTATATTCCTGTCTGTAATGTGATATAACAGTACAATAACAAACACATTCAAAATAATATAAACTTGTTTGTTATCATCAAACAAAAAACATATAATTGTGTATACAACATTATTATATACAGCAAGAACGTTGTCGATCAAGGTCTGAGAGGTAAATAGAATACCCCAACTTGAACGGCTTCGCTATTACCGAGGAACGATATCAGTTTGTAATGGAAAGAGATGTCAAGATTTTTGTGATAGAAATAGACGTCAAGATTATTATAAAGGAATATGGCAGCGTATGCAAGTCTTAGAACTATAGCGATAAAATAAACACTGTTGATTAGGCTTAAGTGTGACTGTTATGTCAAGATTAGTTATAACAAAGAATATTACAGCGTATGACAAGTTGAAATATAGCAATAAAATAATGCTGTTGATAAGGTAAGTGTGACTGTAATGTTGAGATTAGTTATAAGGAAAAATTACAGCGTATGACAAGTTTAGCACCATAGCGGCAAATTTACTGCTGTTGATTAGACCTAAGCGTGACTTTTATATATAGCAGCACTTCCTAGAAAATGCTACAGTTTAGTTGAAATCCACTTATTCGAAAGTGATAGATACGATGTCGTAAGAAAAATATAAGAACCAGTTTTAGAAAAAGAAATTGGCGAATCACGTTAGAAACGATGACAGCATTTCGATATTCGAAATGTGATTAGAAATAAACCACTAGTATTTGAAACTAGAATTCGACGATGTCGAATGTATTAAAAATAAGTTATTTTTAGGAATTATAATATGATAGGATAATTAACATTTAGTTTTAATAAATAAATGTTAATAGAATAGGAATCAGTATTTAGTTATCAACCGGATATTGTTTTGATAAGAAGTTGACTTAGAAATAGAGTTTATAAAGTGGAATAGGAATATAAAAGTAGGAAAGAGATTCTGATAAACAAGATAAGGGTAATTATTACTGGAATAAAGAGTTATCCGATAAAGCTGTTCAGATTTCGGTAATTATAAATGATATTCACATTTAAGGTGAATAAGTGTTTAAAAGGTGAATGTTGGGCCGATTAAGAGGTTAAAATGAAATTGGAAATATATTCCAATGAAGATAGGGTGGATTACCCAAGTATAGAAATAAAGAATGTGAAATTTATGAAACTAGTTCGAACGTTAATAACGTATGTTTTCTGGAACATGAAAGAATAAGAATCTATAATAACTGGAAACGTTTTCCAAGAAGTATGAAAGGCTGAAACGGGATTTGAGAAGTATCTGGTAAGATATGGAAATTCGAACAATAAAACGAATGTTAAATAAGTGCCTGTGGTTGTGTGTGATTGGTTGATCATTTGAATGGATGTTGTTTTTACTTCGATGGTTAAATAACCGACTATCGAAGTATTTTGACCATCGTTGTCAATATGGAGAGACCGGTTGGATATTATCCAGAAACCACTCCGTATAGGCATAAGCGCTGCGAAATAGATATGCTGAAGATAATTGAAGACAGAGTTAAATGCAAGGGTTGTCCAGTTCTGGAATGGTATTTTGTTTGTCCAGTCCCAGGACAACTTGTATGGACGAGTGTCTGACAGAGTATTTCCAACGGTCACGCCGTTGATTTGTACGAATATACCAAGTTGGTGGGGAGAAGGTAACTTCTTTTTATTCTACACCCAGTGTGCATTTGTGTAATCAATATGTGATTACGGATTTGACGATGTGGCATTCAAAGTGAATGGTGATCAGATGTTCTGAAGATAGACGTAGCCTCTAGCCTCACAACCAGGAAGTAACAAAAGTTGGGCTAGGCAGCATGGCTAGTTGGGTCATCCCCAAGCAGGGTGTATTGTCACCGATCTAGAGAAAATTCATATTTATACTTCTTTTTGTTTCTGTATCTTCGGATGACGGTTGGATGGCCTACAACCGTGGTGGCAATATATTCGCGACACTCAAGCTAAATGAGTGAGCGGTCATGTGTGGCCGGGTTGCAAGACGTTCTTGTTGAACCCTGAGTGTATCCCCTCTAGAGTACACTATTCAGAAGGTGCTCCCATACCTTGTCTATTGAAATCCATTCTCCGATAAGCGCCCTGAGGTTTATGATTTTATACTATATATGTAGAACGTGAGATGCAAGCGTTCCGCTACTTGGATATTTATTTGCTTAGACATTATCATAATATCACTGGTTTTGATATCAAAGTAATTTGGGTTATAGTAAGGTAAAAACCGTCCATGTTTATGTGTGGGCTGGTCTTACTATTATCCTTTTGTTGCAAAAGGATTTTCAAAGTTAAACGATATAGTTGGAATTTACTCACACCAGTCCCACGACTGACCCAGAGTTTATTTGTTTGTGTTTTCCCTAAACTCTTGGGTGCCCAAATTTGTACGGGCAGTCAAGTGTTTCAGGATTTTGCAGATTCACTTGGAGGGGCTAAAAGAAGGATGCTCCACTATTAGTTATTGAGAGATTATTTCCGCTGTGATGTATACCATGTATTATACTCTGATATGGTATGTATATATACAAACTCAGATTTGTATTTCAAACTTGTTATATAATAAAGATTATTATTCCGCTGTGAGATTCGTGTTTTCTCTGATTCTGTTCAGTTGTGATCTTCTTCTTCTTCTATTCTATTAGTTCTATCTTTTCTATCTCATCCTCTAAATTCTTTCAAAAATGACACGGTTTTCAAGGTATCGAAAATCGCGCCGTTACAATGCCATTGGATGCGGAGTGCTGGTTATTCTGTGTGAAATAATAAACATCGCCATAGGATAGTAACAATTAATTTTGAACTACACTACATGGCATACTCCTTGACGATAGGCATACTTCATCATATTCCACATAAGCATTTGGAGCTTGTGTGACGAGGTGGAAGATTTACCATACGAGTGAGTGGCTTGTATGGCGATGATTATATACTACAGGTTTAACTGATGATTGATATGGACTATACAAAATATAACGATAAATTGCCAGATTAATAAAAGCCCCACACGGGTTTGGAGTTGACAATAATCACGTCTCTCTAGTCATTAGATATGGCACATGGACTATTTATTCCCACACGGGACGAGGTGACGAGGATTTATCCTCTGGAGTAATTAAAAATACACGCTCCCTCAGGCTTGACAGGATGACGATAATTTATTCTCTGGAGTTATTATCTTTACACGCTCCCCTATAAACACCAGAATATATCACTATAAATATGTGGATTCTTTATAGGATTTATTGGGTACCTAACACGGCCCAATAAATTTCCAAACCCCTTCCCGTACAAAGGAGGTTATGGCGAAACTTTTTGAAATATAAAGGCGTTAGTGTAACACCCCACACCCGCTAAGGTCACTCACTAAGGGAATGCCTTAACTTCAGTGGAGTATTTTAAGTGAATATAGAACAGAAAAATTACAACAAGACAGATATAAATAATACTTGAAAATCTAAAACATCATTTCATTGCAGCAGAAGATAAACATGTTTGGTTACAATACCAAAACCAACTAAAACAAGAGTCAAGTACTAAATATCCATCCTGATAAAAACATAAGTACATAATCCCACTACATAACTAATAGCCATAATAGAAAAGATAAGTTGAGATTTACATCAACGGTCCAAGCTCCAAAAGATAGATAAAGCAATCTGATCAAGGCCCACTAGTGCTAGGCCCAACCTGAGAACCAGAGGGGGAAAAGATAAAAACAACGGGGTTAGACATAAGTCTGAGCGAGTCATATAACTTTAACAATACAATCATTAAAGTAATTAGGGTATGATATAAACTTGGTATGGTAATGACTGGGGATAAATGACTACACTAAGCAGCCAACTAGACATAGGATGAACTAAGATATCGGTAAAGACGCATCTACCCACCCAAGGGTAATTACTACACTGCACCACACCTGTCATTCCTAACTTAAAGGTTGATCCCATCCAAGGACTTAAAAAATTTAACTAGTAGTTTCGTGTACCCCTAGCTGACCACATAGGTGTCGTCTGCCCCTATCTCCACTAGGTGTACCCACTACTCCCCAAGCGATCGGCTCCCTAATGTAGATATTAGTGCTGGTCCCACAGTGGGGTGTATAACTCCCCAAAGTGGCAACTTGATACAACCAATGGTGCACGGCTTATACCTACACGATGCAACAACTTCTTACCTACCAGCCCGGGCCCACACACGCATATGAAACCCGTTGGACTTGCGTTGCCACCGCTAACCCATTTTGGCCTCTTATAGTCAAGCCCAGTACGCGTGTCCCGTCCTCGACATGGGTCGAGCCCACAAAGATACATATGGGTTATTGGTTGAAATGGGCCTCCACAAGCTACCCACCTAAGCTTGTCCTTTTTCTAGTGCATCCCCCTTAACCCTTTAATCATGTTTAATTACATGTTTCCACATTGTTAAGTATTCTAATCGTATTTTCTATTGCCACCCAAGGCAACCAACTAGATTTCCACATGCCACCCAAGGCACTTACTTGATTTCCACATGCCACCCAAGGCACCCACTTAACCCCTCATGCCCCACTACATGCTTATCTTGTTAAGTGTTTCTTAATTTATTAAGACCGTAACCCTTGTAAAGACCACTCACATTGGACTGTCTTTTATGGCAGCTGGATTTGCCGGTCGGGTCCGGGCAGCCTTACGCCATAACAGAGTCTAACCTCGTGTCTTTACACTTGTCACGTATTTAGTTTATGCCTAAGACCTCTCACATTGGGCCAATCATTTGTAGCCGCTGGATTTGCCGGTCGGGTCCGGGCAGTCTTATGCTACAAAAGGGTCCAACCTCGTGTCTTAGTCGATTAATTACACCTAATTAATCACCCCCATATTTTGAATTAATTTTCCCTAATTAATTCCAATTTAATGACGTACATAATTGACTCAATTATGTCCATCCACTTATGGTATGCAACATCATACCAATTTCACCACAATTTTGTTAACATGAATATTAACCCCATCGTTCCCCACGTAATACACTAACATGACATACTTAAAAGGGAAGATTCATCACAAATACAATGGGTTCAACTTAGCATAACATTAGCATCAACATGGGTTTTAAAGGTGTCAACTTGCATATATGACCATAGCATCAAACCCAACTAGCATAAATAATCAACCCAAACTTGCATGAATCACATATGCCATAAAGAGGGTAACTTGCATAGATGTTCATGTCATAGACCTATCATAAAGGGATAAACTTGCATACATGTCATAGGTCTAAAAAGGGATGAACTTGCATATGTTACTCATATCATAAAAATGGGTAAACATGCATATATATGCATGACATACAAAGGGGTAAACTTGCATATGTATGCATATCATACAAAGGTGTAAACTTGCACATGTTACTTGCATATAATCAAACACCATACATGCATAACATGTCATATATGAACTTGCATATAATCAAACACCAAACTTGCATAACAAGTCATACATGGACTTGCATATAATCAAACACCAAACTTGCATAACATGGTGTCATAATGGATCAATGTTTATCATAGTGATTTGCATAACTAGCATCATGAACATATAGCATAAAACTTGCATAACTAGCATCATAGACATATAGCATAAAACTTGCATAATTAACATCATGAGCACATAGCATATGATAACATAACTTGCATTGATCCACATTCATAACCATAACCTCATTACATCCTATCATAATTAGTTTAGCAATTGCTTGCTAAAGGCATAGAAACTCACAACTTGTTGATTAGCACTCCTATGAAGAAGATTTAGTTGCTAGAGTTGATTAGAAGTTGATTTGAGAAGCTGTCTTCTTCTAAAATTTGATGGAGGCTCCTTCTAATTGCATTTTGACGGCATGACGGCCTTGTTTCTATTTTTAGTATGGATTAGGGTAGTCTTAGTGTGTATTCATAGATTTAAGATGTAAATTAGGCCCTTACATTAACCCTAATTTAGGTTAGAGCCGTCAGATTTCGTCACAAGCCCCAAAACACAGCCCAAACCCCTTCAGACTGCACCCAGGCCAACCTGGTTGAGTACCCAGGTCGACACCCGTGTCGACTGGGTAATCGACATGGGTTGGGGTGGTGTCGAATGGGCAGTCGACACCCCTGTCGACTTGGCCTGCGTGGGAATTTTCCCGCCTTGCCCCTTGTGTATTGAATTTCGAATTTTGCTCTAGTTTTTGATCTTGAATTTTTCTGAAAACTTCATTGGGCCATAACTGGGTCATACGGACTCCGATTTACATAAACTCGGACTCTATTTCGCGTATTTTTCCGAGACAAACGCAATGTCATAGCCCGTTTCCCCTGATTCAGATCTTAAAATTTAATTCTGCCCTGATTTATATTATAACAAGTTATTCAACATACGGGGTGTTACATTCTCCCCTACTTAAAGGATTTCGTCCCCGAAATCTCTATGTCAAGAAGAACGTACCCTACCAACCAAACAACCATCTACTAAACCATCAAACACTGACATCCATTGTCCTTAAAGTTTCTAATGCTATATGAACATATGCAAAAAGTGTGTGTATATGTTCCCTGTCTAATGCAAAATCATGCGGTCTACTGATTCTGTTGACCTCCTTAGTGCAAACCATGATAGTGCCATGCATCCAATATGTATGCGAGAAAACCCTATCGACACATACTGTCTCTACATGAGTGCACAATCATACACCAAAATGCATCATCCATATGATAACACAACCATTATACATCCATTAATATAGCTACCTACACACAATTATATGCAATATGCAATATGAAGTGACTGAGCCGATCTAGTGTCTAAAGTGTGTGTATATGCATCCACGAGCAACCACTAGCAAACACTTGCATCCACACGCATCCATCAATCATAACATGTCTCAAACACATGTTTCAACCATAGGTTTACCCTATCTAAAGGTCAAAGGTACTAATGAGAGGACATACTGAAGATAAGATAAGAACTAGACAAACGATAAAGGAGGAATTAAAAGACATACCCTCAAAAAGGAATGGGTACAGTGAACGCATCTTCGCTTCTGTCTCCCAAGTAGCGTTGCTCTCATCATCTCCCCATTGCACTTTGACTAGTTGAACCTCTCTGTTTCTCAACTTCCTAATCTCTGACCCAAGGATGCGAGTAGGAGCTCATCGAATCGTCGCATCACGCTCTACCTCCACTTCTCTAAGCAAGCTTGGCTCTACCACCTCTGCGGTCTCATGTAGGCACTTCCTCAAATGTGACACATGGAATACGTCATGTACACCACTAAGTCTCTTGGGAAAATCCAATCTATATGCCATCTGTCCAATCCTTTCCTTAATAGGAAACGGTCCTACAAACCTTGGTGCTGACTTTCCAACGGACCCAAAGCGAACAACATTCCGTAATGGAGATACTTTGACAAAGACCATGTCCCCAACATCAAACTCAAGATCCGTCCTCCTCTTATCCACGTAAGATTTCTTCCTATCTTGCGCTGCTTTCATCCTTCTTCGAATCAAATCAATCTTTTCCGAAGTTTTTCTAACCATATCAGGCCAAAGCAAGATCTTATCCGTAGACTCCCACCAACATGTAGGTGATCGAGAAGGCCTTCCATAAACAGCTTCGAAAGGAGCCATGCCAATACTAGACTGAAAGCCGTTATTATACGCGAACTCCACCAATGGAAGATGCTCTTCCCATGTACCTCCAAAATCAAAGATACATAGCCTCAAAAGGTCTTCTAGAACATGATTCACCCTCTCGGTCTGGCCGTCCGTCTGAGGATGATATGCGGTGCTCAAACACAACTGATTCCCTACCACCTCTTGCAAACTCTTCCAAAACTCGCTAGTGAAGATGGGATCTCGATCACTCACTATGCTAGAAGGTACACCATGCAATCGAACTATCTCTCGAAGGTAAACTGAAGCTAGCCATGGAGCAGTCCTCTTACTCTTCACGGGTATGAAATGGGCGCTCTTAGTAAGTCTGTCTACCACAACCCAAATTCCCGTATTACCCTTCCTCGATCTCGGTAACTCATCGATAAAATCCATCGAGACGCTATCCCACTTCCATTGCAGAACTTCCAATGGGTGAAGCAACCCACCAGGTTTCTTTTGCTCTGCTTTCACTTGTTGGCACACCAAGCATCTAGCGACATACTCGGCCACATCTTTCTTCATACCGGCCCAAAAGAAAACTTGCTTCATGTCTTGGTACATCTTGTCCCCACCAGGATGAATGGTCATCTTCGAACGATGCGCATCATCAAGAATAGCCTTCCTCAAACCCTCGTCTTGCGGTACACAAAGTCTACTGTCTCTACGCAACCACCCCCTATAGTCTAGGGTGTATCTACTCAAATGGCTGGACGACTCCCCCTTATGAGCTTCTCTACTAACTCAACCAATTGTGGGTCGTCCCGCTGTGCCTCACCAACCCGTCCCAAAAGAGTAGGTCTGACCACTAAGGATGCTAGCAAACCGGGTATAAAGTAAACGGAAGGTCTGAAATCAAACATCGAGATAAATTCCAAGCTTCGTCGTTCCACGAACAACGGACTCAAGGACAACCTTCTTCACCTTAAGGCATCTTCCACCACGTTACCCTTGCCAGGGGTATATGCTATCTCAAAATCATAGGATGCTAAGAACTCCATCCACCTTTGCTGTCTTAAGTTCAAATCCTTCTGAGAAAACAAGTACTTCAAAGATTTATGGTCGGTGAACAATTCGAACCTCTCGCCAAGAAGATAATGGCGCCAAGACTTAAGCGCAAAAACAATAGCGGCCAACTCTAGATCATGCGTAGGGTAATTTTTCTCATGCTTTCTCAACTGCCTTCCCCCATAGGCTATTACCCTTCCCTCTTGCATTAAGACTGCGCCTAGTCCTGTCCCACAAGCATCGGTATAAACAAAAAATGGCTTACTCCCATATGGCAGCACTAAGACTGGATCTGTGGTTAAAGCTCTCTTTAACCGTTGGAACGCATCATCACAATCTACGTCCCATGTGAAGACTAGATTTTCTTCTTCGTCAAGCGAGTTAATGGCGCTGATATCTTCGCGAAGTCCTTGATAAACTTCCTATAGTAGCCAGCCAACCCCAAGAAACTTCTCACCTCGGTAGCATTCTTCGGAACCTTCCAATCTTGGATGGACACTACCTTCGCGGGATCCACAGCTATCCCTTCCTTAGAGACCACGTGCCCTAAGAACCGCACTTCCTTCCTTCAAAAGTGACATTTAGAGAATTTAGCCTTAAGGCTATGCGCTCGAAGAGTCTCCAACACTTCCCTAAGATGTAGGGCATGCTCTTCTTCACTCTTAGAAAAGACTAACATGTCATCCACAAAGACCACCACAAACTTATTAAGGTACTCCCTGAACACCCTACTCATCAGATCAACAAAGTATGCAGGGGCGTTCGTCAAACCAAAGGGCATCACCAGCCACTCATAGAAACCATCCGGAGTCCTAAAGGCAGTCTTGTCTATGCTATCCTCAGCCACTCTCAACTGATGAAACCCCGTGGCTAAGTCCAACTGTGAAAACACTGAGGCGCCAACCAACTGATCAAAGAGATCATCAATCCTTGGCCATGGGTGTCTATTCTTCTTTGTAAGCTTGTTGAGTTCTCTATAGTCTACACAAAGTTTGAGGGACCCATCCGCCTTCGTGGCAAAAACTACTGGAGCACCCCACTCCGATATACTTCGTCTTATGAACCCCTTCTCAAGCAACTCCCCTACTTGCTTATGGAGTTCCCTCCTCTCACGAGGAGCCATGTGGCGCACTGGCAAAGATACTGTCTTAGCATTGTCCACCAGATATATTCGGAAGTCTATCTCTCGCTTCGTAGGTAAGCCCTTCACCTCCTCAAACAAATCCGAGTATTCCCGGACCACTCTAACAGATCGCAAACTCTCGACCGAAGCGTCAAGCGATTCAAGACAACTTAGCACAACAGAATCCATGGGATTACAAGAGATCTCGAGAGTGTTACCCAAGCGGGTCATGAGCCTAACAAATCTACTTTCACAATCAAGAACGGCACCATTACTGGATAACCAGTCCATGCCCAAAATTAACCCATAGCCCGTGAAGCCCAAAACAAAAGCATCACATCTAAACTCAACGCTAAGTATAGAAATCTTCAAACCCAAACATATTATGGACAAATAAGTGGAGCCCACAATTGGGTTTGAAACAACCAAGGGATCATCTACTAGACTGGTGTCTAAGAGCAGTGACTCAACTAATGATGACGAGATAAATGAATGCGATGCGCCAGAGTCGAATAAAGTACGGACAGGATGATCAAACAGAAAAACCAGACTTTCAACGGAAATAGTTCTACCTCTTTCCTGAATCGGTGGAACCGCGAGAGCCTGAACTTGCCCCCTTGCCTGACCTGGTGCCATAAGAGCTTGCACATGTCCCCCTGAGGTAGATCCCGTCCTCTGCCCCTTCTTAGGGCAGTCCTTCACTATATGCCCTGCTTCGCCACAGTGGAAGCAGCCAGTCTTCTTCTTCTTCCGACGATCTTTGCTTAGGTGGCCTGGTGTCCCTCAATTGAAGCACTTCTTCTTTCCCTTGCCACCGTTACCTTTCCCACCCTTGCTTTGCTGTTGCTGTTGAGGTCTCTTCTGATCTCCTTTCTTCTCGGGTGCCTTATTAGCATTGGGACCCTTCTCTTCCTCATGCATAAGTGCCATGTCTACTAGCTTCTCAAAGGTGGCCCTCATAGGAATGTGAGCCATAGCCAATCCATGCATTGGTTCATTCAAGCCCTTAACGAACCTCAAAGCCTTCTTCTCCGGTGTATTCACCATGTCTATGCCAAACCTTGCCAACTGATTAAACTTGTTGACATATTCCTTCACTGATAGGTTTCCTTGCTTTAGATTCAAGAACCTTTCCATATACAGATTTTCTTCCGCCCTTGAGAGAAACTTTGCCACAAACCTTTGCCTGAAATCCTCCCAAGAGTCAACCGGGCGCACTCCATTAGTGAACTCCCACCAGAACGAGGCCTCTCCCTTCATTAACCAAGCAGCTAACTTGACTTTCTTTCCTTCTTCCATCTCAAAGATATCTATCAACTCTTCCACCTCCTTAAGCCAATCCCTAGCTTCCACAAAAGTTTCTGATCCTTGAAAAGGTTTCCCTCCCATAGCCTTAAATTCCTTGCAAGTCTTAGCAAAAGTATCCGCGCGAGGAAGAGGAGGGGGAGGAAGATCGGGTGCAACTGGTGGTGGAGGAACATTTGCTGGACCCGCAGCGGCAGCCCTTGCCTCCATCAATCTTCTATACCATACTGGTATCGTCACACCCTCTGGATAGTTAAGATCCATAGCCATGCTGAAACAAAAAAGGAACGATTCAAAACGGAGAATTCGAAAGATAAAGAGATGGCTATTGTGGATTATGCTTTTCTTTCAAAAACTTTTCTCTTAAAAGACATGTTTTTGAAAATGCTTCTTCCAAAAATGTTTTTAGAAAAATAGTTTTTCTAAAAAAATTATCTGTTCTGGTAACCTTCAGCTCTGATACCACGTGTAACACCCCACACCCGCTAAGGTCACTCACTAAGGGAATGCTTTAACTTCGGTGGAGTATTTTAAGTGAATATAGAACAGAAATATTACAACAAGACAGATATAAATAATACTTGGAAATCTAAAACATCATTTCATTGCAGCAGAAGATAAACATGTTTGGTTACAATACCAAAACCAACTAAAACAAGAGTCAAGTACTAAATATCCATCCTGATAAAAACATAAGTACATAATCCCACTACATAACTAATAGCCATAATAGAAAAGATAAGTTGAGCTTTACATCAACGGTCCAAGCTCCAAAAGATAGATAAAGCAATCTGATCAAGGCTCACTAGTGCTAGTCCCAACCTGAGGACCTGAGGGGGAAAAAGATTAAACCAACGGGGTCAGACATAAGTCTGAGCGAGTCCTATAACTTTAGTAATACAATCATTAAAGTAATTAGGGTATGATATAAACTTGGTACGGTAATGACTGGGGATAAATGACTACACTAAGCAGCCAACTAGACATAGGATGAACTAAGATATCGGTAAAGACGCATCTACCCACCGAAGGATAATTACTACACTACACCACACCAGTCATTCCTAACTTAAAGGTTGATCCCAACCAAGGATTTAGAAAATTTAATTAGTAGTTTCGTGTACCCCTAGCTGACCACATATGCGACGATCCCAAAATCCGAGGGGCGATATTAAGGATAATCATTAGGAAATAACACATTAATCATCATAGTAGAGTACAGATAATAGCAGAAACAATAAATAAAATAATTTTACATGGATATGACAGCGGAATCACAACATGTAGGAATATCAGAATAGCATAACGTGGGATATACTTAGTAAATAAAAGGAAAGTGATCAGTCATCATCGCCAGAGGCGGAATACATACATGCAGTGAGACATAATAAGAGTATCAGTCTACATCGCCGAAGGCGGAATACATATACAAATAGTGAGAAATACGGAAAGTAAATCAGTCTGCATCGCCAGTGGCGGAATCATAATATAAATACAGTAATGGCGGAAAATATCTAAGTCATCTCTATGAAGTCAGCCTCGCCATGAGCAAAAAGTGCACGCTATGCAGCAGTGCAGAACCAAAAACCACCTGTCACCTGTGTACTAGGCTGCCCGTGTGAAAATAAGGGCACCCGCGTTTTCAAAGTGAAACAAACAACGAGTCAGTCATGGGGACTAGTATGAGGAAACTATTTAACAGTTAAACAACAGTAATAACAAATCATAGGACCACGCCACTTTCGCGGAACGGGTTTACTCCAGTGATTGCTAGTGCATTTAAAACAAGGTAAATTCTTTTAAAACAACGCAATGCTTTTAGAAAGAACCAAACCATTATAAGACTCAAGTCCCATCACACAATGCAACGCAAGCCGGAGGATAGAGTTTTACCTTATAAGGGCCAAATATGGCTTGATACGTATAAAGCAAAATCATTTGATATTATTACTAGTGCATATATGTTTCAAAACGAATAGCATCATAAATATCAATTATAGGCGACATGAGCGTCCCATGCCACTATGTCGCCATATATAAGTTACAATCGAAGCCGTTATCTCGTATTGGAAATTGGATTCCCGTCATGAGTCGAGGCAAGGGGCAAGCTCCTCTCCGCTTCGAGACACTCTAGCAAATGCCTCGGGACTACAAACTCTGGGTAACCCCTGGATCTGCTGGGCCGGTCCTCTCTTACGTTTGAGGATTGGCAATTCCTGAACACACGTTTCCCGGTCCTTACAGACCTATAATCGAGGCGCCTCGCATTCCAACAACCACATAGGTGAAAAATAGATATATATGTCAGGGCTGGTAAGTCAATGACACCACCATAGCTAGAAAGAAACGTCGTGCTCTCCCAACGGCCCGTATCCCGTTTTTATCTCATACTGAGGTGTGAGGCTCGCGAATCTACGAAATACACAAAGCCAGGCCACGTAGACCTTGCTTTGATCATCATCCACAAGACTTTGCTTTTCAACAGAAGCCTTGATCACAGCATCTTGGCATGCCTTATAGGCAGTCCACTCCATGCGATTGATTTCCATCGATATATAACCTCTAAGCTCGTACGTCTCAGAGAAGGGCGTTAAGCAAAAGAATAAATTCTCCGCCGCCAAACAGATATATATTTAACAGAGATCAATCAGTATAGAACAAAATCCAATGTCAGACACACAGTCCATTTACAAGTCCGTCCTGGGTCTGAACGAAACCGGAGGCGTCAAATTCCTCGTAAATCGGTACAATCAACACATACGTTCAGACGGCTACTACTTCCGCCCCCTTCCGGTAGCTTCTCCGGTTAGGAACCTCAGTAGCGCCCATCCAACCGATACGAAGATCGTCGATCTTGAATCGTCTTTGCATTCTCCAATTCGATTCGCTCGATAAATTATTTGAAATGAGGGTTAGCTCGGCCTTTTCAAATAATTCACGTCATTAGAATTGAAATCGATTCATTTTATGGTTATGTTATTCGACATCCATCTTTCAGTTATGTAGCGTTATTTTCATGTCATACACATACAACCATCAAATATCAAACAATTCAAGCCCAATTGGTTTATTTGCAACCTACGTTGCTTATAATATTTTATAACGATTTTTCGCCGTTTTTATTTATTTAAAAATGGCCATATTTAATTAAACAACGTTTCAGGTCGTTTCGTGTCACTGGCGCTGTTTTTCCCTTAATTTGTTTTACACATATCGGAAAATCTAACCGTTGGATTTATACAAAGTCTATATCAGTGGGGAGATATTCCCAAAGCGAACCAAACGGTTCCAGTTTCGTGAGAATCCGACGGTCGGATCTTCCACACTAGTCGTTTGAAGTTACGGTTTCAAAATTCGAACTGCAGCGTCGTTATTCGATTAAATTTAATTATATTTATATTTATATATAAATATAAACGATTCTAGCGCTGTGTTTCTTCAGATTTGAATTAAACATTCCGGACAATCCAACTGTTGGATTTTTACAAGGTTGGTGCCATTGGAAAGATATTTCCAAGGCGAACCCAGCGGTTGCGGTTTCGTGAAAATCCGATGGTCGGATTTCTCGTACTAATCGTTTCAAATTACGATTCCGAAACGCGAACTGCACGGCCTCTATTCCTTTTAATTATATTTATATATATATATAAATATAGTTCATTCCATAGTTTCACTATAGTTCATTTTATATTTTCAACTTCGTTTTCACTTCAAATATTTCACTAACGCCTTAATATTTCGAAAAATTTCGCCATAACCTCCTTTGTACGGGGAGGGGTTTGGAAATTTATTGGGCCGTATTAGGTACCCAATAAATCCTAAAAAGCATTCACATATTTTTAGTGATATATTTTGGTGTTTACGGGGGAGCATGTACTGATAATCACTCCAGAGAATAAATTCCCGTCACCCCGTTTCCGTGTGGAAATAAATAGTCCATGTGCCGTATCTAATAACTAGAGCGACGTGATTATTGTCAACTCTAGACCCGTAAGGGGTTTTTTATTAATCTGGCAATTTATCGTTATAATTTATATAGTCCATATCAGTCATCAGTTCAACCTGTAGTGTATAGTCATCGCCATACAAGCCTCTTGCTCGTATGGTAAATCTTCTACCTCGTCACACAAGCTCCAATTGCTTATGTGGAATATGATGAAGTATGCCTATCATCAAGAAGTATGCCATGTAGTGTAGTTCAAAATTAATTGTTACTATCCTATGGCGTTGTTTATTATTTCACACAGAAAAACCAGCACTCCGCATCCAATGGCATTCACAGGAGTTAATATATAAATAAAATTGCGCAGCCAGCTCATCAAGGTTTACCTATTTGTCGGGCACGCAAATAATTTCTTTACTCTACAGCTAATCCATTTTTCCTGTTCAACACATGTATATATATGCAGAACAAAGCTAATGATAATATTTCTAGCAAACTATTATTTATTTCAACACGTGTGTATTTTTAACTAAGCGTATACATGATAAAAGGAATATTTTTATCATCAAAAATATTTATTCGACACATGTGTATTTTTAACTAAGCGTATACATGATAAAAGGAATATTTTTATCATCAAAAATATTTATTCGACACATGTGTATTTTTAACACTTCATATTTACTATAGAAATATAGTTTTCACTGTCGATTCATTTTATTTTTAAAAGACGATAACATTCAACACATGAATTTCAACTCAACGAATAAATTGCAACTCAACACATGAATATTCCATATCGTTTGTATATATATAAAAATGTGATTTTTATTGCTAAAGCCATTTGTTTAAATTCAAATAATATTCAACACATGAATTTCAACTCAACGAATGAATTGCAACTCAACACATGAATATTCGATATCGTTTATATATATATATATATAAATGTGATTTTTATTTGCTAAAGCCATTTGTTTAAATTCAAATAATATTCAACACATGAATTTCAACTCAACGAATGAATTGCAACTCAACACATGAATATTCGATATGGTTTATATATATATAAAAATGTGATTTTTATTTGCTAAAGCCATTTGTTTAAATTCAAATAATATTCAACACATGAATTTCAACTCAACGAATGAATTGCAACTCAACACATGAATATTAGATATGGTTTATATGTATATAAAAATGTGATTTTTATTTGCTAAAGCCATTTGTTTAAATTCAAATAATATTCAACACATGAATTTCAACTCAACGAATGAATTGCAACTCAACACATGAATATTCGATATGGTTTATATGTATATAAAAATGTGATTTTTATTTGCTAAAGCCATTTGTTTAAATTCAAATAATATTCAACACATGAATTTCAACTCAACGAATGAATTGCAACTCAACACATGAATATTCGATATGGTTTGTATATATATAAAAATGTGATTTTTATTGCTAAAGCCATTTGTTTAAATTCAAATAATATTCAACACATGAATTTCAACTCAACGAATGAATTGCAACTCAACACATGAATATTCCATATAGCATATGTAAATAGTTTCAATGAATGAAAATTATTCTAACACATAAATATTTCAGAAAATTTCGGCAGCATAACGGCAGGGTAGTTAAAACCGGGACCGTCCCTAGTACGGCTCCTCGCTCTACCTTAAAACCTCGCGGTTTTTGACAATGGGGATCATGCATCTAGTTCGCACGCAGGCGGCATGTTTTATTTTCAATTCCACAATCCTATTCTATTTTGTATCAACCACAAGAGGGTATTTTTCAACCACAAAGGTATTTTTCAACCATAATATCAACCACAAACAATTATTTCTAACCATTCATCAAACCATATGATATCACGTCAATCACAAGAAATAAATATCGTCCATGGTCTGTGGACGAGGGGAGTATATATATATATATATATAATATAATAATTCACTTGCATTTCATCACAATTCAAAGCATATATGTTCAAAACAACGCTTGTATAATTTATACATCGCTAATATAACTTATACAACACATGTACATGAGGTATACAATGTGTATATAATTTACACTTCGCTTATATAATTTATACAACGCGATTTAACTCACACAAACAGTTTAGATTCCTCACTTTGGTTCTTGCGGTGCTAAAAATCGAAGGAAGGTCAGAAAAATCCGCGGCTTCTTCTAAAATGTAGAGAGCCTCCTTGCGGTCACGGTGTCTCCTGTTTCATCGAATTTCGTTAACATAGCAAAAAGATATGATTTTTACAAATTTGCAACGCTTTAAAGTGTAAAAATCAGTTTAGCCGTATACCCCTTTTTGATTTCGAAACTAGGGTTTAGATTTTCAGAAAATCCGTCAATCTATGCTCCGATCAGAGAGTGGGACTTGAAAGAGGGAAGCGAGGCGGTCCTATCGGTGGTCGGAGGAGCAGGTGCGATCGCCTCTGGCGATCGTGGCGTCGACGTGAAGTCGGCGACTTCCTTGGCGTCGTTCTCGACGCTGGTAAAGGGAGGAAGAGCAGGGGTTGGTCGGATTTGAAGAGGGAGGTGGGCGGCGTCGATTAAGGGTGGTGGCGTTGGCTGGCGTCGCCTGTGGCGGCGGGATTTTCGTCAGGAAGTTTTGAACGACGTGCATCGTTCGATAGTTTTGGCGGCTAGGGTTTTAGGTTTTTATATTATTTTTTTAAAAGAAAACATCCCATTGGCTGGTATTTATAGAAAAAATTTTAAATAGTGTTTTTGCAAACGGACTCCTTTTTAAACCCAACGACTGTCGCCCCTAGCTAAATACCCCCATTCCGGACACAATGGGATATGTTTCGTTGGCCATTTCGACTGGTACAGTCAGCTATTTTTCAATTTAAAATATAAAACATTCGATATTTAATTTAAACGTACATTTCAATTTGCCAGGGCCACAAACTGAATCGAAAAATTCCAGAAATATAAATCTAGCTTTGTTTTGACGATACGGTCCTAACAAAACCAGTTTCGTCGATTTCTGAGCTCGTTTGAAAAACGGCCATTTTTAGGTCGACCCTTTTTAACAGAATTTGACCAACCACATTATCTTTTGCCCCACTGACATACTAGCTTCAAAAATTACGAAATTTGAAACTTAGCAATAATTTGACATCCCGGACCCAACAAAAGTGGTTTCGTCGAATTCCGAGGTCGTATGCAAAATCTCAATTTTCAAGGGCTATATATACTATATAGCGACCTTTCTGAAAATTCATTTGGCCATAACTTTTGATTTCCGTTATGAAATTTCGATTTTTCAGATTCGTTAGAAAGGTATTGGTAAACAGATTTAAATATTTTCAGTTTCGTTAAAATCTGTTATATTTTCCACCCGGTACAGTCAGACTAAGTTTGTATTCAAAATTTCAAACTGCCATATTATACACAATTCTATATTTTATGGAAATAGGCTATTTTAATCATTCAAATTTCTTGTTAATAACCTAACTTAAAAAATTTAAACTGGTTCACATTTTCCGGGTTATTGCAATCTCCCCCACTTAAAACTTTTCGTCCTCGAAAAGGAAATAACAGTTAAGCAGGAAACAAAATGTAAATGCAAAGTATTGTAAAGGTACCTTGCGCCGGAGTTAGTCAGAGATGTCCACTCTGCATTTGGGATAGGCTTGTTTAATGCTTTCCTCAGTCTCCCAAGTACAGTCTCTAGGATCACTACTCCACTGCACTTTAACTAAATGAATCCTTTTCCTCCTTAGCTCTCTGGTCTCTTTGCCAACTATCTTTAATGGATCTCTCTTGAGTGCTAATTCTGGAGTTATGTCAATAACCTGTTGTGCTGCTTCTTCTACAACAAGATCTGGATCATGAACATGTTTTCTGAGCTGAGATACGTGGAACACATCATGTACACCGGGCAACCAATCAGGTAATGAAACCCTATATGCAAGAGTTCCAATCCGTTCAAGTATAGGAAAGGGACCAATAAATCTCGGTGCCAACTTCCCCGTCTTGCCAAATCTGATTACCCCTCGCATGGGAGAAACTCTTAAATAAACATAATCGCCAACGGCAAACGATATATCCCTTCTTCTCGCATCAGCATAACTTTTCTGTCGGCTCTGTGTGGTTTTTAATCGCTTCTTAATGGAATCGACTTTATCCGATGCTTCTTGAATCATATCGGGCCCTAACACAAGTCTGTTGCCAGGTTCTACGCAACATGCGGGAGATTTGCACGGTCTACCGTATAGTGCTTCAAATGGGGACATTCCCAAACTTGCTTGATAGCTATTGTTGTAAGAGAATTCGGCTAAATGTAAATGATCTTCCCATGAGCCTCCAAAATCAAGAACGCAAGCCCGCAACAAATCTTCTAAAATTCTATTCACCCGCTCAGTTTGGCCATCTGTCTGAGGGTGATAAGCGGTGCTTAGATTTAATTTGGTTCCCAATTCCGTCTAGAATGCTTCACAGAATTTGCTAGTGAATAGGGGATCTCTATCGTTGACTATACTGAGCGGTACTCCATGAAGTTTAACAATTTCTTTGAAGTAAATCTGTGCCAGACTTTGAGCCGTTCTGTTGGATCGGACAGGTATGAAATGGGCAGTCTTCGTGAAGCGATCTACGATTACCCATATACTGTCGTTTCCCTTTCTAGTTCGCGGCAGGCCATCGATGAAATCCATCGAAATTTGTTCCCACTTCCATCCTGGAATTTCTAATGGTTGTAATAATCCAGCCAATTTCTGCTGATCACTCTTAACTAGCTGACAAGTGGAGCATCTGCTAACATATATTGAAATATCTCTTTTCATCGCCTTCCACCAGAATGTGCGTTTAATATCGTTATACATTTTGCTTACACCGGGGTGGATACTTAATTTGGACTTATGGCACTCATCAAGTATTTCTCTTCTGAGCTCCGAAATTCCAGGCACACAAATTCTCCCTTTTAATCTTAGGACCCCTTGGCTATCGAGGCTAAAATCTGAGGGTTTTCCTTCTTGGATCCGTTGGCTAATCCTTTTAATGAATTCATCGTCCTTCTGAAGAATAGTAATCTTATCTTGTAAGGAAGAAGTAATGATAAAACTGGCAATGATTTCATTTTTCCTGCTGAGCGCATGTGCTACAACATTGGCTTTCCCTGGAGTGTATATAATTTCAAAATCGTATGCTGCAAGAAATTCTAACCAACGCTGTTGCCTCAGGTTTAGATCTTTCTGGGTGAAAAGGTATTTCAAGGATTGATGATCGGTGTATAGTTCGAATTTCTCGCCCAATAGATAATGCCTCCATATTCTTAAAGCAAACACGATAGCTAATAACTCAAGATCATGAGTAGCATAGTTTCTTTCATGTGGCTTTAGTTGATGGCTGGCATAAGCGATCACTTGGCCTTTTTGCATTTGCACTGCCCCTAGCCCTCTAATAGAAGCATCCGTCCATACGGTCAAGTCTTGGTTACCTTCTATTATAGTCAATACTGGAGCGGTTGTCAACTTCAGTTTCAGCTCTTGGAAAGCTTCTTCACATTCGGGAGTCCATTTGAATTTCTCATGTTTCTTTGTATGCTTTGTCAATACTCCTGATATCTTTGAAAAATCCTGAACGAATTTCCGATAGTAACTAGCTAACCCAAGGAAACTTCGAACTTCTGTGGGCGTAGTGGGTTGTTTCCAGTTCTGAATCGCTGTAATTTTGCTTGGATCTACTGCAATTCCTTCTTTTGACACGACGTGGCCAAGGAATTTGACTTCATTCTGCCAGAAGACACACTTAGAAAATTTAGCTTTCAAGACATTTCTTCTTAGAATTTTCAGCACTTGTTCTAAATGTTTTGCATGGTCTTCTTCCGATTTAGAGTAGATTAAAATGTCATCGATGAAGACTAGAACAAATTTATTCAACACACCACGGAACACCTGTTCATAAGATCAACGAAGTATGCTGGAGCATTGCACAAGCCGAACGACATTACTAACCATTCGTAGAATAAATCGGGACCCCTGAAGGCTGTCAAAGGAACACAGTCTTCGGCTATACGCAATTGGTGGAAATCTGTAGCTAGGTCCATTCTGGAGAATACGGTTGCTCCATTTAATTGATCTAACAGATCGTCTATTCGGGGCAAAGGATATTTGTTCTTCAGTGTTTGTTTATTGAGATCCCTGTAATCAACGCAAAGTCTTAGAGTACCGTCTGATTTCGGGACAAATACTACTGCGGCTCCCCATGCTGAAAAGCTTGGTCTGATCAGACCTTTCCAAAGTAATTCTCGGGTTTGGCTACTCAGCTCTTCCTTTTCTTTTGGGGCCATTCTTCTTATTGGATGTACTACTGGTCGGGCATTCGGAATTAGATCAATTCTAAATTCAATTTCTCTTTGCGACGGTAAGTTTTCTACTTCTTCAAACACATCCGCATAGTTTTTCACGACCGGTATCTTTTCTATTGAAGGGGAAGTAACTTCTAAAGAAGACCAAAATTCGGTTGTATTTATTTCTGAACCGAGACACGGTATAGTGATATGCCCCGATTTTGTTTCAACTTTCACGATTCTTTCGGCACATCTAACTTCGGCCTTATATGTTGTCAACCAGTCAAGTCCCAATATAATATCAAATTCGGAAAGGTCCATGACAATCGAATCAAAAGGAAATCGGTATCGAGAAAAGGAAATAGGCACTTTACAATATATACCGAGACTAACAGAACCTCCTATCGGGTTTTGAACTTTAATTGGTTCCTTAAGTTTTCTTCGCTTCAATTTTAATTTGTGAACAATGTTACCAGAAATGAAGCTACGTGATGCACCAGTATCAAAAAGTACAGAAACAGGAATATTTTTGATAGTAAGGGTACCTCCCAAGACATCGGGTTTACCTGATCCATCGGTGATAGCTGGCGGGGTATTCCCGTCATAGACATGGGCCACTTGTGCGCTCTTCTTCAAAGGACAATTCCTGCTGTAGTGCCCCTTCTTGTGGCAGTTGTAGCATTCGGCTGAGTCCTTTGCCTTTGGCTTCTTTGGGGCCTTGCATACATTAGAGAAATGACCAGGCTTCCCGTAATTATAGCAGTTTCCTTTCGGGATCTTTGCGGGTTTTTGAGTAGCGGCCGCGGTGCTGCTAGATTCGGGTTGGTCTGTCGAAGCCTTGCGCTTATTCCCTGCTTGGCTTTTAGCGCGGTCTTGGCTAGCATGCCTCTCATCCATATCTTCGTAGTTGCAAGCCATCTCTACTAGTTCTGTAAAGGAGAGTTTGATGTTGCTCATAGCTCTATCATGGTATTTGCGCTTCAGCCCAAATATGAATCTCTTATTCTTCGCTTTGTTGGTCAAAACCAGCTCTGGAGCATAGCGCGATAGCTGAGTGAACTTATTCAGATAGACTTAAATAGAGAGGTCCCCCTGCTGGAGATTAGCAAATTGCTCCCGCATCCTCTCTAGAGCTTGTTCCGGTACAAACTTCTCATTGAATAAAGTCTTGAACTACTCCCAAGTCCGGATAGTACCAGCTGCATCCCCAGAGGTAATGGCATCCCACCACAGCTCTGCCTCTTCCTGAAGGAGCCAAATGCCAAGTCGGGCTTTATTGTTAGTTCCCATGCCCATACCTTCGAAGATTTTCTCAAAGGTTTTTAGCCAAGCTATTGCCTCGGTCACTGTGCCAGTGCCAGTAAAAGGTTTCCCTCCAAGGTTTTTGTACCTCTTTGCTACTTTGTCGAGCTCAAAGTCTTCAGGTGCTGGTGGCTGAACAATAGGGATCTCCACAGCTACGGGGATATTCCCCCGTCCTCCTACTGCAACTCCTCGGCCTCCACGGCCTCCTCTAGCTGCTGCTGCTCGTGTAGCCATCTATGAGAATACTGTATAAGAAAGAAAAGAGTCAAGCTCGCAGATTTGATAATTTTCATAAATGATAAAGCAAGGGAATACAAGGAAAGATAGTGATGATGTACTTATCAAATTGTTTTGCTAACCTGCTTAGCTCATTCTAGGACATTGCTAATCCTATCTCTAATGAGCTACTCGCATTAAAACACTACTTATTCTATTCTGACGAGATGTTTAATGTGTTAGATCCCGGAACTAAGGTTAACCAAAGCTCTGATACCAACTGTGACGATCCCAAAATCCGAGGGGCGGTATTTAAGGATAATCATTAGGAAATAACACATTAATCATCATAGCAGAGTACATATAATAGCAGAAACAATAAATAAAATAATTTTACATGGATATGACAGCGGAATCACAACATGTAGGAATATCAGAATAGCATAACGTGGGATATACTTAGTAAATAAAAGGAAAGTGATCAGTCATCATCGCCAGAGGCGGAATACATACAAGCAGTGAGACATAATAAGAGTATCGGTCTACATCGCCGAAGGAGGAATACATATACATATAGTGAGAAATACGGAAAGTAAATCAGTCTGCATCGCCAGTGGCGGAATCATAATATAAATACAGTAATGGCGGAAAATATCTAAGTCATCTCTATGAAGTCGGCCTCGCCACGAGCAAAAAGTGCACGCTATGCAGCAGTGCAGAACCAAAAACCACCTGTCACCTGTGTACTAGGCTGCCCATGTGAAAATAAGGGCACCCGCGTTTGCAAAGTGAAACAAACAACGAGTCAGTCATGGGGACTGGTATGAGGAATCTATTTAACAGTTAAACAACAGTAATAGCAAATCATAGGACCACGCCACTTTCGGGGAACGGGTTTACTCCAGTGATTGCTAGTGCATTTAAAACAAGGTAAATTCTTTTAAAACAACGCAATGCTTTTAGAAAGAATGAAACCATTATAAGACTCAAGTCCCATCACACAATGCAACGCAAGCCGGAGGATAGAGTTTTACCTTATAAGGGCCAAATATGCTTGATACGTATAAAGCAAAATCATTTGATATTATTACTAGTGCATATATGTTTCAAAACGAATAGCATCATAAATATCAATTATAGGCGACATGAGTGTCCCATGCCACTATGTCGCCATATATAAGTTACAATCGAAGCCGTTATCTCGTATTGGAAATTGGATTCCTGTCATGAGTCGAGGCAAGGGGCAAGCTCCTCTCCGCTTCGAGACACTCTAGCAAATGCCTCGGGACTACACACTCTGGGTAACCCCTGGATCGGCTGGGCCGGTCCTCTCTTACGTTTGAGGATTGGCAATTCCTGAACACATGTTTCCCGCTCCTTACAGACCTATAATCGAGGCGCCTCGCATTCCAACAACCACATAGGTGAAAAATAGATATATATGTAGGGCTGGTAAGTCACTGACACCACCATAGCTAGAAAGAAACGTCGTGCTCTCCCAGCGGCTCGTATCCCGTTTTTAACTCATACCGAGGTGTGAGGCTCGCGAATCTATGAAATACACAAAGCCAGGCCACGTAGACCTTGCTTTGATCATCATCCACAAGACTTTTCTTTTCAACAAAAGCCTTGATCACAGCATCTTGGCATGCCACATAGGCAGTCCACTCCATGCGATTGATTTCCATCGATATATAACCTCTAAGCTCGTACGTCTCAGAGAAGGGCGTTAAGCAAAAGAATAAATTCTCCGCCGCCAAAAAGATATATATTTAACAGAGATCAATCAGTATAGAACAAAATCCAATGTCAGACACACAGTCCATTTACAAGTCCGTCCTGGGTCTGAACGAAACCGGAGGCGTCAAATTCCTCGCAAATCCGTACAATCAACACATACGTTCAGACGGCTACTACTTCCGCCCCCTTCCGGTAGCTACTCCGGTTAGGAACCTCAGTAGCGCCCATCCAACCGATACGAAGATCGTCGGTCTTGAATCGTCTTTGCATTTTCCAATTCGAATCGCTCGATAAATTATTTGAAATGAGGGTTAGCTCGGCCTTTTCAAATAATTCACGTCATTAGAATTTAAATCGATTCATTTTATGGTTATGTTATTCGACATCCATCTTTCAGTTATTTAGCGTTATTTTCATGTCATACACATACAACCATAAAATATCAAACAATTCAAGCCCAATTGGTTTATTTGCAACCTACGTTGCTTATAATATTTTATAACTATTTTTTGCCGTTTTTATTTATTTAAAAATGGTCATATTTAATTAAACGACGTTTCAGGTCGTTTCGTGTCACTAGCGCTGTTTTTCCCTTAATTTGTTTTACACATATCGGAAAATCTAACCGTTGGATTTCTACAAAGTCTATATCAGTGGGGAGATATTCCCAAAGCGAACCCAACGGTTCCAGTTTCGTGAGAATCCGACGGTCGGATCTTCCACACTAGTCGTTTGAATTTACGGTTTCAAAATTCGAACTGCAGCGTCGTTATTCGATTAAATTTAATTATATTTATATTTATATATAAATATAAACGATTCTGGCGCTGTTTTTCTTCAGATTTGAATTAAACATTCCGGACAATCCAACCGTTGGATTTTTACAAGGTTGGTGCCGTTGGAAAGATATTTCCAAGGCGAACCCAGCGGTTGCGGTTTCGTGGAAATCCGATGGTCGGATTTCTCGTACTAATCGTTTCAAATTACGATTCCGAAACGTGAACTGCACGGCCTCTATTCCTTTTAATTATATATATATATATATATATATATATATAGTTCATTCCATAGTTTCACTATAGTTCATTTTATATTTTCAACTTCGTTTTCACTTCAAATATTTCACTAACGCCTTAATATTTCGAAAAATTTCGCCATAACCTCCTTTGTACGGGGAGGGGTTTGGAAATTTATTGGGCCGTATTAGGTACCCAATAAATCCTAAAAAGCATTCACATATTTTTAGTGATATATTTTGGTGTTTACGGGGGAGCATGTACTGATAATCACTCGAGAGAATAAATTCCCGTCACCCCGTTTCCGTGTGGAAATAAATAGTCCATGTGCCGTATCTAATAACTAGAGCGACGTGATTATTGTCAACTCTAGACCCGTGTGGGGTTTTTATTAATCTGGCAATTTATCGTTATAATTTATATAGTCCATATCAGTCATCAGTTCAACCTGTAGTGTATAGTCATCGCCATACAAGCCTCTTGCTCGTATGGTAAATCTTCCACCTCGTCACACAAGCTCCAATTGCTTATGTGGAATATGATGAAGTATGCCTATCATCAAGAAGTATGCCATGTAGTGTAGTTCAAAATTAATTGTTACTATCCTATGGCGTTGTTTATTATTTCACACAGAAAAACCAGCACTCCGCATCCAATGGCATTCACAGGAGTTGATATATAAATAAAATTGCGCAGCCAACTCATCAAGGTTTACCTATTTGTCGGGCACGCAAATAATTTTTTTACTCTACAGCTAATCCATTTTTCCTGTTCAACACATGTATATATATGCAGAACAAAGCTAATAATAATATTTCTAGCAAACTATTATTTATTTCAACACGTGTGTATTTTTAACTAAGCGTATACATGATAAAAGGAATATTTTTATCATCAAAAATATTTATTCGGCACATGTGTATTTTTAACTAAGCGTATACATGATAAAAGGAATATTTTTATCATCAAAAATATGTATTCGACACATGTGTATTTTTAACACTTCATATTTACTATAGAAATATAGTTTTCACTATCGATTCATTTTATTTTTAAAAGACGATAACATTCAACACATGAATTTCAACTCAACGAATAAATTGCAACTCAACACATGAATATTCCATATCGTTTGTATATATATATATAAATGTGATTTTTATTTGCTAAAGCCATTTGTTTAAATTCAAATAATATTCAACACATGAATTTCAACTCAACGAATGAATTGCAACTCAACACATGAATATTCGATATGGTTTATATATATATAAAAATGTGATTTTTATTTGCTAAAGCCATTTGTTTAAATTCAAATAATATTCAACACATGAATTTCAACTCAACGAATGAATTGCAACTCAACACATGAATATTCGATATGGTTTATATATATATAAAAATGTGATTTTTATTTGCTAAAGCCATTTGTTTAAATTCAAATAATATTCAACACATGAATTTCAACTCAACGAATGAATTGAATCTCAACACATGAATATTCGATATGGTTTATATGTATATAAAAATGTGATTTTTATTTGCTAAAGCCATTTGTTTAAATTCAAATAATATTCAACACATGAATTTCAACTCAACGAATGAATTGCAACTCAACACATGAATATTCGATATGGTTTATATGTTTATAAAAATGTGATTTTTATTTGCTAAAGCCATTTGTTTAAATTCAAATAATATTCAACACATGAATTTCAACTCAACGAATGAATTGCAACTCAACACATGAATATTCGATATGGTTTGTATATATATAAAAATGTGATTTTTATTGCTAAAGCCATTTGTTTAAATTCAAATAATATTCAACACATGAATTTCAACTCAACGAATGAATTGCAACTCAACACATGAATATTCCATATAGCATATGTAAATAGTTTCAATGAATGAAAATTATTCTAACACATAAATATTTCAGAAAATTTCGGCAGCATAACGGCAGGGTAGTTAAAACCGGGACCGTCCCTAGTACGGCTCCTCGATCTACTTAAAACCTCGCGGTTTTTGACAATGGGGATCATGCATCTAGTTCGCACGCAGGCGGCATGTTTTATTTTCAATTCCACAATCCTATTCTATTTTGTTTCAACCACAAGAGGGTATTTTTCAACCACAAAGGTATTTTTCAACCATAATATCAACCACAAACAATTATTTCCAACCATTCATCAAACCATATGATATCACATCAATCACAAGCAATAAATATCGTCCATGGTCTGTGGACGAGGGGAGTGTGTATATATATATATATATATATAATATAATAATTCACTTGCATTTCATCACAATTCAAAGCATATATGTTCAAAACAACGCTTGTATAATTTATACATCGCTAATATAACTTATACAACACATGTACATGAGGTATACAATGCGTATATAATTTACACTTCGCTTATATAATTTATACAACGCGATTTCATTCACACAAATAGTTTAGATTCCTCACTTTGGTTCTTGCGGTGCTAAAAATCGAAGGAAGGTCAGAAAAATCCGCGGCTTCTTCTGAAATGTAGAGAGCCTCCTTGCGGTCACGGTGTCTCCTGTTTCATCGAATTTCGTTAACATAGCAAAAAGATATGATTTTTACAAATTTGCAATGCTTTAAAGTGTAAAAATCAGTTTAGCCGTATACCCCTTTTTGATTTCGAAACTAGGGTTCAGATTTTCAAAAAATCCGTGAATCTATGCTCCGATCAGAGAGTGGGACTTGAAAGAGGGAAGCGAGGCGGTCCTATCGGTGGTCGGAGGACCAGATGCGATCACCTCTGGCGATCGTGGCGTCGACGTGAAGTCAGCGACTTCCTGGGCGTCGTTCTCGACGCTGGTGAAGGGAGGAAGAGCGGGGGTTGGTCGGATTTGAAGAGGGAGGTGGGCGGCGTCGATTAAGGGTGGTGGCGTTGGCTGGCATCGCCTGTGGCGGCGGGATTTTCGTCGGGAAGTTTTGAACGACGTGCGTCGTTCGATAGTTCTGGCGGCTAGGGTTTTAGGTTTTTATATTTTCTTTTAAAAGAAAATTTCCCATTGGCTGGTATTTATAGAAAAATTTTTAAATAGTGTTTTTTGCAAACGGACTCCTTTTTAAACCCAACGACTGTCGCCCCTAGCTAAATACCCCCATTCCGGACACAATGGGATATGTTTCGTTGGCCATTTCGACTGTTACATTCAGTTATTTTTCAATTTAAAATATAAAACATTCGATATTTAATTTAAACATACATTTCAATTTGCTAGGGCCACAAATTGAATCGAAAAATTCCAGAAAAATAAATCTAGCTTTGTTTTGACGATACGGTCCTAACAAAACCAGTTTCGTCGAATTCTGAGCTCGTTTGAAAAACGGCCATTTTTAGGTCGACCCTTTTTAACAGAATTTGACCAAACACGTTATCTTTTGCCCCACTCACATACTATCTTCAAAAATTACGAAATTTGAAACTTAGCAATAATTTGACATCCCGGACCCAACAAAAGTGGTTTCGTCGAATTCCGAGGTCGTATGCAAAATCTCAATTTTCGAGGGCTATATATACTATATAGCGACCTTTCTGAAAATTCATTTGGCCATAACTTTTGATTTCCGTTATGAAATTTCGATTTTTCAGATTCGTTAGAAAGGTATTGGTAAACAGATTTAAATATTTTCAGTTTCGTTAAAATCTGTTATATTTTCCACCCGGTACAGTCAGACTAAGTTTGTATTCGAAATTTCAAACTGCCATATTATACACAATTCTATATTTTATGGAAATAGGCTATTTTAATCATTCAAATTTCTTGTTAATAACCTAACTTAAAAATTTTAAACTGGTTCACATTTTCCGGGTTATTACAACATAGGTGCAGTCTACCCCTATCTCCACTAGGTGTACCCACTACTCCCCAAGCGATCGGCTCCCTAACGTAGATATCCGTGCTGGTCCCACAGTGGGGTGTATCATTCCCCAAAGTGGCAACCCGATACAACCAATGGTGCACGGCTTATACCTACAAGATGCAACAACGTCTTACCTACCATCCCGGGCCCACACATGCATATGAAACCCGTTGGATTTGCGTTGCCACCACTAACCCATTTTGGCCTCTTATAGTCAAGCCCAACACGCGTGTCACGTCCTCGACATGGGTCGAGCCCACAAAGATACATATGGGTTACTGGTTGAAATGGGCCCCCACAAGCTACCCACCTAAGCTCGTCCATTTTCTAGTGCATCCCCCTTAACCCTTTAATCATGTTTAATTACATGTTTCCACTTAGTTAAGTATTCTAATCGTATTTTCTAGTGCCACCCAATGCAACCCACTAGATTTCCACATGCCACCCAGGGCACTTACTTGATTTCCACATGCCACCCAAGGCACCCACTTAACCCCTCATGCCCCACTACATGCTTATCTGGTTAAGTGTTTCTTAATTGATCCGTAACCTTTGTAAAGACCTCTCACATTAGACTGTCTTTTATGGCAGCTGGATTTGCCAGTCGGGTCCGGGCAGCCTTATGCCATAACAGAGTCTAACCTCGTGTCTTTACACTTGTCACGTATTTATTTTATGCCTAAGACCTCTCACATTGGGCCAATCATTTATAGCCGCTGGATTTGTCGGTCGGGTCCGGGCAGTCTTATGCTACAAAAGGGTCCAACCTCGTGTCTTAGTCGATTAATTACACCTAATTAATCACCCACATATTTTGAATTAATTTTCCCTAATTAATTCCAATTTAATGATGTACATAATTGACTCAATTATGTCCATCCACTTATGGTATGCAACATCATACCAATTTCACCACAATTTTGTTAACATGAATATTAACCCCATCGTTCCCCACGTAATACGCTAACATGACATACTTAAAAGGGAAGATTCATCACAAATACAATGGGTTCAACTTAGCATAACATTAGCATCAACATGGGTTATAAAGGTGTCAACTTGCATATATGACCATAGCATCAAACCCAACTAGCATAAATAATCAACCCAAACATGCATGAATCACATATGTCATAAAGAGGGTAACTTGCATAGATGTTCATGTCATAGACCTATCATAAAGGGATAAACTTGCATACATGTCATGGGTCTAAAAATGGATGAACTTGCATATGTTACTCATATGATAAAAAGGGGTAAACATGCATATATATGCATGACATACAAAGGGGTAAACTTGCATATGTATGCATATCATACAAAGGTGTAAACTTGCACATGTTACTTGCATATAATCAAACACCAAACTTGCATAACATGTCATATATGAACTTGCATATAATCAAACACCAAACTTGCATAACATGTCATATATGGACTTGCATATAATCAAACACCAAACTTGCATAACATGGTGTCATAATGGATCAATGTTTATCATAGTGATTTGCATAACTAGCATCATGAACATATAGCATAAAACTTGCATAACTAGCATCATTGACATATAGCATAAAACTTGCATAACTAACATCATGAGCACATAGCATATGATAACATAACTTGCATTGATCCACATTCATAACCATAACCTCATTACATCCTATCATAATTAGTTTAGCAATTGCTTGCTAAAGGCATAGAAACTCACAACTTGTTGATTAGCATTCCTATGAAGAAGATTTAGTTGCTAGAGTTGATTAGAAGTTGATTTGAGAAGGTATCTTCTTCTAAAATTTGATGGAGGCTCCTTCTAATTGCATTTTGATGGCATGACGACCTTATTTCTATTTTTAGTATGGATTAGGGTAGTCTTAGGGTGTATTTATAGATTTTGGATGTAATTTAGGCCCTTAGATTAACCCTAATTTAGGTTAGAGCCGTCAGATTTCGTCACAAGATAAAAACACAGCCCAAACCCCTTCAGACTGCACCCAGGCCAACCTGGTCGAGTACCCAGGTCGACACCCGTGTCGACTAGGCAGTCGACATGGGTTGGGGTGGTGTCGACTGGGCAGTCGACACCCCTGTCGACTTGGCCTGCGCGGGAATTTTCCCGCCTTGCCCCCTGTGTATTGAATTTCAAATTTTGCTCTCGTTTTTGAAATTGAATTTTTCTGAAAACTTCGTTGGTCCATAACTGGGTCATATGGACTTCGATTTACAAAAACTCGGACTCTATTCCGCGTAATTTTCCGGGACGAACGCAATGGCATAGCCCGTTTCCCCTGATTCAGATCTTAAAATTTAATTCTGCCCTGATTTATATTATAACAAGTTATTCAACATACGGGGTGTTACAGTAAGTGAAATATTTGAAGTGAAAACTATGTTAAAATATTTGAAATGAAAACGATGCTAAAATATTCGAAGTGAAAACGATGTTGAAATTAAAGAAGTGAAAACGATGTTGAATTTAAAGAATGAACTATAGTCAAATATATATATATATATATATATATATGAATATAAATAGAATTGAAAGGAATCGAAGCCGTGCAGTTCGTGTTTTGGAATCGTAATTTGAAACGAGTAGTATGAGAAATCCGACCATTGGATTTTTCCCGAAACCGCAACCGTTGGGTTCGCCTTGGAAATATTTTTCCAACGACACCAACTTTATAAAAATCCAACGGCTGGATTGTCTGGAATGTTTAATTCAAATCTGAAGGAAAACAGCGCCAGAATTAATTATATTTATATATAAATATAAATATAATTAAATTAAATCGAATAACGACGCTGCAGTTCGAATTTTGAAACCGTAACTTCAAACGACTAGTGTGGAAGATCCGACCGTCGGATTTTCACGAATCTGGAACAGTTCGGTTCGCTTTGGGAATATCTTCCCAGTGATACAGACTTTGTAGAAATCCAACGGTTAGAATTTCGGATATGTGTAAAACAAGTTAGGGGAAAAACAGCGCCAGTGCCACGGCACGACCTGAAACGTCGTTTAATTAAATATGGCCATTTTTAAATAAATAAAAATGGCGAAAAATCGTAATAAAATATTAAAAGCAACATGGATTGGAAATAAACCAGTTTGGCTTGATCTTCTTGATATTTGGTGGTTGTATGTGTTTGACACGAAAATTATATTAAAGAACTGAAATATGAATGTCGAATAATATAACCATGGAAAGAATTGATTTGAATTCTAATTACGTGAATTATTTGAAAAGGCTGAGCTAACCCACATTTCAAATAATTGATCGAACGATTTGAATTAGAAAATACAAAGACGATTCAAGACCGACGATCTTCGTATCGGTTGGATGGGCGCTGCTGAGGTTCCTGATTGGAGTAGCTACCGTGAAGGAACGGAAGTAGTAGCCGTCCGAACGTAGGTGTTGATTGTACGGATATACGAGGAATTTGACGCCTCCGGTTTCGTTCAGACCCAGAACGGACTTGTAAATGGACTGTGTGTCTGACATTGGATTTTGTTCTATACTGATTGATCTCTGTTAAATATATATCTGTTTAGCGGCGGAGAATTTATTCTTTTGCTTAATGCCCTTCTCTGAGACGTACGAGCTCAGAGGTTATATATCGATAGAAATCAGTCGTATGGAGTGGAATTCCTATGTGGCATGCCAAGATGCTGTGATCAAGGCTTCTGTTGCAAAGCAAAATCTTGTGTTTGATGATCAAAGCACGGCCTACGTAGCCTGGCTTTATGTATAGCGTGGATTCGCGAGCCTCACACCTTGGTATGAGTTAAAAATGGGATACAGACCGCTGGGAGGACACGACGTTTCTTTCTAGCTATGGTGGTGTCAGTGACCTACCAGCCCTGACATTTATATCTACTTTTCACCTTTGTGGTTGTTGGAATGCGAGGCGCCTCGATTTTAGGTCTGTAAGGACCGTTAAACGTGTGTTTAGGAATTGCCAATCCTCAAATGTAGGAGAGGACCGGCCCAGCCGATCCAAGGGTTACCCAGAGTGCGTAGTCCTGAGGCATTTGCTAGAGTGTCTCGAAGCGGAGAGGAGCTTGCCCCTTGCCTCGACTCATGTTGGAAATCCAATTTCCAATACGAAATAACGGATTTGATTGTAGAACTAGTGTGGCGACATAGTATATGGTATCTATGCCACCTATGATTGATATTTATGATGCTATTCGTTTTCGAAACATATATGCACTAGTAATAATATAAAATGATTTTGCTTTACACGTATTAAGCATATTTGGTCGTTATAAGGTAAAACTCTATCCTCCGGTTTGCGTTGCATTGTATGATGGGACTTGAGTCTTATAATGGCTACATTATTTTTAGAAGCATTGTGTTGTTTTAAAGAATTTACTTTGTTTTAAATGCACCAGCGATCACTGGAGTAAACCCATTCCGCGAAAGTGGCGTGGTCCTATGATTTTCTTACTACTGTTGTTTAAACTGTTAAGTAGATTTCTCACACCAGTCCCCAAGACTGACTCGTTGTTTGTTTCACTTTGCAAACGCGGGTGCCCTTATTTTCACATGGGCAGCCTAGTTCACAGGTGACAGGTTGTTTTGGCTTAGCACTGTAGTATGGAGTGCACTTTTGGCTCATGGCGAGGCTGACTTCACCGAGATGACTTTGACATTATCCGCCATTATTGTATATGTATTATAATTCCACCACAGGCGTTGCAGACTATTTTACTTCCAGTATTTACTATCGTATGTATATGTACTGCCTTCGGCGATGTAGAGTGATACCCTTATTATGTCTCAATGTATGTACATATTCCGCCTATGGCGATGGTGACTGATCATTTCCCTTTTATTTACTAAGTTATATCCTACGTTGTGCTATTCTGATGTTGTTGCATGTTATGATTCCGCTGTCATATCTATGTAAAATTATTCTATTTACTGTTTTTGCTATTATCTGTACTCTGCTATGATGATTGATGTGTTATATTCCAATGATTATCCTTAATACCATCACATGGATTTTGGGATCGTCACAATTGGTATCAGAGCTTTGGTTAACCTTTGTTTTGGAATCTAACACATTAAACACCTAGTCATAATAGAATCGGTAGTGTTCTAAGGCGAGTAGCTCATTAGAGATAAGATTAGTGATGTCCTAGAATGAGCTATGCAGATTAGCAAAACAATTTGATCAGTACATCATTACCTTTCCTTATGTTCCCCTGCTTTATCATATATGAAAGTTATCATTTCTGTGAGCTTGACTCTTTTCTTTCTTATACAGTACTCTATTTGATAGCTACACGAGCAGCAGCAGCCAGAGGTGGCCGTGGAAGCCGAGCAGACACAGCTGGAGGACGGGGGAATATCCCCGTAGCTGAGGAGGGCTCTATTATATAGCCACCAGCACCCCAGGACTTTGAGCTGGACAGAGTAGCAAAGAGATATAGGAACCTGGGGGTAAAACCCTTTTCTGGCCTTGGTACAGTGACAAAGGCTATTACTTGGTTGAAGACTTGTGAAAAGATTTTTGAGGGCATGGGATTGGGGACCAACAACAAACCACGTCTAGGTATTTGGCTCTTACAGGAAGAAACAGAGTTGTGGTAGGATGTCATCACCTCTGAAGATGTGGCAGGTACTATTAGGACCTGGGAGCAATTCAAAACCATGTTCAAGGAGAAGTTCGTACATGAGCAGGCCTTAGAGCGGATGCGAGAGCAGTTTGCTAATCTCCAGCAGGGAGATCTCTCTATCCAAGATTACCTCAATAAATTCACTCAGCTGTCGCGCTATGCTCCCGAGCTTATTATGACCACCAAGGCTAAGAACAAGAGGTTTATATTTGGGCTACGGCGAAAGTACCATGACCGGGCCATGAGCAATATCAAACTCTCATTTTCAGAATTAGTAGAAATGGCTTGCAATTATGAAGATATGGATGAAAGACACTCCAACCAAGACTGCGCCAAAAGCCAAGCTGGAAACAAGCGCCAAGCTTCAGCAGATCAGCCAGAGTCCTGCATTTCAGCGGCCGCTACTCAGCAATCTGGAAAGATACCGAAAGGAAGCTGCTACAACTGCGGGAAGACAAGACATTTTTCTAATGTGTGCAAAGCCCGGAAGAAGCTAAAGGCAAATCCAGACCGCAGCTCAGCCGAATGCTACAACTGCCATAAGAAAGGGCACTATAGCAGGAATTGTCCTCTGAAGCAGAATGCACAAGTGTCTCATGTTTATGACAGGGAGACCCCGCCAGCTATCACCGATTGATCAGGTAAACCTGACGTCTTGGGAGGTACCCTTACTATTAAAAATATTCCAGTTTCTGTACTTTTTGATACTGGTGCATCACGTAGCTTCATTTCTGGTAACACTATTAGTAAGTTAAAGTTAAAAGAAAGAAAGCTTAAAGAACCAATTAAAGTTCTAAACCCGATAGGAGGTTCTGTTAGTCTCAGTTCATATTGTAGAGTACCTATTTCCTTTTCTCGATACCGATTTCCTTTTGATTCGATTGTCATGGATTTACGTGAGTTCGATATTATTCTGGGACTTGATTGGTTGACAAAATATAAGGCCGAAGTTTGATGTGCCGAAAGAATCGTTAAAGTCGAAACAAATGTTGGGCATATCACTATACCATGTCTCAGTTCAGAGCCGGATAGAGTAGAATTTTGGTCTTCTTTGGAAGTTACTCCCACTTCATTAGAAAAGATACCAGCCGTTAAAAACTACGCGGATGTGTTTGAAGAAGTTGAAAACTTACCTCCGCAAAGAGAAATTGAATTCAGAATAGATCTAATTCTGAATGCCCGACCAGTAGTACATCCAATTAGAAGAATGGCCCCGAAAGAAAAAGAAGAGTTAGGTAGTCAAACTCGAGAATTGGTTTAGAAAGGTCTAATTAGACCAAGCTTTTCATCTTGAGGAGCAGCAGTAGTATTTGTCCCTAAATCAGACGGTAATCTAAGACTTTGTGTTGATTACCGAGATCTCAATAAGCAGACACTGAAGAACAAATATCCCTTGCCACATATAGATGATCTGTTAGATCAATTAAATGGGGCGGCAGTATTCTCCAAAATGGACCTAGCTACAGGTTTCCACCAATTACGTGTAGCCGAAGACTGTGTTCCTTTGACAGCGTTCAGGGGTCCCGATTTATTCTACGAATGGTTAATAATGTCGTTCGGCTTGTGTAACCCTCCGGCATATTTCGTCGATCTTATGAACAGAGTGTTCCGTGATGTATTAAATAAATTTGTTCTGGTCTTCATCGATGACATTTTAATCTACTCGAAGTTAGAGGGCGAGCATGCAAAACATTTAGAACAAGTGTTGATAATTCTGAGGAGAAATGTCTTGAAAGCTAAATTTTCTAAGTGTGTCTTCTTGAAGGATGAAGTTAAGTTCCTTGGCCATGTCGTATCAAAAGAAGGGATTGCTGTAGATCCAAGCAAAATTACAGCGATTCAGTACTGGAAACAACCCACTACCCCCACAGAAGTTTGAAGTTTCCTTGGATTGGCTAGTTACTATTGGAAATTCGTTTAGGATTTTTCAAAGATATCTGGTGTATTGACAAAGCTTACAGAGAAGCATGAGAAATTCAAATGGACTCCCGAATGTGAAGAAGCTTTCCAGGAGCTGAAACTGAAATTGACATCGACTCCAGTATTAACCATTATAGAAGGAAACCAGGACTTGATTGTATGGACAGACACTTCTATTAGAGGGCTTGGCGCAGTATTAATGCAAAAGGGCTAAGTGGTCGCTTATGCCAGCCGTCAGCTGAAGCCGCATGAAAGAAACTATGCAACTCATGATCTTGAGTTGTTGGCTATCGTGTTTGCTTTGAGAATCTAGAGGCATTATTTATTGGGTGAGAAGTTCGAACTATTTACCGATTATCAATCATTGAAATATCTATTCACTCAGAAAGATCTAAACTTGAGACAACAGCGTTGGTTAGAATTCCTTGCAGCATACGATTTTGAGATTCTTTACAGTCCGGGGAAAGCCAATGTTGTAGCAGATGCGCTCAGCAGAAAGAACGAAATCATCGCCAGTTTTATCATCACGTCTTCATTAATTGACAGGATCTCGACCCTTCAGAAAGACGATGAATTTATTCAAAGAATCAGTCAGAGAGTCAAGGGGTGTGAATCCACAAGTTTCCGACTCGATGACAATGGAGTTCTTAGATTAAAGGGCAGAATTTGCATCCCAAATCTTCCAGAGCTTCGAAGAAAAATACTTGATGAATGTTATAAGTCCAAACTAAGCATCCATCCAGGGGTGAGCAAAATGTACAATGACATCAAGTGCACATTCTGGTGGACATCAATGAAAAGAGATATTTCATTATATGTTAGCAGATGCTCCACTTGTCAGCTAGTTAAGAGCGATCAACAGAAATTGGCTGGATTACTTCAACCATTAGAAGTTCCAGGATGGAAGTGGGGGAAAATTTCGATAGACTTCATTGATGGTTTGCCTCGAACTAAGAAAGGAAACGATAGTATATGGGTGATCGTAGATCGCTTCACGAAGACTGCCCATTTCATACTTGTCCGATCCAATAGAACGGCTCAAAGTTTAGAACAGATTTACTTCAAAGAAATAGTTAAACTACATGGAGTGCCACTCAATATAGTCAGTGATAGAGAACCCCTATTTACTAGCAGATTCTGGGAAGCCTTCCAGACAGAATTAGGAACCAAATTGAATCTAAGCACCGCTTATCACGCTCAAACAGACGGACAAACTGAGCGGGTGAATAGAATCCTAGAAGATTTACTGCGGGCTTGCATTATTGATTTTGGCGGCTCATGGGAAGATCACTTACATTTATCTGAATTCTCTTATAACAATAGCTATCAAGCAAGTTTGGGAATGTCTCAATTTGAAGCATTATATGGTAGACTGTGCAGATCTCCTGCATGTTGGGTAGAACCTGGCAATAGATTTGTGTTGGGGCCCGATATGATCCGAGAAGCATCTGATAAAGTCGATTTCATCAAGAAGCGATTGAAAACTGCACAAAGCCGACAGGAAAGTTATGCTGATGCGAGAAGAAGAGACTTATCATTTGCCGTTGGCGACTATGTTTATTTAAGAGTTTCTCCGATGCGGGGAGTAATCATATTTGGCAAAACTGGGAAGTTGGCACCGAGATTCATTGGACCCTTTCCTATACTTATACGGATTGGAACTCTGGCATATAGGGTTTCATTACCTGATTGGTTGCCTGGTGTGCATGACGTGTTCCACGTGTCTCAACTCAAAAAACATGAGCATGATCTGGATCTTGTTGTAGAAGAAGCAGCACAACAGGACTTGGAAATAACTCCAGAATTAGCAGTCAGAAGAGAGCCATTGAAGATCGTTTTCAAAGAAACTAGAGAGCTAAGGAGCAAAAAGATTCATTTAGTTAAAGTGCAGTGGAGTAGTGACCCAAGAGACTATACTTGGGAGACTGAGGAAAGCATTAAACAAGCCTATCCCAAATGCAGAGTGGACATCTCTGACTAACTCCGGTGCAAGGTACCTTTACAATACTTTACATTTACATTTTGTTGCCTACTTTGATGTTGTTTCCTTTTCGAGGACGAAAAGATTAAAGTGGGGGAGATTGTAATAACCAGGAAAATGTGAACGAATTTAAATTTTTTTAAATTGGTTATTGTCAAAGAATTTAAACAACTGAAATAGCATATTTCAATGAAGTAATGAAATGGAAATAGGGAGGCAGTTTGAAAATTTGAATACAAACTTTGTCTCACTGTACTGGGTGGAAAATATAACCGATTTTAGTGAAACCAAAAATATTTAAATCTGTTGATGAATACCTTTCTAACGAATCTGAGAAATCGAAGTTTCATAGCAGGAATCAAAAGTTATGGCCAAATGAATTTTCAGAAAGTTCGCTATATAGAATATATAGCCCTTGAAAATAGATATTTTGCAAACGACCTCGGAATTCGTCGAAACCACTTTTGTTGGATCCGGGATGTCAAACTATTGCTATGTTTCAAATTTCATAATTTTTGAAGCTAGTATGTGAGCGGGGCAAAAGAAAATGTGATTGGTCAATTTCTGTTAAAATGGGTCGACCTGAAAATAGACATTTTGCATACGATCTCAGAATTCGACGAAACTGGTTTTGTTGGGACCGTATCGTCAAAACAAAGCTAGATTTATTTTTCTGGAATTTTTCGATTCAGTATGTGGCCCTGGCAAATTGAAATGTATGTTCAAATTGAATATTAAATGTTATATACATTAATTTGAAAAATAACTGATTGTAACTGTCGAATTGGCCAACGAAACATATCCCATTGTGTCCGGAATGGGGGTATTTAGCTAGGGGCGACAGTTGTTGGGTTGAAATTGGTGTACTTTAGTTAGAAAGGATATTTTTGGAATTTAAAATTTAAATATAATAGAAAATATCTTCACCTTTCTCTCACTTCTAAAAATCTGGTCAACCCTCACGAACGAACGGCGAAACCCGCTCGAAATTTCCAAGCCCGATCGCCGCCGCCACAGGCGTTTTTGCCACCCTCTCCAGTTGGCTTTTCCGATCGACTTTCTCCCCTCTTTCAATCAACCCAAGCCTCGACTGAAACCATCCAGTATTCGCGTCGAATTTCCGCCTGGAAGTCTCCACCTTTGGAGCGCCACCTATCATCAGAGGAGCCGTCGAAATCGTTGCCACCACAGGTGCTAGAAAGCCTGTTCGAAGCTCTTCGACATCGCAGCATCCGATCATGACGAAACTGCACGGATCGATCGTGAATTAAAGACCTAGTTTTGAAGGTTTGAAAAGTTATCTGCTTTGAAATTTCTGAATTGAAAATAACACTTTTACGTGTTGCAAAACTTTGAAAAATCATATCTTTTTAGTGTGTTAACGAAATTTGATGAAACAGGAAACATCGGGACCGCAGGGAGGCTCTCTACCATCTAGCAGAAGCCGCGGATTTTTCTGATCTTCATACAATTTTTAGCACTTTAAAAACCAGTGTGAGGAATCTAAATTAAATTGTGTGAATGAAATCGTGTTGTATAAATTATATAAGCGAAGTGTAAATTATATACGCATTGTATACCTCATGTACATGTGTTGTATAAGTTATATTGGCGATGTATAAATTATACAAGCGTTGTATGAAACATATATGCTTTGAATTGTGATGAAATGCAAGTGAATTATAGAAATAATATATACATACATACATACATACATAGATATATATATATATATATATATATATATATATATATACACTCCCCTCGTCCACAGACCATGGACGATATTTATTGTTTATGATTGGCGTGATATTATACGGTATGACGAATGGTTGGAAATAATTGTTTGTGGTTGATATTATGGTTGAAATATACCTTTATGGTTGAAAAATACCCTCTTATAGTTGAAACAAATTAGAATAGGATTGTGGAAATGAAAATAAAACATGTCGCCTGTGTGCGAACTAGATGCATGATCCCCATTGTCAAAAACCGCGAGGTTTTAAGGTAGAGAGAGGAGCCGTACTAGGGACGATCCCGGTTTTAACAACCCTGCCGTTATGCTGCCGAAATTTTCTGAAATTCATGTGTTGAATATTATTCGAATTTTAAAAAAATAGATTTAACTATAAAAATCACATTTTTATATATATATACAAACTATAGAGAATATTCATGTGTTGAATTGAAATTCATTCGTTAAGTTGAAATTCATATGTTGAATATTATTCGAATTTTAACAAATAGATTCAACGATAAAAATCACATTTTTATATATATACAAACTATAGAGAATATTCATGTGTTGGATTGAAATTCATTCGTTGAGTTGAAATTCATGTGTTGAATATTATTCGAATTTTAAACAAACAGATTTAACGATAAAAATCACATTTTTATATATATACAACTATAGAGAATATTCATGTGTTGAATTGAAATTCATTCGTTGAGTTGAAATTCATGTGTTGAATATTATTCGAATTTTTAACAAATAGATTTAACGATGAAAATCACATTTTTATATATACAAACTATAGAGAATATTCATGTGTTGAATTGAAATTCATTCGTTGAGTTGAAATTCATGTGTTGAATATTATTCTAATTTTAAACAAATAGATTTAACGATAAAAATCACATTTTTATATATATACAAATTATGGAGAATATTCGTGTGTTGAATTGAAATTCATTCGTTGAATAAAAATTCATGTGTTGAATGTTATTCGTATTTAAAAATAAATTGAATAGAAAATAAAAACTACATTTTTATTGTGAATATGAAGTGTTAAAAACATTCACGTGTTGAATAAATATTTTTGATGATTAAATTATTTCTATTATCATGTATACGCTTTGATAAAAATACACACGTGTTGAAATAAATATTAGTTGGCTAGAAATATTATTATTAGCTTTGTTCTGCATATATATACATGTGTTGAACAGGGAAAATGGATTAGTTGTAGAGTAAAGAAATTATTTGCATGCCCGAAAAATAGGTAAGCCTTGATGAGTTGGCTGCGCAATTTTATTTTTATATCAACTCTTGTGAATGCCATTGGATGCGGAGTGCTGGTAATTCTGTGTGAAATAATAAACATCGCCATAGGATAGTAACAATTAATTTTGAACTACACTACATGGCATACTCCTTGACGATAGGCATACTTCATCATATTCCACATAAGCATTTGGAGCTTGTGTGACGAGGTGGAAGATTTACCATACGAGCGAGAGGCTTGTATGGCGATGATTATATACTATAGGTTGAACTGATAACTGATATGGACTATATAAAATATAACGACAAATTGCCAGATTACTAAAAACCCCACACGGGTCTGGAGTTGACAATAATCACGTCTCTCTAGTCATTAGATACGACACATGGACTATTTATTCCCACACGGGACGAGGTGACGAGGATTTATCCTTTGGAGTAATTAAAAATACATGCTCCCTCAGGCTTTACAGGGTGACGAGAATTTATTCTCTGGAGTTATTATCTATACACGCTCCCCTGTAAACACCAGAATATATCACTATAAATATGTGGATGCTTTATAGGATTTATTGGGTACCTAACACGACCCAATAAATTTCCAAACCCCTTCCCGTACAAAGGAGGTTATGGCGAAATTTTTCGAAATATAAAGGCGTTAGTGAAATATTTGAAGTGAAAACGATGTGAAAATATTTGAAGTGAAAACGATGTCAAAATATTCGAAGTGAAAATGATGTTGAAATTAAAGAAGTGAAAACGATGTTGAATTTAAAGAATGAACTATATATATATATATATATATAAATAGAATTGAAAGGAATCGAAGCCGTGCAGTTCGTGTTTTGGAATTGTAATTTGAAACGAGTAGTACGAGAAATCTGACCATCGGATTTTCCCGAAACCGCCACCGCTGGGTTCGCCTTGGAAATATCTTTCCAATGGCACCAACTTTGTAAAAATCCAACGTTTGGATTGTCCGGAATGTTTAATTCAAATCTAAAGAAAAACAGTGGCAGAATCATTTATATTTATATATAAATATAAATATATTTAAATTAAATCGAATAACGACGCTGCAGTTCGAATTTTGAAACGTAACTTCAAACGGCTAGTGTGGAAGATCCGACCGTCGGATTTTCACGAAACTGGAACCGTTTGGTTCGCTTTGGGAATATCATCCCAGTGATATAGACTTTGTATAAATCCAACGGTTAGATTTTCCAATATGTGTAAAACAAGTTAGGGGAAAAACAGCGCCAGTGCCATGGCACGACCTGAAACGTCGTTTAATTAAATATGGCCATTTTTAAATAACTAAAAATGGAGAAAAATCGTTATAAATTATTATAAGCAACATGGATTGGAAATAAACCAGTTTTGCTTAATCTGCTTGATATTTGGTGGTTCTATGTGTTTGACATGAAAATTATACTAAAGAACTGAAATATGAATGTCGAATAATATAACCATAGAAAGAATTGATTTGAATTCTAACTACGAGAATTATTTGAAAAGGCCGAGCTAACCCTCATTTCAAATAATTGATCAAACGATTCGAATTGGAAAATACAAAGTCGATTCATGACCGACGATCTTCGTATCGGTTGGATGGGCGCTGCTGAGGTTCCTGATTGGAGTAGCTACCGTGAAGGAATGGAAGTAGTAGCCGTCTGAATGTATGTGTTGATTGTATGGATATACGAGGAATTTGATGCCTCCGGTTTCGTTCAGACCCAGAACGGACTTGTAAATGGACTGTTTGTCTAACATTGGATTTTGTTCTATACTGATTGATCTCTGTTAAATATATATCTATTTGACGGCGGAGAATTTATTCTTTTGCTTAACGCCCTTCTCTGAGACGTACGAGCTCAGAGGTTATATATCGATAGAAATCAGTCGTATGGAGTGGATTGCCTATGTGGCATGCCAAGATGTTGTGATCAAGGCTTCTGTTGCAAAGCAAAGTCTTGTGTTTGATGATCAAAGCACGGCCTACGTAGTCTAGCATTGTGTATAGCGTGGATTCGCGAGCCTCACACCTCGGTATGAGTTAAAAACGGGATACGGACCGCTGGGAGGACACGACATTTCTTTCTAGCTATGGTGGTGTCAGTGACCTACCAGCCCTGACATTTATATCTACTTTTCACCTTTGTGGTTGTTGGAATGCGAGGCGCCTCGATTTTAGTTCTGTAAGGACCGGGAAACGTGTGTTTAGGAATTGCCAATCCTCAAACGTAAGATAGGACCTGCCCAGCCGATCCAAGGGTTACCCAGAGTGCGTAGTCCGGAGGCATTTGCTAGAGTGTCTCGAAGCAGAGAGGAGCATGCCCCTTGCCTCAACTCATAACGGAAATTCAATTTCCAATACGAAATAACTGATCTGATTGTAGAACTAGCATGGCGACATAGTATATGGTAGCTATGCCACCTATGATTGATATTTATGATGCTATTCGTTTTCGAAACATATATGCACTAGTAAAAATATCAAAACATTTTGCTTTACACGTATTAAGCATATTTGGCCATTATAAGGTAAAACTCTATCCTCCGGTTTGCATTGCATTGTATGATGGGACTTGAGTCTTATAATGGCTACATTCTTTTTGAAAGCATTACGTTGTTTTAAAGAATTTACTTTGTTTTAAATGCACCAGCAATCACTGGAGTAAACCCGTTCTGCGAAAGTGGCGTGGTCCTATGATTTGCTTGCTACTGTTGTTTAAACTGTTAAGTAGATTTCTCACACCAGTCCCCATGACTGACTCGTTGTTTGTTTCACTTTGCAAACGCGGGTTCCCTTATTTTCACATGGGCAGCCTAGTTCACGGGTGACAGGTTATTTTGGCTCAGCACTGTAGTATGGAGTGCACTTTTGGCTCATGGCGAGCCTGACTTCACCGAGATGACTTTGACATTATCCGCCATTATTGTATATGTATTATGATTCCGCCACAGGCGATGCAGACTGTTTTACTTCCAGTATTTATTATCGTATGTATATTTACCCCCTTCGGCGATGTAGACTGATACCCTTATTATGTCTCACTGTATGTACATATTCCGCATATGGCGATGGTGACTGATCATTTCCCTTTTATTTACTAAGTTATATCCTACGTTGTGCTATTCTGATGTCATTGCATGTTATGATTCCGCTGTCATATCTATGTAAAATTATTCTATTTATTGTTTTTGCTATTATCTGTACTCTGCTATGATGATTGATGTGTTATATTCCAATGATTATCCTTAATACCGTCACACGGATTTTGGGATCGTCACATCTTCCTTTCTCCTTTTCTACAAACCATTCTCCAAACCTTAGCTCCCCCGGCCGCCACCACCATTGTAATAACCCATAAAATGTGAACCAATTTAAAAATTTTAAAATTGGTTATTGTCAAAGAATTTGAACAATTGAAATAGCAAATTTCAATAAAATAATGAATTGGGATTAGTGAGGCAGTTTGAAAATTTGAATACAAACTTTGTCTGACTGTACCGGGTGGAAAATATAACAGATTTTAGCGAAACCAAAAATATTTAAATCTGTTTATGAATACCTTTCTAACGAATCTGAAAAATCGAAGTTTCATAACAGGAATCAAAAGTTATGGCTAAATGAATTTTCAGAAAGGTCGCTATATAGAATATATAGCCCTTGAAAATAGATATTTTGCATACGACCTCGGAATTCGACAAAACCACTTTTGTTGGATCCAGGATGTCAAACTATTGCTAGGTTTCAAATTTGTTAATTTTTGAAGCTAGTATGTGAGCGGGGCAAAAGAAAATGTGATTGGTCGATTTCTGTTAAAATGGGTCGACCTGAAAAGGGACATTTTGCATACTAGCTCAGAATTCGACGAAACTGGTTTTGTTGGGACCGTATCGTAAAAACAAAACTAGATTTATTTTTCTGGAATTTTTCGATTCAGTTTGTGGCCCTGGCAAATTGAAATGTACGTTCAAATTAAATATAAAATGTTTTATACTTTAATTTGAAAAATAACTGACTGTAACAGTCGAATTGGCCAACGAAACATATCCCATTGTGTCCGGAATGAGGGTATTTCGCTAGGGGCGATAGTCGTTGGGTTGAAATTAGTGTACGTTGGCTAGAAAGGATATTATAGGAATTTAAAATTTTAATATAATAGAAAATATCTTCATATTTCTCTCTCATCAAAAAAATCTGGGCAACCCTCTAAAACGAACGGCGACACCCGCTCGAAACTTCCCAGCTCGATCGCCTCCGCCACAGGCGATTTCGCCACCGCCTCCAGTTAGCTTTTCCGACCGCCTTCCTCCCCTCTTTCAATCAATACAACCCTCGCCCGAAACCATCGAGTATAGATGTCGAATTTCACCCAGGAAGTTTGCACCTTTGGAGCGTCGCCGATCGTCATAGGAGCCACCGAGTTCGCTGCCACCACTGGCGCTGGGAAGCCTGCTCGAAGCTCTTCGACGTCGCAGCATCCGATCGAGACGAAACATCACGGATTGATCGAAAATTAAAGACCTAATTTTGAAGGTTTGAAAAGTTATCTGTTTTAAATTTCTGAATTGAAAATAACACTTTTAAGAGTTGCAAAACTTTGAAAAATCACATCTTTTTACTATGTTAACGAAATTCGATGAAACAGGAAACATCGGGACCGCAGGGAGGCTCTCTACCATCTAGCAGAAGCCGCGGATTTTTCTAATCTTCATACGATTTTTAGCACTTCAAAAACCAATGTGAGGAATCTGAACTAAATTGTGTGAATGGAATCGTGCTGTATAAATTATATAAGCGAAATGTAAATTATATACGCATTGTATACCTCATGTACATGTGTTCTATAAGTTATATTAGCGATGTATAAATTATACAAGCGTTGTATAAAACATATATGCTTTGAATTGTGATGAAATGCAAGCGAATTATAGAAATTATATATATGTATATATATATATACTCCCGTCGTTCACAGACCATGGACGATATTTATTGCTTGTGATTGGCGTGATATTGACGAATGGTTGGAAATAATTGTTTGTGGTTGACATTGTGGTTGAAAAATACCTTTGTGGTTGAAAAATACCCTCTTGTGGTTGAAACAAATTAGAATAGGATTTTGGAAATGAAAATAAAACATGCCGCCTGCGTGCGAACTAGATGCATGATCCCTATTGTCAAAAACCACGAGGTTTTAAGGTAGAGCGAGGAGCCATACTAGGGACGGTCCCGGTTTTAACTACCCTGCCGTTATGCTGCCGAAATTTTCTGAAATATTCATGTGTTTGAATAATTTTCATTTGTTGAAATTAATTAAATATGTTGAAACCAATATTCATGTGTTGAATTGAAATTCATTCGTAGAGTTGAAATTCATGTGTTGAATATTATTCAAATTTTAAATAAATAGATTTAACGATAAAAATCACATTTTTATATATATACAAACTATAGAGAATATTCATGTGTTGAATTGAAATTCGTTCGTCGAGTTGAAACTCATGTGTTGAATATTATTCGAATTTTAAATAAATAGATTTAACGATAAAAATCACATTTTTATATATATACAAACTATAGAGAATATTCATGTGTTGAATTGAAATTCGTTCGTCGAGTTGAAATTCATGTTTTGAATATTATTCGAATTTTAAATAGATAGATTTAACGATAAAAATCACATTTTTATATATATACAAACTATAGAGAATATTCATGTGTTGGATTGAAATTCGTTCGTCGAGTTGAAATTCATGTGTTGAATATTATTCGAATTTTAAACAAATAGCTTTAGCGATAAAAATCACATTTTTATATACATACAAACTATAGAAAATATTCATGTGTTGAATTGAAATTCATTCGTTGAATTGGAATTCACGTGTTGAATGTTATCGTACTTTAAAATAAAATGAGTAGACAACAAAAACTTCATTTTTATTGTGAATATGAAGTGTTAAAAACATTCACGTGTTGAATAAATATTTTTGATGATAAACTATTTCTTTTATCATGTATACGCTTTGATAAAAAATACACACGTGTTGAAATAAATATTAGTTCGTTAGAAATATTATTATTAGCTTTGTTCTGCATATATATACATGTGTCGAACAGGAAAATGGATTAGCTGCAGAGTAAAGAAATTATTTGCGTGCCCGACAAATAGGTAAGCCTTGATGAGTTGGCTGCGCAATTTTATTTTTATATCAACTCCTGTGAATGCCATTGGATGCGGAGTGCTGGTTATTCTGTGTGAAATAATAAACATCGCCATACGATAGTTACAATTAATTTTGAACTACACTACATGGCATACTCCTTGATGATAGGCATACTTCATCATATTCCACATAAGCATTTGGAGCTTGTGTGACGAGGTGGAAGATTTACCATACGAGCGAGAGGCTTGTATGGCGATGATTTTATACTACAGGTTGAACTGATGACTGATATGGACTATATAAAATATAATGATAAATTGCCAGATTAATAAAAACCCCATATGGGTCTGGAGTTGACAATAATCACGTCTCTCTAGTCATTAGATACGACACATGGACTATTTATTCCCACACGGGACGAGGTGACGAGGATTTATCCTCTAGAGTAATTAAAAATACACGCTCCCTCAGGCTTGACAGGGTGACAAGAATTTATTCTCTGGAGTTATTATCTATACACGCTCCCCTGTAAACACCAGAATATATCACTATAAATATGTGGATGCTTTATAGGATTTATTGGGTACCAAACACGGTGCAATAAATTTCCAAACCCCTTCCCATACAAAGGAGGTTATGGCGAAATTTTTCGAAATATAAAGGCGTTAGTGAAATATTTGAAGTGAAAACGATGTTGAAATAAATAAATGAACTATATTTGAAATAAAGGAATGAACAATATTTATATATCTAAATATAAATAGAATTGAAAGGAATCGAAGCCGTGCAGTTCATGTTTTGGAATCGAAATTTGAATCGATTAGTACGAGAAATCCGACCATCGGATTTTCCCGAAACCGCAACCGCTGGGTTCGCCTTGGAAATATCTTTCCAACGGCACCAACTTTGTAAAAATCCAGCGGTTGGATGGTCTGGAATGTTTAATTCAACTCTGAAGAAAAACAGCGCTAGAATCGTTTATATTTATATATAAATATAAATATAATTAAATTAAATCGAATAACGACGCTGCAGTTCGAATTCTGAAACCGTAACTTCAAACGACTAGTGTGGAAGATCCGACCGTCGGATTTTCACGAAACTGGAACCGTTCGGTTCGCTTTGGGAATATCTTCCCACTGATATAGACTTTGTAGAAATCCAACGGTTAGTTTTTCCGATATGTGTAAAACAAATTAGGGGGAAAACAGCGCCAGTGCCACGGCACGACCTGAAACGTCGTTTAATTAAATAGGGCCATTTTTAAATAAATAAGAATGGCGAACAATTGTTATAAAATATTATAAGCAACATGGATTGGAAATAAACCAATTTGGCTTGATCTTCTTGATATTTGATGGTTGTATGTGTTTGACACGAAAATAATACTAAAGAATTGAAATATGAATGTCGAATTAAACAACCATGGAAAGAATTGTTTTGAATTCTAATTACGTGGATTATTTGAAAAGGCCGAGCTAACCCTCATTTCAAATAATTGATCGAACGATTCGAATTGGAAAATACAAAGACGATTCAAGACCGACGATCTTCATATCGTTTGGATGGGTGCTGCTGAGGTTCCTGATTGGAGTAGCTACCGTGAATGAACGGAAGTAGTAGCCGTCTGAACGTATGTGTTGATTGTACAGATATACGAGGAATTTGACGCCTCCGGTTTCGTTCAGACCCAGAACAGACTTGTAAATGGACTGTGTGTCTGACATTGGATTTTGTTCCATACTGATTGACATCTGTTCAATATATATCTGTTTGGCGGCGGAGAATTTATTCTTTTGCTTAACGCCCTTCTCTGAGACGTACGAGCTCAGAGGTTATATATCGATAGAAATCAGTCGTATGGAGTGGACTGCCTATGTAGCATGCCAAGATGCTATGATCAAGGCTTCTGTTGCAAAGCAAAGTCTTGTGTTTGATGATCAAAGCACGGCCTAAGTGGCCTGGCTTTGTGTATAGCGTGGATTCGCGAGCCTCACACCTCGGTATGAGTTAAAAACGTGATACGGACCGCTGGGAGAGCACGACGTTTCATACTAGCTATGGTGGTGTCAGTGACCTACCAGCCCTGACATTTATATATACTTTTCACCTTTGTGGTTGTTGGAATGTGAGGCGCCTCGATTATAGGTCTGTAAGGACCGGGAAACATGTGTTTAGGAATTGCCGATCCTCAAACGTAAGAGAGGACTGGCCCAGCCGATCCAAGGGTTACCCAGAGTGTGTAGTCCTGAGGCATTTGCTAGAGTGTCTCGAAGCGGAGAGGAGCATGCCCCCTGCCTCGACTCATGACGGAAATCCAATTTCCAATACGAAATAACGGATTTGATTGTTGAACTAGTATGGCGACATAGTATATGGTAGCTATGCCACCTATGATTGATATTTATGATGCTATTCGGTTTTGAAACATATATGCACTAGTAATAATATCAAATGATTTTTCTTTACACGTATCAAGCATATTTGGCCATTATAAGGTAAAACTCTATCCTCCGGTTTGCATTGCATTGTATGATGGGACTTGAGTTTATAATGGCTTCATTCTTTTTAAAAGCATTGCGTTGTTTTAAAGAATTTACTTTGTTTTAAATGCACCAGCAATCACTGGAGTAAACCCGTTCCGCGAAAGTGGCGTGGTCCTATGATTTGCTTATTAATGTTGTTTAAACTGTTAAGTAGATTTCTCATACCAGTCCCCATGACTGACTCGCTGTTTGTTTCACTTTGCAAACGCGGGTGTCCTTATTTTCACACGGGCAGCCTAGTTAACAGGTGACAGGTTGTTTTGGCTCAGCACTGTAGTATGGAGTGCATTTTTGGCTCATGGCGAGGCTGACTTCACTGAGATGACTTTGACATTTTCCGCCATTATTGTATCTATAGTGTGATTCCGCCACAGGCGATGCAGACTGTTTTACTTCCAGTACTTATTATCATATGTATATGTACCGCCTTCGGTGATGTAGACTGATACCCTTATTATGTCTCACTGCATGTATATATTCCGCCTCTGGCGATGGTGACTGATCATTTCCCTTTTATTTACTAAGTTATATCCTACATTGTGCTATTCTGATGTTGTTACAGGTTATGAATCCGCTGTCATATCCATGTAAAATTATTCTATTTATTGTTTTTTCTATTATCTGTTCTCTGCTATGATGATTGATGTGTTATATTCCAATGATTATCCTTAATACCGTCACACAGATTTTGGGATTGTCATAGTTGGTATCAGAGCTTTGGTTAACCTTAGTTTCGGAGTCTAACACATTTAACACCTCGTCAGAATAGAATCAGTAGTGTTCTAAGGCAAGTAGCTCATTAGAGATAGGATTAGTGATGTCTTAGAATGAGCTAAGTAGATTAGCAAAACAATTTGATCAGTACATCATTACCTTTCCTTATGTTCCCCGGCTTTATCATTTATGAAATTTATCAATTCTGTGAGCTTGACTCTTTTCTTGCTTATACAGTACTCTATCTGATGGCTACACGAGCAGCAGCAGCCAGAGGTGGCCGTGGAGGCCAAGCAGGCATAGCAGGAGGATGGGGGAATATCCCCGTAGCTGAGGAGGGCCCTATTATACAGCCACCAGCACCCTAGGACTTTGAGCTAGACAGAGTAGTGAAGAGATATAGGAACTTGGGGGGAAAACCCTTTTCTGGCCTTGGTACAGTGACAGAGGCTATTGCTTGGTTGAAGACCTGTGAAAAGATTTTTGAGGGCATGGGATTGGGGACCAACAACAAAGCATGTCTAGGTATTTGGCTCCTAGAGGAATAAGAAGAGTTGTGGTGGGATGCCATCACCTCAGACGATGTGGCCGGTACTGTTAGGACCTGGGAGCAATTCAAGACCGTGTTCAACGAAAAGTTTGTACATGAGCAGGCCTTAGAGCGGATGCGAGAGCAGTTTGCTAATCTCCAGTAGGGAGATCTCTCTATCCAAGATTACCTCAATAAATTCACTCAGCTGTCGCACTACGCTCCAGAGCTTATTATGACAAACAAAGCTAAGAACAAGAGGTTTATATTTGGGCTACGACGCAAGTACCATGAAAGAGAAATGAGCAACATCAAACTCTCATTCTCAGAATTAGTAGAAATGGCCTGCAATTATGAAGATATGGATGAAAGACACTCCAACCAAGACCGCGCCAAAAGCCAAGCTGGAAATAAGTGCAAAGCTTCAGCAGAACAGCCAGAGTCCAGCGTTTCTGCGGCCGCTACTCAGACATCTGGAAAGATACCGAAAGGGCGCTACTACAACTGCGGGAAGATAGGACAATTTTCGAATGTGTGCAAAGCCCCGTAGAAGCTAAAGGCAAATCCAAACCGCAGCTCAGCCGAATGCTACAACTGCCATAAGAAAGGGCACTATAGCAGGAATTGTCCTCTGAAGTAGAATGCACAAGTGGCTCATGTGTATGACGGGGAGACCCCGCCAGCTATCACCGATGGATCAGGTAAACCCGACGTCTTGGGAGGTACCCTTACCATTAAAAATATTCCAATTTCTGTACTTTTTGATCCTGGTGCATCACATAGCTTCATTTCTGGTAACACTGTTCACAAGTTAAAATTGAAACAAAGAAAGCTTAAAGAACCAATTAAAGTTCAAAACCCAATAGGAGGTTCTGTTAGTCTCAGTACATATTGTAGAGTACCTATTTCCTTTTCTCGATACCGATTTCCTTTTGATTCGATTGTCATGGATTTACGTGAGTTCGATATTATTCTGGGACTTGGTTGGTTGACAAAATATAAGGCTGAAGTTAGATGTGCCGAGAGGATCGTGAAAGTTAAAAAAAAAAATTTGGGCATATCACTATACCATGTCTCGGTTCAGAGCCGGATAGAGTAGAATTTTGGCCTTCTTTACAAGTTACTCCCAATTCATTAGAAAAGATACCGGTCGTTAAAAACTTTGCGGATGTGTTTGAAGAAGTAGAAAACTTACCGCCGCAAAGAGAAATTGAATTTAGAATAGATCTAATTCCTAACGCCCGACCAGTAGTATATCCAATTAGAAGAATGGCCCCGAAAGAAAAAGAAGAGTTGGGCAGCCAGACTCGAGAATTGCTTTGGAAAGGTCTGATCAGACCGAGCTTCCCAGCTTGGGGAGCAGCAGCAGTATTTGTCCCGAAATCAGATGATACTCTATGACTTTGTGTTGATTACCGAGATCTCAATAAGCAGACGCTGAAGAACAAATATCCCTTTCCACGTATAGATGAGCTGTTAGATCAATTAAATGGGGCAACATTATTCTCCAGAATGGACCTAGCTACAGGTTTCCACCAATTAGGTATAGCCGAGGACTGTGTTCCTTTGACAGCCTTCAGGGGTCCCGATTTATTCTACGAATGGTTAGTAATGCCATTCGGCTTGTGTAACGCTCCGGCATACTTCGTTGATCTTATGAACAGAGTGTTCCGTGGTGTATTGAATAAGTTTGTTCTGGTCTTCATCGATGACATTTTAATCTACTCCCAGTCGGAAGGTGAGCGTTCAAAGCATTTAGAACAAGTGTTGATAATTCTGAGGAGAAATGTCTTGAAAGCTAAATTTTCTAAGTGTGTCTTCTGGCAGGATGAATTTAAGTTCCTAGGCCATGTCGTATCAAAAGAAGGGATTGCTGTAGATCCATGCAAAATTACAGCGATTCAGAACTGGAAACAGCCTAATACCCCCACGGAAGTTCGAAGTTTCCTTAGATTGGCTAGTTACTATCGGAAATTCGTTCAGGATTTTTCAAAGAAATCTGGTGTATTGACAAAGCTTACAAAGAAGCATGAGAAATTCAAATGGACTCCCGAATGTGAGGAAGATTTCCAGGAGCTGAAACTGAAATTGACAACTGCTCCAGTATTGACAACTATAGAAGGTAACCAAGACTTGACTATATGGACGACGCTTCTATTAGAGGGCTTGGCGCAGTATTAATGCAAAAAGGCCAAGTAGTCGCTTATGCCAGCCATCAGCTGAAGCCGCATGAAAGAAACTATGCAACTCATGATCTTGAGTTATTAGTTATCGTGTTTGCTTTGAGAATCTAGATGCATTATTTATTGGGCGAGAAGTTCGAACTATTTACCGATCATCAATTATTGAAATATCTATTCACTTAGAAAGATCTAAACTTGAGACAACAACGTTGGTTAGAATTCCTTGCAGCATATGATTTTGAGATTCTATACACTCCAGGAAAAACCAATGTTGTAGCAGATGCACTCAGCAGAAAGAATGAAATCATCGCCAGTTTTATCATCACGTCTTCATTAATAGACAGGATCTCGACCCTTGAGAAAGACGATGAATTTATTCAGAGAATCAGTCAGAGAGTCAAGGGGGGTGAACCCACCAGTTTCCAACTCGATGACAATGGAGTTCTTAGATTAAAGGGCAGAATTTGCATCCCAAATCTTCCAGAGCTTCGAAGAGAAATACTCGATGAGTGTCATAAGTCCAAACTCAGTATCCTTCCCGGTGTGAGCAAAATGTACAATGACATCAAGCGCACATTCTGGTGGAGATCAATGAAAAGGGATATTTCATTACATGTTAGCAGATGCTCCACTTGTTAGCTAGTTAAGAGCGATCAGCAGAAATTGGCTGGACTACTACAACCATTAGAAATTCCAGGATGGAAGTGGGAGCAGATTTCGATGGACTTCATTGATGGCTTGCCTCGAACTAAGAAATGAAACGACAGTATATGGGTGATCGTAGATCGTTTCACGAAGACTGCCCATTTCATACCTGTCCGATCCAACAGAACGGCTCAAAGTTTAGCACTGATTTACTTCAAAGAAATAGTTAAACTGCATGGAGTACCGCTCAATATAGTCAGTGATAGAGATCCCCTTTTTACTAGCAAATTCTGGGAAGCATTCTAGACAGAATTAGGAACCAAATTGAATTTAAGCACCGCTTATTACCCTCAGACAGACAGCCAAACTGAGCGGGTGAATAGAATCCTAGAAGATTTACTGCGGGCTTGCATTATTGATTTTAGCGGCTCATGGGAAGATCACTTACATTTGGCCGAATTCTCTTATAAGAATAGCTATCAAGCAAGTTTGGGAATGTCTCCATTCGAAGCATTATACGGTAGACCCTGCAGATCTCCCGCATGTTGGGTAGAACCTGGCAACAGACTTGTGTTAGGGCCCTATATGATTCGAGAAGCATCAGATAAAGTCGATTTCATTAAGAAGTGATTGAAAAATGCACAAAGCAGACAGAAAAGTTATGCTGATGTGAGAAGAAGAGATTTATCATTTGTTGTTGGCGATTATGTATATTTAAGAGTTTCTCCGATGAGGGGAGTGATCAGATTTGGCAAAACAGGGAAGTTGGCACCGAGATTCATTGGTCCCTTTCCTATACTTGAACGGATTGGAACTCTGGCATATAGGGTTTCATTACCTGATTGGTTGCCTGGTGTACATGATGTGTTCCACGTGTCTCAACTTAGAAAACATGTGCACAATCCGGATCTTGTTGTAGAAGCAGCAGCGCAACAGGATATAGACATAACTCCAGAACTAGCAGTTAGAAGAGAGCCATTAAAGATCGTTGGCAAAGAAACTAGAGAACTAAGGAGCAAAAAGATTTATTTAGTTAAAGTGCAGTGGAGTAGTGATCCGAGAGATTGTACTTGGGAGATTGAGGAAAGCATTAAACAAGCCTACCCCAAATGCAGAGAGGACATCTCTGACTAAATCCGGTGCAAGGTACCTTTACAATACTTTGCATTTACATTTTGTTTCCTACTTTGCTGTTATTTCCTTTTCGGGGACGAAAAGTTTTAAGTGGGGGAGATTGTAATAACCCGGAAAATGTGAACCAATTAAAAATTTTTAAAATTGGTTATTGTCGAAGAATTTGAACAATTGAAATAGCAAATTTCAATAAAATAATGAATTGGGAATAGTGAGGCAGTTTGAAAATTTGAATACAAACTTTGTTTGACTGTACCGGGTGGAAAATATAACAGATTTTAGCGAAACCAAAAATATTTAAATCTGTTTATGAATACCTTTCTAAAGAATCTGAAAAATCGATGTTTCATAACAGGAAACAAAAGTTATAGCCAAATGAATTTTCAGAAAGGTCGCTATATAGAATATATAGCCCTTGAAAATAGATATTTTGCATACGACCTCGGAATTCGACGAAACCAATTTTGTTGGATCCGGGATGTCAAACTATTGCTAGGTTTCAAATTTCATAATTATTGAAGCTAGTATGTGAGCGGGGCAAAAAAAAATGTGATTGGTCAGTTTCTGTTAAAATGGGTCGACCTGAAAAGGGCATTTTGCATACGAGCTCAGAATTCGACGAAACTAGTTTTGTTGGGACCGTATCGTCAAAACAAAGCTAGATTTATTTTTCTGAAATTTTTTGATTCAGTTTGTGGCCCTGGCAAATTGAAATGTACGTTCAAGTTGAATATAAAATGTTTTATACTTTAATTTGAAAAATAACTGACCGTAACAGTCGAATTGGCAAACGAAACATATCCCATTGTGTCCGGAATGGGGGTATTTAGCTAGGGGCGATAGTCGTTGGGTTGAAATTCATGTACGTTGGCTAGAAAGGATATTATAGGAATTTAAAATTTTAATATAATAGAAAATATCTTCATATTTCTCTCACATCAAAAAAAATCTGGTTAACCCTATGAAACGAACGGCGAAACCGGCTCGAAACTTCCCAACTCGATCGCCGCCGCCGCAGGCGATTTCGCCAACGCCTCCAGTTAGCTTTTCCCACCGCCTTCCTCCCCTCTTTCAATCAATATAACCCTCGCCTGAAACCATCGAGTATAGACGTCGAATTTCACCCAGGAAGTCTGCACTTTTGGAGCGCAGCCGATCGTCATAGGAGCCGCCGAGTTCGCTGCCACCACTGGCGCTGGGAAGCCTGCTCGAAGCTCTTCGACGTCGCAGCATCCGATCGAGACAAAACAGCATGGATTGATCGAAAATTAAAGACCTAGTTTTGAAGGTTTGAAAAGTTATCTGCTTTAAATTTCTGAATTGAAAATAACACTTTTAAGTGTTGCAAAACTTTGAAAAATCACATCTTTTTAGTGTGTTAACGAAATTCGATGAAACAGGAAACATCGGGACCGCTGGGAGGCTCTCTACCATCTAGCAGAAGCCGCGGATTTTTCTGATCTTCATACGATTTTTAGCACTTCAAAAAACCAATGTGAGGAATCTAAACTAAATTGTGTGAATGGAATCGTGTTGTATAAATTATATAAGCGAAATGTAAATTATATGCGCATTGTATAACTCATGTACATGTGTTGTATAAGTTATATTAGCGATGTATAAATTATACAAGCGTTGTATGAAACATATATGCTTTGAATTATGATGAAATGCAAGTGAATTATTGAAATAATATATATATATATATATATATATACTCCCCTTGTCCACAGACCATGGACGATATTTATTGCTTGTGATTGGCGTGATATTTTATGGTATGACGAATGGTTGGAAATAATTGTTTGTGGTTGATATTGTGGTTGAAAAATACCTTTGTGGTTGAAAAATACCTTTGTGGTTGAAAAATACCCTCTTGTGGTTGAAACAAATTAGAATAGGATTGTGGAAATGAAAATAAAACATGCCGCCTGCGTGCGAACTAGATGCATGATCCCCATTGTCAAAAACCGCGAGGTTTTAAGGTAGAGCGAGGAGCCGTACTAGGGACGGTCCCGGTTTTAACTACCCTGCCGTTATGCTGCCGAAATTTTCCGAAATATTCATGTGTTAAAATAATTTTCATTTGTTGAAATTAATTACATATGTTGAAACCAATATTCGTGTGTTGAATTGAAATTCGTTCGTTGAGTTGAAATTCATGTGTTGAATATTATTCGAATTTTAAATAAATAGATTTAACGATAAAAATCACATTTTTATATATATACGAACTATAAAGAATATTCATGTGTTGAATTGAAATTCGTTCGTCGAGTTGAAATTCATGTGTTGAATATTATTCGAATTTTAAATAAATTGATTTAACGATAAAAATCACATTTTTATATATATACAAACTATAGAGAATATTCATGTGTTGAATTGAAATTCGTTCGTCGAGTTGAAATTCTTGTGTTGAATATTATTCGAATTTTAAATAAATAGATTTAACGATAAAAATCACATTTTTATATATATACGAACTATAGAGAATATTCTTGTGTTTGATTGAAATTCGTTCGTCGAGTTCAAATTCATGTGTTGAATATTATTCGAATTTTAAACAAATAGCTTTAGCGATAAAAATCACATTTTTATATATTTACAAACTATAGAAAATATTCATGTGTTGAATTGAAATTCATTCGTTGAATTGAAATTCACGTGTTGAATGTTATCATATTTTAAAATAAAATGAATAGACAACAAAAACTACATTTTTATTGTGAATATGAAGTGTTAAAAACATTCACGTGTTGAATAAATATTTTTGATGATAAAATATTTCTTTTATCATGTATACGCTTTGATAAAAATACACACGTGTTGAAATAAATATTAGTTCATTCGAAATATTATTATTAGCTTTGTTCTGCATATATATACATGTGTCGAACAGGAAAATCGATTAGCTGTAGAGTAAAGAAATTATTTGTGTGCCCGACAAATAGGTAAGCCTTGATGAGTTGGCTGCGCAATTTTATTTTTATATCAACTCCTATGAATGCCATTGGATGTGGAGTGCTGGTTATTCTGTGTAAAATAATAAACATCGCCAAAGGATAGTAACAATTAATTTTGAATTACACTACATGGCATACACCTTGACGATAGGCATACTTCATCATATTCCACATAAGCATTTGGAGCTTGTGTGACGAGGTGGAAGATTTACCATACGAGCGAGAGGCTTGTATGGCAATGATTTTATACTACAGGTTGAACTGATGACTGATATGGACTATATAAAATATAACGATAAATTGCCAGATTAATAAAAACCCCATACGGGTCTGGAGTTGACAATAATCACGTCTCTCTAGTCATTAGATATGACACATGGACTATTTATTCCCACACGGGACAAGGTGACGAGGATTTATCCTCTGGAGTAATTAAAAATACACGCTCCCTCAGGCTTGACGGGGTGACGAGAATTTATTCTCTGGAGTTAGTATCTATACACGCTCCCTTGTAAACACCAGAATATATCACTATAAATATGTGGATGCTTTATAGGATTTATTGGGTACCTAACACAGCCCAATAAATTTCCAAACCCCTTCCCGTACAAAGGAGGTTATGGCAAAAAAAATGCGAAATATTAAGGCGTTAGTGAAATATTTGAAGTGAAAATGATGTTGAAATAAATAAATGAACTATATTTGAAATAAAGGAATGAACTATATTTATATATAAATAGAATTGAAAGGAATCGAAGCCGTGCAGTTCGTGTTTTGGAATCGAAATTTGAATCGATTAGTACGAGAAATCCGACCATCGGATTTTCCCGAAACCGCAACCGTTGGGTTCGCCTTGGAAATATCTTTCCAGTGGCACCAACTTTGTAAAAATCCAACGGTTGGATTGTCTGGAATGATTAATTCAATTCTGAAGAAAAACAGCGCCAGAATCGTTTATATTTATATATGAATGTCGAATAATATAACCATGGAAATAATTGTTTTGAATTTTAATTACGTGAACTATTTGAAAAGGCCGAGCTAACCCTCATTTCAAATAATTGATCGAACGATTCGAATTGGAAAATACAAAGACGATTCAAGACCAACGATCTTCATATCAGTTGGGTGGGCGCTGCTGAGGTTCCTTATTGGAGTAGCAACCGTGAAGGAGTGGAAGTAGTAGCCGTCTGAACGTATGTGTTGATTGTACGGATATACAAGGAATTTGACGCCTCCAGTTTCGTTCAGACCCAGAACGGACTTGTAAATGGACTGTGTCTCTGACATTGGATTTTGTTCCATACTGATTGATCTCTGTTAAATATATATCTTTTTGGCGTCGGGGAATTTATTCTTTTGCTTAACTCCCTTCTTTGAGACGTACGAGCTCAGAGGTTATATATCGATAGAAATCAGTCGTATGGAGTGGACTGCCTATGTGGCATGCCAAGATGCTGTGATCAAGGCTTCTGTTGCAAAGCAAAGTCCTGTGTTTGACGATCAAAGCGCGGCCTATGTGGCCTGGCTTTGTATATAGCGTGGATTCGCGAGCCTCACACCTCGGTATGAGTTAAAAACGGGATACGGACCGTTGGGAGAGCACGACGTTTCTTTCTAGCTATGGTGGTGTCAGTGACCTACCAGCCCTGACATTTATATCTACTTTTCACCTTTGTGGTTGTTGGAATGCGAGGCGCCTCGATTATAGGTCCGTAAGGACCGGGAAACGTGTGTTTAGGAATTGCCAATCCTCAAACGTAAGAGAGGACCGGCCCAGCCGATCCAAGGGTTACCCAGAGTGTGTAGTCCTGAGGCATTTGCTAGAGTGTCTCGAAACGGAGAGGAGCTTGCCTCTTGCCTCGACTCATGACGGAAATCCAATTTCCAAGACGAAATAACGGATTTGATTGTAGAACTAGTATGGCGACATAGTATATGGTAGCTATGCCACCTATGATTGGTATTTATGATGCTATTCATTTTAGAAACATATATGCACTAGTAATAATATCAAATGATTTTTCTTTACACGTATCAAGCATATTTGGCCATTATAAGGTAAAACTCTATCCTCCGGTTTGCGTTGCATTGTATGATGGGACTTGAGTCTTATAATGGCTTCATTCTTTTTAAAAGCATTGCGTTGTTTTAAAGAATTTACTTTATTTTAAATGCACCAGCAATCACTGGAGTAAACCCGTTCCGCGAAAGTGGCGTGGTCCTATGATTTGCTTATTACTGTTGTTTAAACTGTTAAGTAGATTTCTCATACCAGTCCCCATGACTGACTCATTATTTGTTTCACTTTGCAAACGCAGGTGCCCTTATTTTCGCACGGGCAGCCTAGTTAACAGGTGACAGGTTGTTTTGGCTCAGCAGTGTAGTGTGGAGTGCATTTTTGGCTCATGGCGAGGCTGACTTCACCGATATGACTTTGACAATTTCCGCCATTATTGTATCTATATTATGATTCCGCCACAGGAGATGCAGACTGTTTTACTTCCAGTACTTATTATCGTATGTATATGTACCGCATTCGGCGATGTAGACTGATACCCTTATTATGTCTCACTACATGTACATATTCCGCCTTTAGCGATGGTGACTAATCATTTCCCTTTTATTTACTAAGTTATATCCTATGTTGTGCTATTCTGATGTTGTTACATGTTATGAATCCGTTGTCATATCCATGTAAAATTATTCTATTTATTGTTTTTGCTATTATCTGTTCTCTGCTATGATGATTGATGTATTATATTCTAATGATTATCCTTAATACCGTCACATGGATTTTGGGATCGTCACAACCACCTCCCGCGCCCCACCACCAAAGGTCTCCCCACGTCAAGTTCGCCTCCGCCCTCTGGCCACCCACCTCCGGCTATGGGCCCCACATCACCCAAAAATCCATTTTTCATAAAATTCTCGTTTGCAAATAACCCTCTGACCTTATTTTCTTATTCCCGTCGAACCGTGCATTTTTGACCAAAACTCCACAATACCAAAGTTGTAGAGCACCGATTTTCTCTTCGATTTGGATAAATGGAAGTGGAATTTTGGAGTTCGGAGCTATTCAGAAAACGCGTCCAAAGTCCGCGGACCTACTGCTGTTTTTCGCAATTTCCGGCAAATTGGTGCATTTTTGGAAGAAAGTCTCATTCGCAAAAGTTGTCCGGAATGGCGCGTTTAGGCCAATGACAAAGTTTGGTGAAGATTGGAGGCCGTATGCAAATTCTAGAGCCAAAGAGGCGAATTCAAATGCGGGGAACGACAAAAGTGAGCGTGAGACAAGAATTTTCTACATTAGAAGAATTGCGACCAATTGGTTTAGCTTATGGGTGAGAACACATTCTCACTCAAACTATTTTACAGTTAAATATATCTTAGGTTGCAGACGGGGCTTAGTAGCTCCTGACACTATTTATTGTACAAACTATGGATTGTTTGGATTGAATTGTGGTGAAATTGACTGTATTGTGGTCAAATGGATTGTATTGTGGATTGATTGATGATTGTGTATGGCGCGAGCCAGTATCAGGAGAGGGATAATGCTAGACATTATTCCAGTTCTAATATCGCGCCATTATAATGCCGAAATTATCTGAAATAAACTATATTAAATATTCATGTGTTGAAAAAAATGTTTGAATAGTAAAAATATCAATTTTATTGAATAAATGAACTATATAAAATAGTCAAGTGTTAAAATAAATATTTTATCATTAAAAACATAATTTTTAACGTATAAATGAACAGCAAAAAATTCTCCTGAAATGAAAATAAATATTCATTTACAAATCAGATGATTTGTTTATGTACACCCATTTAATTGAAATTGATTGGGATGATAAATTTTACACATCGCCCAACTGCACAAATAATATTTAATATTTGTTGTTCGAAACCGCACACGGGTATTGAGATGACATTTGACGTACACTAATCCCAATTGTTTAGTTGTATGTCAATCGATTGGTTGATAGACTATTGTAAGCGTTAGTCATTTATATTTCATGCTTATGCAATTTTGTAATGCCCTCTGGATGATGGATGATTGTGTATCATTGTTGTTGTGTACATGCGATGTATGAAATCCATAAAAATAACATTATGGTAATTGGTTGGGTCTGATTCTAATTCAGGAATAACGAATATTTTAAAGTAATGAATATTTTAAAATAATATTCAGTAAAGGATTAAAATGTGAATTTGATGTCTGATTTTGGATGGGCACGAAAATATTGAAATATGTGAAGCCGTGTTTATTAGTTATGCGCCATTTTAACGCAAACGATTTTTATATCGATTTTGTTCATTTTTATATTGAATATTGTAAAGGAAATGGTTTCAAAATTTGATACTTTGAAAATATTACCATCTAAATATTATAATGATAAGGAGTATTTAATTGGATTTAAAAATTGAAATGAGAGTGGGAATCGTTTTTAAAACGAATTTATAAAATACGTTTTGAAAGAAATATTATATATATATATATCAATGGCTTGAATAGAATGCGCTGCGCTGCGACCGTTCACAAATTTCAACTATTTACTTCTAATTGACATTACGGGAGATCCGATTGTCGAATTCTCCTTAAACCTGAACCGTTGGTTTTGTATCGAAAAGAGATTTTCAATGAATACAAGATATTTGAAATTTAACGGTTGGATTTGGAATTATGTCCAAATCAAATTTGAAAAAAGTCGTTATCGATGCATGTCGGTGGCCATTATTGGAAACCGACTGTACGGGCCTTGATAAAATTATTAAAAATATTAATAATTTGTGTAAAATCATAATAAATGATTTGGATGAAAAATTCCACCTTTGTAAAGATAATTTTTTTTTTTTATCAAAATGAACTAGTTATTAACTAGAAAGACAATCCAACGTTTTTAAATAAATAAATTGGATTTGTGAATGGTTTTAATCTAACTATAATTTTTCAATGTATGAATTGGAATGGATTTCAATATAAATCATCTTCTGGGTATTTTGATATTGGATTCCGTGACTATATGAATATTGTGGAGGAATTTGGAAGATATATATATATATATATATATATATATATATATATATATATATATATATATATTGTTATTCCTCATACGGTATGTGTTGGTTTTAGAATTTGATATTGAATGTAAGCTAATATAATTTCTTTTTGGTGCCTTATATTTTATATTAAAGTGGATTTTGGGTTTGTCATAAATAGTGTCTTTAATAACATTGTTCTTAAACCCCGTGTGAAAAGAATAAATCTTTTAATTAAGATTATTAGAGTTTCCAGTTATATTTAGTAATTGGAATAAAATGGAATGTAAACTGGGTTTATTGTGAACTGTGTTTTTAACGACAATCATTCTTTAACACGATTAATAGTGAAATATGATTTAGAATTTATAAATCTTTTAATTAAGATTAATGGAATTATCCGAAGTAAAGTTTTCCAATTTAATAAATAAATTGGAGTGGAATGGAATTAGATTTGGTAATAATCGAAGTGACCTTTTATAGAGGAAGATTGTTATTATATATGGAATTTAAAAGGCTTTGCCGTTATTCCATTTATATTATTGGTTGGATAGGGAAACTTATATGGATTATATATACTGATCTGTTTTCCATGAATATTCCATAATTAATGGAATGTGAATTTGGGTTTATCGTGTACTGTGTTTTAAATGACGATGGTTCTTTAACCCAGTTAAAGACAAGATTACATGTCTAACATTGTATTTCGAGCCATATTGTTTATCTCTACTAAATATATACCTGTTTGGTGGCGGAGAATTTATACTCTTTCTTAACACCCTTCACTTAGACTAGTGAGCTTAGAGGTTATGTATTGTTAGAAATCAGTGGTACGGTGTAGATTGTCGGTGTGGCATGTTTGTGTTTCCAAAGTTAAATAATCATTAAATAATGATTGTTGGAAGAATAAAACTAATTGGGGTTTTAATGAATCTTTAATTAGACTGAAATGAGAATGGGATAATTTAAATTATCAAATTTGAGAAATGATCGAGAATGGAGTACCACCTGTTTTACACCAGACGATAGTTAAATCTTTAATTAGATTTGAACATGAAATGATAATTAAATTTACCAATAATACCATGGGAGTTAGATATGGGATACTAACAGTTTTTCTCCATTGGATGAATAGGTTGAGATTGGGATAAATAAATACATGATTACTTCGGTAAAGTTCGCTAATCCCGACTAGTTGATAAACCTTAATTTGGTTTAGAATTGATAAAGGATAAAATAAAATCTTTCGAATGGATATCAAAAGGAAGATTAAAGAGTAAATTTAAAGGATTTTATCTTTGATAAAATTAATGGAACCTTTCCCTAATAATGTGAATATTTGAATAAAGAAATATTTTGGATTGGAAAGAGGCGTATGATGTGTTATTATAGAACTTGATTTTAAGATATGCGAGTTATTCGGAAAGATCGGATTTATCCCATTTTGAATAACTGATATGACGTTTGAAAGTCGACAATGAAGATGATGGTTGAAGACCGGAAATCTTCACAGCGAATGGATGATTACTGATGTCTTTATTAGGCCATACACCCAGGACAAGGTAATAAGTGGTGATCATCCAGATGTACTTGTAGATCATCCGGATATGCGAGGGCCTCTTTCCTGTATTGGACATATGGGACGAGGAATAAGGTGCCTCCGGTTTCGTTCAGACCCAGAACTGACTTGCAAAATGGATGGTATGTCTGACATTGTATTCCTTTATACTTTATTCATTCATCTCTGCTAAATATATATATCTGTTTGGTAGTGGAGAATTTATTCTCTTACTTAACACCCTTCTCTGAAACGTACGAGATTAGAGGTTATATATTGGTGGAAATCAATGGTATGGTATGGATTGACAATGTGGTATGATGAGTGCATGGATCACGGCTTTTTTTTGAAAAGCAGAGTCTTGTGATGATGATCAAAGCATAGCTTTCATATAGAATAGCTTTGTGTGTCGGGACATGACTTCGACGAGTTTCACAACCCGTGAATGATTGAGGCCGGATAATGAACAGCAAGAGCGAATCAAGCTGCTATGTAATTTTAATCTCTGATATTATTTTTCTGATATGTAATATTTATTCATACTCTGATATATTCTTGTACTCTGATGTTATTATTTTAATAAGCAATGAAATGTTCTATTGTTTGTGCTAGATGCGTTGTGTTCTCAACTCAATCTGGGCTTTCCCTTACGGGTGAATTTAGGTCATTTCACCATGACTAAAGAAAGGTACAATATAACGACCCGTGTTTTTCGACCATTTGAATATGAATATTTAAATTAGTTTTAAATATTTTATTGGGAATATTAATGAGATTTAATATTGAATTCGTTATTTAAACGAAGTTGAACGTTATAATTTATATATATTATAATTCGAGCTTGAAAATGGCGTGCAGTTCGCAATATAGAGTTTTGAATTTCAACCGAGAATACAGAATTCGATATAAGTCGGATTTCTGTGAAACAAGACACGTTGGGACCGTATTGACGATAGTTTTCATATGAAAGAGAAAAATCCGAATTTCGTGTTATAATTTGATAGTTATGGCCAAATCAAATTTTGAAATAGTCGCTATGGAAATTCGTTATTAAATTATAGGCCTTTAAAATAGCCGTTTTGCAAACGGACTCAGATTTCGACGAAATCAGTTTCATTAGAACCATATCGCTAAATTATTGTACGGTGGTGAATTGGGTGGAAAACCGATATCGTATGTGACCATGGTAGCCGTAAACGCCCGTTCAATTTCTATAGCGCGTATTTAAATAAATAAAAGGATATTTGGCATAACTTGAGCAGACAATCGAATTAAGCCACGAAACCAGTTCCGTTGAGTTCGTATCGTCGATTAGAGTCAGAATAAGTATATAGTTTGTTATTTTTAGAGATCGAGAAATTTGGCATTAAAAAGGGTAGGGCGGTTCAGGGTAAAAACAGCCTACCGGGGCAACAGTCTCAGAATGCGACGAAATTAGTGCCGTTGGGTTCGTATCGAAAAGTTATTGTCAGACTTCGCAGTTTCGAGTGGATTTGATTTATCTGGTGATCGTAGAAAAATTAAACGTGTGTTCATTTCCGGTTTCATAAAGGAATTTTTTTCATACGATCTCGGATTTCGACGAAACTTGTCCCATTGGATCCGGAATACCTTTTTACACCAAGAATAGCCTTTTTATCAGTATACAGAAATGAATTGTGGTGGTTTTTATCAATTACTTCACATCGAAGTTTCACAAATGAAATTTATAATATAATTTTGAGCCACACATATAAATAAAACGCACATCTACCGTAAAAATTTTACAATCAAGTACGAGCCTGCCTGTGCTAGTCTTTTCTATTTTCTTTTCAAATGCAAAACGTGCCGACAAAGTAATTTTGAGAATCCCACCCTATACCATTCCCTACCGACTTTCTGCAAACCTATACGAGGCAGCTTGATCCCCACGTTTCTTCCTCCTATTTAAACATCGCTGCATCTTCTTTCCTTCGTTCCAGTGAGGGGGAGAACCACCTTTCTTCACCAATATAAAATTAAACCCCAACTCCCATCACCGAAATCAAAAGCTTTCAACAGGGAAAGGACGTGCTTGATGGGGTCTTCGAACTGCATGGCTATGATGGAAAAATCCTTAGTATCGTGACCTTGAAGGCTCCTCAAAGCCGCCGAGTTTCGAACGATGCTGAAGACACCGGAGGACATCGAGGTTGCTGAGGCTCGACAGCGGAAGTTTCGGGCGAGTGCGGCTTGTCTTAAGGCTAACGCGAGCGGTACAGGAGGGAGAATGTGAGAGTATTGGCTTGAATCCCTTTTCCAATTTATCTACAGATTTAATTATTAAAAACATAGTTAGTTAATCTATAATTAGAGCTAATTATATACTCAAAACATGGATTTTTGTGTAGGCATCCGTTGGGTTCATCGGATCTGTAGCATGGTGGAGGGGGGGATGATCATATGAAAACAAATGGGATTGGTCAAAGCGGTTGGCAAAGGTTTGGGAACAAAGAAGTAACGATGTGGAAAGGGATCAGCCGAACTTCTTTTAACCAGTATAATTAAAGTTTAACTAATTAAAGTAATTAGTTTAAATTAAATTGTGTTAACCGAAACCATGTATCTAGTTAAAGCAGGCATGATATTTGGAGCAAACCGAGTGAAGTAGGAAGACCTACTAAGCAAAATCAAATGGGAATCGGGTCATTCTGAAATTTTAAGTGTCGCTTTGTTTGGAATCAAAAGATAACAATGGAACCCTTTCAACCCGGGATCGTAGAATTTAAAAGTAATTAATTTTAATAATTGTTTATTGAGGGAAATAATTAGTTTAATTTAAACCCATAACTTATAATATTTATAATCAATGTATATTTTATCAGAATTGGGCAAAGCTGGTACCGTTGGAACCACGGCGCCGAGTACTACATTCTGAAACAGAAACGAACACAGTAGAGCACAGCTGGAAATCCCAGTTAAATTAAACGCGAGTTTAATTTAATCAAATCAGTTGTTATTGTAACAACGCAACTCAAGGTGAGTTAAACTCACTCAGTTACCCTTTTTATATTTTATATAAATTGGGTATTTTTATTTTGTGTGCTCTGCTTGCCAATGGTTGACTGATTTGCTAGTTATTTATCTGTTGATTTAACCGATGAAATTAAACTGTGTTTAATTTCAGTGAATTCACCAAATCGTTATTTTTAACGATTGGTTCCAATAAAGGTAACTCACCTTGGTTGGTCACGTTTATAAAATAAACGTGTTTTCATTTGAACTGGATGAACTGGTGGAAATGTTTTGTTGGTTAGTTGATATAAAATGGTTGTTAATTGCTATGATATATCAGTTAAATGGAATTGTTTGACCTGGTTTGAGATAACCATTTGAATACAGGGAAGAACAGGTTGGAGGGATCCGACCGGATTCCTCAAATGTATTTATTTTCATATTATCATATATGAACTGATCTGTTTGTGTGATTTATTTGATGGTTGATTATTGACTGAATATTCAACATCTGTTTGGTTTGAACCAATAAGTGATATTGGTTAAGTGTTTGGCAGAGTATGGCCTTTAAAAATCAATCGGTTTATAGATATGGATTCACCGTTAGGTGAGTCGATAAAAGTGAAGTTATAAAATTTATTTTATAACCAGAGTTAGATTTGAAATATATTATTTGAATAAAGTATAAAAGGAAATTAAATAAATATTTTATTTATTTAAGACCTTGATTTATGGTTGGTTTATTTTGTAAAGTATATGCTGATGTTAATAGGATTTTCAAGTATGAAGATAAGAAGTGAATCGAAAGGGTTAAACTTTGATCATTGTTTTAGAAAACAAATAATTAGAATTTATTTAAATTAATTATATTTTTAATTAATTTAAAGCGAGGATTGTTGAAATCAGTTAACGAGATAATCAAGTTTTTGAGTTAATTAAATCGACCGTTTGAAATTAGAATTGTTTATCAAGTTAATGTGTCTTGACTAAAATAGTTAAATGAATATTGTTTGAATTTAAATAAGGATTTAAAAGGGGTTTAATATTTAATTTAGTTAATAAAGGGATTAACTACTAAAGTAGTTAATGTTTGAAATAAGTTATTATTTTAATTAAGGATGAATTTAGGAATATATTTTTAAAAGGGAATTCATTTAAAAAGCTACCGAATGTGAGGTGCAAGCCAATTGAATGGTGAAAGGAAATAAACGTACTCAATTATATGAATTAAGTGAAAGGAGATTATGATAAAAGGGGTTTATTATAAACCAGAATTATAAATGGAATTTTGGCATTGATTCTAACTGATATTTATCTAAGGATAAGACCGTTGTTTGATCAAGGTCTGAGAGGTAATTAAAATACCCCAACTTGAACAACGTCGGGATTATCTGAAGATAATGTTAGTTGGTAATCGTAAGAGACGTTAGTGAATATGTTTTGAAATCTAAACAGCGAATTTAGCGCTGTTGTTATAATATATGTTGTGTAAATCTAATATAGCGATTGTAGCACTTTTGCTATAGTAAATGGATTAAAAACCTAAACAGCGATTATAGTGCTGTTGTTTTGTAAATCTAAATAGTAATTATAATGCTATCGTTATAACATATGTGTTATAAATTTCTTTGTTAAAATTAATGGATTTCCGAATTTAAAGGATGATTTGAAAAAAAAAAGATTTAAGTGTGTAATGGAATATAGTTATTCGAGATAGAATTAGCCAAACATAATTATTCGGCTAAGTTTCCATTTCGTACGACTGCTAGCGTAATTCGCAGGGCTGCAGATAGTCTACGGCGGTCGGATGTTTCCTGAGGGAATCAGGCGTAACCATTGTGATCGCTGTGATCTAGAGTCAAGCGAATGGAGTGAAGTCGAATGTTAGTTAATTGAAATTAGAGTTATTCAAATATCATATTTTTGAATATTAAAGTTTCAATTTTACAAAAAGCAAATCAGTTTGTTAAAGGCCAAATGATGCTGAATACTGAACCAGTGAACTCATTAGAGTGTCATGTTTGAAACACTGATTATTTTGATAGTTAAAACACCGACTATCAAATCTGGCCAATACGATTGTTGGTATGGAAAGACCGGGATCGGATTTATATTCGAAAACCATTCTGACCAACAAACGCGTGAAGAGATCAGAAGATGATCGAGATGGTGCTGTGAAGACCGTGGATTTTCATAAATGGAAGAACCACTAATATTCTCGGCCTGGCAAGCAGAGATAAGCTGTGATTCTGTCGTGGTTGGAATCTACGGGTTGCAAGGACTTCTCGCTACTGATCCATGGGGTGATTCCTATATGGATGCGGTAGGAGAGTGCCTTCGGTTCATCCTGTTCCTGGATGACGTACATGGACGAATGTCTGACAGAGTATTTCCAAAGGGTCACGTACGTTGATTTCTTCAAACGTACGATAGTTGTTGGCAGGGAATTGCCATTCTCTAGCTTTCAGCTAGAATATTTTTGTGGACGTCAATTAGTGATATCTGACGGATCTGACGATGTGGCATTCAAAGTGAATGGTGACCAGCTGTCAAGAGTTAATTCTGGCCTCAAGCCTCATCAACCGGGAAATGACAAAAATCGGGCAGGCAGCATGGCTATGTGGGTCGCTCCCATTAGGGTGTATGATCACCTATCTAGAGGAAATCCTATTTGCTTCTTAAATCTATGTTTCGATGCTGTCCCTTTTCGGGAGGCGGTTGCTGATCCCAACCGTCGGTGATATACATTCGATACACTCAAGCGAAATGAGTGGTCGGTCATGTGAGGGCCGGGTTGCAAGAAGTTCTTGTTGAACCCAGTGTATTCGTCTCTAGAGATACACGATCGGAAGGTGGACCCATACCTTGTCAAGTCGGAATCCAATATCCAATAAGCGCCCACGGGTTTTGATTGTATACTATATATGTAGAGCGTGAGATGCAAGCGTTCTACTAGATTCTATTTACTTGTATTTAGACATTATTATAATATCAGAAAAGATATTGTTTTCAAAACTGTTTTGGGTTATCGTAAGGTAAAAACCGTCCGTATTTATGTGTGGATTTGGTCTTACGATTATCCTTTTCTTTTGAAAAGAGTTTGAACTTTAAAATCATGATTGGATGATTTACCCTTATATTGTGCGAGTTTATCTCACTCTGGTTCACCAGACTGACCCGGTGTTTTGTAAATGCTCGGGTTAGGCCGGGTTGTACAGGTTCAGGTTATCGACTGATGTGAAGAGACGAGCTGGAAGAGTCCAGACGTATGATATTATTACTATTCCGCTGTGTGTTATATGAGGACAGCTTGGTATCACTGTCCAGATGTGTACTCTGATGTTGTAAGTATTTTCAAAGCTTCCAATAAAGATTATTTCTGTATTATATTTTGTTCCGCTGCGATGTGAGACTCTGTGTGGTGTTCTTCTACTTCTTCTATTCTAATATTTCTATCTTATCTATTCTCACCCTCTAACTTCTTTCTATTAATGATCTGGAATATTCGATGTCTGAATGGTCAACATGGTAGTTTGATGTTGATTTTCGGAGTCGAAAATCCCGGTTCGTTACAGTGGTATCAGAGCTGAAGGTTAAGTGATTACCTTGGCTCTGTGGCGTGACTCAGTAGAGATGGGGTTAGTAATACCCTAGATTGAGTTTGAGTGTATATATATGAGCGCGTATTTGTAAATTGATATAAAAAAAAAAACTGTTTATATTGTGTTGGTTGGTTTGTCGAGTAGTTTATGAATTCTGGTCGATACAGTAATGCAAACTGTGTCGATAAGTGTTTCTAAACTCTTGAACAGAATAATTCGACACAGTATGTTTTTGAAAGAGGGTAAATGAAATAATTTTACCCAAATTATATTTTAATATAAAAGAATGATATATATTTGAAGTATTATAGTATATTGGATGTGTTGGTTGATTATAATTAAAATGGTTATATAAATAATAACCAATTAGAATTCGTATAATATGGAATCAGATGAATTAAATCTAAATCAGAGTTGGAATTAAAATTCCTTAAAGTGGGAAAGATGATTGCAGATGAACTTGAATTGAATATATGAGATTTTTAAAATCCTGGGAGATTTTAAATTGTGTTACAAGCCTTGAAAAGGATATTTTGAAATGGATTTCAAAATAAAAGTGTTTAGAAATGGTTTTGAAAGTGATATAGTATTGAACTCACTTCAATAGCTGGAAAATAGGTTCCGATGATGATCCGGACATTATCGGTGTTCATTTTCGAGTTCTAAGTGACGGATTACTACCAAAGATTTTGTTTTGAATTGCTTTGAGAAAAACAAGTTGTTTTAAATCTTGAAAAGAAATATTTGATTTTTGAAAGCGATGAACTGTTTAAAAACTCCCAGGGAAATTATTGAACAAAAACAAAATTAAATAGAAATTGGTGAAAGCAAATATGGATTGAATTGAAACCGATTAACTGGAAATTGAATCGGGAGATAATATATCGAGTAGAATCAGATTTTGAAATTTGTGAGACAAGACTCTGAAATAGTGTTGGTTGGAATTGATGATGGATGATGATTGAGTTAAGAATGGAATTTGGCTTGGACGAGTCAAGGATTGGGTTCTGAGGACAAAGTTGGAATTTTGTTTGGGGAATGCAGTTGTATATGCTGACAGGGTGGCAGACGGAAAAGGATATAGTGATGTGCCGCCAAAAAAGGTACACGTTTATTTTTATATGGGTTTGGTGATTTATGAGCCTATTTGGCAAGCCGATTGGCTGTTTCATTTTCTTTTGAATTGGAGAAGTCCCAGAGAGGCGAGTTGTGGTTGTACCGATTGAGCCGTACAGAGGAGGTGCTGGCGAAATTTTTCGGAAATTTAAAGTGTTAGAAAATTTTCGATATTTGTGGAAATATTTATTTACAGTACTGAATTGGTTTCTAATTTAATATAAAATTAGATTTGAAATTAATAAGTTATAACGTTTTTCTTACCTTAGCAATTTCGAGGACGAAATTATTTTAAGGGGGAAAGAATGTAACGACCCGTGTTTTTCGACCATTTGAATATGAATATTTAAATTAGTTTTAAATATTTTATTGGGAATATTAATGAGATTTAATATTGAATTCGTTATTTAAACGAAGTTGAACGTTATAATTTATATATATTATAATTCGAGCTTGAAAATGGCGTGCAGTACGCAATATAGAGTTTTGAATTTCAACCGAGAATACAGAATTCGATATAAGTCGGATTTCTGTGAAACAAGACACGTTGGGACCGTATTGACGATAGTTTTCATATGAAAGAGAAAAATCCGAATTTCGTGTTATAATTTGATAGTTATGGCCAAATCAAATTTTGAAATAGTCGCTATGGAAATTCGTTATTAAATTATAGGCCTTTAAAATAGACGTTTTGCAAACGGACTCAGATTTCGACGAAATCAGTTTCATTAGAACCATATCGCTAAATTATTGTACGGTGGTGAATTGGGTGGAAAACCGATATCGTATGTGACCATGGTAGCCGTAAACGCCCGTTCAATTTCTATAGCGCGTATTTAAATAAATAAAAGGATATTTGGCATAACTTGAGCAGACAATCGAATTAAGCCACGAAACCAGTTCCGTTGAGTTCGTATCGTCGATTAGAGTCAGAATAAGTATATAGTTTGTTATTTTTAGAGATCGAGAAATTTGGCATTAAAAAGGGTAGGGCGGTTCAGGGTAAAAACAGCCTACCGGGGCAACAGTCTCAGAATGCGACGAAATTAGTGCCGTTGGGTTCGTATCGAAAAGTTATTGTCAGACTTCGCAGTTTCGAGTGGATTTGATTTATCTGGTGATCGTAGAAAAATTAAACGTGTGTTCATTTCCGGTTTCATAAAGGAAATTTTTTCATACGATCTCGGATTTCGACGAAACTTGTCCCATTGGATCCGGAATACCTTTTTACACCAAGAATAGCCTTTTTATCAGTAGACAGAAATGAATTGTGGTGGTTTTTATCAATTACTTCACATCGAAGTTTCACAAATGAAATTTATAATATAATTTTGAGCCACACATATAAATAAAACGCACATCTACCGTAAAAATTTTACAATCAAGTACGAGCCTGCCTGTGCTAGTCTTTTCTATTTTCTTTTCAAATGCAAAACGTGCCGACAAAGTAATTTTGAGAATCCCACCCTATACCATTCCCTACCGACTTTCTGCAAACCTATACGAGGCAGCTTGATCCCCACGTTTCTTCCTCCTATTTAAACATCGCTGCATCTTCTTTCCTTCGTTCCAGTGAGGGGGAGAACCACCTTTCTTCACCAATATAAAATTAAACCCCAACTCCCATCACCGAAATCAAAAGCTTTCAACAGGGAAAGGACGTGCTTGATGGGGTCTTCGAACTGCATGGCTATGATGGAAAAATCCTTAGTATCGTGACCTTGAAGGCTCCTCAAAGCCGCCGAGTTTCGAACGATGCTGAAGACACCGGAGGACATCGAGGTTGCTGAGGCTCGACAGCGGAAGTTTCGGGCGAGTGCGGGTTGTCTTAAGGCTAACGCGAGCGGTACAGGAGGGAGAATGTGAGAGTATTGGCTTGAATCCCTTTTCCAATTTATCTACAGATTTAATTATTAAAAACATAGTTAGTTAGTCTATAATTAGAGCTAATTATATACTCAAAACATGGATTTTTGTGTAGGCATCCGTTGGGTTCATCGGATCTGTAGCATGGTGGAGGGGGGGATGATCATATGAAAACAAATGGGATTGGTCAAAGCGGTTGGCAAAGGTTTGGGAACAAAGAAGTAACGATGTGGAAAGGGATCAGCCGAACTTCTTTTAACCAGTATAATTAAAGTTTAACTAATTAAAGTAATTAGTTTAAATTAAATTGTGTTAACCGAAACCATGTATCTAGTTAAAGCAGGCATGATATTTGGAGCAAACCGAGTGAAGTAGGAAGACCTACTAAGCAAAATCAAATGGGAATCGGGTCATTCTGAAATTTTAAGTGTCGCTTTGTTTGGAATCAAAAGATAACAATGGAACCCTTTCAACCCGGGATCGTAGAATTTAAAAGTAATTAATTTTAATAATTGTTTATTGAGGGAAATAATTAGTTTAATTTAAACCCATAACTTATAATATTTATAATCAATGTATATTTTATCAGAATTGGGCAAAGCTGGTACCGTTGGAACCACGACGCCGAGTACTACATTCTGAAACAGAAACGAACACAGTAGAGCACAGCTGGAAATCCCAGTTAAATTAAACGCGAGTTTAATTTAATCAAATCAGTTGTTATTGTAACAACGCAACTCAAGGTGAGTTAAACTCACTCAGTTACCCTTTTTATATTTTATATAAATTGGGTATTTTTATTTTGTGTGCTCTGCTTGCCAATGGTTGACTGATTTGCTAGTTATTTATCTGTTGATTTAACCGATGAAATTAAACTGTGTTTAATTTCAGTGAATTCACCAAATCGTTATTTTTAACGATTGGTTCCAATAAAGGTAACTCACCTTGGTTGGTCACGTTTATAAAATAAACGTGTTTTCATTTGAACTGGATGAACTGGTGGAAATGTTTTGTTGGTTAGTTGATATAAAATGGTTGTTAATTGCTATGATATATCAGTTAAATGGAATTGTTTGACCTGGTTTGAGATAACCATTTGAATACAGGGAAGAACAGGTTGGAGGGATCCGACCGGATTCCTCAAATGTATTTATTTTCATATTATCATATATGAACTGATCTGTTTGTGTGATTTATTTGATGGTTGATTATTGACTGAATATTCAACATCTGTTTGGTTTGAACCAATAAGTGATATTGGTTAAGTGTTTGGCAGAGTATGGCCTTTAAAAATCAATCGGTTTATAGATATGGATTCACCGTTAGGTGAGTCGATAAAAGTGAAGTTATAAAATTTATTTTATAACCAGAGTTAGATTTGAAATATATTATTTGAATAAAGTATAAAAGGAAATTAAATAAATATTTTATTTATTTAAGACCTTGATTTATGGTTGGTTTATTTTGTAAAGTATATGCTGATGTTAATAGGATTTTCAAGTATGAAGATAAGAAGTGAATCGAAAGGGTTAAACTTTGATCATTGTTTTAGAAAACAAATAATTAGAATTTATTTAAATTAATTATATTTTTAATTAATTTAAAGCGAGGATTGTTGAAATCAGTTAACGAGATAATCAAGTTTTTGAGTTAATTAAATCGACCGTTTGAAATTAGAATTGTTTATCAAGTTAATGTGTCTTGACTAAAATAGTTAAATGAATATTGTTTGAATTTAAATAAGGATTTAAAAGGGGTTTAATATTTAATTTAGTTAATAAAGGGATTAACTACTAAAGTAGTTAATGTTTGAAATAAGTTATTATTTTAATTAAGGATGAATTTAGGAATATATTTTTAAAAGGGAATTCATTTAAAAAGCTACCGAATGTGAGGTGCAAGCCAATTGAATGGTGAAAGGAAATAAACGTACTCAATTATATGAATTAAGTGAAAGGAGATTATGATAAAAGGGATTTATTATAAACCAGAATTATAAATGGAATTTTGGCATTGATTCTAACTGATATTTATCTAAGGATAAGACCGTTGTTTGATCAAGGTCTGAGAGGTAATTAAAATACCCCAACTTGAACAACGTCGGGATTATCTGAAGATAATGTTAGTTGGTAATCGTAAGAGACGTTAGTGAATATGTTTTGAAATCTAAACAGCGAATTTAGCGCTGTTGTTATAATATATGTTGTGTAAATCTAATATAGCGATTGTAGCACTTTTGCTATAGTAAATGGATTAAAAACCTAAACAGCGATTATAGTGCTGTTGTTTTGTAAATCTAAATAGTAATTATAATGCTATCGTTATAACATATGTGTTATAAATTTCTTTGTTAAAATTAATGGATTTCCGAATTTAAAGGATGATTTGAAAAAAAAAAGATTTAAGTGTGTAATGGAATATAGTTATTCGAGATAGAATTAGCCAAACATAATTATTCGGCTAAGTTGCCATTTCGTACGACTGCTAGCGTAATTCGCAGGGCTGCAGATAGTCTACGGCGGTCGGATGTTTCCTGAGGGAATCAGGCGTAACCATTGTGATCGCTGTGATCTAGAGTCAAGCGAATGGAGTGAAGTCGAATGTTAGTTAATTGAAATTAGAGTTATTCAAATATCATATTTTTGAATATTAAAGTTTCAATTTTACAAAAAGCAAATCAGTTTGTTAAAGGCCAAATGATGCTGAATACTGAACCAGTGAACTCATTAGAGTGTCATGTTTGAAACACTGATTATTTTGATAGTTAAAACACCGACTATCAAATCTGGCCAATACGATTGTTGGTATGGAAACACCGGGATCGGATTTATATTCGAAAACCATTCTGACCAACAAACGCGTGAAGAGATCAGAAGATGATCGAGATGGTGCTGTGAAGACCGTGGATTTTCATAAATGGAAGAACCACTAATATTCTCGGCCTGGCAAGCAGAGATAAGCTGTGATTCTGTCGTGGTTGGAATCTACGGGTTGCAAGGACTTCTCGCTACTGATCCATGGGGTGATTCCTATATGGATGCGGTAGGAGAGTGCCTTCGGTTCATCCTGTTCCTGGATGACGTACATGGACGAATGTCTGACAGAGTATTTCCAAAGGGTCACGTACGTTGATTTCTTCAAACGTACGATAGTTGTTGGCAGGGAATTGCCATTCTCTAGCTTTCAGCTAGAATATTTTTGTGGACGTCAATTAGTGATATCTGACGGATCTGACGATGTGGCATTCAAAGTGAATGGTGACCAGCTGTCAAGAGTTAATTCTGGCCTCAAGCCTCATCAACCGGGAAATGACAAAAATCGGGCAGGCAGCATGGCTATGTGGGTCGCTCCCATTAGGGTGTATGATCACCTATCTAGAGGAAATCCTATTTGCTTCTTAAATCTATGTTTCGATGCTGTCCCTTTTCGGGAGGCGGTTGCTGATCCCAACCGTCGGTGATATACATTCGATACACTCAAGCGAAATGAGTGGTCGGTCATGTGAGGGCCGGGTTGCAAGAAGTTCTTGTTGAACCCAGTGTATTCGTCTCTAGAGATACACGATCGGAAGGTGGACCCATACCTTGTCAAGTCGGAATCCAATATCCAATAAGCGCCCACGGGTTTTGATTGTATACTATATATGTAGAGCGTGAGATGCAAGCGTTCTACTAGATTCTATTTACTTGTATTTAGACATTATTATAATATCAGAAAAGATATTGTTTTCAAAACTGTTTTGGGTTATCGTAAGGTAAAAACCGTCCGTATTTATGTGTGGATTTGGTCTTACGATTATCCTTTTCTTTTGAAAAGAGTTTGAACTTTAAAATCATGATTGGATGATTTACCCTTATATTGTGCGAGTTTATCTCACTCTGGTTCACCAGACTGACCCGGTGTTTTGTAAATGCTCGGGTTAGGCCGGGTTGTACAGGTTCAGGTTATCGACTGATGTGAAGAGACGAGCTGGAAGAGTCCAGACGTATGATATTATTACTATTCCGCTGTGTGTTATATGAGGACAGCTTGGTATCACTGTCCAGATGTGTACTCTGATGTTGTAAGTATTTTCAAAGCTTCCAATAAAGATTATTTCTGTATTATATTTTGTTCCGCTGCGATGTGAGACTCTGTGTGGTGTTCTTCTACTTCTTCTATTCTAATATTTCTATCTTATCTATTCTCACCCTCTAACTTCTTTCTATTAATGATCTGGAATATTCGATGTCTGAATGGTCAACATGGTAGTTTGATGTTGATTTTCGGAGTCGAAAATCCCGGTTCGTTACATACAACGTGGGTGTAAGCCCTTGAATGATGATGGTCTGCTCTAGGGTCTGGAGAGACATCATTATTCGTTATCGATACATGTGTAGGTCATGCCTCGTGGCCTTGTCACTGGGAGAAACCTCTCGACTTTAGACATAAATGTATTATGTCGTTATCGCAGAAATTTTGAAATTTTGAAATGATTTTGGTTTTAAAAATCCTGAAGTGAGTATAATTCGATGTGAAAGGAAATATTTAGTATTTCAAGTGATTTGAAAATGAATAGGGATTTTGGTCGAAGAAATTATACCATGCTTTAATTTTTCAGAATTTTAAATTCTATTATTATTTTAAATCTAGTATTGATAGATATTTTGTTTTATGTATATGTATAGTTTTAACAATCTCTCCTTCTCGAGGATGAAATGCTTTAAGGGGGGAAGACTGTAATGAACAGATTTTTTTTCGATGTTTTAAATTATATTTTATTTGAAAATTTGGTATTTGAGAATCGATATTTGTTTAAAATGTGAAATCTAATTTGTTTTATTTTGCTTTCAGATAAATTTTGTAAGTATAAATTAAAATTTTCTTTTATATTTTATTTACATATTTCATTAAAAAAATATTAGTGATATTTTAAACTAATTGATATATATATTGTTGATAATTTATTTTGAATAATTTTGTACATTTTAAATTTTATTTGAATGCGAATTGCTTTGTTTAATTTAAGTGATAGCTAAAATTTAAATCTTACATGGAATATAATATTTGAATTTTTAATTTTATTTGACTTGACTATTTAATTTATTTCATTTAGATTTAAATTTTTGTTTTACTTAGTCTATATTTGAAACTGATTAATATAAATGGACATATTGTTCAACGGAAACACATATTAGTTAGTTTAACATTTATGGGGCACTTTTTTGTTTGGGTCAATGGAATAACACGTGTATACTTGGTTCTGAAAATTTTCACCGTGTGTCCCCTTTATTTATGAAGTGTCGTTGTTTTTACTTTCCTTGTTCACTTTTATTCAAGCCACAAATTGTCTTCCCCAGAAACCCCTTTTTATTTTCACTTTCCCCAAGTCTATCTGGTTCCTCTTAAATCCTCTAATCCATGGCTCCGCCTAAAGAAAAAAATTCAGCTTACTTCCACCGTCTTCCCTCCGACCCACCCCTCCTTGTCATCATTGACTTCAATCACAACAGTGAATTCCAGGCCTCCGAATTTTGTCTTCCACTCGAATCAATCCATCCCTCCCCTCAAGATCAATCGGTATCCGCTACCATCGCTTCTGGCGTTTCATCGCATTTTCCTCCATTGACTTAAGGTAAGTTTGCTTACATATTAAACTTATTTCACGTTCGGTTACTTCGCATTCACACTAAGTACGATTGTTAGGGAATGTCTTTGCAATTGGTTGCTGTCATTTGGTTAATTGTCTTGCCGGTTTGATGTTTGCGATTTTGGCTTGAATTTGTATACTATAAATTGTCTGATAACTTAATGATGTCATCTGTTAATGTCTACACAGCAAGGGATTGTCAAAAATGGAAGTTAAAGTCAAACCGTGAGTTATAATGCCAACTTAAACTAGTAGATGTGCGGGTCTCCTGTTTTGGTCGTAGAAATGAGACGAACCAAGCCATATTTTATGACGCATGCTTGTCCCTTTCATGAACTGCTTCCCTTGTTGTATTATCCTGCATGGTCTAAATTTGATGAAACTTTGGTCACATATTTACTACTATGCTCACCTAATACTCACGCATGGTCTGGCTTCTCTTAAATCCCAAAATTTTGACCTATGACCTGATTTTTTTCTTACCCATCAGTGAATGGACTCATGCTTATATGATTCTGTTGGATGTAAATATAGGTGAATGGAATCTGAAATGAGAATCACAGTACTTGAGAACGAAACTTAATTGATGGATATCCATTATATATATATATATACATATATATATATATATATATATATATATATATAGCAGTAGTGTATTTGATAGATAAACTTCCTTTTTGACCATTTGAACTTGTTACTACACAAATATCATGATAAGACCATGTTGTTCTGGCATTTTGAATATATGAGCCTGCACTGTTTTGGCACTTTGAATACATTCGGTATATACTTAAAAATCAAAATGCTACTTATGTTGCATGTACTACCTTATACACATGAAAAAATATGCATGATTATAGCAAGTTTAGAGAATGATGATAAAGACAGAAGCATCCAAGATTATAAATTAAACTTGCACATAACTAATTCATGGTCATGCTTCTGATTTCCAAACTTGTTTTGGAAAACCTGTATCTGGTGCTACATGTTTTTGTATTATTTATGTTGCATCAATACATGATTTCCAATATTAACGAGGTAATCTAGCATAAATTTTTTACACCATTTGTAACTATCATGATATCTCATTATTGTGCTAGACAAAATTGCATGTTTCCTGCATATCGTTATGTTAACCTTGTCCATGATATTTGTCTTAGTAGTTATGGATTGATATACTCAATTTATTTAATAATTTATTGGGGTTAAACTAATTATAGTTTATATGTTTATCGAAGTTTGCTAACTTGAAATACGTTTAATCTTGACTCGGGTGTTTTGTGTATTTTACATAGAACACTCGGGTCAGGTCCCAAGTGTTGCAAGAAGTTTCCGCTCGCAAATTGAAGAAGGCATGCAAAGATGCATGTATGCGCGCAAGCTCAACCAAAACTGTAAACTTTTATCTAGTTAAAAATTTATGTACCTATGTATATCGCTGTATAGGAAATTCTATTTTGTAAACTCTTATATTTTTGTATAAAAATTTCTGATGTTATTTATTCTGTTATGTGATTCTGTGTGCAAAATTCTGTTTAAACCCACTAAGCTAAATAACGATTCACCATTTTGAGCATTTCGAGTTGGTTCAAATTACCGATTCTAGACGCTAAAAACTCCGGGTCGTTAAAATTTGTTTGGACGAATGCCCGATAGATTATTTCCTAAGAGTCACGTATATTGATTTTTACAAATATACCATGTTTGGGGGCGAAGAAGACACCTTCTCTTAGCTTTATTCCCAGATTGTATTTGTTAATTTCAATTAGTGATTTGATTGATCTGATGATGTGGCATTCAAAGTGAATGATGTTCTAAAAAGGTAATCGTGACCTCAAGCCTCATTAATCGGGAAATGACAGAAATCGGGCAGGCAGCATGGCTAAGCGGGTCATTCCCATTAGGATGTATTGTCACCATCTAGAGAAGCTTCATTATTTTTCTTCATTAAATTCTGTATCTCCCCAGAAACAGTTATGTTCGCACGAACCATGAGTGACAATATATTCGGTGCACTCAAGCTGAATGTGTCGCTAGTCATATGTGGCCGTATTGCAAGATGTTCTTGCTGAACCCTAGCGTATTGCTCTCTGGAGGTACACTATCGGAAGGTGGTCTCATACCTTATCATAGTTGGAAATTCAATCTCCAGTAATCACCATGCATTTTGATTATAAACTTACTATGTAGAGTGCGAAATGCAAACGTTCTGGTAGATGGTTGCTTATTTGTGATTTCTTAGACGTTACTATAATATCACTTGATTTTGATATATAAAAATATTTTGGGTTACCGTAAGGTAAAATCCGTCCATATTTATGTATGGACAGGTCTTACGATTACCCTTTTCTTTCAAAGGGTTTTCTAAAGTTAAGCAAGTTGGATGTTGTATGAATTTATTGTTGAAAGTATTCCAAACTGATCCGGGTGGATTTTTCTTTACTTTAAATGTGCTTGGGGTTAGACCCAGCATACTATCAGGTTAGGTTTGGCGTGGAGTTTTAGAAAAGGAGCCGAAGTCGAGATGTATATCCATATTATCTGGTATTAACTTATTCCACTATGTGTGTTGTATTGAGAAGACGTGTACTTTGATTATAATAATATATATATACACAGTTTCTTTTGAATAAAGTAACGTTGATATATTTTATTTTGTCCATTCCGCTATGAGACATCGATCTTCTTGTTCTTTTATTCTAATGTTTCTTTCTTTCTTCTCTCACCTTCTAATTTCTTTCTATTAACAATCTTGGTTTTTTATTTTTGTGTTTTTGGCATGTAATATAGGATTATGTATTATTGTTGAAAATCCGAGAGTCGAATTTTCCAAATCATCACAAATCATTATTTGCAAGCATGAACATGCTCGTATGTCTGTAATTACAAATCTAGATGATCGAAATTTTGAATTTTAAAACCCCTTCACTGTATTTTATTCATATCTGAAAATATGAACTGCTATTCATTTTGAAACCATTTTTAGAATCTAATCTAGACAGTAACAAACAACTTTTATCTAGAGCTTACGTGCTATAACACACTAAAATGAGAGCTCTTGATTTTTGGAATTTAAGACTCTAGTTAATAACATAAACAGAGTCGTGCTTTTCTTGTTAGAGGCGCATATGCTTTTTCTTCTACATCCATTCCCGGTTTTTACTTTCATGTTTTACATGAAGTATCAACTAATTTAATACATACAGGAACATCAATATACATATACATATACATATACATATATATATATATAATAATCAGCAGATAAGTGGGAAGTTTTACTCACATATTTACATTGTTCTAAGTATTTCTAGTTCCAGGTTACTAAAAATTTTCTTATAGGCTTCAAAAATCCTTTCCATCATTTAGTGATATGTTTATACATGAAACAAGTTATATAGCCATATGTATACTCGCATATTCAGTCTATACTCAAAATATAATTTCAAACGGAAGTTTCAAGCGAAGTCTACTCACATATTTTGTTCATTGTTCCAGGTTTGTTCCCGTACGCTTCTTGTTATTATCTTGCTCTCAGGTTTCAATTTAATTCCATGCAAATATGTTAGTGAATTTGTAACATTTGGGAAAATCAGAAACAATCTTTTTTTTTTTTGGCACTTCTAATGAATTTTGGATATTTAAAATGATTTATTTTAAATAACAACAGCTAGAAATTTATTTGGAATAGAAGTAGAACGCATAAATATATTTTAATCAAAGTTAGAACAAATAATTTTAATTTAATTATAAAAGGAATTGGAAATGGCGTGGTAGTTTGAAAATTCGATTTCAAATTTCAATTGAATGTATAGGATTCTAAAAAACTGAATTTTAGTGAAACAAGAAATATTTGAATCTGTTTGAAAATATCTTTCCAACGAATCTGAAAAATCCAGATTTCATAGTGGGAATAAAAATTTATGACCAGTTGAACATTTGAAATAGTCACTATGGAATTTAATATAATATAATATATAGCCATTTTGCAAAAGACCTCCGTTTTCGACGAAACCACTTTGGTTGGATCTGGAACGTCAGTTTATCGCTAGATTCAAATTTCTACAATTTTTGGAATCAGTATGTGAGCATGGCAAAAGTAAACGTGTTTTGACAGTTTTAATCAATTTGGATCGACCAGAAAATGACCGTTTTTCAAATGGTCTCCAAATTCGACGAAATTAGTTTTGTTGGGACTGTATTGTCCCAACATAGCCAGATTTATTTTTCTGGAATTTTTACAATCAGTATATGGCCCCCGCAAATTAAAATGTACGTTCAAATCTAAAATTGAATGTTTTATATTTTAATTTGAAGAATAACTGACTGAAACTGTCGAATGGGCTGGCGAAACATATCCCATTGTGTTCGAAATGGGGTATTTGGCTAGGGGCGATAGTTGTTGGAGTTCGGATGCAGAACGAATTAATTAGAGAATTAAATGAATTAAATATAATAATAAAATAATATAAGTAACCCTAAAAGAAACTCTAGCCCACATTCTCTTCTTCCGGCCTCCTCTCACAAAAACATACGGCGGAAATTGCTCGATTCATTCCTCTTCAAAAACATTCAATCCCTTCAGTAATTCAACCAACCTCTAAAGCAAATATAGAAGAGAATTTTGCCCTCTTTAATTCTATATGAGGTTGATCCAAAATTGTGATGTATCTTGGTCGATTTTAGGGTTCAAACTGGTCGCGTTCGCCCCGGAATCGGGGAGCAGAGAGGGCATCGATCGGAGGGAGGTTCGAGGGGGTAGTGGTGGATGCGGGGGCCGTCGTTGTAGCGGGTTCAGATCATAGACCGACGCCATGATCGGCGTGCAGGCAAGAGAGAGAAGAATGAAGGATGGGTACGGTTTTTAGGTCGTATTCCAGAAGGAAGAAAGGGATTAGAAAGAGAAAGGGGTTAAGTTTTATTTAATTTTTAATTAATTATATCGTAAAATTATCCAAAGTTTAAAATAAATATCTTTTGCATACGAGGTCGAAAAATTTCAAACTTGGATCCGTTCCGACCGTGGGGATGAGTGCTTCACAACAAAACTGAACGCGTCCAAAACAGAGCACGTTAGAATTTTAGATAAATTCAGACCCGAACAGCGGTGAAATTCGGATATAATAGAATCAATGTGATAACTTCTCACTATTACTTTTGTACAGTTATTTAATTTACTTTATAACTGAAAATATGAACTGCTCCCCATCGTCAACAGACCATAGACGGCTTGTTTGATTGTATTGTTTGTGTGGATTGTGATTGGGATTATAATTGATTGTATTGTTATATATGAAATTATTTATATAAAATATATATATAATATCATGAAATAAAATAAATATTCATTTACAAATCGGATGGTTTGTTTATGTACGCTTATTTATCTGTGTTTATCCATCAAACGACCAATCCTGGGATGGAACTGCAAAACAAGCGCTTGCAACATCTTATGTGACCATGTCTCCAACCAAAGTTAGATGCGAATCATGATTCAGGTGTAGAAGCAAAGGTCGGTCATTCATATTGGGGCAGAGCCGCTCAAACTCCGAAGCCAAGCAAGTCATCCATTCAACATAGGCGGAAGCGACCTCATAGCATAGCCGTAAGGAAAAACAGTGCCATACAAAGGCAGCAAAAGGACGAGCGCCCTTGAACTAAGAAGGTCGGTCATGCAAGGAATATGGGAGAATCAAGTCCAGTCCCACGTTATGCTCTTATAAAATTTTCCAAGTTTCCCAAAGCATTCACTCTTACGGGGACGCCCGCTCCTATGGACCCGCTCGCACATGATAACTGAGTACGGCTGTATACACCTGGCTACAGTTAGCCGATGACATGATTGTAATTAATAGAATGAGCGATCCGCAGCCTGCATGAACGGATTTCAGGTCATTTCCCGAAGAGAGTTCACCTATAAATACATCATGGCTACCAACATAAAGGGGATCGAATCTTTGAAACCACGAAGTGCTGCTAATTTCTATTTGGCCATGGCGTCAAGTACAATCTTATGATCGAGGAAAACGAAGGCATCCTCCTTCTCAATCATTCTTCCATCCTTCTTCTCCTCAAATTCTACCATTCTCTCGTATAATTCCAAGATTAAAATATATAAACGAGGGTATATTGAGTGATTATAGAGATGTATGAAAAGAGAGAATTGATGTATTTTGTAATCCTTGTTATAAGATTGGAAATCACCTTCACAGTGGACGTAGGCCTAATAAAGGCTGAACCACTCTAAGTCTTGTGTCTACTTTACCTTTCTTGCATTTTTCATTCTCAATTGCTGATTAAACACGGTTCCGCTTATTTCTTACTGTATTGGTGAAGTATAGTTTTAGTACCTTGGGTGTTTAGACCAATTTTGGTGTAAACATTTTGGCGCCCACCGTGGGGCCGTGTTTGCTTCTTTCCCCATTTCAGATCCGGTAAGATTTTCTGAGAGGCACTGTGCTTGAAATCATGAGCACGCCGAAGAAAATCACTGACAAAATCGATGGCGTCTTTGGCATTGCCACTTTGCCTACCTTCCATCCTGGAGAAAAGGAACCATTAAAAGTTGAGGCGGTCGTAACCAAGAGGGAGTTGGAAGAAGCAATGGCAGGGTTAATGAGTCAAATAACTATTGCCAACGACGCAGTGATAAAGAAGATAGAGTCGATGCTCATTGTTCAAGCCTCTATCGTAAAAGCCACACCAAGTGTCGCTGACGTTCCGTTTTCTCGAATAAGTCATGCGAGCGAAATAGAATTTTTTACTGAACAAGGAAATTCTACTTAGAAAACTGCGTGTCATGACTATGGGTCCTGGCGAAGACCCGGCTAGGAGAAAAGAGCTCGTTCCATAAATCAGAATGAAAAGCGCAAATATATCTTAGGTGCAAGAGGTGGAGTTTCGGAAAGAAGAAACAAGGGAAGAACTAAACAGCCTAAAAGTGAACCATGCTTTTTTCAAGGATTCTGAATTCACCTCCATTAATGACACCATAGGGCATATCTTCAGGGCAACTAAGAACACAAAAAATTATCCAGTCCCAGAATGGATGCAACTGTAATAACTCGGAAAATCTGAGCCAGTTTAAAAATTTTATTTTGGCAATTTTAATGAATTTTGAATATTTAAAATAGAATATTTTAAATAATATCGACGAAAATTTACTTTTAATATAATTCGAACGTACATATTATGTACGTCGTCGTTAGAATATAAATATTTATATATAATTATAAATAGAATTGAAAATGGCGCGGTAGTTCGATAATTCGATTTCAAACTTCAATTGAATGTACCGGGAGCAAAACAATTTGGATTGTAGTGAAACTAAAAACATTAGGATCTAATTGGGAATATCTTTCCAACAAATCCGAAAAATCAAAATTTCATAACGGGAATCAAAAGATATGTCCAGTTGAAAATTCTTAATAGTCGCAATGAAATTCAGGCCCTTAAAAATGGAAATTTTGCAAACGACCTCGGATTTCGACAAAACCACTTTTTTTGGATCCGCGGTGTCAAGTTATTGCTAGAATCCAAATTTCATAATTTTTCGATTCAATATGTGAGCGTGGCAAAGGAAAACGCGTTTGACCGGTTTTAGTTGATTTTAATCGACTGGAAAATGGCCATTTTTCCAACAGCCTCAGAATTCGACGAAACTAGTTTTGTTAGGACCGTATCGTCAATACGAAGCTAGAAAATATTTTTCGGGAATTTTTCTAGTTAGTATGTGACCCCGGTAAATTGAAATGCGCGTTCAAATTCAATATATAGAGTTATATGTTGATTTTGGCGAAAACTGATCAAAATGATCAAATCAACCTACGATACATATCCCATTGTGTTCGGAATGGGGGTAAAACGCTATAGACTACAAGCGGTGGGCCTCGTTTCGAGGTCGTATGTAAAAGTCAACTTTTTGAAAATAAATTAATTAATTAAATAAATTAAAAATATCTCTCCCCCTTTAACTCTGGCCCCCGCCCCCCACCTTCAAAAACATTTTTCAGAAAAAAAAAGAAAAAAAAGAAAGGAGGAGCGCATCAGCCGCCGCCCTCCCCGAGACCACCGCACGCCGCCGCCCACTCTTCTTCTTCCCCCACCTCCTCCTTCTTCCCCGACTCCCTCCTCTGTCGCTCGAACACCGCGCCCCCTCCCAAACCAAATCGCCATCGCCCTGGAACCCTAGCCCGCCGCAGCTACATCTTCCCCTCCCTCCATCGACCGTGCGACGCAATCGAAGCCCCCCCCCCCCCCGTTCGTCAGCCCGCGCCCCCTCCGAACCCCCACCATCGCCGATGCCGCAGCACCCCCAGGCACCCCTGACCTTCCACAGCTCCGACGCGAGCTCCATCAGCTCGAGATCCCCCTTCCCTCTAGACGCTTCAGGTATTTTATTTTATTTTATCCTATTTTGTTTTATTTTAATTTACTTTAAACATTCGGTATAGGAAATTAAAATGGCCTTGTTTATTTTCTGATTTTTGTTTCTGGAAAATAAATATAATTTAGATTTTTAAAAGGCAAAAGAACAGATTTTTGAAAGGCAAAAGAACAGATTTTTAAAAGGCAAAAGAACATATTTTTAAAATGCAAAAGAACAGATTTTTAAAATGCAAAAGAACAGATTTTTAAAATGCATAAGAACATATTTTTATAGGTGAAAAGGCGATATTTTTATATTATAGAAAGGCTAAAAATATAATTTTTATATGGTATAGATAATAAAAATTCGATCTTTATTATGTGGGAGATGTAAAAATATGATTTTAGTATTTTTAAAGTATTAAAAATATAATCTTTACTATATAGACGATGTAAAAATATGATTTTTGTTTATGTAGAGAATTAAAAATATAATTTTTACATGATAGGAATATTGGAAATATCATCTTTATATGTGTAGAAAAATAAAAATGTGATTTTATAATGATATATTTTAAAAGGCGAGATCTTTATATGTAAAAAGGCGAGATCTTTATATGTAAAAAGGGCGAAATCTTTATATGAAATATAGCGTGATAAAAATATAATTTATATCTATATAACATCGTTGTGAAAATATGATTTTTATATATTGAATTGTATAATAAAAATTCGATTTTTATATGTTGAATAGTATAATAAAAATTCGATTTTTATATATTGAATAGTACAATAAAAATTTGATTTTTTATACATTGAATAGCGAAGTGAAAATTTCATTTTTACATATGTAGAGAATACGGGCAACGAAAGCGACAAAGATGCGATAACGATGAAGATTTCTATAGAAATGAAGAATCGTGGTATTAGATAGCTATTGGTGAGAACTTCTCACCTTTCAATTTCTTTTCTAGTTATATATATATACTAGGATGCAGATGGTGTTTAGTAGCACCCAACACAATCGTCCACAGACCATGGACTTGTTTGTTTGATTGCCAAAAATTAGTTAGATTATTTGATTGAAATTGAATTGTTTGGTGAAATGAAATTGATTTGATTGATGTGTAAATGGCGTGGGCCTTCACTGGACCGGGGATAAGGCTAGGCCTCGTCCCGTTTCTAGTATCGTGCCGTTATGCCGCCGAAATTTTCTAAAATATGTTAGAAATATAGGAATATCATTTTATTTAAAGAATGAACTGAATAGAAATTCATATGTTAAAATAAAATGTTTTATCGTTAAAAATATAATTTTTAACGTGAATATGAATATAGTGAATGTGAATAAAATAAAATATTCATTTACAAAACGGACGGTTTGTTTATGTACACCTATTTGACTGATATTGATTGGGTCGATAAATTTTACACATCGCCCAACTGCACAAATAAAATCTGTGTTTGATTGTTTGAAACCCCATACGGTGTTGGGATGAAATTTGAAGTTCGCTCATCCTGATTGATTAAATATGTCGATCGATTGATTGACGGGCTGTTATAAGCATTAGATATCTATATTTAATGCTTATACAGTGTAGTGCACTTTGGATGATGGTTGATTATTTACCGTTGAAATTATATACATGTGTGAAAATCCATATAATTAACTTTATATGGTAATTGATTTGGCCTTATTCCAATTTAGAAGATAAAGAATATTATAAAATAAAGGTTCATGTGTTGACTGTACTCATTCGTTGAGATTAGTCATGTGTTGAACGTAATATTTTAACAGTAAATTTTATATCTTTATCACTATAAAATAAAGGTTCATGTGTTGACTGTACTCATTCGTTGAGATTAGTCATGTGTTGAACGTAATATTTTAAAAGTAAGTATTACATCTTTATCAATATAATATAAAGGTTCATGTGTTGACCGTACTCATCCGTTGAGATTAGTCATGTGTTGAACGAAATATTTTTATAATAAAAATTACATCTTTATCAATATAATATAAAGGTTCATGTGTTGACCGTACTCATCCGTTGAGATAAGTCATGTGTTCAACGAAATATTTTTATAATAAAAATTACATCTTTATCAATATAATATAAAGGTTCATGTGTTGACTGTACTCATCCGTTGAGATTAGTCATGCGTTGAACGATATATTTGAAATAGAATATTTGAAAATAGAAATGTATGAAGCCGTGTTGATTAGATTGACGCCATTTTGACGTGAACGATATTTATATCGATTTTATTCGATTTCGAAATGAATTGAATTGAAAACGATTTCGAAATGAATTGAATTGAAAACGATTTCGAAATGAATTGAACTGAAAACGACTTCGAAATGAATTGAATTGAAAACGATTTCGAAATGAATTGAATTGAAAACGATTTCAAAATGAATTGAATTGAAAACGATTTCGAAATGAATTGAATTGAAAACGATTTCGAAATGAATTGAATATAAAGTGATTTCGAAATGAATTGAATATAAAACGATTTCGAAAGGAATTGAAAGAAAACGAATTTGGTTTCAATTGAATATATAACGAATTTGAATAGAAAACGAATTTGATTTCAATTGAATATATAACGAATTTGAACCAAATAGAAAACCAATTTGAATTGAATCGAATAGAAAACCACTTTGAATTGAATCGAATTGAAAACGAATTCAAATTGAATTTAAAACAAAGTGAAATGAATTCAAATTGAATTGAAATTGAATTGAATAGAAATGAATTTTAAAACGAATTTATAAGGAAAGATTCAATTTTGATTTGAATTGATATGGAAGTTGAAATTATTTTTGAAACGAATGCAAAACTATTTATAAAATTCATTTTGAATAGTAATCGACGATAATATATATATTATATATTATATATATAATATAATGGCCTGAATAGAACGCGCCGCGCCGCGGCAGTTCGTAAATTTCGACCATTTATTTCAAACGGACATTACGGGAGATCCGACCGTCGGATTCTCCTAAAACCGGAACCGTTGGGTTAGTATCGAAAAGAGCTTTCTAACGAATATTAGAAATTTGAAATCTAACGGTCGGATTTGGAGATACGTCCAAATCAAATTTGAAAAAGGTCGCTGTAAGTGAAGTTCGATGGCCGTTGATGGAAATCGACTGTACGGGCCTTGATAAAATTATTAAAAATATCAATAATTTGTGTATAATCATAAGAAATGATTTGGGAAAATTTGGGATGAAAAACTCCATATTTGAAAAGATAAAAATGGATTTTTATCAAAATGAACTAGTTTGAACTCAATTTAAAACCCGATTTTTTATTTTTAAATAAATAAATTAGATCTAAAAAGGGGTTTTAAATAATCGGAATTCCTAATATATTTGATTTGAATTAAATAGAATTTATTTATGGTTTTATCGTGAACTGTGTTTTAAATAACACTAGTTCTTTAACCCGATAATAAATAGAATGTGATTTGGGTTTGGCGTGAACTGTGTTTTAAATAACACCTAGTTCTTTAACCCAGTAAAAGGAGTTTTAACGAATCTGTAATTAGGTTGAAATGTGAATCTATAATCTAAATTATCAAATTTAGAAGTGAGCGAGAATGGAGTATCACCAGTTTTGCTCCAAAGCGATAGTTAAATCTTTAATCAGATTTGAACGTGAAATGGTAATTAATTTTACCGATAACATCGTGGTGTTAGATATGGAGTACTACCAGTTTTGCTTCATGGGATGAATAGGTTGGGATTGGGAAACAAAATAAATAATTACTTCGTTGTGGTTCGCTAATCTCGACTAGTTTGGAAAACCATAATTTGGTTTGAAATGACATCTAAAGGAAGATTAAAGGATAAATTTTAAAGAATTTATCTTGGATAAAATTAATGGGAACCTTTCCCTAAGAATATTCTGAATGGGAATGAGGCGTATGTTGTGTTTGTGTAACATTTGTTTTAAATATACGCGGGTTGTTCGGAAAGGCCGGGTTTACACCCATTCTGAATAACCGATTCGACGATATGTCGAAAATGAAGACGATGGTTGAAGACCGGAAGTCTTCACATCGTTTGGATTATTACTGACGATCCTGATTGGGCTGTATACCTAAGAGGATGGAAATAGTTGGTGGTCGTCCAGACGTACTTGGAGATGGATGGATATGCGAGGAAAGTGCCTTCGGTTTCGTTCAGACCAAGAACGGACTTGTAAATGGATTGTGTGTCTGACATTGGATTTTATTCTGTGTTGATTGATTTCTATTAAATATACATCTGTTTGGCGGCGAAGAATTTATTCTTTTGCTTAACGCCCTTCTCTGAGACGTACGAGCTCAGAGGTTGTATATCGATGGACATCAGTCGCATGGCATGAATTGTCTGTGTGGCACGCTAAGATGCAATGATCAAGGCTTCTGTTGAAAAGCAAAGTCTTGTGGTTGATGATCAAAGCACGGCCTTTGTGGCATAGCTTTGTGTATAACGTGAATTCGCGAGCCTCACACCTCGGTATGAGTTAAAAACGGGATATGGACCACTGGGAGAGCACAACGTTTCTTTCTAGCTTTGGTGGTGTCAGTAACTTACCAGCCCTGAAATTGATACTTTTCACCTTTGTGGTTGTTGGAATGAGGCGCCTCGATTATAGGTCTGTAAGGACCGGGAAACGTGTGTTCAGGAATTGCCAATCCTCTAACGTAAGTGAGGACCGGCCCAGTCGCATCCGGGGTTGCCCAGAGTGTGTAGTCCCGAGGCATTTGCTAGATTGTTTCGAAGTGGAGAGGATCTTTCCCCTTGCCTCGACTCATGACGAAAATCCAATTTCCAATACGTGTATTTCGGCTTTATTTGTAGAGCCTACTATGGCGACATAGTATCATGGGATGCTATGCCGTCTATGGTTTATATTTATGATTGAAATTGTTTAGACACTATACACTTACTATAGTATCAAATGATTTGTTTTAAACGTACCAATCATGTTTGGCGATTATAAGGGAAAACCCTATCCTCCGGCTTGCGTTGCATTGTGTGATGGGACCTGGGTCTTATAATAGCTTCATTTTTTGAAAAAGCATTGCGTTGTTTATTCTATGCACTGGTATTCTTGGGAGGAAACCCGTTCCGTGTTATACGGCGTGGTCCCTTGAATTACTCTCTTTTAAAATTGAATTAATAACTGTTTTAGTTCTCACACCAGTCACATGACTGACCTGGAGTTTATTGTTTTAACCTAAACTCTGGGTGCCCCTATTTTCCGCACGGGCAACTAGTAGTTTTGGTTTTGCAGATTTATATTCACAGGATTTTGGTTTACAGCTGGAATGATATCCGGAAAGCTCTGTATCCGTATATCACCTTCAGTTGTGCTTTGTATTATTTTCCGCTGCTATGTAATTCATTGTAATCTCTGATATTTATCGAATGTAATTTATTCATTTATACTCTGTATATTCTTGTATCTGATGGAATTGTTGTAATAACAATGAAATGTTCTTCTGTTTGTGCTCTGATTTGTCCTGTTCTCAAACGATTAGGGGTTTCGAACGGTCTAGATCGGTTTAACGCCTGATTCGGATCGAGCGAAATTCACGGTCGTCACAGCAACATAGAGATGCTACCATAAAATCAGGAAGGTTATGTCAATTCCATGACCAACCAGGGCACAACACTAATGAGTGTAGGCACTTAAAATCGTTAATCGAGGGGCTTGCCAGGGAGAACCACTTACAACAATATGTGCAAGGCCATTCTCCTATTTCTCTGAAAACAAACGGCAACAAACTCTCTGAGGAAAGGACCTAAACTAGCCCGGAGTTAATGCTTGGCTAAAGATCAGTAGCCAGTGTCTCGATCATGGAAGTTTTGAACTAAAATTCCCGTCACTACGCTCTATTACTCTGTTTCTTACCATGTTTGCTTAATAGATAGTAGTCGTTTTACCTTGTTGTGACACTTGCTATATTCATGTTAATATTTGACGATGAATTACTTACAAGTGCCTTGTACAAAGGAAATTTATCATGTGCTTATCTGAGTACCATACTTATCACTTTATGCTAAAAACTGAGTTTTCAAAATACAGGCATAATAGAAGCAATTAATAATATCCATCCTAGTCACGAAGGGAGGGTTCTCAAAGCACATTTTGAGAAAAACGGCTTGAAAGCACTATAAAAATCATGCGAACCAAATTGGATGTATAAGCACATCGCCTCAACAAGACATGTTGTTCTAAGGCAAACAACAAGCCGAAAGGTGGTACTTCCTTTAGCAAGCATTTGCTGGAGAAAATGACATCAGGCTTCAAAAAAGGTACAAGGGAGATAATAAAAATGTCCCCGGATAAATACCTATGCTGGAAACTTCAGTCCTAGTGTCGGAAGGACTGACAAAACATGCCGGAAGGACCAACGCAAATCAGAAATCCTAGCCAAAAGGGGGTATCCAACAAGATCTGTCAGTCCTAGAAAAATAAGGACTGACAAGGCCGAACTTGGGTGGATATTGAAACCCAAGACCTCCCATCGGAGCACCTAAAAGAAAACGCACATAATAACCACGTGTTGTTTTAAAAAAAATCATGAATTGATTAAATGAAATCATGATTCAAATTAACAGAATCTATGAAATTAAAAAGATATTTGGCATGGGGACATCACCATTATGTAAAAAAACACTAATGCCCACTCAAAACATACCACAAATTAGTTATAACTTCATTACGAGAACTATTCGAATGATAAGATTCGCGCGAACAACAAACTAAAAGTGCGACCACTCATAAGAATAAAGTAATAGAACTATGATAACATCTAAATGATACAAACGTAAGTGCACAAACATAAAATATTAAGCATGGGCCGATAATCGCACAAACAACCGGTCTAAGTACGTAACAAGGAAAAGAAAATAGGCTGGAACCAGACCAAAAAGGTCATAAATTGTAACACCCGGAAAATCAGAACCAATTTAAAAATTTTAAATTGGCTATTTTAGTGGATTTTAAAAATTTAAAATAAATATTTTAAATAATAACGATGAAAAGTAAGTTTGAATCGACATTGAAAATAAATATAACTACTTTGAATTATAAACAAGGCCTGAAATGGCGCGGTAGTTTCAAAATTTGAATTCAAACTTTGACTGACTGTACTGGGTGCAAAACAAAACGAATTTAAGTGAAACCAAAAATATTTAAATTTGTTAGTGAATAACTTTCTAACGAATCTAAAAAATCGAAGTTTCATAGTGGAAAGCAAAAGTTATGGCCAAATGAATTTTCAGAAAGGTCGCTATAGGGTTTATATGGCCCGTGAAAATGGCCATTTTGCAAACAACCTCGGAATTCGCCAAAACCACTATTGTTGGATCCGGGATGTTAAACTATTGCTAGGTTTCAAATTTCATAATTTTTGAAGCTAGTATGTGAGCGTGGCAAAGGAAAATGTGTTTGGTCGATTTCTATTAAATTGGGTCGACCAGAAAATGACCATTTTGCAAACGGGCTCAGAATTCGACGAAACTAGTTTTGTTGGGACCGTATCGTCAAAACATAGCTAGATTTATTTTTGTAGGATTTTTCGAATCAGTTTGTGGCCCTGGCAAATTGAAATGTACGTTCAAATCAAATATTGAATATTTTATACTTTAATTTGAAGGAAAACAGACTAAAACAATCGAATGGGCCTATGAAACATATCCCATTGTGTTCGAAATGGGGGTAAAACGCTAGGGACGATTGTCGTTTGGTTTGAATTAGTGTTCGTGTGTGACAAGGGGTATTTTAGAAATTTAAAAATATATAAATTAATTAAAAAAAATCATTGGTCAGAAACATCTTCTCTCTCCCTGCTCCCTCTCTCCTCTCGACGGAAACCGCATTCGAAACTTCCCGGCCATTACCCGTGGATCCAAGCAACGATACACCTCAACCCATTGCAAAATTTGAAGCTCTCCCCTCCCTCTTCAAATCCATACTAGTGGCACCCCCTATCATAGCCTGTGCCTCGCGAATCATTCCCCCAAACCTCCAGGTTTTCGATCGCCGCCACCCCTTAACCGCGCCAACGAACTAAGAGCCACCACCACGCGCGAGAAGCCCCTTCCAAGCTCTTCGACGTTGCGTAGTCCGATCGTCAAGACACTACATGGATTTGAAGTTATTGCAAAACCTAGTTTTGAACATTCAAAGAAAGGTAATGGCCTATTTTAAATTAAACTATATCATAGCACTTCTAACACTACCGTTTATGATTACACTGTAAAAATCATATCTTTTTCGTTTTTTGACGAAATTCAGTGAAACAAGAGACGGTGGACTCGTTTGGACGTCTTCTACATTCTAGAAGAGACCGCATATTTTTCTGAGTCTTCTGCTATTTTTGGTGGAGTGGAACCCAATGTGAGATTTCTAAATTATAAATGATATGGAAAACGATGATGTATAAATTATATAGTCGATGTATGAGTTATACAAGCATTGTACACCTCTTGTATAAGCGTTGTATAAGTTGTACGTTAGATATATAAGTTATATATGTGTTGTAAAAATTATATAAGTGTTGAAATAGAAGTGAAATGCTTATATATATGTATATATATATATATACGCCCCTCGTCCACAAACCGTGGACGATATTTATTGGTTGTGATTGGTGTGAAAATTGGTTGATCACGAATGGTTGATTAAAATTGTTTGTGGTTGAAAAATACCCGTTTGTGGTTGACAATTATTTGGTTGAAACCACATAGGATTAGTTTGTGGAAATGAGAAAAAAATACATGCCGCCTGCGTGCGAACTAGATGCATGAAATCCCCATTGTCAAAAGCTGTGAGGCTTTAAGGTAGAGCGAGGAGCCATACTAGGGATGGCCCTGGTTTTAACTACCCTGCCGTTATGCTGCCGAAATTTTCTGAAATATTCATGTGTTATAATTATTTTCATTTGTTGAAATTATTTTCATATGTTGAAACATTCATGTGCTGAATAGAAATTCATGTGTTCAATGGTATTCGTGTTTGAAATAAATTGTTTTATAATAAAAATCCTATTTTTTCATCTATATAAACTATATAAAATAGTCGTGTTTTGAAATAAATCGTTTTACAATAAAAATAACATTTTTACTATATACATGAATTGTTAAAAATAGTGAAGTGTCGAAGTAAATGTCTGTTGGATAAAAATGTCATTTTTATCAAATGTATGAAAAGCATATAGTTTTGAAATCGAAGAATCGATTATATATATATATATATATATATATATATATAATTAAAATATATCGAATAACGAAGCTGTAGTTCGTGTTTTGAAACCGTGATTTCAAATGATTAGTGAGGGAGATCCGACCATCGGATTTTCCCGAAACTAAAACCGTTGGGTTCGCTTGGGAAATATCTTTCCAACCACACCAACTTTGTAAAGATCCAACGATTGGATTGTCTGGAATGTATAATTCAAATCTGAAGAAAAACAATGCCAGAATCGATTATATTTATATATATATAAATATAATTAAATTAAATCGAATAAAGACGCTGCAGTTCGTATTTTGAAATCCAAACTTCAAACGATTACACCGGGAGATCCGACCGTCGGATTTTCCCGAAACTAGAACCGTTGGATTCGTCTTAAAAAGATCATTCTAATGATATAAATTTTGTGAAGATCCAATGGTTAGATTTTCAGATATGTGTAAATCAAATCTGAAGGAAAACAGCGCCACGACCGCGTTATGGCCCGAAGCATCGTTTGAATAAATTGGCTATTTTAAAATAAATAAAAATAGCGATAAATCATTATGAAATATTATAAACGATATGGAATGTGAAATTTAGAAATTAACTGGAGGTTGGCTAAGTCGAATGGTTTCCTGGGTTTTGATCTGATGTTGGTTTCGGCCTTCGGGGTTAATATTTGGGGAATCTTTCTCTTACCAATTTACGGTTAGTGACTGATGAATTGGAATGAAGTGTATGTTGTGTTTGTGTAGCACTTTTTAATTGCATACGTGAGTTGCTCAGAAAGACCGGGTTTATCCCATTCTGAATAACTGAATCGATGATAAGAAATCGAAGATGAAGACAATGGTCGAAGATCGGAGATCTTCACCTCGTTTGGATGATAACTGATGTCCTGATTTGGAGGCATACCGAAATATGGATAATGAGTGATGATCGACCAGGCGTACGTGGAGATCGATGGGTTTGCGAGGTATATAGTGCCTCCGGTTTCGTTCAGATCCAGAACGGACTTGCAAATGGACTGTGTGCCTGACATTGGAATTCATTCTGTGTGATTGATAAACATCCGCTACATGATGTGAATTGCCTGTGTGGCATGCTAAGATGCAGTGATCAGGGCTTCTGTTGAAAAGAATAGTCTTGAGGTTGATGATCAAAGCACCGCCTGTGTGGCGTAGCTTTGTGTATAACGTGAATTCGCGAGCCTTACACCCCTGTATGAACCAGAAACGGGAGAAGGACCTCAGGGAGGGCATGCATTTCCTTCTAGGTAGAGGTGGTGCCAGTGCTTAAACTGGCTGACATTTATACTATTTTTCACCTATGTGGTTGTTGCTGTTGCGAGGCGACTCGGATATATCGGTCGATCTGGGACCGATGGAGTCAATCGTTGGCTCGTTTACGCCCTAAAGGGCGGGGAAACGTAGTGTTCAGGTATAATAATCCACATCGGTGGACCGGCCCTGACGATCAAAGGGGCAGTTGTGGTTGTTCCTGAGACATGGGCTAGATTGTCTTTAAGTCGGTAAGGACTATCTTTTGCCTTGGTTCATGATGGAAATCGAATTTCCAAATACGTGACTGTGCGGTTTTGATTGTATACCTATATATGGAAACATAGTGGTATGGGGCATTAATGCCGTCTATGGTTGATACTTATGATTTGAAATTGTTTTTGAAACATATAAACACTAGTTATAATATCAAATACTTTTGTTTTATTCGTATCAAGCATATTTTGGCCATTATAAGGTAAAAACTCTATCCTCCGGTTTGCGTTGCATTGTGTGATGGGAACTGAGTCTTATAATGGCTTCATTTTTATAGAAAGCATTTCGATGTTTAAAAGAATTGTTTGTTTTAAAGCACTGGCAATCCAATGGAGTGAACCCGTTCCGTTAAAGTGGCGTGGTCCTGTGATTAGCAATATTACAAATGTGTTAAGTAGATTTCTCATACCAGTCCCATGACTGACTCATAGTTTGTTTCACTTGCAAACTCGGGTGCCCCTTTTTCTACACGGGCAACCTTGTGTTCAGGTTTTAGCGGGCTCTTTCTGGATAGTTGGAGCTGAAGATGATTCTATCATTTATCTCTTTTTATGTTGTTCAGCTCCTGTTGCACATATTATGTTTTTTTTCCGCTGTAGACATTTATGTATAGTTGAACTGTATTTGTACTAAGTATGATCCTGTATACTGTGTAACTCTGATGATTTCGTTTATCCAGTGTATTATTTGTTCATTATCTGGTGTATTTTATTTATTTCTGTTCTGCTATTATCTGTTTCTGTGTTATATTCCAAATATTACCCTTGACACAGTTGGTACGTGGTTTTGGGGTAGCCACACAAATGCTATTTCTTATACAGAGAAGGATGAACCAATTGTTTAGGCATTTGCTGGTCTATCTATACAAAAGAACAATCAAAGGAAAAAAAAGCTTATGATCTTAGACTATTAATCAGCCAGATTCCTTTTGCGTTTCAGGGTGGACACAGCCTCGGTATTCCAAAACTCGTCATCATCTTCTGGATCGGACACATCTAGTAAAGATAGGTCATCTGATGAAGGTGTGATAAGAGAGTTAGTGCTGGTAGATATTAGGACAGAATCAACGGCGGTAGGTTGAGCAGTTGTGCCACAAACAGATGAAGGATGTGGTGAAAGCACACCTGATGCAAACGAATAACAAGCGCTAAACTCAGCACTCCCAGGTGAAGAGATAAGGAAATCCCAATCCGGGGTAGATTGCTAAATATCAATTTTACCTGGAGTTTCTAGGTATATAAAATCCGCCCCGTGATCGTTTGCGTTAAAAGAAGTATTGACATTACTCACACACTGTTGAACAACATTTTCTTGAGCTGGATAACCGATAATGGGTTGAGGTCTTGCAACATCTAAGGCAGAGCGATCTGCGGGTGAAATAGGAGGGCTCGAAATATCAATTCTGACGGAATCAGGTGAGGCACAATAAATGGTAGCGTCTGAACGTTCCCTTCTAAACGATTGAGCTCACTCGTTCGCCAATATCCTCCTACCTTCAACCAGAGCCTTGCAGTCTACTTCTTTTAAAAGCTGTTCTTGAACGAACTCTTCATCAACATTATTGGAATATGAAACCACCTGTACCCAAACAAGAGCCAGAGTTCACGAAAAATCCTTTTTCAAATAGCTTAAACTTCCACGACTCATGACACTGCACACATAGAATTGAAACAAAATATTGTCAGTCCCGATTCTGGCATCATCAACATCTCTATGCAACCTGATTGTATCCTCTTCAAAGGCTCTAAGGGTTTCATTCTAAAAAGCAATTTTGCCTTCGAGAGCCATGTTTTCCTATTTTAGAGAAATTGAAACCTGCTTTTCTAAGGCCAAATGGCACTTAGCAAGTTCTTGAGCAGACTAAGCTTCTAAAAGCCGCGCTCGCACACCGTCTCGCTCCTTCCTAAGCTCGACATTTCTAGCCTCTAAGCCATTCACTTTAATGCTTCTGTTCTTTAAAGAAGAAATCTTAGATTCTTGGGATCTAATCAACTGGATCAGGCCAGCTTTGTCGTTTTCTAAGGTTTTAATATTGTCAAGGTGCCGAGCGTTCGATTTCTGAAATTCATAAACAAATTTGGCCCAATGTTCTAATCGCCTATCAACATCCTTCATGGCTAGATTCAATTGTATCTCAAACTGATTCTTAACAATAATAAGCTGATTGGTCATGCTACTTTTTACGACATCCAAACTTTTCACAGCATCTTGCCTATCATTGGGATGTAAATCCAGGTCAAAATGCATTCCCCTTAAGTCCCAACCGCTAAAGCGATCCTTAAGCGTTGAGTTTCCAGGAGGAATCCTATAAGGTGGATGATCACGTACTATTCGAACCTGAGCAGGGGTTGGAACAATAGATCTTGTAGAAGATTCAATCGGTGCAAGCACTTTAGCCTGATCAAGTCCCCCATGCCTTAAAGAACCGACCATTGGAAGTGCAAAGGTATGTTGGACCTGAGAACTTGAAGATAGTTGGGGGTGCTTCAAATAATAGGAAAGGCGAAACTGCAAGAGGCTTCGTGGATCAGTAAGATCGGCTTGTTGAAAAACGCTATCCGATAACGAATAGTTCGCATTTACACCTGAAAATAAAGCAAGATTTCAGCAAGCGTTCAGAGAATATCAGATGTATGGGAAATCATGCAACAAATAAGATGATATCAAAACCGGTTCGAGGGGAAGTTATGAAGGTAGAATCTTTCCCAGGATGTTGAGCAAGCCTTTGAATTCTTCCCATATCAGATACAACGAGGTCAGACATCACAGCGTCACCTTGGTTCGAGTATTTGGCAGAGTCCAAATCCCCCAGGTCTCCAAAAGTCCCTGAGGAACCTTCCGCCTGAGTAACGGGGCGAGTAGAACTTTCGGAGGTCATTCCAGAAATTACATCGACCCTCAAATTGACTGTGTTCTCATGGACTCTTCTGTCACTCCCTTCGATAGTCAAAGACGAGGGTCGACCATTTACATCAAGGATTAGACGTTTCTTTTTGGTAAAACACTTACCAGCGGAACATTGAGAGTGAACCAAAGTCTTTTTAAAAGATCGTGTAGAATGAATCAATTGGTACTTGCGGAGATTCTCCTTTGAAAGCAACATCCCTCTGCTCCTTTCTTTTTTGTCAACAGAAATTAAAGAATTGAGGAGGGCTTGATTTAAAGTAAGACCCATAACTGAAGGAATCACTACAAGAATCAGAAAGAAAGACAAATGAGAAAGATAAAAGGAGTAAGAATTCTAAGAGAAAAGGTGCAATTACCTCCTTCTGCCCATCGACTATAGAATCTACCAGGACAACAGACGAAGAAATATTGATCCGAGAATCCTTTAGCACCATCCGTCAGACCAGTAATAATTCTACCATGCATATCTTCCATAAAAAGGAAAGAAGGACTGTCTACCTCCCTTCACTTAAAAGTATACAAAGAACAAATATCTGTAAATGTGGGTTCCTGCTGCCGGACTTTCATGAAGAGTATGTATAGCCCAAGCAAAATTTGGAACCCACTAGGAGGCAACTGATAAGGGGAAATGGCCAGGTGTCGCTAAATGGACTCTAGGTAAGGATTAAAAAGAGGAATTACCCCCACTAGACAACATATGATAATTAACCGTCACATATCCAAAGAGCGGATGATCGGCCAATTCTTCCTTTTTGGGAAATCTGGCTTCGTCTTTCGAAAACCCGAAGTGGTTGCACATTTGCAAATATTGTTCAAAAGAAAGTGTCGATTTACGCCAACCGGCCGCCACCCTATCAAAAAATCAAGGTCGAGGACGGATTTGGCTTAAATTAAATCGGAACCAGTAGCCAGGACAAACTCAATTGCCTGATCCAGGCCCTCTCGTTCTCAGACACGATGAGTTAACTGGGATTAAGATGAATTAACAGTTAGTTACATGTCATCGCACAGATAAACATGCTTAAAAAAATTTATTGAGTTGCTAGTAACTAAAAGGAGGCAACTCTGGATAGATACACCATCCAAATGAATCGTCAGTCATACCCGACAATAATGGCTTACTAGCAGTATAATCACGTAAAAGAAGGATTGAAAATTCAGAGGTATAAGAAACACAGGCTTTGATTTGTTCGGTTGCAACTATTAATCGCACATGCCAAGAGAACAACGAGAGGGGGGAGCAGAAGTATCGCTATGGTATAAGTATCCCATCAATCATCTGGTAAAGGTATGATGAATTAGGAAATGACGTTCCATAGGCATTTCAGCAAGCAACTTGGTAGCATAAAAAGGGCTAAAAGTTTATCGTACAAATTGGGACCGCCGGAAGATTCTGCGTGAAATCCAAGTACATACCAAGCCAAATCAACACTTCCTAAACATCACAACCATGTGTGTTCAAACAACTCGATGTTACCAACTGGGAACCCTCTTTTACAAAAATGAGAGAATTAACCCAGAGTTAGAGGTAAGCGGAAGAAAATTCACTTACGAGCAAATTTCAATTCGAAGAAAGAATCCTTATAGTCAGAAACACAGCTGAAGTAAACCTTCGACCAAAAAAGAAGGTCAGGCAAAACGATCAATCAAACAAAGAAAATCGAAGTTTCAAGAAGCAACAGCAAGTTCTTCTACTGTGAAATCGCCATTGAACTAGGTGTATTGGAGAAATATAAAAGCGGGAAAATGAAGAGACAATATTTAAGATATGACAGCTCAATTAAAATATAGTGATCCAGTTTTGCATACCCGAAGAATATCCCACCAAGTGTCCGTAGACGAACAATTGTCGAAATATTCAAATTTTGAAAACATAAGCTATTTGTGAGGGCGGTTATTTTGCAAAACATTGAACATAATCCATCCAGCGGTATTGCATCTCATTGTTTCAAAGCTCGTAGTTTTTGATGTTGTAAAAACTACGAACTTCGAGGGGCAAATGTTTATCCATCAAAAGACCAAGCCTGGGATGGAACTGCAAAACAAGCGCTCACAACATCTTAGTGACCATGTCTCCAACCAAAGTTAGATGAAAATCGTGATTCAGGTGCAGAAGCAAAGGTCGGTCGTTCATATTTGGGCCGAGCCCCTCAAACAACGAAGCAAAGCAAGTTATCCATTCAACATAGGTGGAAGCGACCTCATAGCATAGCCGTAAGGACAAACAGCACCATACAAAGGTAGCAAAAGGACGAGCGCCTTTGAACTAAGAAGGTTGGTCACGCAAGGAACATGGGAGAATCAAGTCCAGTTCCACGTTATGATCTTATAAAATTTTCCAAGTTTCCCAAAGCATTCACTCTTACAGGGACACCCGCTCCTATGGACCCGCTCGCAGATGATAACTGAGTACAGTTGCAGACAGCTGGCTACAGCTAGCCGATGGTATGATTGTAATTAATAGAATGAGCGATCCGTAGCCTGCATAAAAAGATTTCATGTCATTTCCCTAAGAGAGTTCACCTATAAATACATAATGGCTACCAACATAAAGGGGATCGAATCTTTGAAATCACGAAGTGCTGCTAAATTCTATTTGGCCATGGCGTCAAGTACAATCTTGTGATTAAGGAAAACGAAGGCATCCTCCTTCTTAATCATTCATCCATCCTTCTTCTCCTTAAATTCTACCGTTCTCTTGTATAATTCCAATATTGAAATATATAAACGAGGATATAGTGAGTGATTATAGAGATGTGTGAAAAGAGAGAATTGAGGTATGTTTTAACCCTCGTTATATGATTGGAAATCACCTTCATAGTGGATGTAGGCCTAGTTAACGGCTGAACCACTCTAAATCTCATCTCTACTTTACCTTTCTCGCATTTTTCATTTTCAATTGCTGATTAAACACGGTTTTGCTTATTTCTTACCGTATTGGTAAAGTACAGTTTTAGTACCATGGGTGTTTAGACCAATTTTGGGGTAAACAATCTGATATGGATTGGGACGATAAATTTTACACATCGCCCAACTGCACAAATAATAAATAGTATTTTTTGTTTGAAAACCCCACACCAATATTGGGATAATATTTGACATACACTGATCCCAATAAGTATGTCAATCGATGGGTTGACAGACTGTATAAGCGTTATTTATTTATTTTAACGATACAATTGTAAAATGCACTCTGGATGTTGTATGAATTTTTAATGATTGTTTATCATTATTGTTGTATATATGTGATGTTGAAATCCATATAACTAAAATTATATGGTAATGGATTGAGTCTGATTCCAATTCAGAATTAACGAATATTTTAAAATAATATTCAGCAATTATTGAAATGTGAAGCCGTATTAAGTAGTTAAACGCCATTTTAACACGAACGGGATTTTCTGTCGATTTTATTCATTTTATAATGAATATCGAAAAGTGATTTCAAAATCTGATATTTTGAAAATATTATCATTTTAATATTATAATGATATGAAATATTCAATTTTTATTCGAATTTGAAAAAGGAAATTAAAATCGTTTTAAAATGAATTTAAAACAAAGTTATAAAGAATATTCCATTTAGATTTGAATTTAAAAATGGAATGGAAATTGATTTGAAATGAATTTAAGATGAATATATATGGAACATTCAATTTGGATTTGAATTTGAAAATCAAATTGAAACCGTTTTAAGAAATGAATTTAAAACGAATTTATAGTGGAAAATTCAATTTCGATTTGAAATTGAAATGGAAGTGGAAATAGTTTTTTTAAAATGAATTTAAAGCGATTTATAAAATTCATTTTAAATTGAAATCAACGAAATATATAATTTATATATATTATATATATTTTATTGGCCTGAATAAAACGCACCGGGCAAAGACCGTTCGCGAATTTCGACCATTGACTTCGAATTGATGTTACGGGGATCCAACCGTCGGATTCTCATAAAACCGGAACCTTTGGGTTCGTATTGAAAAGAGTTTTCCAAGAATATAAAAGATTTGAAATCTAACAATTGGATTTGGAATTATTTCCAAATCAAATTAGGAAAAGGTCGCTGTAGGTGCAGTTCGTTGACCGTTTATGGAAATCGACCGTGCGGGCCTTGATAAAATTATTAAAAATATTAATAATTTGTGTAAAATCATAATAAATGATTTGGAAAGAATTGGGATGAAAAATTCCGTATTTGAAAAGATAAAAATATATTTTTATCGTAATGAACTAGTTCTGAACTAGAATTATAATCCAATATTTTTAAATAAATAAACTGATTTGAAATGGTTTTAAAAAATAACAAGAATTTCCAAAATACATATTGGAATGGGTTTGAATCGAAATTGTCTTCGGAACATTTCGATATTGGATTCCGTGATCATACAAATATTGTGGAGGAATTTGGAAGATATATATATATATCGTTATTTCATTACGATATTTGTTGGTTTCAGAATTTGATATTGAATATAAGCCGATATATTTTCTATTCAGAGCCTTGTATTTAATATCAATTTAGATTTTGGGTTTGTCGTGAATGGTGTCTTCACTAACATTGTTCTTAAACCCAGTTGAGAAAAGATTAAATCTTTTTATTAAGATTTAATGAAGATTACCAATTAATTAATATTTTATTGGAATTGAATTGAACTGAATTTTGGGTCTGTCGTTAATGGTATCTTTAAAAATGCTGTTCTTAAAACCAATGGAGTTTAGAAAATTAGAAACTAACTGGAGATTAGCTAAGTTGAATGGTTTCCTAGGTTTTCATCTGATGTTGGTTTCGGCCTTCGAGATTAATACTTAGGAAATTATTCTCTTACTAATTTACGGTTAGGGACTGATGGAATGGTGTCTTTAGTAACACTGTTCTTAAACCCAGTTGAGAAAAGAACAAATCTTTTAATTAAGATTTAGTGAAGTTTTCTGATTAATTAATATTTAATTGCAATTGAATAAAAGAATTGGATTTTTGGGTTTATCGTGAACGGTGTTTTAAGTAACACTTGTTCTTTAACCCAATTAACAGCGAGGAATATGATTTGGAATTTATAATCTTTTAATTCAGATTTATGGAATTTTCCAAAGTAAAGATTTCAAATTTAATATATTTAATTCGAATTGAATGGAATTTGATTTGGTAATAATCAAGATGAGCTACTATGGAGAAAGACTGTTTATATATACGGAATTTTAAAGGCTTTGTCGATATTCCATTTATATTATTAGTCGGATACGGAAATTGATATCGATTATACATTGATCTGTTTTGCCTGGAGATTTCATGGTTAATGGAATGGGATTTTGGGTTTATCATGAAATGTGTTTTAAACGACATTGGTTCTTTAACACAAGTAAAGACAGGATTAGTTCCTAAATTTGAATAATCATTAACATTGATTTTTGGGAAGATTAAAACAAAGTGGAGTTTTAATGAATCTTTAATTAGATTGAAAAGTGAGTGTGATAATTAAAATTATCAATTCAAGAAAATGATCGAGAATGGAGCATCATCAGTTTTGCTCCAAGCGATAGTTAAATCTTTAATTAGATATGAATGATAAATGGTAATTAATTTTACCGATAACACTGTGGTGTTAGATATGGAGTATTACCAGTTTTGCTCCATGGGATGAATAGGTTGGGATTGGCAAAATAAACAAATGATTACTTCGGTAAGGTTCGCTAATCCCGACTAGTTGATAAACTTAATTTGGTTTAGAAATGATATCCAAAGGAAGATTAAAGAATAAATTTAAAGAATTTATCTTTGATAAAATTAATGGGAATCTTTCCCAAAGGAAAAGAATATTTTAATAAAAAAGAGTTTCTGGATTGGAATGAGCCGTATGATGTGTTGTTATAGCACTTGATTATAAGATACGCGAGTTATTCAAAAAGGTCGGGTTTAACCCATTATGAATAACTGATACGACGAAAAGTCGAAGAGATTGAAGACAGTGCAAGACCGACGATCTTCACATCGAATGGATTGGCTGCTACTGATGCCCATGATTGGAGTAGCTACCTTTAAGGGCTACAGTGGTAGCCATCCAGACGTACTTGTTGATTGTACGGATATGCGAGGGCCTCTCTCCTGTATATGACATACGAGAAAAGGAATAAGGTGCCTCCGGTTTCTTTCAGACCTAGAACGGACTTGTAAATGGATGGTGTGTCTGACATTGTATTCCTTTATATTGTATTCGTTGATCTCTGTTAAATATATATCTGTTTGGTAGCGGAGAATTTATACTCTTTCTTAACACCCTTCTCTGAGACGTACGAGCTTAAAGGTTATATATCGGCAAAAATCAGTGATACAGTATGGATTAATAGTGTGGCATGCTGAGATGTAGTGATCTAAGCTATTGTTGAAAAGAAGAGTTTGGTGGATGATGATCGAAGCACAACTTTGTGTAGCGTTAATTCACGAGCCTCACACACAGGTATGGTGGCAAACCGATGGTTAGATCAATATGCTTTAGAGATGAGGATAGACACCCTATGGGTTGTAGTGGATTCGGTCGACCGAGGTGATACCGGTTGTGGTCGTCCCACACTAGTAGGGATAGGGGCATACCCGCTGATTCCCAGATGGATAGAGTTGGTGGTATTTTCCAATGCTTGGACGTAAGCCGCAGTAACTTGTTTCCTGGATAGTGGAGATGTGCATTACGGCGTTTTCGCATTCCTGCGACGTAAGCCATTGGGAATTGTACTACGCGATAGATCTTTTGAATCTGGGACCACTATGATGGAAATCCAATTTCCAAATACGACATTTTTTGGTTTTGATTGTATACTATATATGGCGACATAGTGGGATGGGGCGTTCATGTTGTCTATGATTGATACATTTATATTTGAAGTTGATTTCTTCACTTATAGTAATAATAAAAGATTTGTTTTAAAACGTAACAAGCATATTTGGCTATTATAAGGTAAAACTCTATCCTCCGGCTTGCGTTGCATTGTGTGATGGGACCTTAGTCTTATAATAGCTTCATTCTTCTTTATTTAGCATTGCGCTGTTTGTTTTATGCAATGGTATTCTAGGGGGTAAACCCATTCAGTGTTATACGGCGTGGTCCCTTGATTTACCTCATTTTAAAGTAAAATTTTAAATAACTGTTTTCGTTCTCACACCAATCCCATGACTGACTTGGAGTTTATTGTTTTAACCTAAACTCTGGGTGCCCATATTTTCCACACGGGCAGCTAGTAGTTTTGGTTTTGCAGATTTATCTATACAGGATTCTGGATTTATAGCTGGAGCTATATTTGGAATGCCCTGTATCCATGTATTTCTTTCGGTTGTATTTGTTAATGTATTTCCGCTACGCATTGTATTTTTACATTTTGTTTCTGTTGCTTTGTATTTTAATCACTGATATTTTTATATGTAATATTCATTCATACTTTGTATATTCTTGTACTCTGATGTAAAATGTTGTAAATAGTAGTGAAATGTTCTTCTGTCTTTGTTCCGATTTGTCTTGTTCTCGAAGCAGTCCGCCTTCTTGTTCGGTTTAGGCCGGCCGGGAAGCACTGGTCGCTACATTTGGTGTCAGAGCTTTGGTTTACAGAGCTCGAGAACATGTCATATTAGAACCGATCGAAAGAATTCATTAGGGATTGGATTAGCATTATCCAGTGAGAATGACTCGTTAGAGATGGGATCAATAGTATCCTAGAACGAGTATAAAGATTGTTGTTTTAAAGAAATAACAAAAATGAAAACAAATTCTGTTATGAAAATTTAAACTTTATACGTATTTGAATACTTTATTTGTATTTAATTTGGACAATCCAATATATAAAGATTTTGCATATACGCCTTGCAAACGTGTATTCGAAGTTTTAATATACTAGATAGATATGGAATCACGCTCTAGTCGCTCGGAGATGATTCTGATGATTGTAGCTACATCATCAGAATCTGTGTTCGAGTTTCGAAAAGTGGGATATCTATATATTTTCAATTAATCGGAGTGAGAACCAAAACTTACTTAGAGTTTATTGCTCTGATTTGCACCTAAAATATGATTTTTGATTGTATATAAAAGTTATATATATTTGAAAATTTAATCAATTAGTTAAGTGCTGGTTGTATTGAATGATTATTAGTTTGATTGATATAAAATGTTGGAATAATAATACCAATAAGAGAAATGTAGCAAAATCAAGTCAAATATGAAAATGAATTGAAAATTGTTTGAAATTTCATACATGTACATGCATATATATTGAACAGGTCATAGCAAGGACGCTAGAGAAGAGGAATAAAATTGTATTCCTGACAAATAGGTACATGTTTACTATATTTCTTGGGTTTGGATGATTTTGTGAGCCGATTGGCTAGCCGCTTGGCTTTTTCTTTTTCTTTTTGAGATGAGAGGGTCTGTGTTGAGGTTTAGAGATTTTCTCGATGCTCCCGTACAAAGAAGGTTATAGCGAAATTTTTCGAAAATTTAGGGTGTTGGCCAAATTTTTGAAAATTCTTAGAAACTGAAAAGTTGAAGAATGAATGCCAGAATGAAAGTTGAGTTGGTTAGTTAAACAAATTTCAACTTTGTTCCTTTTCGAGGACGAGAAGATTTTAAGTGGGGGAGATTGTAACAACCCGGAAAATCAAAACCAATTTAAATTCTTTTTATTTTGGCAATTTTAATGAATTTTGGATATTTAAAATGATTTATTATAAATAATAAAGACTAGAAATTTATTTTGAATAGAATTCGAACATATAAATTTATTTTGATCGAACTTAAAACGAATAATTTTAATTTAATTATAAAAGATATTGGAAATGGCGCGGTAGTTTGAAAATTCGATTTCAAATTTCAATTGAATGTAAAAGATTCAAAATAAACCGGATTTTAGTGAAACCAGAAATATTTGAATCTGTTTGAAATTATCTTTCCAACGAATCTAAAAAATCCAGATTTCATAGCGGGAATAAAAAGTTATGTCCAATTGAAAATTTGAAATAGTCACTATGGAATTTAATATAATATAATATATAGCCATTTTGCAAAAGACCTCCGTTTTCGACGAAACCACTTTGGTTTGATCTGGAATGTCATTTTATTGGTGGATTCCAATTTCCATAATTTTTGGAATCAGTATGTGAGCATGGCAAAAGAAAACGTGTTTTGATGGCTTTAGTCAATTTGGATCGACCGGAAAATGGCCATTTTTCAAATGGTCTCCAAATTCAACGAAATTAGTTTTGTTGGGACCGTATCGTCCCAACATAGCCAGATTTATTTTTCTGGAATTTTTAGAATCAGTATCTTGCCCCCGCAAATTAAAATGTACGTTCAAATCTAAGATTGAATGTTTTTTATTTTAATTTGAAGAATAATTGACTAAAACAATTGAATGGGCTTGCGAAACATATCCCATTATGTTCGAAATGGGGGTATTTGGCTAAGGGCGATAGTCGTTGGAGTTCGATTGGAGTTCGGATGCGGAACAAATCAATTAGAGAATTAAATGAATTAAATATAATAAAAAAATAATATAAATAACCCTAAAAGAAACCCTAGCCCACGTTCTCTTCTTCCAGCCACCTCTCACAGAAACATACGGCTGAAATTGTTCGATTCATTACTCTTCAAAAAATTACAATCCCTTCAGTAATTCAACCAACCTCTAAAGCAAATATAGAAGAGAAATTCACCCACTTTAATTCTATATGAGGTTGATCTAAAACCGTGATGTATCTTGGTCGATTTTGGGGTTCAAACTGGCCGTGTTTGCGCCGGAATTGGTGAGCAGAGAGGTCATCGATCGGAGGGAGGTTCGGGGGGTGGTGGCGCACGCGGGAGGCGTTGTCATGGCGGGTTCTAATCATGGACCGGCCCTTGATCGGCGTGTAGGCAGGAGAGAGAAGAACGAAGGATGGGTACGGTTTTTAGGTCGTATTCCAGAAGGAATAAGGAGATTAGAATGAGAAAGCGGTTAAGTTTTATTTAATTATTAATTAATTATATCGTAAAATTATCCAAAGTTTAAAAATACATATCTTTTGCATATGAGGTCGAAAAATTACAAACTTCGATCCGTTGCGATCATGGGGACGATAGCTTCACAACAAAACTGACCGTGTCCAAAATGGAGCATGTTAGAATTTTAGACAAATTCACACCCGAATGGCGGTGAAATTCAGAAATAAAAGAACCAATGTGAGAACTTCTCACTATTATTTTTGTACAGTTATTTAATTTATTTTATAACTGGAAATATGAACTGCTCACCATCGTCCACAGACCATGGTCGACTTGTTTGATTGTATTGTTTTTATGGATTGTGATTGGGATTATAATTGATTGTATTGTTGTATATGTAACGAACTGGGATTTTCGACTCCGAAAATCAACACAAAACTACCATATTGACTATTCAGACATCGGAAATACCTGATCATTAATAGAAAGAAGTTTGATGGTGAGAATAGATAAGATAGAAAATTAGAATGCAAGAAGAAGAAGGACACAATCAGAGTAGACAAAAATCTCACAGCGGAACGAATAAAATATAATACATAACATAATTTTGCAATAAAACAATATAATAACATTATCAGAGTACAACACTTACACACAGCGGAAATAACAATAGCTATATAATCCTGAAGCCTCCCGCTTCAAGCTCCTCCAAGTATATCTGTAAAGACCTGAACTACTTGACTTCCCATACAAATTTGGGCACCCAAGAGTTTAGGGAAAACAAACAAAATAAACTTTGGGTCAGTCATGGGACAGGTGTGAGTAAACTCAAATCATTTGGTTTAACTTTTCAATATCCTTTTCAAAAGAAAAGATAATCGTAAGACCAATCCACACATAAACACGGACGGTTTTTACCTTACGATAACCCAAAACACTTTCAAAATCAATACTTCTCTTGATATTATAATAATGTCTAATCACAAGTAATTTACAATCTAGTTGGATGCTTGCATCTCACGTTCCACATATATAGTATACAAACAAAACCGCGGGTGCTTATTGGAGATTGGATTCTTACTATGACAAGGTATGGGACCACCTGCCGATAGTGTATCTCTAGAGGCGAATACACTGGGTTCAATAAGAACGTCTTACAACCCGGCCCACACATGACTGACCACTCATTTTGCTTGAGTGTATCGAATGTATACCACCAACGGTTGGGAGCTACCCACCGTCTCCCGAAAAGGGACAACATCAATAATAGATAAAAGAATGAAATGGATTTTCTCTAGATAGGTGATATACACCCTAATGGGAGCGACCCACTTAACCATGTTGCCTACCTGATTTCTATCATTTCCCACTTGATGAGGCTTGAGGTCTAACGTATCATTTAAAACACCTGACCACCATTCACTTTGAATGCCACATCATCATACCCGTCAAATCACAAATTGATTTTCCCAAAAATACCACGTGTATAAAGCTAAGAGAAATGAATTCCTCCGCCAACAAACATAAGTATGTTTGGAGAGATCAACTTACGCGATCCGCTTGATATACTCTGTCAGACATTCGTCAATTCACGTTGTTCTGGGCTTGGACAACCCGAAGGCACTATTCTGTAAACAGGATAGCCCTTGTATAACTCCATCTTCAATTATTTCCATCATAATTGATCGGAACACTAACATCCATACAGAGTGGTTTTCAGATAATGAATCTTATCCCGGTCTCTCTGTATCGACAACGGAAAAATTGTCAAAAACTTTGATAGTCGGTGATTTAACTATCAATGAAAAATAGGTGTACAACCAACGATCTTATTTCCAGATAGAAATTTGATCGATCAATCAACATTCTACATTCATCTCCTTTAATTTAATTTATCATTAATTTATTCATTTCCCCTTTCTATGTACTCAACATTTCTTATTTTCTAAATTTAGGAAATATATGTCATCAATCATTGGAAAACATTTCCATCTCTGTTTCACGTATCACTGTTATTCCAGTATTCTTTCTCATCAACATTTCATTTTCTATGATTAGAAAATATCTCTGATTATATTTGGAAAATGTTTCCAAAATTTATTCATTTGGTTTAAATAGATGTTTAAACAAAACACCACTAAGACAATTTAAAACCATTACACTCATTAACTAAATTCATTTTATCAACCTTCACTACCAAACCTTACCCATCCCTTAGTTAAAAACGAAGTCAATCAAGTTGATAATTACCTCCCAGACCTTAACTGAACAACATTCCAAACCTCGAAATAGACAAAGTTCAACTTGTAAATCTTTAACAACTTCCTTACGTAACTCGGATACTATTTATGAATCCCCTTCTTTATTTTAAAACATTGATTTTAACTATAGCGTTATCATTCCTTTCTTCTTAAATATCCAACTTCAAAATGTAACTTTTATTCCTTAATTTAACTAAATAACTAAACCACTAATCTATTAATAAATAAGTAAATCTTGATTAAACCGGAAAGTAAATATTACTTTTCCGAATTCGATATAATCGAATTCAATGAATAATTCTCTTTTTCGAATAATCTCTAATCGATAACTCCTTTTCGAATAAACTATATTCGATGACTCTTTCTTCGAATAACTATATTCGATAATCTCTCTTCTAACGATTTACATTCGATTTATCTCTTTTCGAATAAACTATATTTGATTAACTCCTTTAATTCTATTCGAATAAACTATTTCGAATAACTCCTTTGGATTAACTCATTTTGACTAACTCAACTCGATTAACTTAACTTGATTAACTTACTTGATTAACTCAACTTATTTAACTCAGCTTATTTGACTCCTATCGAATAACAAATATTCAATTTATATCCGAATAACTATGTCTTTTTTAACTTTATTTCGAATGGCTAATATTCGATTTAACTCCATTCGCTTGACTCTAGATCGCAGCGATCACAACGGTTACGCCTAATTCCCTCAGGAAACATCGGACCGCCGTTGGTTATCTACAGCCCTGCGAATTATGCTAGCAGTCATACGGAATGGCAACTCATCCTGAATAACTACGTTTGACTAACTCTATCTCAAATAACTATATTCGATCAACTCAAATCGAATGTCTAATATTCAATAAATTCTAATTCGATTAACTATGTTCAGTTAACTCTAATTCGATTAATTCTAACTTTAATCGATTGACTCTAACTGATTAATTCTAACTGATTAACTCTCAATCTACTAACTCTTCGTCCATATCCAGTTTCAAATATCGATGTTGAAATCGACTTTTACTTCTCTATATAAGTCCTGACTTATAAATTCTATTTATCCAATGATAAACATTTCATTTGATTTATAAAATATTATTTATAAATTTATCTTCTCAATCTATCGGTCAGAATAGATTCTATTTAAAATCTTTGCTTTAAATCCATATTATGTTATACCCATGTGTGAAGCACGGGTCTAAATCTTTCAAGTGTAAAATTCTCCTTTTATACAATTCTAGTCACTTTTCAAGTATTTCCTTTTACAATCTATTTATTTACAAAATAAATCCCTTTTTGATAATTCTATTTATTTTATAAAATATTTTCTTTTTATAAAATCTATTGATTTTATAAGTAATTCCTTTGATAATCTAATATTCCCTTTTCTTTTTATTTTACACATATTTCCTCTTTCTATTCTATTTATTTTTCAAATGAATATCCCTTTTCAATTCTATTTATAAATAGTTTACAAATATTTCTTTTTCAATTCTATTTGTAAATAGTTTACAAATATTTCCTTTTCAATTCTATTTATCTGATTAACAAATAAATATTCCTTTTTAATCTATTTATTTTCTAAATAAATATTTTCTTTTTATAAAATCTTTTGATTTTAAAAATATTTCTTTTTCAATATAACATTAAAAAAATTCTTTTTAACATTCCAGTATTCCTTATAGTATTTAACATAACCTATAACAATGATCGGTATCATTCATGTAACACCCCGTATTTTCTGTTAACATAAGAGTTAAAAATCAAGGTATAATTAATTTTTAGAAGAAGAAATAAGGGAAACGGGTTGCGCCATTGTGTTCGTCTCGGAAAAATACGAGAAATAGAGTCCGAATTTGCGTAAATCGGAGTCCGTATGAGAAGTTATGGACGAACGAAGTTAGGCAGAAAAACCGGAAACAGTCCAGAATACACTGGCGCACTTGTGAAGTGCGCCAGTACAAAAATACACTGGCGCACCTGCCAAGTGCGCCCATACAAATCCAGCACCGATTTCTTGAGTGTTCTGAGGTGACGTGTCTTCTTTTGAGTGGCTGGATGATGTGTATTCGAGCTGTACGATTCTAATGACTTCTGGACTGATCTGAAGGCTCTAAATCACCCTATTCTCCTATAAAAACACCCCCAAACCTCACTTTCTCTCCACACAACTTCATTCTACCTATACTCTGCCTTTATTCTAACTAAAATAAAATAATGGCGTCGCTACTTTGCTGGAATCAAAACTAGAAGATAATCAACATCAGCCTAAGCAACTCAATTCAAACTAGAGATTAAAGTTTCTGCAAAGATTCTACAACAAGTTAAAGTTCTTTCTTTAATCCAATCAAGGCAAGTACAGTTATTTTCCGATATAAACGTTAATTCTGATTGTGACATGAATTGTAATTCTGAATATGAGATTATATCTGTTCTTTTCTGTTTTGTTTGGATCTATCTTATCTCTTTCCTCTTTTTGTTCTATAGCCAGGCTACCACGAGCCTGAGCCAATCTCATAAGAGATTAACATACGCTAAAATATTTGGGACAATAAAATGAATGATGCATAATTGGACTGATTTGTGACTGATTTGAGTGAAGGACATAGGTTGTAAACTAGATCTAGATCTATGCATATATGACAATTTGGGATTATCATATGATAATATATGACTTGTAAATCTGGAATATAAGGCATGTTAAAAATTAAGATCTGAATAGAAAGACATAATACTGGTTAGATCTAGATCCTTGGGCATATTTTACATAATGGACTATGACTTTAAAAAAAAAAAAGGAATATGGCTTAGGTAGAAAGATTTACATGAAAGTAGGATATCTATTATGTAAATAAACACCTAAGTAAGGGATCTTTGGGATATATGACATGCATAGTAATCTATGGTTATATTTGGTATAATCTATATATGGATCTTCTGTACTTTGCAAGTTTAATAAAAAGGGGAACATATGATATATGGTAAATTATGACCATAATCTGTGAATTTAACGCAAACATGGGATAAATGATCATATTGGGAATCATGACTATTATTTATGCATGTGAACTTAGGCAAGATTTATATTTAGGCAAGATATGTTGTGAAACCTTAAGGAATGATTAAATCTAATATATTTGCCTAATTTGCTAGTTCTAATCTGCCAATTTTGCCTAAACTGCTAATTTGATTGAGATGCCTAGTCTGTTAAATTTGTCTGTTGAGATGCCTAATCTGTTATATGCTAAAATCTGCTAGTTTGTTTAATCGGCTAAATCCATTAAGTCGCCTAATCTGCAAAACTTGTTATCTGCTATATCCGTTAAGTTGATATATTCAGTCTGTTGTTGTCATTAGCTATGAATAATTGACATGTATATTAGGCATGAGTATAAATGGTAAATCGATAATTAATTGGCCGCAAAGATAAACATGGCTAACTCGAGGTTAGAATGAGTTTGCGACGTAATTCTGCCCGGAACCGCCAGGCATATTCCAGCGGTCGCAAACAATAGGTTCTAATGTGAGAAGTTAGTCATAACGTGCTTGAAACCCGAGGTTAGACTCAGTTTGCGATAGAAACCTGCCCGGAACCAACCGGCCTAACCAGTAGCCGCAAACTGTCAGTCTAATGTGAGAGGTTTGGGCATTAATATTTAATTAATGAAAATCTGAGATAATTGTGATGTCTAAAACGTGTTGGGTAAGGTTAAACCAATGGGACCAATGAATCTGATAAACCCGTTTCGTGAATCCATAGGCCCAATACAAATTTAGATAATCTGGAACCAGTTAATCTGTAAGCCTGTTAATCCGAACATCTGATCCGTTAGTCTGAAAACCTGTTAACTTGATTGCCTGATCAGTGAACTAGTTAATCTAAATTTTGTATGTCTGAAACTTGTAGACAAGTTAAACTGAAATCTGTTAGTCTGGGGACACAAGGTTAGGAGGGGAATTACTTGTGTCATCTGTTGTTTGGGACCCATATTAGTCAGTAACCCTTTCTGGTATCAAAACTTTGACCCAACAAGAAGTAGCGTCCAGGCACGCTTACTGAACTAATTATAAGCGGTTCATTCTGATAATGGCGAGGGGGTGTTGATGGTGCGTTCCAACCGGGTCATGTGCGTGCATGGATCCCGGTCTGCCTCTGAGGATGTAAGACGCCGTGACATCTGTAAATAGGTCTGTGCCAATTGGTTGTCACTTTAGGGAGTGATACACCCTATTGTGGGGCCGACACAGGATATTTATGTATTAGGGAGCCGATCGCTTGGGGTAGGGTTTTAGGGTTCACTTAGTTCTGTCTGTTTCTGTTGGTATCGTCTGTTTCTGTTGGGTGGTAACACCTATCTGTTTCTGCGTGGTACCGTCTGTTCGGGTGGTAAAGGCCCATTACTAGTGTACACCTAATTCTACATTCTGTTTCCGTAGGGATTAATCTGTTTCTGAATCTGTCTATTTCTGATCGGGTAGTAAAGGCCCATTATTAGCATCTTGTTTCTGTTAAATTATTCTGTACCCGTTTCCATATCAGTTTAGACATTAGGGTGACACCTAATTCTGTTATACTAGTATTATTGCAGAGAAGTGTAAAGCAATAGTCTATGTCATTCTGTTCTTCTGTTATATCTGCTATACCTGTTACAGTTATCTCTCATCCAGTTTTATGTTCATGTCATATTATTATTATCTGTTCATATGCTGAAAGTCACTGGACTTGCCAGACTTTTTGTCTGACCCTTGTTGTTTCGCCTCCTTTCTTCCGTTTCCCCCCCAGGTTATCCAAGGAGGGAATACTTTAGCTTGATCCGGATTTCTCTCTTCTTGAAGTGCTTAAAGTATGGCTTGGCTCTGTATAGCTCCCGTTCTATGGGGATTATGATTTTAAAACATGCATTTTGAAGGCTTTTGTACAAGACTGATATTTGTACTTGAATTCTAAGATTTGAAAGGATGTAACCATATTGATTTCGTTTTCTACTGTAATAAAGTTAAAAAATTTCAAGTACTGTTTTATCTGTCTTGTAAGTTTCTGTTCTGTTTACTAAAATGCTCCACCAAAGCTAAGGCATTTCCTTTGTGAGTGACCTTAACGGAGGTGGGGTGTTACACTTGGTATCAGAGCTGAAGGTTACCAGATTTTATAAAAAGTTTTGAAAACTATTTTCAAAAAAGGTTTTGAAAGGAAATATTTTCAAAAATAAAGCTTATTTTGAAAAACATAATCCCCAAGAGCCATATATCTTTCTTTCAGTCCTTTTTGTATTGAACCTTTCCTTTTTCGTTTCAGCATGTCTGAAGCATCTGAGATACCAGAGGGTGTTCATGTACCCGGTTGGTTTCGTCAATATCTTGAGGCTAGGACCGCCGCTGCAGGTCCAGCAAATGATCCCCCTCTTCCACCCCCTCCTCGTGCAATTGCTTTCTCAAAGATCTGTAGAGATTTTAGGGCCATGGGTGGAAAGGATTTCAAAGGAACTGAATCATTCGTAGAAGCAAGGAATTGGCTAAAAGAAATTGAGGATCTATTTGTTATCTTCGAGGTGGACGATAGGCAGAAGGTACAATTGGCAGTATGGTTGCTCAAAGACGAAGCTTCCTACTGGTGGGAAGTCACTAACGCCGAGAGGCCGATTGAGACATGGATGTATTTCAGAACAAGGTTTGAGACAAAATTCCTCTCGCAAGCTGAACGAAGTTTACAATTGGAAAAGTTCTTATCTCTTAAGCAAGGAAGTATGACGGTCAAGGAATACGTCAACTAGTTCAACCAACTGGCTAGGTTCGGATTCGATTTAGTCAACACTCAGCATAAAAAGGCTCTCCGCTTTGTTAAAGGATTGAACGAGCCACTGCACAGCCTAGCCATGACCCATGTACCCATGGGAGCAACTTAAGAGAAATTGGTGGATATGGCACTACTGCACGAGGAAGACAAGGGCCCAAAAGAGACAAAGAAGGAAGAATCACAGAATAAGAAAGCGGGGCCCAAAAAGGAAACACAAAAGAAGGATGAGAAGTCTGAAGATAAGAAGGAGAAAAGTGCTTTACTTGTGGGAGCTCGACTCATCTGAACAAGGATTGCAGAAAAAGGAAGGGCGCTTACTTCAACTATGGGGAGATGGGACACTTCACTAGGGACTGCCCGAAGAGACGAGGACAAGGAGGGAAGGCGAACACTCTTGAGGCTAGTGGCTAGGATAGAAATAGGAAAATTTCTATAGTAGGTTTAATTTCTTTATCTGATTATGGAGTTAAGACTTTTTCTGATTCTGGTATTTTGATTTTGTATTCGATACTCTGCACTTTAATACTAGTATTATTTCTGAATTCCGCTGTAGACTCAGACCCATAAGGGTTATGGATCATCTGTTTGAAATTGGGGTTTTAGGAATATCTGTGTTAGGCGTCAAGTATGACGCATACATTCTGAGTTTTCGTGGGGTATGATTTTATCATGCTTAGCTTCCTAAGAATCATTAGGGAACCTGATCTGTACCAGTAGTCTGTAAATATCTAAATACTTTTGATAGGATTTCCATTTTTGACATTGTCTAAAGAAGGTAGTCCTCTGGGTGTCAATTTGATGTTGGTTTCGGTCTTTGGGGCCGATACTTAGGACCCATGTCTAATGGGAACCAAATTTTCGTTCTATCTGTACTCGCTTCCATCATTCGACTGTATCCTATCGATCAAATATTCGGACTTTAGGTAGAAACTAATGGGTGTAAACATGTGTTTGAGACATGTTATGTTTGATGGTTGCAAGTGGATGCAAGTGGTTGCTAGTGGTTGTCCGTGGATGCATATACACACACTAGGCACTAGATCGACTCGAAAACACTCTCATACTGCATATGGATGGGTGAGCATTTTTCAATTCTTGTGGATGCAAAATGGTTGATTCAGCCCATGGATGTTGCATTTGAGTGAATGATTGTGCACTCATATAGAAATAATATATATCATTAGAATTCTATTGCATACATGTTGGACTCATGGCACTGACATAATTCGCATTAAGGAGGTCAACTGAATCAGTAGACCGCCTGATCTTTGCATTAGATAAAGAACATATACACACACTTTTGCATATGTTCATACAACATTAGAAGTTTTCTAAGGACAATGGATGCTTGTGGATGATGGTTGAGTAGCTGGGTGATTGGATGGTAGGACACATTCTTCTTAACTTGAAGATTTCGGGGACGAAATCCTCTAAGGAGGGGAGAATGTAACACCCGTATTTTCTGTAAACATAAGAGTTAAAAATCAAGGTATAATTAATTTTTAGGATAAGAAATAAGGGAAACTGGTTGCGCCATTGTGTTCGTCCCTGAAAAATACGCGAAATAGAGTCCGAATTTGCGTAAATCGGAGTCCGTATGAAGAAGATATGGACGAACGAAGTTAGACAGAAAAACCGGAAATAGGCCAGAATACACTGGCGCACTTGTGAAGTGCGCCAGTACAAAAATACACTGGCGCACCTGCCAAGTGCGCCCATACAAATCCAGCACCGAATTCTGGAGTGTTCTGAGGTGATGTGTCTTCTTTTGAGTGGCTGGATGATGTGTTTTCGAGCTGTACGATTCTGATGACTTCTAGACTGATCTAAAGGCTCTAAATCACCCTATTCTCCTATAAAAACACCCCCAAACCTCACTTTCTCTCCACACAACTTCATTCTACCTATACTCTGCCTTTATTCTAACTAAAATAAAATAATGGCGTCGCTACTCTGCTGGAATCAAAACTAGAAGATAATCAACATCAGCCTAAGCAACTCAATTCAAACTAGAGATTAAAGTTTCCGCAAAGATTCTACAACAAGTTAAAGTTCCTTCTTTAATCCAATCAAGGCAAGTGCAGTTATTTTCCGATATAAACGTTAATTCTGATTGTGACATGAATTGTAAATCTGAATATGAGATTATATCTGTTCTTTTCTGTTCTGTTTGGATCTATCTTATCTCTTTCCTCTTTTTGTTCTATAGCCAGGCTACCACGAGCCTGAGCCAATCTCATAAGAGATTAACATACGCTAAAATATTTGGGACAATAAAATGAATGATGCATAATTGGACTGATTTGTGACTGATTTGAGTGAAGGTCATAGGTTGTAAACTAGATCTAGATCTATGCATATATGACAATTTGGGATTATCATATGATAATATATGACTTGTAAATCTGGAATATAAGGCATGTTAAAAATTAAGATCTGAATAGAAAGACATAATACAGGTTAGATCTAGATCCTTGGGCATATTTTACATAATGAACTATGACTTTAAAAAAAAGAATAGGAATATGGCTTAGGTAGAAAGATTTACATGGAAGTAGGATATCTATTATGTAAATAAACACCTAAGTAAGGGATCTTTGGGATATATGACATGCATAGTAATCTATGGTTTTATTTGGTATAATCTATGTATGGATCTTCTGTACTTTGCAAGTTTTATAAAAAGGGGAACATATGATATATGGTAAATTATGACCATAATCTGTAAATTTAATGCAAACATGGGATAAATGATCATATTGGGAATCATGACTATTATTTATGCATGTGAACTTAGGCAAGATTTCTATTTAGGCAAGATATGTTGTGAAACCTTAAGGAATGATTAAATCTAATATATTTGCCTAATTTGCTAGTTCTAATCTGCCAATTTTGCCTAAACTGCTAATTTGATTGAGATGCCTAGTCTGTTAAATTTGTCTGTTGAGATGCCTAATCTGTTATATGCTAAAATCTGCTAGTTTGTTTAATCGGCTAAATCCGTTAAGTCGCCTAATCTGCAAAACTTGTTATCTGCTATATCCGTTAAGTTGATATATTCAGACTGCTGTTGTCATTAGCTATGAATAATTGACATGTATATTAGGCATGAGTATAAATGGTAAATCTTTAATTAATTGGCTGCAAAGATAAACATGGCTAACTCGAGGTTAGAATGAGTTTGCGACGTAATTCTGCCCGGAACCGCCCGGCATATTCCAGTGGTCGCAAACAATAGGTTCTAATGTGAGAAGTTAGTCATAACATGCTTGAAACCCGAGGTTAGACTCAGTTTGCTACAGAAACCTGCCCGGAACCAACCGGCTTAACCAGTAGCCGCAAACTGTCAGTCTAATGTGAGAGGTTTGGGCATTAATATTTAATTAACGAAAATATGAGATAATTGTGATGTCTAAAACGTGTTGGGTAAGGTTAAACCAATGGGACCAATGAATCTGATAAACCCGTTTCGTGAATCCATAGGCCCAATACAAATTTAGATAATCTGGAACCAGTTAATCTGTAAGCCTGTTTATCCGAACATCTGATCCGTTAGTCTGAAAACCTGTTAACTTGATTGCCTGATCAGTGAACTAGTTAATCTAAATTTTGTATGTCTGAAACTTGTAGACAAGTTAAACTGAAATCTGTTAGTCTGGGGACACAAGGTTAGGAGGGGAATTACTTGTGTCATCTGTTGTTTGGGACCCATATTAGTCAGTAACCCTTTCTGGTATCAAAACTTTGACCCAACAGGAAGTAGGGTCCGGGCACGCTTACTGAACTAATTAAAAGCGGTTCATTCTGATAATGGCGAGGGGTGTTGATGGTGCGTTCCAGCCGGGTCATGTGCGTGCATGGATCCCGGTCTGCCTCTGAGGATGTAAGACGCCGTGACATCTGTAAATAGGTCTGTGCCAATTGGTTGTCACTTTAGGGAGTGATACACCCTATTGTGGGGCCGACACCAGATATTTATGTATTAGGGAGCCGATCGCTTGGGGTAGGGTTTTAGGGTACACTTAGTTCTGTCTATTTCTGTTGGTACCGTCTGTTTCTGGTGGGTGGTAACACCTGTCTGTTTCTGCGTGGCACCGTCTGTTCGGGTGGTAAAGGCCCATTACTACTGTACACCTAATTCTACATTCTGTTTCCGTAGGGATTAATCTGTTTCTGAATCTGTCTGTTTCTGATCGGGTAGTAAAGGCCCATTATTAGCATCCTGTTTCTGTTAAATTATTCTGTACCCGTTTCCATTTCAGTTTAAACATTAGGGTGAAACCTAATTCTGTTATACTAGTATTAGTGCAGAGAAGTGTAAAGCAATAGTCTATGTCATTCTGTTCTTCTGTTATATCTGCTATACCTATTACAGTTATCTCTCATCCAGTTTTATCTTCATGTCATATTATTATTATCTGTTCATATGCTGAAAGTCGCTGGACTTGCCAGACTTTTTGTCTGACCCTTGTTGTTTCGCCTCCTTTCTTCCGTTTCCCCCCCCCTCCCCAAGGTTATCCAAGGAGGGAATACTTTAGCTTGATCCGGATTTCTCTCTGCTTGAAGTGTTTAAAGTATGGCTTGGCTCTGTATAGCTCCCGTTCTATGGAGATTATGATTTTAAAACATGCATTTTGAAGGCTTTTGTACAAGACTTGTATTTGTACTTGAATTCTGAGATTTGAAAGGATGTAACCATATTGATTTCTGTTTCTACTGTAATAAAGTTAAAAAATTTCAAGTACTGTTTTATCTGTCTTGTAAGTTTCTATTCTGTTTACTAAAATGCTCCACCAAAGCTAAGGCATTCCCTTTGTGAGTGACCTTAACGGAGGTGGGGTGTTACAATTCAACTATACAAAATCAACAACATATTTCATATCACATCATATAACACAATATATGAAAAACAGCTAAATAAATGTTGAGGAAACCAGTTAGATTTCTCCGACCTATTTCCCTGCATCCACAGATGTTCAACAATAAAATTAAAATCAAATTAATTTCACTATGAAATAGTCTGCTAAACAGAATCAATAATTGATTAACGATTTATATCTATATCGTTATCTATATTTTCAACCAATTGCCTAGCAGTTCAACTAAACAGTCAACACATAGCAAACAACCATCATTTATAGATTCTAAAAATATTTTATAAAAATATAAATTGAGCAGAGTTAGTGAGATTTACTCACATTGGACGGTTATCGTTAAATAATGATAATTGGTCATTTATTTGATTCGGGCATTTAATTTCACCATAAATCCAATGAGCTCTAATTCACTCCCGATTAGTTCCACGGTGTAGCCACCGTCCATACGATCCCAACGCAACTGACGGTTCGCAATTTAGATTCTGTATGACAAAGTTATGATATTTACAAGTTAGTGTACATTTTAAATAGATTAAACATGGAATTAATTATGTAAATGGGCATTACCCTTTCATTTCAGCCCATCACCCATTTAAACACAGCCCACCCATGTTTCCTTCTTCCCCAAACGCTGGACACAGCCCTCCTCCCACTTTCATGGCCATTTCCTCACGTTCCCTTGATCCATTCGCCCTCCACACTTCACTGAATCACATGAAACTACCACCATTCTCCTTCTCTTCCCTTCCTCTTCCTCCCTAACCCCTTCATCTCCAACTAGGTGCTACCATAAAAATCCAGTTTTCAGCCTCCTCCACCGCTATACTGTGCATGGTGCGACACCTCTTGGCACCAAATACAACAAAAACTTCACACAACATGCTATTCATCCTCCTGAATCCAAAAACAATAATAGAAACGAGCATCGATCCTTGTATTCGCCAATAATCTCAACCCTAGGCTATGGAACCCACACGGTTCGAATTTCCAGCGAATGAAAACTTTACCGAACCTTTCAATGTTTATGTCAGATCGAAGAGTCCAAATATACATGTAAGATGATTTTTAGTATTTTTTTGATTTGATTTGGTTTTCCAAAGAGGAGGTTTAGTGTCTTTGGGTGGCGGTGTGAGTTTTGGATGCTGGGGAAATTGGGATTAGGGTTAGGAAGGTTAAGGATTATTTATAGGTAGGTTGTTTGATTTTTTTTCATTAATTTTTATATTGATTTTTAAGCAAACGTTATTTTTATTTGTCCTCTAAAATTCTTGTAATCACACATGACATCCAAAAATCACGAAACAAGACATGCAGCTACAGTTCGACATTGCGGACCCAATGAAACTAGTTTCGTCGAATTTCGACTCCGTTTGCTCACACAGCGTATTTTTAAAGGTCGAAATACTGACTGTTTTTCACATTAAAAATCCGTACGGCCACACAGTGACCCCAAAAATCATGAAACTTGGGATCTAGAAAAATTTGATGTTGCGGATCCAACAAAATTAGTTTCGTCGAATTCCGACTTTGTTTGCAAAAGTGGATATTTTTAAAGCTCTAATTAAGCCTTTTAAATATATAAATATATTTAAAAACAATTAAATTAAATATTTATAAATAAATATTATCATATATATTCACAATAGAATATCATACAGCTCCACTGGGATTTATAACTCGATATTTCAAAATTCCCAGTTATATCGCTATTCATTTTATATTAAAAATCCTTTTATAATATAAATATATACTTAAAATTTTCAAAAGAATTCCATAGCAACTTTTCTAAAATTTGATTTAGACATAAATAAAAATCTACACAATGAAATCCCGATTTTTCTCTTCCACTAGAAAAATATACTTCACCAGCTCCGAACATTTCTTGTTTCACAGAAATACGATTTAAAACGAATTCTGTACATTCGGTTGAAGTTCAAATCGCCAAATAGCGAACTACCACACCATTTCGAGCTCTATTTTAATTATAATATAATTATATGTTCAAACTGCCATTAAAATAATATATTCGTTATTCTAATTCAATTCTAAACTGAATTAAATATCATAGATGATCCAATTCACACCATTTTGTGATTTCCACTATTTCTGATTATTTCAGAAATTAAATATATTATTATATTATTTAATTTAATTAAATATTCAATATTATTTAATTTGAACCATTTCAATCTATAAATTACTTTTTAAATAATTAAATAAATTAATTATTATATCACTGAAAATACAGGTCGTTACATGCTTCCCCCATTAAAATAATTTCGTCCTCGAAATTGCTAAGGTAGAGAACAAACCCTATTGAGTAGTAAAATTTTATTTGTTTACTTACCAACCTTATTTTCAACTGAACTAATTTAATTTCAGTTAAAATATTAATGAATTCTTATCAACGAAAATTTCTTAAAATCCTGAAAATTTTCTAACACTCTAAATTTCCAGAAAATTTGCCAGCACCTCCTTTGTACCGGTCAATAGTTCAAACCCCAACTCGCTTCTCTAGGCCTTCTCCAATCCAAAATAAAATCAAACAGCCAATCGGCTTGACCAATCGGCTCATAAATCAACTAATCCATGAAAAAAATTAAACGTGTACCTTTTTGTCGAGCATACCAATAAATCCTTTCATTATGCTGCCAATTCAGCATATACCAAAGTCATCCCTATCAATCTCTAATCAATTTATCCTCAACACAGCTATTCACTTAAACAAGTCAATTACCATTTCAAACTCAAGTTTCATTCTCGATTCCAAACTCCTAACTCATCAATCCAATACCATTTCAGATTCCTATCTCACAACTCAAAAATCTGATTCTAATTCAATTTCCAGTTAATTGGTTTCAATTTAATTCATATTTGCTTTCACAAATTTCTATTTAATTTTTTTTAATTTAAACAGTCTTCTGGGAGTTTTTAAACAGCTTAGCTTTTTCTAAAGTCAATCATTTCCTTTTGGGGTTCAAAACAATTTGTTTTCTCAAAACAATTCAACACAAAATCTTTGGTAGTAATCTGTCACTTACAACTTGAAAATGACACTGATGATGTGGCCATCATCATCAGAGTTATTTCACAGCTATCGAAGTGAGTTCAATACTATATCACTTCAAAACTCAAATTTTAAATACTTTCACTTTGAAATCTTTTTCAAAATATCATTCACGATACTTGTAAATAATTTAAAATCTCCCAGAATTTTAAAATTTTCTTATACTTAACTCAAATCCACTTACAAACAATTCTCCCAGTTTTCAGAATTTTAATTCCAATTCTGATTTAATTCAGAATTAAATTAATCTGCTTTTGAATTATAAGAACTCAAATTGTTTATTTATATAACCATTTCAATTATAATCAACCAACACATCCAATATATGATATTAATTCTAAGATATACCCTTCTTTCATATCAAAACATATTTTGGGTAAAATTATTTCATTTACCCTTTTTTGAAACATACTGTGTCGGTTTATCGTACTTGAGTGCCTAGAAACCCTTATCGATACAATGGATCAAACTGATCGACCAGAATTCACAAACTACTCAACCAATAAATCTCGACAATATATAACAATTTTTATAAAATCTACAAATACGTTCACTTGTATATATACACTCAAACTCAATCTAGGGCATTACTAACCCATCTCGACTGAGTCACGCCACAGAGCCAAGGTAATCACTTAACCTTCAACTCTGATACCACCGTAACAAATTGGGATTTTCGACTCCGAAAATCAACACAAAACTACCATGTTGACTATTCAGACATCGAAAATACCTGATCATTAATAGAAAGAAGTCAGACGGTGAGAATAGATAAGATAGAAAATTATAATACAAGAAGAAGAAGGACACAATCAAAGTAAACACGAATCTCACAGCGGAACGAATAAAATATAATATATAACATAAATTTGCAATAAAACAGTATAATAACATTATCAGAGTACAACACTTACACACAGCGGAAATAACAATAGCTATTTAATCCTGAAGCCTCCCGCTTCAAGCTCCTCCAAGTATATCTGTAAAGACCAGAACTACTTGACTGCCCGTACAAATTTGGGCACCCAAGAGTTTGGGGAAAACAAACAAAATAAACTCTGGGTCAGTCATGGGACTGGTGTGAGTAAACTCAAATCATTTGGTTTAACTTTTCAAAATCCTTTTCAAAAGAACAGATAATCGTAACACCAATCCACACATAAACACGGACGGTTTTTACCTTAGGATAACCCAAAACACTTTCAAAATCAATACTTCTCTTGATATTATAATAAAGTCTAATCACAAGTTATTAACAATCTAGTTGAACACTTGCATCTCACGTTCCACATATATAGTATACAAACAAAACCGCGGGTGCTTATTGGAGATTGGATTCCAACTATGACAAGGTATGGGACCACCTGCCGATAGTGTATCTCTATAGGCGAATACACTGGGTTCAACAAGAACGTCTTGCAACCCGGCCCATAGATGACTGACCACTCATTTCACTTGAATGTATCGAATGTATACCACCAACGGTAGGGAGCTACCCACCATCTCCCGAAAAGGGACAGCATCGATAATAGATAAAAGAATGAAATGGATTTTCTCTAGATAGGTGATATACACCCTAATGGGAGCGACCCACTTAGCCATGCTGCTTACCCGATTTCTGTCCTTTCCCTGTTGATGAGGCTTGAGGTCATAATGTATCATTTAAAACACCTGACCACCATTCACTTTGAATGCCACATCATCATACCCGTCAAATCACAAATTTATTTTCCCAAAAATATCACAGGTATAAAGCTAAGAGAAACGGATTCCTCCACCACCAAACATAAGTATGTTTGGAGAGATTAACTTACGCGATCCGTTAGATATACTCCGTCAGACATTCGTCCATTCACGTTGTCCTAGGCTTGGACAACCCGAAGGCACTATTTTGTAAACAGGATAGCCCATGCATATCTCCATCTTCAATTATTTCCATCATAATTGATTAGAACGCTAACGTCCCTACAGAGCGGTTTTCAGATAATGAATCTGATCACGATCCCTCCGTATTGACGACGGAAAAATGGTCAAAAACTTCGATAGTCGGTGATTTAACTATCAAAGAAAAATAGGTGTACAACCAACGAACTTATTTCCAGATAGTAGTTTGATCGATCAATTAACATGCTACATTCATCTCCTTTAATTTAATTTATCATTAATTTATTCATTTCCCCTTTCTATATACTCAAAATTTCCTATTTTCTAGATTTAGGAAATATACGTAATCAATCATTGGAAAACATTTCCATCTCTGTTTCACGTGTCACTGTCATTCCAGTACTCTTTCTCATTAACATTTCATTTTCTATGATTAGAAAATATCTCTGATTATATTTGGAAAATGTTTCCAAAATTTATTCATTTGATTTAAACAGATGTTTAAATAAAACATCACTAAGCCAATTTAAACCATTACACTCATTAACTAAATTCATTTAATCAACCTTCACTATAGAACCTTACCCATCCCATAGTTAAAAACGAAGTCAATCAAGTTGGGGTATAATTACCTCTCAGACCTTAACTGAACAACATTCCTAACCTCAAAATAGACAAAGTTCAACTTGTAAACCTTTAAAAACTTCCTTACGTAACTCGGATTCTATTTATGAATCTCCTTCTTTGTTTTAAAACATTGATTTTAGCTATAGCGTTATAATTCCTTTCTTACTAAATATCCAACTTCAAAATATAACTTTTATTCCTTAATTTAACTAAATAACTAAACCACTAATCTATTAATAAATAAATAAATCTTGATCAAACCGGAAAGTAAATATTACTTTCCCGAATTCGATATAATCGAATTTATTGTATAATTCTCTTTTTCGAATAATCTCTATTCGATAACTCCTTTTCGAATAAACTATATTCGATGACTCTTTCTTCGAATAACTATATTTGATAATCTCTCTTCGAATGATTTACATTTGATTTATCCCTTTTCGAATAAACTATATTTAATTAACTCCTTTAATTCTATTCGAATAAACTATTTCGAATAACTCCTTTGGATTAACTCATTTTGACTAACTCAACTCGATTAACTCAACTTGATTAACTTACTTGATTAACTCAACTTATTTAACTCAACTTATTTAACTATTATCGAATAACTAATATTCGATTTATATTCGAAAAACTATGTATGTTTTAACCTTATTTCGAATGGCTAATATACGATTTAACTCCATTTGCTCGACTCTAGATCACAGCGATCACAATGGTTACGCCTGATTCACTCAGGAAACATCCGACCGCCGTAAGTTATCTGTAGCCCTGCGAACTACGCTAGCAGTCATACGAAATGGCAACTCATCCTGAATAACTATGTTTGACTAACTCTATCTCAAATAACTATATTCGATCAACTCTAATCGAATGTCTAATACTCAATAAATTCTAATTCGATTAACTATGTTCATTTAACTCTAATTCGATTAATTCTAACTTTAATTGCTTTACTCTAACTGATTAATTCTAACTGATTAACTCTAAATCGACTAACTCTTTGCCCATATCTAGTTTCAAATATCGATGTTGAAAACGACTTTTACTTCTTTATATAAGTCCTGACTTATATATTCTATTTATCTAATGATAAACATTTCATTTGATTTATAAAATATTATTTATAAATTTATCTTCTCAATCTATCTATCAGAATAGATTCTATTTAAAATCTTTGCTTTAAATCCATATCATGTTATACCCGTGTGCGAAGCACGGGTTTAAACGTTTCAAATGTAAAATTCTCCTTGTATACAATTCTAGTCACTTTTCAATTATTTCCTTTTATAATCTATTTATTTACAAAATAAATCCCTTTTTGATAATTCTATTTATTTTATAAATTATTTTCTTTTTATAAAATCTATTGATTTATAAGTAATTCCTTTGATAATCTAACTATTCCCTTTTCTATTTATTTGACACATATTTCCTCTTTCTATTCTATTTATTTTCCAAATGAATATCACTTTTCAATTTTATTTGTAAATAGTTTACAAATATTTCTTTTTCAATTCTATTTGTAAATAGTTTACAAATATTTCTTTTTCAATTCTGTTTATCTGATTAACAAATAAATATTCCTTTTTAATCTAATTATTTTCTAAATAAATATTTTCTTTTTATAAATTTTTTTGATTTTATAAATATTTCTTTTTCAATATAAAATTAAAAAAATTCTTTTTAACATTCCAGTATTCCTTATGGTATTTAACATACCATATAACAATGACCAGTATCATTCAACCATACAAAATCAACAACAGATTTCATATCACATCATATAACACCATATATGAAAAACAGTAAAATAAATGTTGAGGAACCTAGTTGGATTCCTCCGACCTATTTCCCTGCATCCACAGATGTTAAACAATAAAATTAACATCAATTTCATTTCACTATGAAATATTCTGCTAAACAGAATCAATATTTGATTAGCGATTTATATCTATATCGCTATCTATATTTTCAACCAATTAACTAGCAGTTCAACCAAACAGTCAACACACAACAAACAATCATCATTTATAGATTCTAAAAATATTTTATAAAAATATAAATTGAGCAGAGTTAGTGAGATTTACTCACATTGGACGGTTATCGTTAAATAACGATAATTGGTCATTGATTTGATTCTGGCTTTTAATTTCACCATAAATCCAAATGAGCTCTAATTCACTCCCAATTATTTCCATGGTGTAGCCACCATCCATACGATCCCAATGCAACTGACGGTTCGCGATTTCGATTTTGTATGACAAAGATATGATATTTACAAGTTAATGTACATTTTAAATAGATTAAACATGGAATTAATTATGTAAATGGGATTTACCCTTTCATTTCATCCCATCACCCATATAAACACAACCCATCCATGTTGCGTTCTTCCCTAAACACTCGACACAACCCTCCTCCCACATTCATGGCCATTTCCTCACGTTCCCTTGATCCATTCTCCCTCCACACTTCACCGAATCACATGAAACCACCACCATTCTCCTTCTCTTCCCTTCCTCTTCCTCCCCAACCCCTTCATCTACAACTAGGTGCTACAATAAAAATCCCGTTTTTAGCCTCCTCCACCGCTGTACCGTGCATGGTGCGACATGTAACAACCTGAATTTTAATAACATGTTAAAACCATAAATCAAGGCAGAATTAAATTTTAAAACAAGAATAAAGGGAAACGGGTAGTGCCATTGGATTCATCTCGAAATTCTGCTTGGGAATGAGTCCGAGTTTCGAAAATCGGAGTCCGTATGAGGGAGATATGACCTCTAGAATTTTCACGAATTTTAGAATTTAAAACGGCTTGAAAATTCGAATTCAAATTCGAATTCAAAACCCAAAACAGGCTAGTCGGGAAATTTCCCCCCAGGTACCAGGTCGACCATAGTGTCGACCTCCTAGGGACCAGGTTGACCATGGTGTCGACTTGCCTCCCAAATCCACTTTCTGAACCTGATGCATTCTGATGTATTTAGACTCGTTTTCTGTCCAGATTCGTTTGCCTAATCCTATATAAACAGCCTCCTAGCCTCATTCTCTTTACACCATTCTTCTCTAACCTTATGCTGCTCAAAATCTTGATGATCATGGCTTCTTCTTCTTCCTCTAAATTAAATTAAATTAAATTAAATCGTGAAGATTATTTCTTGAAGACTACAGCTAGGAATTGGGGATTTGCTTCTACAATCAAAGCAAGATTCAGCAATTCAACAATTCGACGACCAGTTTATAGATTCGACTTCTACATCTTTCTTAGACCACGATCTGTAAGTTCCAGTTACTTTTAGATAAAAACTATAAATATAATATGTGCATGGTATAATTTGGAAGTGATTTATGTATGATTCATATCTATTCTTAGTTTCTTCTTGGATCTTGACTATTGGGAATATTGCTTACGACGTTGAAACTATTGTTAACGACATAAGACTATGACTATGCCTATGACTGTGGACATAAGATTTTGCCTATGCCTATGACTATGACGGTGAACATAAGACTATGCCTATGACTATGATGGTGAACATAAGACTGCCTATGATTATGAACAATATGACTATGCCTATGATTATGACGGTGAACATAAGACCGCCTATGACTATGAACAATAAGACTATTGCCTATGACTATGACAAGGACAATTGTGGTTAACCACCTATGATTCATTGCCTAGGATTATGACTATGAAATTGGATCTAAGCTTGATTTTCTATTCAGACATATTTTCTTTATTTGTCCTTGGATCTTGATTTTGGGGATTTTTCTAATTAAGTTAGATCTATCCGTGTTCATGAATCTAGATTATTATAATTCAAACCTTTTCATGTTCATAATGTTATGCCTGCAATGCTTTAATCAATTTATTCAGTTAGGTCATGCCTTGGAAATAAATTGATAATAGAGCATTGTTTATTTTGTTGATCTATGCCTGTGGTTCTATTCTATCATCATGTTGAATTGGGAATTAATGAATAACTCTATTCATATGTATAGGAACTTGAAGTACAAACTGTTATGATAAGTTGTGTAGTTTATCATGTTATGCAAGTTTCAAGTTGTAAAATCGTATCACATATGTGACCAAATGTTAGATCTACATGTTTATGTGTATATGTTAAACCTATGTCATATTTCAAGTTCACACTTAATCATATGCTCGTGATTGATTTGCAAGTTCACATATATGTAAGTTGATTTAGTCTATGTTGCAAGTTCACATATATATATGTTGATTTAGTCTATGTTGCAAGATTCACACCTATGATATTCATGTTGACTGTTTTGCAAGTTCATACCTATGATGTTCATATTGACTATGCCGAAAATGCCAAGTTTACACCTATGTCATGTTTATGTTAATGAATTGCTTTATGCCAATTTTGTGTACGTTGAATTATGCTAATTTTTTAGGATGTATATTATATGTCAAAAATCATGCGGACGATAAATTAGGCTAAGATTGTTAGCCTAATATTTAGACGGGGTAACATTGGGAAAAATTGGTAATCATAGGAAGCTTGGCAGGAAACTTGCCTTGGAACTTGACAAGAACTTGACATGAAACTTGCCTTGAAAACTTGACACGAACTTGACACGAATCTTGAACATGGACATGACACTAGAATGAACTTGAAAATGGCCAACTCGAGGTTGGGTTGAGTTTGCAGTGTAATTCTTCTTGGAACCGCCCGGCAAATCCAGTTACTGCAAACAATAGGATCCAATGTGGGTAGTTGGTCATATCGCACTTGAAAACCCGACGTCAGACTGAGTTGTGGTGTAATTCTGCCCGGAACCGCCCGGCAAATCCAGTGACCACAACAACAGGTCTGATGTGAGAGGTTGAGGTGCATTAATGAATTAATGCCACATGATAGGGTTAAGTCATGAACATGTAAGACAACACTTAACCAACTTGATACATGATTCGTAGGTGGGTTAAGTCACGAACTTGAATGACAACACTTAACCAACTTGACATACTAGGCTGATAGGGGTTAAGTCACGAATTTAAATGACAACACTTAACCTATTGGATGGAAACCCTAATAACGCGGTCCGTTTCAGCAGTAACCCACTAGATGTATCATGGTACCCTGGGACTACGCAGGGTGGGGCACGATTACTGGGCTGACTGTAAGCGACCAGTACGACAGTTGTGTTGGTGCGCCAGTTTTGGTTCAGGCGGCTATGGTCGTGCACGTGGTCCGGAGTGGAAAATCCAGGCATTGGGTATCAGTAGGTTTATCTGTGCATTCTTGATTCATGTCGGTGGTTGGCACCATAGGACTTGATACACCCTATTGTGGACCTAGCACAGGTGACTACATTCGTGATGGGGCCGTATGACATAGACACACATGACGAGCTAGAACTTGTAGGGAGCCGATCGACTAGTGGATCATTTCGTTGGACCCAGTAATGGGTTATTTCATGATATTGGGCCAAGGGATCACTTCGTGGTTAACATTAGACGTGGGTTGGGATTCTAGTATAATTGATGCAGCGAACCTTGAATACGTGATGTTATACTTGATTTATACTTGACTTATCATGTTATCATAGTCTATCTTGCCTATCATGTCATCATCCGTATGTTTACTTTCAGTTTATACATGTCATGTTACCTTTATCTGTTTTTATGCTGAAAGTCACTTGGACTTACCAGTCTTTATGACTGACCCATTTTCTTTCGCCTCTTTTTCTTTCGTTCCCCCCCCGGTTCTCAGGGAGGAAACTTTATCACTTAGCTTGGATTTCGCATGCTTTCGGTTCAGCTCATGTACGGTTTGATCTTGAGCTATGCTATGGCTGCATTTCTGCTACCTTTGGGGAATTAAGCTACTTTTGTTGTTTCAAGTTTATGCTTGTTTATTTATGCAAGACAGAATTTGTGTAATGGAAAATAATGACTTTGGCTACCTAGTACTTTGTATGTAAAAGGTTTTGACTCTTTTTATAAAGTAATGAAATTTATCTTTTGACCCTTCCGCTGTTTTGTCTATGTTTTGTCTTGTGATATTTCTGTGTTTGTGTACCTCGATAATGCCCCTCCAAAACTAGTGCATTCCCTTTGTGAGTGACCCTAGCGGAGGTGTGGTGTTACATTTGGTATCAGAGCAGAAGGTTACCTGACTGGGCAAAAGTTTTTAAAACCTTCTAAAAACTATTTTCAAAACCGTTTACAAAGAAGCATTTTTCAAGAAAAAACTTGTTTTATTTAAAGGCTATTCCCCAAAAGCCATTAGCGCTATCCTTTGTTTCGTCGTTTGAATCTCTTCTTTTTCATTTCAGCATGTCTGGGAATCTTAACTTTCCAGATGGCATGCGAATACCAGGCTGGTTCAGGAGGTATTTAGAGGCTAGGGCCAACGATGCAGGCCCAGCAGTCATTCCTCCTCCAGCTGCAGCGATTCCTCCTCCTCCTCCCCCTCCTCGTGCAATTGCTTTCTCGAAGATCTGTAAAGATTTTAGGTCCATGGGTGGAAAGGATTTCAAGGGAACTGAATCATTCGTAGAAGCGAGGAATTGGCTCAAAGAAACTGAGGATCTGTTCGTTATCTTTGAGGTGGACGATAGGCAGAAGGTACGGTTGGCAGTATGGTTGCTCAAAGACGAAGCTTCCTATTGGTTGGAAGTCACTAATGCTGAAAGGCCTGTTGACATATGGATGGATTTCCGGACAAGGTTTGAGATGAAATTCCTCTTGCAGGCCGAACGAAGTCTACAGCTACAAAAATTCTTATCTCTTAAGCAAGGAAGTATGACAGTCAAGGAGTACGTCAATCAATTCAATCAGCTGTCTCGGTTTGGACTGGACTTAGTGAATACCCCTCATAAGAAGGCTCTTCGTTTTGTCAAGGGATTGAATGAGCCGCTTCACAGCTTGGCTATGACCCACGTACCTATGGGGGCTACTTAAGAGAAGCTAGTAGACATGGCGCTCTAGAATGAAGAAGACAAGAGTGGCAAGAAGGAGGTCAAGGCGAATGAGCCTCCAAACAAGAAGGTAGACTCTGAGAAAGGAGGCAAGAACAACAATAACAAGAACGATAACAAGACACACGAGAAAAGAAAATGCCACTTCTGTGGTATTGAGGGGCATATAGCCCATGATTGTACAAAGAAGAAGATGAAGATGGGAGCATGCTTCCAGTGTGGTGAAACTGGACATATCAGCAAGAACTTCCTTAAGAAGCAAGGGCAAGCCCCGCAAGCAGGAACTTATGGGGGTATATCTTTAACTTCTTCTCCTAGATGCTTTGTTTTATCTTGCTTATCTTCCCAATCCTATCTTGAGAACCTTAGGTAGAACCTTTTTTGGATGTAAACATGTGATTGAAACATGTTATGCTTGATGTTCGCAAATGGTTGCAAGTGGTCGCAATTGGTTGCTCGTGGTTGCATAACACACATTAGGCACTAGATCGGCTCAGACACCTTTTCATATTGCATATGCATGAGTGTTTATACTTGTTTATGGATGAAATTAAATGTGCTATAATGTGGATGTTGCATATGGATGGATGTTTGTGCACACATATAGTGTTTATATGACTAGGACTATTTGCATACATGTTGGATTCATGGCACTAAACATATTTTGCATTAGGAAGATCAATCAGGCCTGATCATTTGCATTAGATAAGGAACATATACACACACTTTCTGCATATGTTCATATAGCATTAGAAATCTCCTAAGGACAATGGTTTCTTGTAGATGATGGTTGAGTAGATAGTTGAGTGGATGGTAGGACACATTCTTCTCAACTTGAAGATTTTGGGGACGAAATCCTTTAAGGAAGGAAGAATGTAACAACCGGAATTTTAATAACATGTTAAAACCATAAATCAAGGTAGAATTAAATTTTAAAACAAGAATCAAGGGAAACGGGTAGCGCCATTGCGTTCGCCTCGAAATTCTTCTTGGAAACGAGTCCGAGTTTTCGAAAATCGGAGTCCGTATGAGAGAGATATGACCTCTAAGTTTCATGAATTTTCAGAATTGAAAACAGCTTGAAAATTCGAATTCAAATTCGAATTCAAAACCCAAAACAGGCTGGGCGGGAAATTTCCCGCCCACGGACCAGGTCGACCTGGGGGTCGACCATAATGTCGACCTCCCAGGGACCAGGTCGACCATAGTGTCGACCTGCCTCCCAAATCCACTTTATGAACTTGATGCATTCTGATGTATTTAGACTCGTTTTCTGTCCAGATTCGTTTGCCTAATCCTATATAAACAGCCTCCAAGCCTCATTCTCTTTACACCATTCTTCTCTAACCTTATGCTGCTCAAACTCTTGATGATCATGGCTTCTTCTTCTTGCTCTAAATTAAATTAAATTAAATCGTGAAGAGTATTTCTTGAAGACTACGGCTAGGAATTAGGGATTTTCTTCTACAATCAAAGCAAGATTCAACGATTCAACAATCCGTCGACTAGTTCATAGATTCGACTTCTACATCTTTCTTAGACCACGATCTGTAAGTTCCAGTTACTTTTGGATAAAAACTATAAATCTAATATGTGCATGGTATAATTTGGAAGTGATTTATGTATGATTCATATCTATTCTTGGTTTCTTCTTTGATCTTGACTATTGGGAATATTGCCTACGACGTTGAAACTATTGTTAATGACATAAGACTATGACTATGACTATGCCTATGACTGTGGACATAAGATTTTGCCTATACCTATGACTATGACGACGAACATAAGACTTTGCCTATGACTATGACGGTGAACATAAGACTGCCTATGACTATGAACAATATGACTACGCCTATGACTATGACGGTGAACATAAGAATGCCTATGACTATGAACAATAAGACTATTGCCTAAGACTATGACAAGGACAATTGTGGTTAATCACCTATGATTCATTGCCTAGGATTATGACTATGAAATTGGATCTAAGCTTAATTTTCTGTTCAGATTATTTTCTTTATTTTCCTTGGATATTGATTTTAGGGATTTTTCTAATTAAGTTAGATCTATCTGTGTTCTTGAATCTAGATTATTATAATTCAAACCTTTTCATGTTCATAATGTTATGCCAGCAATGTTTTAATCAATTTATTCAGTTAGGTCATGCCTTGGAAATAAATTGATAATAGAGCAATGTTTATTATGTTGATCTATGCCTGTGGTTCTATTCTATCATCATGTTGAATTGGGAATTAATGAATAACTATATCAATATGTATAGGAACTTGAAGTATAACCTGTTATGATAAGTTGTGTAGTTTATCATGTTATGCAAGTTTTAGGTTGTAAAATCATATCACATATGTGACCAAATGTTAGATCTACATGTTTATGTGTATATGTTAAACCTATGTCATATTTCAAGTTCACACTTATTCATATGCTCGTGATTGATTTGCAAGTTCACATATATGTAAGTTGATTTAGTCTATGTTGCAAGTTCACATATATGTATGTTGATTTAGTTTACGTTGCAAGATTCACACCTATGATATTCATGTTGACTATTTTGCATGTTCATACCTATGATGTTCATATTGACTATGCCGAAAATGCCAAGTTTACACCTATGTCATGTTTATGTTAATGAAGTGCTTTATGCCAATTTTGTTTACGTTGAATTAGGCTAAGTTTTTAGGATGTATATTATATGTCAAAAATCATGCGGACGAGAAATTAGGCTAAGATAGTTAGCCTAATATTTAGACGGGGTAACGTTGGGAAAAATTGGTAATCATAGGAAGTTTGGCCTGAAAATTGCCTTGAAACTTGACAAGAACTTGACATGAAACTTGCCTTGAAAACTTGACACGAACTTGACACGAATCTTGAACATGGACATGACACTAGAATGAACTTGAAAATGGCCAACTCGAGGTTGGGTTGAGTTTGCAGCGTAATTCTGCCCGGAACCGCCTGACAAATCCAGTTACTGCAAACAATAGTATCCAATGTGGGTAGTTGGTCATATCGAACTTGAAAACCCGAGGTTAGACTGAGTTGTGGTGTAATTCTGCCCAGAACCGCCCGGCATATCCAGTGACCACAACAACCGGTCTGAAGTGAGAGGTTGGGGTGCATTAATGAATTAATGCCACATGATAGGGTTAAGTCATGAACATGTAAGACAATACTTGACCAACTTGATACATGATTCGTAGGTGGGTTAAGTCACGAACTTGAATGACAACACTTAACCAACTTGACATGCTAGACTGATAGGGGTTAAGTCACGAATTTAAATGACAACACTTAACCTATTGGACGGAAACCCTAGTTATGCTGTCCCTTTCAGTAGTAACCCACTAGATGTATCATGGTACCCTGGGACTAGGCAGGGTGGGGCACAATTACTGGGCTGATTGTAAGCGACTAGAACGACGGTTGTGTTAGTGTGCCAGTGTAGTTTCAGGAGGGCTATGGTCGTGCACATGGTCCGGAGTTGAAAAAGCAGGCATTGGGCATCCGTAGGTTTATCTGTGCATTCTTGATTCGTGTCGGTGGTTGGCACCATAGGGCTTGATACACCCTATTGTGGACCTAGCATAGGTGACTACATTCGTGATAGGGCCGTATGACATAGACACACATGACGAGCTAGAACTTGTAGGGAGCCGATCGACTAGTGGATCGTTTCGTTGGACCCAATAATGGGTCATTTCATGATATTGGGCCAAGGGATCACTTCGTGGTTAACATTAGACATGGGTTGGGATTCTAGTACAGTTGATGCAGCGAACCTTGAATATGTGATGCTATACTTGATTTATACTTGACTTATCATGTTATCATAGTCTATCTTGCCTATCTTGTCATCATCCGTATGTTTACTTTCAGTTTATACATGTCATGTTACCTTTATCTGTTTTTATGCTGAAAGTCACTTGGACTTACCAGTTTTATGACTGATCCGTTTTCTTTCGCCTCTTTTTCTTTCGTTTTCCCCCTCCCCCCCAGGTTCTCAGGGAGGACACTCTAGCACTTAACTTGGATTTCGCTTGCTTTCGGTTCAGCTCATGTACGGTTTGATCTTGAGCTATGCTATGGCTGCATTTCTGCTACCTTTGGGGAATTAAGCTACTTTTGTTGTTTCAAGTTTATGCTTCTTTATTTATGAAAGACATAATTTGTGTAATGGAAAATAATGACTTTGGCTACCTGGTACTTTGAATGTAAAAGGTTTTGACTCTTTTTATAAAGTAATGAAATTTATCTTTTGACCCTTCCGTTGTTTTGTCTATGTTCTGTCTTGTGATATTTCTGTGTTTGCGTACCTCGATAATGCCCCTCCAAAACTAGTGCATTCCCTTTGTGAGTGACCCTAGCGGAGGTGGGGTGTTACATGACACCTCTTAGCACCAAATACCACAAAAACTTCACACAACATGGTATTCAACCTCCTGAATCCAAAAACAATAATAGAAACTAGCATCGATCCTTGTATTCGCCAATAATCTCAACCCTAGGCTATGGAACCCATACGGTTCGAATTTCCAGCGAATGAAAACTTCACCGAACCTTTCGATGTTTATATCAGATTGAAGAGCATCCCTTAGTGAGTCCAAATATATATGTATGATGATTTTTAGTATTTTTTTTATTTGATTTGGTTTTCCAAAGAGGAGGTTTAGTGTCTTTGGGTGGCGGCGTGAGTTTCGGATGTTGGGGAAAATGGGATTAGGGTTAGGAAGTTTAAGGATTATTTATAGGTAGGTTATTTGATTTTTTATTAATTTTTATATTGATTTTTAAGCAAACGTTATTTTTATTTGTCCTCTAAAATTCCTGTAATCACACATGAATTCCAAAAATCACGAAACTGGACATGCAGCTACAGTTCGACATTTCGGACCCAACGAAACTAGTTTCGTCGAATTCTGACTCCGTTTGCTCACATAGCGTATTTTTAAAGATCGAAATACTAACTTTTTTTCACATTAAAAATCTGTACGGCCACACAGTGACCCCAAAAATCACAAAACTTGGGATCTTGCAAAAATTTGATGTTGCGGATCCAAAAAAATTAGTTTCGTCGAATTCCGACTTCGTTTGCAAAAGTGGCTATTTTTAAAGCTCTATTTAACCCTTTTAAAAATATAAATATATTTAAAAACAATTAAATTAAATATTTATAAATAAATATTATCATATATGTTCACAATAGAATATCATACAGCTCCACTGGGATTTATAACTCGATATTTCAAAATTCCCAGTTATATAGATATTCATTTTATATTAAAAATCCTTTTATAATATAAATATATATTTATAATTCTCAAAAGAATTCAATCGTAATTTTTCTAAAATTTGATTTGGACATAAATCAAAATCTACACAATGAAATCCCGATTTTTCTCTTCTACTAGAAAAATATACTTCACCAGCTCGGAACATTTCTTATTTCACAGAAATCCGATTTAAAACGAATTATGTACATTCAGTTGAAGTTCAAATTGCCAAATAGTGAACTACCGCGCCATTTCGAGCTCTATTTTAATTATAATATAATAATACGTTCAAACCGACGTTAAAATAATATATTCGTTATTCTAATTCAATTCTAAACTGAATTAAATATCATTGATGATCCAATTCATACCGTTTTGTGAGTTCCGCTATTTCTGATTATTTCATAAATTAATATATTATTATATTATTTATTTTAATTAAATATTCAATATTATTTAATTTGAACAATTTAAATCTATAAATTACTTTTTAAATAACTAAATAAATTAATTATTATATCATTGAAAATACAGGTCGTTAAAGTATATATGAAATTATTTATATAAAATATATATATATATATATAAATTATCACGAAATAAAATAAATATTCATTTACGAACCGCACGGTTTGTTTATATCCGATATGGATTGGGACGATAAATTTTACACATCGCCTAACTGCAAAAATAATAAAAAGTATTTGTTGTTTGAAAACCCCACACGGGTATTAGGATAATATTTCACATACACTGATCACAATAATTAGTGGTATGTCAATCGATGTTTTGACAGATTGTATAAGTGTTATTTATTTATTTTAATGCTTATACAGTTGTAAAATGCACTCTAGATGTTGTATGAATTTTTAATGATTGTTTTTCTTTATTGTTGTATATATTTGATGTTGAAATCCATATAACTAAAATTATATCGTAATGGATTGAGTCTGATTCCAGTTCAGAATTAACAAATATTTTAAATAATATTCAGTAATTATTGAAATGTGTTGCTGTGCTAAGAAGTTAAACGCTATTTTAACACGAACGGGATTTTCTGTCGATTTTATTCATTTTATAATTAATATCGAAAAGTGATTTCAAAATCTGATATTTTAAAAATATTATCATTTTAATAGTATAATGATATGAAGTATTCAATTATGATTCGAATTTGAAAAAGGAAATTGAAATCGTTTCAGAATGAATTTTAAACGAAGTTATTAATAATATTCAATTTTGATTTGAATTTTAAAATGGAATTGAAATCAATTTGAAATGAATTTAGAACGAATATATATGGAATATTCAATTTGGATTTGAATTTGAAAATCAAATTGAAACTGTTATAAAAAGTGAACTTAAAACGAATTTATAGTGGAAAATTCAATTTCGATCTGAAATTGAAATAGAAGTGGAAATCATTTTTGAAAACGAATTTAAAATAATTTATAAAATTCATTTTAAATGGAAATCAATGAAATATATAATATATATACTATATTTATTATAATGGCCTGAATAGAATGCGCCGCGCAAAGACCATTCGCGAATTTTGACCATTGACTTCGAATTGGCGTTACGGGAGAACCTACCGTCGGATTCTCCTAAAACCAGAACCCTTGAGTTCGTATCGAAAAGAGCTTTCCAATAATATAAGAGATTTGAAATCTAACGGTTGGATTTGGAATTATATCCAAATCAAATTTGGAAAAGGTCGTTGTAAGTGCAGTTCGTTGACCGTTTATGGAAATCAACTGTACGGGCCTTGATAAAATTATAAAAAATATTAATAATTTGTTTAAAATCATAATAAATGATTAGGAAAGAATTGGGATGAAAAATTCCATATTTGAAAAGATAAAAATATATTTTTATTGTAATTTAATGAACTAATTATGAACAAGAATTATAATTCAATATTTTTAAATAAATAAATTGGATTTGAAATGGTTTTAAAAATAACAAGAATTTCCAATATATGTATTGTAATGGATTTGATTTGAAATTATCTTCAGAATATTTCGATATTGGATTCCGTGATTATACAGATGTTGTGGAGGAATTCAGAAGATATATATATATATATATATATATATATATATATCGTTATTCCAATACGGTATTTATTGGTTTTAGAATTTGAAATTGAATATAAGCCGATATATTTTCTTTTCAGAGCCTTGTATTTAATATCAATTTAGATTTTGGATTTGTCGTGAATGGTGTCTTCACTAACACTGTTCTTAAACCTAGTTGAGAAAAGATTAAATCTTTTTATTAAGATTTAATGAAGTTTACCAATTAATTAATATTTAATTGGAATTGAATTGAATTTTGGGTTTGTCGTGAATGGTATCTTTAAAAATGCTGTTCTTAAACCCAATGGAGTTAAGAAATTAGAAACTAACTAGAGATTAGCTAAGTTGAATGGTTTCCTGGGTATTGACCAGATGTTGGTTTCGGCCTTCGGGATTAATACGTAGGGAATTGTTCTCTTACTAATTTACGGTTAGGGACTGATGGAATGGTGTATTCAGTAACACTGTTCTTAAACCCAGTTGAGAAAAGAATAAATCTTTTAATTAAGATTTTGAGAAGTTTTCCGATTAATTAATATTTAATTGGAATTGAATAAAAGAATTGGATTTTTGAGTTTATCGTGAATAGTGTTTTAAATAACACTTGTTCTTTAACCCAATTAACAGTGAGGAATATGATTTGGAATTTATAATATTTTAATTAAGATTTATGGAATTTTCCAAAGTACAGATTTCCAATTTAATATACTAAATTGGAATTGAATGGAATTCGATTTGGTAATAATCGAGATGAGCTTCTGTGGAGGAATACTGTTAATATATATGGAATTTAAAAGGCTTTGTCGATATTCCATTTGTATTATTAGTCAGATACGGAAATTGAAATTAATTATATATTGATCTGTTTTTCGTGGAGATTCTATGGTTAATGGAATGGGATTTTGGGTTTATCATGAACTTTGTTTTAAACGACATTGGTTCTTTAACCCAGGTAAAGACAGGATTAGTTCCTAAATATGAATAATCATTAACATTGATTTTTAGGAAGATTAAAATTAAGTGGAGTTTTAATGAATCTTTAATTAGATTGAAAAGTGAATGTGATAATTAAAATTATCAATTCAAGAAAATGATCGAGAATGGAGTATCACCAGTTTTGCCCCAAGCGATAGTTAAATCTTTAATTAGATATGAACGTGAAATGGTAATTAATTTTACCGATAACGCTGTGGTGTTAGATATGGAGTATTACCAGTTTTGCTCCATGGGATGAATAGGTTGGGATTGGGAAAATAAAGAAGTGATAACTTTGGGAAGGTTCGCTAATGCCGACTAGTTGATAAAATTAATTTGGTTTAGAAATGATATCCAAAGGAAGATTAAAGAATAAATTTAAAGAATTTATCTTTGATAAAATTAATGGGAACCTTTCCCAAACGAAAAGAATATTTGAATAAAAAAGAGTATTATGGATTGGAATGAGACGTATGATGTGTTGTTATAGCACTTGATTATAAGATACGCGAGTTATTCAAAAAGGTCGGTTTAACCCATTCTCAATAACTGGTACGACGAAAAGTCGAAGAGATTGAAGACGGTGCAAGACAGACGATCTTCACATTGAATGGATTGGTTGCTACTGATGCCCTTGGTTGGAGTAGCTACCTTAAAGGGGCTACAATGTTGGCCATCCAGACGTACTTGTTGATGGTATGGATATGCGAGGGTCTCTCTCCTGTATATGACATACGAGATGAGGAATAAGGTGCCTCCGGTTTCTTTCAGACCTAGAACGGACTTGTAAATGGATGGTGTGTCTGACATTGTATTCCTTTATACTGTATTCGTTGATCTCTGCTAAATATTTATCTATTAGGTGGAGGAGAATCTATTCTCTTGCTTAACATCCTTATCTGAGACATATGAGCTCAGAGGTTATATATTGGCAGAAATCAGTGGTCCAGTATGGATTGATAGTGTGGCATGCTGAGATGCAGTGATACAAGCTGTTGTTGAATATCAGAATTTGGTGGATGCTGATCAAAGCACGACTTTAATATAGCACAGCTTTGTGCAGCGTTAATTCGTGAGCCTCACACACCGGTATGGTGGCAAACTGATAGGGTATGCTTTAGAGATGAGGATAGACACCCTATTGGTTGTCATGGATTCGGTCGACCGAGGTGATACTGGTTGTGGTCGCCCCACACCAGTAGGGATAGGGGCACACCCCCTGATTCCCAGACGGATAGAGTTAGCGGTGTTTTCCAATGCTTGGACGTAAGCCACAGTAACTTGTTTCCTGGATAGTGCGGATGTGCATTACAGTGTTTTCGCATGCCTGCGACGTAAGCCGTTGGGAATTGTACTGCGCGATAGATCTTTCGAATCAGGAAACACCATGATGGAAATCCAATTTTCAAATACAACATTTTTTGGTTTTGATTGTATACTATATATGGCGACATAGTGGGAAAGGACGCTCATGCCTTCTATGGTTGATACATTTATATTTGAAGTTGATTTCTTCACTTATAGTAATAATAAAAGATTTGTTTCAAAACGTACCAAGCATATTTGGCTATTATAAGATAAAACCCTATCCTCCAGCTTGCGTTACATTGTCTGATGGGACCTGAGTCTTATAATAGCTTAATTCTTCTTTTTTTAGCATTGCGCTATTTGTTTTAGGCACTGATAGTCTTGGTGGTAAACCCGTTCCGTGTTATACGGCGTGGCCCCTTGATTTACCTCATTTTAAAGTAAAGTTTTAAATTACTGTTTTAGTTCTCACACCAGTCCCATGACTGACCTGGAGTTTATTGTTTTAACCTAAACTCTGGGTGCCCATATTTTCCACACGGGCAGCTAGTAGTTTTGGTTTTGCAGATTTATCAATACAGGATCCTAGATTTACAGGTGGAGCTATATTCGGAACGCTGTGTATCCGTGTATTTCTTTCGGTTGTATTTGTTAATGTATTTCCGCTACGCATTGTATTTTTACATTTTATTTCCGTTGCTTTGTATTTTAATCTCTGATATTTTTCTATGTAATATTCATTCATACTCTGTATATTCTTGTACTCTGATGTAAATTGCTGTAAATAGCAATGAAATATTCATCTGTTTGTGTTCCAATGCTTCGCATTCTCAACTCAATCCGGGCTTTCCCGTAAGGGGAAGTTTGGGTTGTTTCAGAATTGGTGTGCGATACTAGTGTGTGTGTATATATGGGTGAACAAATGATAGAACATAGCTTAGCATACAGGCTTGAATAGGTAAAGTTTAGACTATTTTAACTTGGTTGGAGAATGTGTGTGCAGGCTGCCTACATTGATAGAAATTCAAATGTGAGAACATGAGCAATATGACACCCCACATCCATCAGTGTCACTCATTTGAGAATGCATTAATTTTTGTCAAGTGCAATAGGTAAACAGTAACTAAAATTCACAAGACAAAATGTAAATATATAGCGAAAAAATTTCATTATTATAAAATCACAATTTCATCATTACAATTTCAAATACCAAAAACTGTAGAATTAACCATCTGTCTCATAACACAAAACATCATAGTACAAAACTGTAAAACTATATCCCTCCTCAAAAGCCATTACAAAGTATAATAAAAGTCAAAGCAATATATAGATTTATAAGAAGTCCAAGTGCAAGAATGAACCATGATCACAGCTAATGTCTGCTATCACTTTGAGAACCCGAGAGGCGAAAGGAAGAGGGACAAGGGAAAACAAAATAGGTCAGACATAAAGTCTCGCGATTTCCATTGATTTTCAGTAATAGGATAAGATAGAGAGTATAACAATAGATAAATAATGTTGAGTATGAAACTACAGTAAAAAGAATAGGCAATTACGAGATAACATGATAACGATATAATAAGATAAGATAAAGTTCATGTACGCTTCGCATTCATATCCCAAGTATAAGATTACTGCACCATTCACTAGATTTAACAAGATTAGGTGTTACATTGATTACTTACTACCCAAGCAATAGACTCCTTACTACACAAATATATTGTGCCAGTCCCGGTAGTAGGGTGTACCAGTCCCTGACCAGACGACTTATAATACACAGACTTACTTGTTGGTGTTAAAACGTCTTAGTTTCCCCAAATCGGACTAATGCATGCTCACGACTCCGCCGTAACGCTCTCATACTCGCCTTCCTCCTTGAACCTCTTACAATCTAGATTAGTAAAGCGTTCCATGACCCCGACCTAGTACGAATACCCTCTCTAAGATACTAACAAGGATATTGACTGGTATGGGTTCCATACAACAGATTGAGACAAGCCACCCCCTAGGCTTGTTCCTGCACCCTAGGATTTTAAGAGTCCCAAAACCGGATACCAACAACAAGACTATGGGACCTCTTAGCTTATTAATCAAGTAATAAATTAGTAGGTTTAAGTTTATTAATAAGCATGATTGTTAATGACATTTCCGATAAATGTTATTCTATGTACAACCCATTCCCAAACAAGCACCTGCCAAGATGTACACATATATTAAGTGGCCTATTTTACTTAATTACATCTAATACTACCAACATGTTCTACTTAATTATTAATTTTAAACCTAACATGTCTTGTATATTATCCCAGTTTTACAGTCGTTAAATTTCATGTTTATATTCCTAATTTCTCATTTTCACTGTCATTTTAAGTTATTCCATTTTTCACCCAACTTACACAATTTTATCGAGAATAGCCTAGGTATAGCACAAAAATAAAAGGAGTGGGAGAAAACATAGATCTGATTCAGAAGCACATAAACTGAATAAATACGCATAAGACTATAAATAAATATAAGGTAGAAAAAGGGTTAATAGGATATACATGTAACAGATAATACTGAAAATATGTGACAATAACACAATCACATATAAACATGTATATTCTCATATTCGGATTTATTTACTGTCCAAAATACTGTTTAGTAATCAAAAATGAAAATAAGTGAACTCACAGTGGTTGCATTAATGTTAAGAAAGGTGTCTCTTTTATATGATGTTGTTGTAGAAAGTCCTCTCTTAGATTTTTTTTGTTGTAGAAAAATAAGAATTGTCCTTTCTAATCTAGATTTAGGCAACACCTCATCATCTTCATAATTTTTGTTTAGAAATGGTTTGGAGGAAGAAGAATAAAGAATAGTTTGTGTTTAGAAAACAATAAGCTTGCTAGCCTTTATATATAGTACCTAGGATAATTACATACCGTTTGATTTTAGGTTTATAAATCTAACTTTACACCCAATGTCAAGTCAACGCACAAATAAGGTGAAGAAATCAGTCCAAATACATTTGTAGGAACCCACCCCACATGTAGGTGGGTGGACCCCTGGCTTGACCTACCTTAGACATGGGTCGACCCGGTCAGGTTAGGTCACCTAGTGATCGTTGCTTTCTGAACTCTATATATTTTAATTAAATATATATATATATACATATTGGTGCGTTCTTCTTAAGTCATAACTTCTTCATATTAATTCTGATTTACGAAAACTAATAGTCTATCTGAACAAAAATTTCATAACGGACGCAAAGGTAAAGTCTATTTTACCTAATTTTTAATATTTAAGTAAGAAATATTCATTTTATTTATCTTCATTATGTGATTACTATGTATTAAAATATGGTGTGTTCCATTCTCCTTTCCATAAAGGATTTCGTCCCTGAAATCTCTAAGTTAAGAAGAATGTTATTACTTTAACCTACACACCTCCACTCATCCATCGTCCGCAGGCGTCCATTATCCTTAAAATTTCAAATGCTTATCAAGACCATATGCAAAAAGTGTTGTGTATATGTCCCTACACTAATGCAAAAATCAGGCAGTCGACTGATTCAGTTGAACTACTTAATACAATTATATGTTTGTGCCATGTACCCACTATGTATGCAAATAATCCTAATAATACGTATAAGTTATATATGTCTGCACAACCATTCATCGAAATGCAACATCCATGTGATGATTCAACCATTTTTCATCCATTGAAAAATTAAAATGCACACACGTCCATATGCAATATGTAAGTTCTTGAGTCGATCTATTGCCTAATATGTGTATATGAATCCACGAGCATCCACTTGCAATCGTCAAACATAACATGTCTCAAACACATGTTTTAACATCATAGGTTTCTAACCGAAGGGTCGATATTCAAATGATAGAGATAAAAAAATTCAATTCAAAATCTTGAAAGGAAATTAAGAATGTACTCTCAAAGAGAAAAGGGTAAGAAGTGCGAATATGGTCTTCAGGTTCCCATGTCGCGTCACCTCAGTCTTCTCCCTATTGGACCTTCACTAACTTGATCTTTTTGTTGCGTAGTCTCTTAACTTTCATCTCAAGAATATGGGTAGGAACTGTCCGAACTAATGTCTCTTTCTCGACTTCAACATCCTTACGTGTACTTGGTTGTACAACCTCCATTGAATCATGCAAACATTTCCTCAAACAGGAAACTTGAAACACGTCGTGAACTCCTGCTAGCCTCTCCGGTAGTCTAATTATTTAGGCCATTTGGCCTGTCCTCTCGGTTATGGGAAATGGTCTTATGAACTTAGGTGCCAATTTCCCTACCGAACCAAATCTAACCATATTCCTTAAAGGGGATACCTTGATGAAGACCATATCACCTACCTCGAAGTCCGAGTCAATACTTCTCTTATCGGCACCTGAATTTTTTCTACCTTGACCTTCTTTCATCCTCCTTCATTTAAGGTCGGACTTTTTGGAAGTTTCTCTCACCATCTCTGGGCCATGTAAGAGTTTGTCCGTAAACTCTCACCAACACATCGACGATCTGCAAGGTCATCCATAAAGTACTTCGAAGGGTGCCATACCAATGCTCGACGGATGACTGTTATTGTAGGTGAACTCAACCAATGGGAGCTGCTACTCCCAAGTCCCTCCAAAATCGAGGATACATAGTTTTAGTAGATCCTCAAGAACTCTATTTACCCTCTTGATTTGTCCATCGACCTGAAGGTGACAAGTTATGCTAAGTCATAACTGCGTACATAGGGCATCTTACAAGCTCCTCAAAAATTCTCTAGTAAATATGGGGTTACGGTCACTTACTATACTAGAAGGTATCCCATGAAGTTTGACAATCTCTCAAAGGTATATCGATGCTAGCCAAGTTGTCATCCTCTTGCTGTTGATTGGAATAAAGTGAGTGCTCTTAGTAAGTCTATCTACTATCACCTAACTGCTCATGTTGCCCTTCCTTGATCGGGATAGTCAATCAATGTACTCCATAGTGATGCTCCATCATTTCCATTATCGGATATCCAAGGGTTGGAGCAATCCGCTAGGTTTCCTTTGTTCAACCTTAACTTCTTGAAAAGTCAAGCATCAGACCATGAATTCTGCCACATCTTTCTTCATGTCAGTCCAATGGAAAACTCGCTTCATGTCTTAGTACATCATGTCACCGCCCGGACGGATAGTCATCTGAGAGTGATGAGCCTCCTCAAGAACTAATCTCAACAAATCTTCAACTCGGGGAACACACAATCTCCCATCTTGTCTTAGCGATCCTTTCTCGTCCAAAAAATATCTAGCTAGGTAGTTAGACGATGCTCCTCTATCGAGTCTATCCAAGATGTCTACAACCTTTTGATCATATCGCTGCGTAGATCCAATATGCTCCATAAGAGTAGGTCGCACCTCCAATGATGCTAATAATCCAAGCTAAAATCCGTAGATGGCTTAAAATCAAAGGTCGAGATAAACTCCAAGCTCTGCCTCTCCATGAACAAAGGACTCAAGGTCAATCTTTGCCTTCTCAACATGTCCGCAACTACATTACCATTGCCTGGGGTATATGCTATCTCAACATCGTAGGATGAAAGCAACTCCATCTATCGTTCTTGCCTTAAGTTTAGATCCTTTTGCAAGAACAAATATTGGAACGATTTATGATCCATGTATAGCTCAAATCTCTCTCCAAGTAGAAAATGTCGCCAAGACATAAGTGCAAATGCTATAGTAGCCAGCTCCAAGTCATGAGTAGGGAAGTTCTTCTCGTGAACTCTCAGTTCCCTACTTCCACACCAGACCACCTTACCCTCTTGCATCAGCACAATACCTAATCCCGTGCCACAAGCATTTTGTAGACTGTAAACATATTGCTACCATTGGGAAGAGTAAGAACATGGGCTGTTGTCAGTGCTCTCCTCAATCTATGGAATGCATCCTCACAATCAATGCTCCCAGCAAAAGATAAGTTCTTGTTCATCAGACAGGTAGCAGAGCTAAGATCCACACAAAGTCTTTAATGAACTTCCTATAATAACCTGTCAATCTGAAGAAACTTCTCACCTTTGTCGCATTCTTAGTGGCTTTCCAATCTTAAGCTGTAACTTTTGCGGGGTCCATCGCTATTCCATCCTTGGAGACTACGTACCCTAGGATTCTTACTTCCTTTCTCCAGAAATGATACTTATAAAATTTTTCCTTAAGCAAATGCGATCTGAAACTGCTGGGAACCTCCTCTATGTTTTGGGCATGTTCTTCCTCACTCCTTCAGAAAACCAGAAAGTCATCTATGAACACCACCATGAACTTGTTCAGATAATCCTAAACACCAGTCTCATTAAGTCCACAAATTATGCGGGTGCATTGGCCAACCCTAAAGGCATGACCAACCACTCAAAGAAACCGTCCTGATTTCTGGAAGTTGTCTTGTCAATACTATCATCCGCTACCCTAAGTTGATGAAATACTATGGCTAAATCGAACTATGAGAAAACCAAAGTGCCTGCTATCTTGTCAAACAAGTCATCAATCCTCAGAATTGGGTGTCTATACTTCTTGGTTGCAAAAAACGACTAGAGATCCCCACTCAGAAATGCTCTGTCTAATGAACGCTTTCTCGAATAACTCACCTACTTGTTTATTGAGCTTCTTCCTCTCACTAGAAGCCATGTGGCCCACTGGAAAAGCGACTGGTTTCGCATTCTCCACCAAGTAAATCCAGAAATCTATCTCTCATTCAGGAGGCAGTCCTCTAACCTTGTCGAACACGTCCGAAAATCTATTAACTATAGCATTGATCGAAGATCGTCAATGGTAGCATCAAGAGAATCTATGAAACTGAGCTTAACAGACCCCATGGGTCACAAAAAATTTCGAGAGTTCTACCTTGACACTTTAGAAGTCTAACAACTCTCCCCTCACAATCAAGAATGGCACCATACATGGCTAGATAATCCATTCCTAGAATTAATCTGTAACCCATAAAGAAAAGAACATATGCGTTTCACTCAAATTCGATGCCCACAACAGAAATTCTCAAACCCCTACATATCATAGATAATGAGTTGTTCCACCTTTGGCATTTGAGACTATAATAGGATAAGAAAGAATGCTAGTATCTAGGTACATATTATCTACCACAGAGTTGGATATGAATGAATGTGAAGCACCAGAATCAAAGTGAGTTTTAATAGATAGTCTAAAAGAGAAGTCAAACCTTCCGCAGTGACTTTCCTACCATGATCCGGTCCACCAGTCTCTAAAGCATTAACTTGTCCTCTAGACAATCCAGCCTTCTGCCCTTGCCTAATAGAGCATTGCCCTTTATAATGTCCAACTTGACCACAAGTAAAGCAAACATTCATTTTCTTCTTACATTCTTTTACAAATTGTCCAAAATCCCCACACTCATGGCATTTCACCTCTGTCTTGATCTGAGCTTTGTTAGGCTTTCCTCCCTTATTAGATATGCTCTTCTTGGACCACTATTTCTTTTTCTCAGTTTTGGGTTTCTCCTCCGCAGTCTTAACCTCTTTCTATTCTTCTTTGCCATCTTTGTTCATCAAAGCCATTACTACATGACTTTCGAAAGTCTCTCCCATCGGTACATGCGCCAGTGCTAAATCCTAAAGTGATTGGTTCAATCCCTTTGCGAACCTCCAAGCCTTTTTATGAGTGTTTACCAACTCCAATCCAAATCTCACTAACTGATTAAAATAGTTGACATATTCTTTTATTGTCATGCTTCCTTGCTTTAAATTCAAGAATCTCTCCACTTGCATTCCTTCCTCCTCTTGTGATAAGAATCTTGTTTTGAATTTAGTCTTAAATTCATGCCAAATAACTACCATTTGTCCAACCTGAATCATCTCCCACCAACATGATGCTTCATCCTATAGTTGCCAAGCGGCCAACTGAATTTTCGTCCTGCCATCGATCTCCAACAAGTTAAATGCATTCTTTATTTCTCTAAGCCAATTTTCGCCTCTACAAAGCTCTCGATACCATGAAACGGTTTGCCTCCTACCACGCAGAAGTCTTTACAGAGCTTAGAAAATTTGACTACAGAAGGAGGTGGAGCTACTACGGCTGCAGCTAGGGGAGGGACATTTTTTTTGCACTCCAACATGTGTGGTAGCTTCTACATATCCTATGGTTTGACCGTTAATGTCACATATAGGAGAATACATTAAGTTTCGTTAAGCGTAATAGGTAAATAATAACTAAATTTCACAAGGAAGAATTTAAATATGTAGCGGAAAAAATTTCATAATTATAAAATCACCATTTCATCGTTACAATATCAAATACCAGAAACAATAGAAATAACCATCTGCCTCATAACTCAAAACATCAGAGTACAAGATTGTAAAACAATATCCCTCCTCAAAAGCCATAACAAAGTAGAATAAAAGTCAAAGCAATACATAGAGTCATAAGAAGTTCAAGACCAAGAATGAATCACGATCACAGCTATTGTCCGGTCCCACTCTGAGAACCTGAAGGGCGAAAGGAAGAGGGATTGAACCAACTGTCTTAGCTTATTAATCAAGTAATAACTTTGCAGGTTTAAGTTTATTAATAAGCATGGTTGCAAATGACATTTCCTATAAATATTACTCCGTGTAGAACACCTTTCCCCGAACAAGCACATGCCTGGAAGTATACATATATTAAGTGGCCTATTTTACTTAATTACATCTGATACCAGTAACATGTTCTACCTAATTATTATAGTTTAAACCTAACTGTTAGGGATTGCGAAATCGAGCGTTAAGGCAAAATAAACACGAGTGGAGGGGGTGAATAGTGTTTTTGAGAATTTAAACAAAATCCAAACCTTATGTGATATCCAATATGTAACACCCCGTAATTTTATAATATTAAAATTCACAAATTAAAGTATACATAATTTTTAGAAGAAGAATTAAGTGCCATGGGGTGCGCTATTATGTTCGTTTCAAAATTTGGGTCAAGATAGACATTTGGTTTGCACAAAATCGATACCTTATGAAGATGTTATTAAGCCTTGAAGTTTGTATGCATATGAGAGAAATATATATATAGATATATAAAAAAATTAAATAAATAAATATTCAGAAAAGTTCAAAACAGCGAATTGGGAGGGGGAATAGCCGAACCGCACCATTTTTGGAGTCGATCCGAGCCCAGCTGGGTCGACTGGGGATCGATCCAGGGTGTTTAACTATTAACCCCTGGCCCGATTCGCCCTAAGGGCTGATGTGGCATCTGAGTGGTCCCGATGGTTTTTGGGTTAATCTAAGAGCTCAAATCGATCCTAGACATCTATATATACATAGCTAAACCTAAACCCTAATTCATTAACAAAGAGGTATGGTGCCTCCATGATCCTAAAACCTAAAGTGACCTAGCCTCCACCCTAATCGATCAATTCAAAAGAGAAGATAAAGATAACAAATCAACGCCTACATCAACGTAAAGCTAAATCAACTCCAAAAAATCAGATCCCAGAATCGTTCTTCTCTTTCTTAAACCAAGATTTGTGAGTACAGTTATTTTCAGATATGAAATTTAATTATGGTCTTGACATGGGTATAAATCTGAATTGGAGATCTATCTAATTCTTGTTTATTAGATCTGTTTTTCTGTGTAGATCCATCTTATTCTTGTTTAGCAGATCTGTTTTTCTATGCAGATCTATCTTATTATAACTATTATGTATCTCTTCCTTCCTTCTGTTCAATAGCCAGGGTACTACGAGCCTGAGCCAAATCTCATAAGAGATTGACACGCGAACACTAAATTTGGGGAAAATATTGAATGATGCATAATTGGACATAACTGATTTATGACTAAACTGAGAACACAACATAAGTTGTAATTTAAGATCTAGATCTAGGAATACTATATATGAAGGTTTATGATTTGGAAGAAGGAGAATTAATGTTTGACAACATATGACTTGTAATTTGGGGGCATAATGCATGTTATAATTCAAGATCTGATTTTGAGGACATAATACATGTTGTAATTTAAGAGCTAGTTTTGGGGCATATTTTATATGACAATCTATGACTTGGAAGAAAAAGGATATGTGACTTAGGCCTGAAAAACCTATATTAAAATAGGGATAACTATTAAATGTGAATACGCCTAATTTGGATTTTTGGATATTTGGCATACGTGGTAATCAACGGCTATAAATTGGCATAATTCATATTGTATATCATGATTTGGGGCTTTTAGAGAATATTCTGTATTGTGGAAAATCTAACTAATTTGGGCTATGTTATGTTGAGAATTATGACCATAATTTGGGCATGTAAAATGAGGCTTAATTTATGACTAGGCAAGATATGTTAATAGAACTTTAGGATATGTTTAAATCTATTAAATTGCCCAATCCGCTAGATCTGTTGGTATTGAATACTGTGATTTGGGTATGTAATCTGTAGGCTCGATCTAAAATTGAGCAAAACATGTTAATGGAACTTTGAATAATCTGTTGTAACTTGTAAAGAAGTTAATTTGTTGAATTGGCATAATTAATCTGATATTTGCATAATGTGTGAATGAAAACTTTAGCTACAAATAAGAACGCTGAGAAACGAGGTTAGACTCAGTTTGCGGTGGAAGCCCACCCGGACCCAACAGCCTTAACCAGCAACCGCAAACTGTCAGTCTAATGTGAGAGGTTGTAGGCATAAGGATGCTTAGGCACGAGGCTAGGTCTGGCTTGTGGCAGAAGTCTGCCCGGAACTGCCCGGCACATCCAGTAGCCTCAAGCTACTGACCTAATGTGAGAGGTCTGTGCGTTAATATTTGATTAATGAAAATCTAAGATAAATATGATGCCTAAAACGTATTGGGTGGATAGGGTTAAAACAACTGGACTGATGAATCTAATAAACCCGTTTCGTGAATCTGTAAGCCTAATACAAAGTTAGGTAAAACAATCTGTAAGTCTGTTAATTTGTATATCTGATCCGTTATTCTGAGAACTTGCTAATCTGTACATCTGGTCCGTTAGTCTGAAAACCTGTTAACTTGTATGTCTGAACTGAATACTAGTTAATCTGAACTTTGTACATCTGAAATCTGCAAACAAGTTAATCTGAAATCTGTTAGTCTATGGACACAAGGTCAGGAGGGATAATTACTTGTGTCATCTGTTGTTTGGACCCATATTAGTCAGTAACACTTTCTGGTATCAAAACTATGACCCAACACTAAGAGGGGTCCAGGAACGCTTACTGAACTAATTGTAAGAGGTTCACCCTGATAATGGCAAGGGGTGTTGATGGCGCATTCCAACCGGGTCATGTGCGTGCATGGATCCGGTCTGCTCTGATGATGTAAGACATCGTGACATCTATAAATAGGTCTGTGTCTATAGGTTGCCACTTTAGAGAGTGATACACCCTTTTATGGTGCGGGCACAGGGTATTTATGTATTAGGGGACGATCACTTGGGGTAGAATTTAGGGTACACTTAGTTCTGTCTGTTTCTGTTAGGGTATTGTCTGTTTCTGTTAGGGTGGTAACACCTGTCTGTTTCTGTGTGGTACGTCTATTGGGGTGGTAAAGGCCCATTACTAGTGTACACCTAACTCTAATATTCTGTTTCCATAGGGATTATTCAGTTTCTCTCTGATTTCGTTCCATATTCTATTTCTATACCGTCTGTCTCTGTTCGGGTGGTAAAGGCCCATTTCGAGCATCGTGTTTCAGAAAAGACCACTCTGTTTAGACAATAGGACAACACCTAATTCTCTTATACTAGTATTAGTGCAGAGAAGTGAAAACTAAGAAAGGAGTTTAGCTTAGCCTATATCATTCTGTCTCTTCTGTTAACTAGCTACTCCTGTTACGGCTATCTCTCATCCAGTTTTATTTACATGTCATGATACTGTTATCTGTTTATATGCTGAAAGTCACTGGACTCACCAGACGTATGTCTGACCTAGTTTGTTTCGCCTCTTTTCTTCCATTCCCCACCCCCAGGTACTCAGGTTGGGAACGTAACAGCTTGACTTAGATTTCTCTCTGCTTGAAGTGCTAGAGTGCTTGAAGTATTGCTTGGCTTTGATTCTACCTATTTATGGCATTTTCTGTTGGGGATTATGCCTTTAAAATTACGTTACCTATTTATGGCATTTTCTGTTGGGGATTATGCCTTTAAAATTACGTACTCTGAAGGCTTTTGTACAAGACTGATATTTATGTACTTGAATTCCGATATTGTGGTTTTGAAAGATGTAACCAAACTTACTTTGTTTATGTTGTAATAAAGTTATAAATTTTTCAAGTACTACTTTATGTATCTGTCTTGTAATATTCTGTTCTGTTTACTTATAATGCTTCATGGAAGTTAATGCACTCCCTTTGTGAGTGACATTAACGGACATGGGTTGTTACACTTGGTATCAGAGCTGAAGGTTACCAGATTAGTTAAAAGTTTTTGAAAACAATTTCCAAAAAGGTTTTAAAAAGGAAGTATTTTCAAAAGTAGAGTTTATTTTGAAAAACATAATCACCAAAAGCCATATATCTTTCTTTCGATTCTCCATTTTGAATCTCTTCCCTTTTTCTTTTAAGCATGTCTTGGGTACCCAAGATACCCGAGGGCATACCGATACCAACTTGGTTCCGAAGGTATCTGGAGGCTAGGGCCACCCCCGTAGGCCCAGCAGACGTTCCTCCTCCTCCTCCTCCCCCTCCACGCGTTGGTACTTTTTCGAAGATATGCAAGGACTGTCGGGTGATGGGTGGGAGACCTTTTCACGCGTCAGAGACGTTTGTTGAAGCTCGAAATTGGCTTAAGGAGGTGGAAGATTTATTTGGTATCTTCGAGATAGAAGACAGAAGGAAGGTCCAACTAGCTGCTTGGTTAATGAACGACGAAGCCTCGTTTTGGTGGGTGGTCACGAATGGAGAGCGTCGGTGGAGACATGGAGGGATTTCAGGCATAGGTTCGAGATGAAATTTCTCTCACGAGCAGAAGAGAATTTATACATGGAGAGGTTCTTAGCATTGATGTAAGGGAATTTATCAATAAAGGAGTACGTCAACAAGTTCAACCAATTGGCGAGATTTGGCTTAGACTTGGTGAACACACCTGGTAAGAAGGCCCTAAGATTCGTTAAAGGTTTGAATGAACCGCTACACGGGTTGGCTATGACCCACATTCCTATGGGGGGCTACCTTCGGGAAATTGGTTGACATGGCATTAATGCATGAAGAGGAAGCCAAAAGTGAGAAGAAAGAGGAAGGGCGCTTGCTTCTACTATGCAGAAATGGGACACTTCACTAGGGACTGCCCGAAGAAACAAGGGAAAGGGCAGAGGGCAGAACCTACTTCTGGAGGGCAGGCGAATGCTCTCATGGCCGGTGGATAGGATAGAGATAGGAAAATTTCTGTAGAAGGTTTAATTTCCTTATCTGATTATTGAGTTAAAACTCTTTTTGATTCTGGCATTTTGATTCTATAATTGAGACTCTGCACTTTAATACTAGTTTTGTTTCTGATCCCGCTATAGTCTCAAACCCCATAAAGGTTATGACTCATCTGTTCGTGAAAAGTTGGGGTTTGAAGGTGTATGTGTTAAGCGTTAAGTTGACTGTGATGCATACAATCTGGTTTTTGTGGGATATAGTGGGGTTTTATCATGCTTAGTTTCCTAAGAATCATTCGATAATCTGATCTGTACCAGTAGTCTGTAAGTATTTGAATATTTTTGAAAAGGATAGGGTTTTTACTCGAAGCGTGAAGTATATTCCGGTTTTGACATTGTTTAATGGGAGTAATTCTCTAGGTGTCAATATGATGTTTATTTCGTTGTTCGGGGTTGATACTTAGGGATTTATTCTCTTAATCGATGTCTAATGGGAACAGAACTTTTGTTTTAATTATACTTGCTTCAATCACTTGGCTGAATCCTATCGATCGAGTCTTCTACCTTTAGGTAGAAACTAATGGGTAAACATGTGTTTGAGACATGTTATCTTTGATGGTTGCAAGTGGATGCAAGTTGTTGCTAGTGGTTGCTCGCGGATGCATATACACACACTAGGTACTAGATCGGCTCAAAAATACTCTCATACTACATATGGATGTGTGTGTGCATTTTTCAATTTTTGTGGATGCAAAATGATTAACTCATCACTTGGATGTTGCATTTGGATGAATGGTTATGCACTCATATAGAAATGACGTGTATCAAATAGGATTTCTTGCATACATAATTGGACTCATGGCACTAACATAATTCGTATTAAGGAGGTTAACTGGATCAGTAGACCGCCAGATTTTGCATTAGATAAGAAACATATATACACACTCTTCATATATTCATACGACATTAGGAACCTTTTAAGGACAGTGGATGCTTGTGGATGATGGTTGATGTAATAACCCGGAAAATCTGGGCCAGTTTAAAATTTTTATTTTGGAAATTTTAGCGAATTTCGAATATTTAAAATAGATTATTTTAAATATAATCAACGAGAAATTTATTTTGAATATAATTCGAACGTATATATTATATACATCGTCGTTAGAATATAAATAATTATTTATATTTATAAAAGGAATTGAAAATGGCGCGGTAGTTCGATAATTCGATTTCAAACTTCAATTGAATGTACCGGGTGCAAAACAATCCGGATTTTAGTGAAACCAAAAACAATAGGATCTAATTGATAATATCTTTCCAACGAATCCGAAAAATCAAATTTTCATAGCGGGAATCAAAAGATAAGTCCAGTTGAAAATTCTGAATAGTCGTTATGGAATTCAGGCCCTTAAAAATGGTAATTGTGCAAGCGACCTCGGATTTCGACGAAACCACTTTTGTTGGATCCATGATGTCAAATTATTGCTAGATTTCAAATTTCATAATTTTCTGAATCAATATGTGAGCGTGGCAAAGGAAAACACGTTTGACCAGTTTCAGTTGATTTTAATCGACTGGGAAATGGCCATTTTTCCAACGGTCACAGAATTCGACGAAACTAGTTTTGTTAGGACCGTATCGTCAATACGAAACTAGAAAATATTTTTCTGCAATTTTTCTAGTTAGTATGTGATCCCGGTAATTTGAAATGTATGTTTAAAATTCAATATAGTGATTTAAATGTAAATTTAACGGAAACTGATTGTAACAGCCGAATCAGCTGACGATACATATCCCATTGTGTTCAGAATGGGGGTAAAACGCTATGGACGACAGGCGGTGGGCCTCGTTTAGAGGTCGTTTGTGAAAGTCATCTTTTTGCAATTATAAATAATATAAATTTTATAAAAGCCCCCCCTTTACTTCTTCTCTCCCGATTCAGTTTTAAATTAAAAAAAGAAAAAAAAAACAACGACACAGGGGGGCGCGATTCGCCGTCGCCGCCCATCAGAGGCACTGTGCCTCTGGCGCCACCTCCCCAGGCGGAGCCGACCACCCCCAGACCCCTGTCCTCCTTCTCCGTCGCCCTACCCTCTCTCCACCTCTCTTTTCTAGCCGAACTGACCACCACCAGGTCCTATGACCGCCGCCGGCGACTGCTAGCCCACCCCCACCTCACCAGCGACGCCACCACTCCCCTCCGACCACCCATCGTTAGAAACCGCGGCCCCTCCCTTTCAAACCCCCCTCCTTCGATTGAAAATCGCTCCCAAGCCCGGAATCCCGTCACCATCGACCCGTTGACCCGCCACCAGCGCAGGAGCAGCACCTCCTGCCGCCTCTGACGCGACGCCTTAGCCCTCCTTCATTCGGTTCTAGGTGAGATTTATTTATTTTATTTCATAGGATTTATCGATGTTATTTTCAGTTTTTAATTTATAAAGATACGTTTTTATTTTGAAGAAAAGTCGGATTTTTATTTATAACAAAGACGATATTTTTATATTATAGAAAGGCTAAAGATATTATCTTTATGTAGTAGAAGTATTAAAAATATGATTTTGTTTATGTAGAGAATTAAAAATATCATCTTTGTATATGTAAAGGAATAAAAATCTGATTTTTATTTTATATACGTTGAATTAAAAATGAGATTTTTATAATGTTATTTTTATAAAGGCGAAATCTATATTTTAGTAGAGGCGAAATCTTTATATAGAGAATAGCGTTATAAAAATAGAATTTTTATCTATATATTAGCGGTATGGAAATGCGATTTTTTATCCATATGGATTTGAAGTAAAAATATGATTTTTATATATTGAATAGCATAGTAAAAATTCGATTTTTAAATATATGAAGTGATTATAGAAATATGATTTTTTTTAAATTGAGAGTGAACAAATAAAAATGTGACTTTTATTTTAAAGACATCAAAATATAGAAATGTGTGATTTTTATATATGTAGTGACTACGGGCAACGAAGATGATAAAAGGGAGAATGAAGAAGATTTCTACAAAAGAAGAGTCAAGATGATTGGATAGCTAGTTGGTGAGAATTACTCACTCTTTAATTTCTTTTTCTAGTTATATGTATATATACTAGGATGCAGACGACGTTTAGTAGCGCCCGACACCCGTCATCCACAGACCATGGATGACTTGTTTGTTAAATAGTTAGGTTGTGTAGTTGGTTAGTTTATTTGGTTGAATTGAATTATTTAGTGAATTGAAATGAAATTGATTTGATTGATGTGTGAATGGCGTGGGCCTTCACTAGACCGTGGATAAGGCTAGGCCTCATCCCGTTTCTAGTATCGTGCCGTTATGCCGCCGAAATTTTCTAAAATATGTTAGAAAAATAAAAATATCATTTTATTGAATAAATGAACTGAATAGAAATTCATGTGTTAAAATAAAATGTTTTATCGTTAAAAATATAATTTTTAACGTGAAAGTGAATAAATAAATATTTATAAACAAATCGGCCGATTTGTTTATATACACTGATTTGACTGATATCGATTGGGTCGATAAATTTTACACGTCGCCCAACTGCACAACTAAAATCTGTGTTTGATTGTTTGAAACCCCATACGGGTGTTGGGATGAAATTTGAAGTTCACTCATCCTGATTGATTAAATATGTCGATCGATTGATTGACAGGCCGTTATAAGCGTCAGATATCTATATTTGATGCTTATTCAGTGTAGTTCACTTTGGTTGATGGTTGATTATTTTTCAATGCTATTATATACGTGTGATGTATGAAAATCCATATAATGAACATTATCTAGTGATTGATTGGGCCTCATTCCAATCGGGAAAATAGTGAATATTATAAAAGAAAATTCATGTGTTGAATATAAAAATAGTCATGTGTTGACGATGATCATGTGTCGAAACTATTCATGTGTTGAGTAAAATATTTTAAATAAAATAAATTATATCTTTATCATATTTACAATTAGAATCTAGTTTACGGTGGAGTCTAATTAAAATCAAACGATAGATACCATAATTTTATAAAATATTTTACATAACAAAAATAGTCGTGTGTTGAAAGAAATATAGATTCATGTGTTGAATAGAATAAATATTCCTTTGATGGATAAAACAAAGAGGTTTTTGAAAACTATAAAGCCGTGTGGATTAGAGATGCGCTATTTTGACGTGAACGATATTTATATCGATTTTATTCGTTTTATAATGAATATTGAAAAGTGATTTCAAAATATAATATTTTGAAATGAAATTCAAATTAAATTAGATTAAAATTCAAATTGAAATTTTGTTGAATCCATTTGAAATGAATTCGAATCGAATAGAAAATGAATTCGATTCGAATTGAATAGAAAGTGAATTTGAATTCGAATTGAATAGAAATGAATTCAAATTGTAGTAAATTGAAATTGAATCAAAAACGAACTGAAATTGAACTGAAATCAATTTGAATTGAATTCTAATTGAATTGAAATCAAATCAATTTGAAATTGAATATATTGTTGAAATGGTTTTGAAAACGAATTTAAAACGATTTATAAAATACGTTTTAAAAGGAAATCGACGAAATATATATAATATATATATATTATATATATAATGGCCTGAATAGAACGCGCCGCGCCGCAGCAGTTCATGAATTTCGACCATTGACTTCGAATTGACGTTGCGGGAGATCCGACCGTCGGATTCTCCTAAAACCGGAACCGTTGGGTTCGTATCGAAAAGAGCTTTCCAATGAATATTAAAAATTTGAAATCTAATGGTTGGATTTGGAATTATGTCCAAATCAAATTTGAAAAAGGTTGTTGTAAGTGCAGTTCGATAGCCGTTGATGGAAATCGACTGTATGGGCCTTGATAAAATCATTAAAAATATTGATAATTTGTGTAAAATCATAATATGTGAATTGGAAAGAACTGGGATGAAGAACTCCACATTTGAAATGATAAAAATAGATTTTTATTGAAATGAACTAGTTTCGAACTAGAATTAAAATCAATTTATTTTTGAAATAAATAAATTGAATTTGAAAGTGATTTTAAAAATAATCAATATTCCCAATACGTGAATTGGACTGGAGTTGAATCAAAATTATCTTCGGAATATTTTGATGTTGGATTTCGTGACTATACATATATTGTTATGGGAATTTGAAAGACATATTTTATATCGTTATTTCCAATACGATATTCGTTGGCTTCAGAATTTGATATTGAATATAAGCCGGTATATTTTCTATTTAGAGCCTTGTATTTAATATCAAATGTGATTTGGGTTTATCGTGAATCGTGTTTTAGATGACATTGGTTCTTTTACCCAGTTAAAGGCAAGATGTTGATTTTTGAAAAGATTAAAACTAAGTGGAGTTTTGATGAATCTTTAATTAGATTAAAAATGTGAATTGATAATTTAAATTATCAAATCTGAAAGGTGATCGAGAATGGAGTACCACCAGTTTTGCTCCAAAGCGATAGTTAAATCTTTAATTAGATTTGAACGTGAAATGGTAATTAATTTTACCGATAACACTGTGATGTTAGATATGGAGTATTACCAGTTTTTCTCCATGGGATATATAGGTTTGGATTGGGAAATAAAATAAATAATTACTTCGGTGTGGTTCGTTAATCCCGACTAGTTTGAAATGATATCCAAAGGAAGATTAAAGAATGAATTTAGAAGAATTTATCTTGGATAAAATTAATGGGAACATTTCCCTAAGAATGTGATTTTGTGAATAAAAGAATATTATGAATTGGAATGAGGCGTTTGTTGTGCTTGTGTAACATTCGTTTACTATATACGTGGTTTATTCAGAAAGGCCGGGTTATACCCATTCTGAACAACCGATTCGACGAGATGTCGAAGATGAAGACGGTGGTTGAAGACCGGAAGTCTTCACATCGTTTGGGTGATTACTGGTGATCTTGATTGGGCTGTACACCCAGGATGAGGGAATCAGTTGGTGATCGTCCAGACGTACTTGGAGATGGATGGATATGCGAGGAAAGTGCCTCCGGTTTCGTTCAGACCCAGAACGAACTTTTAAATGGATTGTGTGTCTGACATTGGATTTTATTCTGTGTTGATTGATCTCTATTAAATATACATCTGTTTGGCGGCGGAGAATTTATTCTCTTGCTTAACGCCCTTCTCTGAGACATACGAGTTCAGAGCTTGTATATCGATGGACATCAGTCGCATGGAATGAATTGCCTGTGTGGCACGCGTAAGTGGCAATTGATCAGGGCTTCTGTTGAAAAGCAAAGTCTTGTGGTTGATGATTAAAGCACGGCCTGTGTGGCATAGCTTTGTGTATAACGTGAATTCGCGAGCCTCACACCTCGGTATGAGTCAAAAACGGGATACGGACCCAAGGAGTGCACGACGTTTCTTTCTAGCTAGGGTGGTGTCAGTGACCTAACAGCCCTGACATTTATATACTTTTCACCTGTGTGGTTGTTGGATACGAGGCGCCTCGGATATAGGTCTGTAAGGACCGGGAAACCTGTGTTCAGGAATAACTAATCCTCAAAAGTAAGAGAGGACCGGCCTTGGAGGTTCCAAAGGATCAGAGTGGGGTCCTGAGGCATTGCTAGAGTGTCTCGAACGCGGAGAGGAGCTTGCCCCTTGCCTCGGCTCATGACGGAAATCCAATTTCCAATACGTGATATTGCGGTTTTAATTGTAGAACTAGTATGGCGACATGATAGATGGTACCCATGCCGCCTATGATTGATATTTATGATTTGAAATTGTTTTGACACTATACACCTTTAATAGTATCAAATAATGTGATTTAAACGTATCAAGCATGCTTTGGCTGTTATAAGGAAAAACCCTATCCTCCGGCTTGCGTTGCATTGTGTGATGGGACGTGGGTCTTATAACAGCTTCATTTTTCTTTATTTAGCATTGCGCTGTTTGTTCTATGCACTGGTATTCTTGGGAGGAAACCCGTTCCGTGTTATACGGCGTGGTTCCTTGATTTACCTAACTTTAAAACTAATATTAATAACTGTTTTAGTTCTCACACCAGTCACATGACTGACCTGGAGTTTATTGTTTTAACCTAAACTCTGGGTGCCCCTATTTTCCACACGGGCAGCTAGTCGTTTTGGTTTTGCAGATTTATATTCACAGGGTCCTGATTTACAGCTGGAACGATGCTCGGAAAGCTCTGTATCCGTGTATCACTTCTAGTTGTGTTTTGTATATTTTTCCGCTGCTATGTAATTTATTGTAATCTCTGATATTTGTTGAATGTAATTTATTCATTTATACTCTGTATATTCTTGTATCTGATGGAATTGTTGTAATAACAATGAAATGTTCTTCCGTCTGCATTCTATTTTGTCTTGTCCTCAATTCTATCCGTGCTATCCTTCAAGGGGAAGTTCGGGTCGTCTCAGTTGAGTAGATGGATGATTGGATAGTAGGATACATTCTTATTAACTTGGAAATTTCGGGGACGAAATCCTTTAAGGAGGGGAGAATGTAACACCCCGTAATTTATAACATTAAAATTTACAAATTAAAGTATACTTAATTTTTAGAAGAAGAATTAAGTGAAATGGGTTAAGCTATTATGTTCGTTTCAAAATTTTGGGTCAAGATAGACATTTGGTTTGCACAAAACGGATACCTTATGAAGATGTTATTAAGCCTTGAAGTTTGTATTCAAAACAGCGAATCGGTAGGGGGAATAGCCGAACCGCACAATTTTTGGAGTCGACCCGAGCTCGGCTGGGACGACTGGGGATCGATCCAGGGTGTTTGACTGTCAACCCGTGGCCCGATTCGCCCTAATGGATGATGTGGCATTTGAGTAGTCCTGATGGTTTCTGGGTTAATCTAAGAGCTATAATCGATCCTAGACATCTATATATACATAGCTAAACCTAAACCCTAATTCATTAACAAAAAGGAATGGTGCCTCCATGCTCCTAAAACCTGAAGTTACCTAGCCTCCACCTAAATCAATCAGTTAAAAAGATAAGATATAGATAACAAATCAACGTCTACATCAACGGAAAGCTAAATCAACTCCAGAAAATCAGATCCTAGAATTGTTCTTCTCTTTCTTAAACCACGATTTGTGAGTACAGTTATTTTCAGATATGAAATTTAATTATGATCTTGACATGGGTATAAATCTGAATTGGAGATCTATCTTATTCTTGTTTATCCGATCTATTTTTCTGTGTAGATCTATCTTATTCTTGTTTATTAGATATGTTTTTCTGTGTAGATCTATCTTATTGTAACTATTCTGTATCTATTCCTTCCTTCTGTTCTATAGCCAGGGTACTACGAGCCTAAGCGAAATCTCATAAGAGATTGACACGCAAACGCTAAATTTTGTAAAAATATTGAATGATGCATAATTGGACATAACTGATTTATGACTAAATTATTAACACAACATAAATTGTAATTTAAGATCTAGATCTAGGCATACTATATATGACGGTTTATGATTTGGAAGAAGGAGAATTAATGTATGAAAACATATGACTTGTATTTTGGGGACATAATGCATGTTATAATTCAAGATCTGATTTTGTGGACATAATACATGTTGTAATTTAAGAGCTAGATTTGGGGCATATTTTATATGACAATCTATGACTTGGAAGAAAAAGGATATGTGACTTAGGCCTGAAAAACCTATATTAAAATAGGGATAACTATTAATGTGAATACGCCTAATTTGGATTTTTCGATATTTGACATACGCTGTAATCAACGGCTATAAATTGGCATAATTCATATTGTATACCATGATTTGGGGCTTTTAGAGAATATTCTGTATTGTGGAAAATCTAACTAAATTTGGGCATATGTTATGTTGAGAATTATGACCATAATTTGGGCATGTAAAATGAGGCTTAATTTATGATTAGGCAAGATATGTTAATAGAACTTTAGGATATGTTTAAATCTATTAAATTGCCTAATCCACTAGATCTGTTGGAATTGAATATTGTGATTTGGGTATGTAATCTGTAGGCTCGATCTAAAATTGAGCAAAACATGTTAATGGAACTTTGAATAATCTGTTGTAACTTGTAAAGAAGTTAATTTGTTGAATTGGCATAATTAATCTGATATTGGCATAATCTGTGAATGAAAACTTTAGCTACAAATAAGAATGCTGAGACACGAGGTTAGACTCAGTTTGCGGTGGAAGCCTGCCCGGACCCAACTGGCTTAACCAGCAACCACAAACTGTCAATCTAATGTGAGAGGTCTTAGGCATAAGGATGCTTAGACACGAGGTTAGGTCTAGCTTGTGGCAGAAGTCTGCCCGGAACCGTCCGGCACATCCAGCGGCCACAACCTACCGACCTAATGTGAGAGGTCTGTGCATTAATATTTAATTAATGCAAATCTAATGTAACACCCCACATCCATTAAGGTAACTCACAAAGGGAATGCCTTAACGTCAATGGAGCATTATGGGTACTAGAACAGAAATATTACAAGACAGACATATATAAAACAGCGGAAAGTAAAGTGGAAGTATTTCAAATCATTTATTAAATATGAGTGTTTACAAGAAAAAACCCATCAACTTCCAATACCCAATTACATAGTTAAAATATCTGTCTTGCTCAAAACAAAGAAGCATAAAAATAAGTTATAATATTCCCCAATAAAGCAAAGCAAGCCATAGCCAAGAAAAAAAATCCAAGCCTTGCATGAAAGAGCCCTGGAGCTTGATAAGGTCAGAGCTAAGCTGTATCCCCACCCTGCGAACCAGGGGGGAAACGGAAGAGAAAGAGGCGAAACAAAACGGGTCTGCCATAAAGACTGAGTAAGTCCTAGTGACTTTCAGAATAAAAATAGGTAAAGATAATATGGCATGAGTAAACTGAAAGTAAACATAAGCATGATGACAAGATAAGCAACAGGCAAGATAACTAAGGATAACATGATGTGATTTTTGTCAAGAACATCGCAAGGTTCCCATTAAAGATAAACTAAGTATAATTTCGTAAGATTCCTATCAAGCATATCAGGATTCCTCTGCTTTACCATTAAAATATTTCTATGAGATCTACTTGCTCTGCACCACCTAACTAGCATCCTTACAATTTTCTTGCAAGGAATGATTTGTATTCCTACTAATACTCCAACTAGTGTCCTCTGTAACAAGGATCCTTACCCCCTACTAGTGTCCCAACTAGTAGCTCGTGTTATATAATGTGGTGATCCCACCCGTTACTTAGAAATCATAATATTAGTCTTATGTACCCCTAGCTGACTACATAGGTGCCGTCTGCCCCTATCTCCACTAGGTGTAAATCATAATACTAGTCTTGCGTACCCCTAACTGACTACATAGGTGCCGCCTGCCCCTATCTCCACTAGGTGTACCCACCAAACCCCATGCGATTGGCTCCCTAACTCGTAGGTACCCGTGCTAGCCCCACAGTGGGGTGTATCACTCCCCTAAAGTGTCAACCCGATACAACTTGAGAATGCACGGCTTATACCTACAAGATGCAACAACGTCTTACCTACCAGCCCGGTTCCATACACGCATATGAAACCCGTTGGACTTGCGTTGCCACCGCTAACCCGTTTTGACCTCCTAAAATCAAACCCAGTATGCGTGTCCCGTCCTCGACATGGGTCGAGCTCACAAAGATACGTAATGGGCTATTGGTCTGAAAAGGGTCCCCTTGTCTCGACACAAGCTTCCCACCTATGCTTGGTCCCCTCTAGTAATTCTTACTTAACCCCTTCTTATTCATGTCCAGTTACATGCTCAAATTTTGGTTAAGTATACACTAGTTATGTCTTACATGTTACCCATATCCCCCACTTAACCCCTACGTCGTCCTCATGTCTTAATACATGCTTTATCTTGGTTAAGTGCTTATAGGTTATATTTTACATGTCATTCATATTATCCCCAACGTCTGGGTTTAACCAAGCGCCTTGGCTTTATCTGCAATTAGACCCTATGTCTATCCATTAATTATGCGCTTGTGCTACCTCATCAGTCTTATCATTTAACTTGGTTATTTCCATTCATACCAACCTTCAACTTGCTTATTAATTCAATTCTTAACTTGAACTATACTAAGTCCTTTAATAAGCCCACAACATGTTATTCCTATGATTCATACATTAACCCTTGTTATGGTACAATAACATGTTCTTATTCAATCTTTACAACCAAGTACCCCTTAACTTACAAACACACTAGAGAGAGAGAATAATTCCCTAAATACCAACCTCGAAGATCGGAATCAACATCAGATTGATACTCAGAGGGTTATCCAACCTAACCAATGATTTGTTCCTTTTTATAATATAACTTATGTCGCCTTCACTTGTAAATTCATTCTCGTCTTTACATATTGCTTAATCTACAATGAAGCACATCTTTCCTTATTACATAAGTTATCTCATCTTATCTATTGTTCCGCCTAACTTACTTTATTCCATAAGTTATCATTACCACTTAGGCATTAATTAAGATTTACTTAACTCAACCATTCATGTCATAACAGTTAAGTGTCATTAGTCTGGTCATATTACTTAACCCACCCATTCATACTATATTGGTTAAGTGTCCTTAGTTTACTTAACCCCACCCACTGGTCCAATTACCATGTTATGTTGGTTAAGTATTACTATTTGTATTTCCACATGTCACCCACTTAACCTCCATGTCGCACCACATGTTTATCTGGTTAAGTATTTCTTAATTCATTATGGCCGTAACTTTATAAAGACCTCTCACATTTGACTAACATTTATGGCAGCTGGATTCGCCGGGCGGGTCCGGGCAGTCTTACACCGTAAAAGAGTCTAACCTCGTGTCTTTACTACTATTACGCTTTTAATTTGGGCATGGGACCTCTCACATTGGGCTACCATTTGTGACTACTGGATTTGCCGGGCGGGTCCGGGCAGTTTTACGTCACAAATGAGTCCAACCTCGTGTCCTAAGCATTGATTATCACTTATAATCTTTTACCACAGTCTTAATAATTTCCCAATTCAAATTATTAATTAATTCCTAATTTAAAGATGTCCATAATTGACTCAATTATGTTCATCAATTAATGGTATGCAAAATCATACCAATTTTACCACAATTTACCTTATGCCATTAAAGGCAACTTATCTCAATTTATATTTATCCCTTCTTTAAGGCTATTACATGCCAACTACTCAAAACACTTAGGCGTGTTCAAATTAGCCCCTTTTCAAGACATAAATTATCATATGTGTTTCAACTACAAATTCCGCATAATTAACATATGCCCAAGTTCTAGGTTACATGTCAGTTTTACATACGCCCAATTCATACCAAATTTACATATGTTTAATTCATGCCTGTTTACATGTATGCCAAATTTATATATGCCTAATCTTAGACAATTTACATATATACCAAGTTTCATGCCTTTTTTATACATATATCAAGATTCATAGTTTACATGTTTACAAAGCTATGCCCAATTCAGATAGATCAATTTTTTGCCAAATATATGTATCAATATTCTTGTCATATTTTACATAGATCAAGTTTCATACCAACTACATGTATTCCATGTTTACCCCAATTTACCCAAGCTAGCAAAACTTTAATTATAATGATAATACCTAAATTCAAATTTCGTGTTAATGGCAATAATACCCAAGTATCCAGTTTTCATATTATGCCTTCGATTCTACCAAACACATATATCCAACAAGGCAATAACACAATATTTCCCCCGTATTCAATCGCACGCAAATCGCATTTTAGGCCTAGGTCCAAAATTGACCAAGGTTCATCAAAATAAAACAAATAGGGGAAAGGTAGAATTTTGCACCAAAATAAGATCGGAGAGAAAACATCATCACATGCATATTAAGATTACAACAGGCTTAATAGATCATGATCTAGACATGAGTGTGAAAATAGAAAAGTTTCCAAGATCCAAGAAGAAACAAGAATAGATCTGGATCGACAAACATACTTAATCCAATTCCACTTTAATTCATGACCACATTATAATTAAATATTTAAATCCGAAAGTAACTAGAACTTACAGAGCATGGCTAGCAAATTAAGAACTGAAATTGTCATAGAACGTTGTAGCATCATTGATCTATTCTCTTGAATTTGTAGTAGAAGCATTGATCTTTGTTTTGAAACAAGTTTGGATGCTTAAGCTTTAATTTGGAGGCAGCGGCCATGGCTCAAGAGGGATTTTAGCAGCATTTTGGTGTCATATGAATTTGTGTGAGTTAGGCTAGGTCTAGGTGTTATTCTATAGGTGTAGCAATTCATTTCAGCCATCGGATTAACCCTAAAACCCATCCGGACCATCAAAACTCGTCTCGGGCCTCAAAAATGGGTTCTGGACCACACCAGGCCGACCAGGTCGACTTGTACAGGGGAGAGGTCGACACTACAGTCTACCTGGGGGTGGGGGTCAGGTCGACTATGCAGTCGACACTACAGTCGACCTGGGTCCAGTCTGCCAGAAAGTCTGCTGAATCTTGTTTTGGCCATATCTTGGTCATACGGACTCCTATTTTCGAAAACTCGGACTCTATTTCATGTAAAATTTCGAGACGAACGCAATGGCGCAACCCATTTCCCTTGATTCTTATTTTAAAATTTAATTCTGCCTTGATTCTTGTATTAACATGTTATAAAAATTCGGGTTGTTACATTCTCCCCTCCTTAAAGGATTTCGTCCCCGAAATCTTCAAGTTAAGAAGAATGTGTCCTACCATCCAATCATCCATCTAACCAATCATCAATCACAGGCATTCATTGTCCTTAAGAAATGTCTAATGCTATATGAACATATGCGAGAAGTGTGTGTATATGTTCCTTATCTAATGTAAATGATCAGGCTTGATTGATCCTCTAGATGCAAAATATGTTTAGTGCCGTGAGTCCAACATGTATGCAAATAGTCCTAGTCACATAAACAATATATGTGTGCACAAACATCCATCCATATGCAACATCCACATGATAACACATTCAATTCCATCCATAAACATGTGTAAACACTCATGCATATGCAATATGAAAGGTGACTGAGCCGTTCTAGTGCCTAATGTGCGTGTATATGCATCCATGAGCAACCACTAGCAACCACTTGCAACCACTTGCAACCATCAATCATAACAAGTCTCAAACACATGTTTACCCCCAAATGTTCCTACCTAAAGATATAGTCGAATGATAGAAGCAAGTAAAAATTCTGCGCCCATCAAAGTTGGAAATCTACATCACATATATACTGATTAGGAGAAGAATTCCCTAAGCACCAGCCCCGAAGACCGAAATCAACATCAGACTGACACCCAAAGAAATTCTCAACCCAACCAATATATATGTGATTCTAGGAAACTAAGCATGATGGACTCCTTTTAGGTCACAAGAAATCCCTTCCTAAAACCAACCCATATCCTATAAAACCCAAAAAGTTTAATCAACCCAACGGACACACTCAAGCCCCAACATGTAAAACTAACAGATGAGTCATACTCCCTATGGGGTTTGCAACAGAAATTGGATTGAGAATAGGACCTAGAGGATATACACAAAAGATAGCATGCAAGTAAGCTTTACAGGAAAAAGGAATCAAGGATATACTCTTAAAAAGAGATGTGATGCACGAATATAGTCTTCAATCTTCTAAGCCACATTCCCTTGAGCTTAACTCCGTTGTGCTTTGACCATCTTTAACTTCACAATTTCGTAGCTTCTTAATTCTTGTTTCCAAAATATGAGTTGGAACTCATTTCACTATTGCCTCTCGTTCCACTTTCACTTATTCTCCTTTTTGTATACTCGGCTTACACATAACAGCGTACTCATGGTTTCACACAAGCTCTCCAAAATTCACTAGTAAATCTTGGATCTCGTTCACTTTACTACATAGATGAATTATCTCTTGAAAATAAACAAATGTCAACCATGTTGCCCAATGTACTTACTTAGGTGACTCTCTACAACTCACGCATTAGCGAAATGACTCATTCGCCTTAGTGGCGAACACTACTCGAGCAGATCAACTAATGTATCAAGAGATTCTAGATAACTAATCCTAATAGAACCCTAAAGGTTACACGCGACTTCGAGGGTATTACCGAGGCAAGTCAAAAGTCTAACTACCCTCCTTTCGAAACCGAGAATGGCACCCTTATCGGATAACCACTTCATACCTAGAATCAACCCATAGCTCACCAAAAACATGAGCATTCCTTCTAAACTCAACACTTAGCATAGACATTCTCAAATCCTAACAAGTCATAAATAAATGAGCCGATTCCCCAACATGATTTGAGACAAAAATGGGATCCTCTACTACGCTAGCACTAAGGTGCAGAGACTCAACTACCGAAGTAGAATTCAAAGGATGTGATGTACAAAAACAAAGTTCTAGTGGGATGATAGAAAAGAAAGCTAAACTTTTAACAGAAACGTTACCGCCACTCTTAGGTATATAATTGCCCTCTCGACGATCTTGCCTTTTTGCCCTTGTCCTTGTCTTATACTTAACTACATGTCCCTTTTTACCATACTAAAGATATTCTCTCTTGTCATGGGTTCTACTATTCTTTCACTTTGGCCTCTTTCCTTTAACCTTTTTCCTCCTTCGTGGATTAAGCCATAACAACTAGTTTCTTGTTCTTACTATCCTTATATAGTTTGTTGACAAGTCTCTCGAAAGCTACCTCCAACGCACGACAATTCAGCACAGCTTGAAATATGATTAGTCGCAAGTAAAACTACTGCGACTACAGATGGAGGTTGGGCACTTCTTTGCCCTCCGACATATATCGGATGCCTACGAAACTATGGTGAAAAGAGAGAGAGGAGAGATTTCAAGAGGGAATCAAAAGATAGTGCATATGGCTTTGGGGAATATGCCTTTTAATTAAAACAAAATTTTCTTGAAAATTTGCTTCTTTGTAAATGTTTTGAAAACTAGTTCAGAAGGTTTTTGAAAACTTTTGTCCAGTCTGGTAACCTTCTGCTCTGATACCAAATGTAACACGCCACATCCATTAAGGTCACTCACAAAGGGAATGCCTTAACTTCAATGGAGCATTATGGGTACTGGAACAGAAATATTACAAGACAGACATATATAAAACAGCGGAAAGTAAAGTGGAAGTATTACAAATCATTTATTAAATATGAGTGTTTACAAGAAAAGCCCATCAACTTCCAATACCCAATTACATATTTAAAATATCTATCTTGCTCAAAACAAAGAAGCATAAAAATAAGTTATAGTGTTCCCCAATAAAGCAAAGCAAGCCATAGCCAAGAAAAAAATCCAAGCCTTGCATGAAAGAGCCTTGGAGCTTGATAAGGTCCGAGCTAAGATGTATTCTTACCCTACGAACCTGGGGGGGGGGGGGAACGGAAGAGAAAGAGGCGAAACAAAACGGGTCAGTCATAAAGACTGAGTAAGTCCTAGTGACTTTCATCATAAAAATAGGTAAAGATAATATGGCATGAGTAAACTGAAAGCAAACATAAGCATGATGACAAGATAAGCAACAGGCAAGATAACTAAGGATAACATGATGTGATTTTTGTCAAGTAACATCGCAAGATTCCCATTCAAGATAAACTAAGTATAATTTCGTAAGATTCCTATCAAGCATATCAGGATTCCTCTGCTTTGCCATTAAAATATTTCTATGATATCTACTTGCTCTGCACCACCTAACTAGCATCCTTACAATTGTCTTTCAAGGAATGATCTGTATTCCTATTAATACTCCAACTAGTGTCCTCTGTAACAAGGATCCTTACCCCCTACTAGTGTCCCAACTAGTAGCTTGTGTTATATAATAAGGTGATCCCACCCACTACTTAGAAATCATAATATTAGTCTTATGTACCCCTAGCTGACTACATAGGTGCCGTCTGCCCCTATCTCCACTAGGTGTAAATCGTAATACTAGTCTTACGTACCCCTAGCAAACTACGTAGGTGCCGCCTGCACCTATCTCCACTAGGATTACGCACCAAACCCCATGCGATCGGCTCCCTAACTCGTAGGTACCCGTGCTGGCCCCACAGTGGGTGTATCACTCCCCTAAAGTGGCAACCCGATACAACTTTAAAATGCACGGCTTATACCTACACGATGCAACAATGTCTTACCTACCAGCCCGGGTCCACACACGCATATGAAACCCGTTGGACTTGCGTTGCCACCGCTAACCCGTTTTGACCTCTTACAATCAAACCCAGTATGTGTGTCCCGTCCTCGACATGGGTTGAGCTCACAAAGATACGTAATGGGCTACTGGTCTGAAAAGGGTCCCCTTGTCTCGACACAAGCTTCCCACCTATGCTTGGTCCCCTCTAGTAATTCTTACTTAACCCCTTCTTATTCATGTCCACTTACATGCTCAAATTTTGGTCAAGTATACACCAGTTATGTCTTACATGTTACCCATATCCCTCACTTAACCCCTACATCGTCCTCATGTCTTAATACATGCTTTATCTTTGTTAAGTGCTTATAGGTTATATTTTACATATCATTCATATTATCCCCAACGCCTGGGTGTAACCAAGCGCCTTGGCTTTATCTACCATTAGACCCTATGTCTATCCATTAATTATGTGCTTGTGCTACCTCATCATTCTTATCAATTAACTTGGTTATTTCCATTCATACCAACCTTCAACTTGCTTATTAATTCAATTCTTAACTTGAACTATACTAAGTCCATTAATAAGCCCATAACATGTTATTCCTATGATTCATACACTAACCCTTGTTATGGTACAATAACATGTTCTTATTCAATCTTTACAACCAAGTACCCCTTAACTTACAAACACACTGGAGAGAGAGAATAATTCCCTAAATACCAACCCCGAAGACCGGAATCAAAAGAGGGTTATCCAACCTAACCAATGTTTTGTTCCTTTTTATAAAATAACATATGTCACCTTCAATTGTAAATTCGTTCTTGTCTTTACATATTGCTTAATCTACAATGAAGCACATCTTTCCTTATTACATAAGTTATCTCATCTTATCTATTGTTCCGCCTAACTTACTTTATTCCATATGTTATCATTCCCACTTAGGCATTAATTAAGATTTACTTAACTCAACCATTCATGTCATAACAGTTAAGTGTCATTAGTCTGGTCATATTACTTAACCCACCCATTCATACTATATTGGTTAAGTATCCTTAGTTTACTTAACCCCACCCACAGGTCTAATTACCATGTTATGTTAGTTAAGTATTACTATTTGTATTTCCACATGTCACCCACTTAACCCCCATGTCCCACAACATGTTTATCTGGTTAAGTATTTCTTAATTCATTATGGCCGTAACTTTATAAAGACCTCTCACATTAGACTAACATTTATGGCAGCTGGATTCGCCGGGCGGGTCCGGGCAGTCTTACACCGTAAAAGAGTCTAACCTCGTGTCTTTACTACTATTACGCTTTTAATTTGGGCATGGGACCTCTCACATTGGGCTACCATTTGTGACTACTGGATTTGCCGGGCGGGTCCGGGCAGTTTTACGTCACAAATGAGTCCAACCTCGTGTCCTAAGCATTGATTATCACTTATAATCTTTTACCCCAGTCTTAATAATTTCCCTATTCAAATTATTAATTAATTCCTAATTTAACGATGTCCATAATTGACTCAATTATGTTCATCAATTAATGGTATGCAAAATCATACCAATTTTACCACAATTTACCTTATGCCATTAAAGGAAACTTATCTCAATTTATATTTATCCCTCCTTAAAGGCTATTACATGCAAACTACTCAAAACCCACTTAGGCGTGTTCATATTAGCCCTTTTCAAGACATAAATTATCATATGTGTTTCACCTACAAATTTCACATAATTAACATATGCCCAAGTTCTAGGTTACATGTCAGTTTTACATATGCCCAATTCATACCAAATTTACATATGTTCAATTCATGCCTGTTTACATGTATGCCAAATTTATATATGCCTAATCTTAGACAATTTACATATATACCAAGTTTCATGCCTTTTTTATACATATATCAAGATTCATAGTTTACATGTTTACAAAGCTATGCCCAATTCACATAGATCAATTTTTAGCCAATTATATGTATCAATATTCTTGCCATATTTTACATAGGTCAAGTTTCATACCAACTACATGTATTCCATGTTTACCCCAATTTACCCAAGCTAGCAAAACTTTAATTATAATGATAATACCCAAATTCAAATTTCGTGTTAACGGTAATAATACCCAAGTATCCAGTTTTCATATTATGCCTTCGATTCTACCAAACACATATATCCAACAAGGCAATATCCCAATATTTCTCCCGTATTCAATCGCACGCAAATCGTAGTTTAGGCCTAGGTCCGAAATTGACCAAGGTTCATCAAAAGAAAACAAATAGGGGAAAGGTAGAATTTTGCACCAAAATAAGATCGGAGAGAAAACATCATCACAGGCATATTAAGATTACAACAGGCTTAATAGATCATGAACTAGACATGAGAGTGAAAATAGAAAAGTTTTCAAGATCCAAGAAGAAACAAGAATAGATCTGGATCGATAAACATACTTAATCCAATTCCACTTTAATTCATGGCCACATTATAATTAAATATTTAAATCGGAAAGCAACTAGAACTTATAGAGCATGGCTAGCAAATTAAGAACTGAAATTGTCGTAGAAAGTTGCAGCGTCATTGATCTATTCTCTTAAATTTGTTGTAGAAGCATTGATCTTTGTTTTGAATCAAGTTTGGACGCTTAAGCTTTAATTTGGAGGCGGCGGCCATGGCTCAAGAGGGATTTTAGCAGCATTTTGGTGTCATATGAATTTGTGTGAGTTAGGCTAGGTCTAGGTGTTATTTTATAGGTGTAGCAATTCATTTCAGCCATCGGATTAACCCAAAAACCCATCCGGACCATCAAAACTCGTCCCGGACCTCAAAAATGGGTTATGGACCACACCAGGCCGACCAGGTCGACCTGTACAGGGGGGAGGTCGACACTACAGTCGACCTGGGGGGACAGGTCGACTATATAGTCGACACTACAGTCGACCTGGGTCCAGTCTGCGAGAAAGTCTGCTGAATCTTGTTTTGGCCATATCTTGGTCATATAAACTCCGATTTTCGAAAACTCGGACTCTATTTCATGTAAAATTTCGAGACGAACGCAATGGCGCAACCCATTTCCCTTGATTATTATTTTAAAATTTAATTCTGCCTTGATTCTTGTATTAACATGTTATAAAAATTCGGGTTGTTACATCTAAGATAAATATGATGCCTGTATTAAAATTTTAAAATTCGGGTTGTTACATCTAAGATAAATTCTTGTATTAACCTGTTTTGTGAATCTGTAGACCCAATACAAAGTTAGGTAAAACAATCTGTAAGTTTGTTAATCTGTATATCTGATCCGTTAGTCTGAGAACTTGTTAATCTGTACATCTGATCCATTAGTCTGAAAACCTGTTAACTTTTATGTCCTCTCTGAAAACTAGTTAACCTGAACTTTGTACATCTGAAATCTGTAAACAAGTTAATCTGAAATCTGTTAGTCTGGGGACACGAGGTTAGGAGGGATAATTACTTGTGTCATCTGTTGTTGGGGACCCTTATTAGTCAGTAACCCTTTCTGGTGTCAAAACTATGACCCACTACTAAGAGGGGTCCGGGCACGCTTACTGAACTAATTATAAGAGGTTCACTCTGGTAAGGTTGAGGGGTGTTGATGGCGCATTCCAACCGGGTCATGTGCGTGCACGGATCTAGTCCGCTCTGAGGATGTAAGACACCATGACATATGTAAATAGGTTTGTGTTTATAGGTTGCCACTTTAAGGAGTGATACACCCTTCTGTGGGACCGGCACAGGTTATTTATGTATTTGGGAGCCGATCGCTTGGGGTAGAATTTAGGGTACACTTAGTTCTCTCTGTTTCTGTTGGGGTACCCGTCTGTTTCTGTTGGGGTGGTAACACCTGTCTGTTTCTGTGTGGTACCGTCTGTTGGGGTGGTAAAGGCCCATTACTAGTGTACACCTAACTCTAATATTCTATTTTCGTAGGGATTATTCTGTTTCTGTCTCTAATTTCGTTCCTGATTCTATTTCTATACCGTCTGTCTCTATTCGGGTGGTAAAGGCCCATTTCTAGCATCGTGTTTCTGAAGAGATCATTCTGTTTTCTGTTTAGACAATAGGACAACACCTAATTCTGTTATACTAGTATTAGTCAGAGAAGTGAAAACTAAGTAAGGAGCTTAGCTTAGCCTATATCATTTTTTTTCTTCTGTTAACCTGCTACTCCTGTTACGGCTATCTCTCATCCAGTTTTATTTACATGTCATGATACTGTTATCTGTTTACAGGCTGAAAGTCACTGGACTCACCAGACGTATGTCTGACCTAGTTTGTTTCGCCTCTTTTCTTCCGTTCCCCCCCCCCCCCACCCGGTACTCAGGTTGGGAACGTAAGAGCTTGACTTAGATTTCTCTCTGCTTGATGTGCTAGAGTGCTTGAAGTACTGCTTGACTTTGATTCTACCTATTTATGGCATTTCCTGTTGGGGAGTATTGCTTTAAAATTACGTACTCTGAAGGCTTTTGTACAAGACTGATAATTATATACTTGAATTCCTATATTGTGGTTTTGAAAGATGTAACCAAACTTACTTTTGTTTCTGCTGTAATAAAGTTACAAAATTTTCAAGTACTACTTTATGCATCTATCTTGTAATATTATGTTATGTTTACTTATAATGCTTCATGAAAGTTAATGCATTCCCTTTGTGAGTGACATTAATGGACATGGGGTGTTACACTATATGAATCAAATACCACAGAGAAAACCACAGACACAGAATCAAACACAAATGCAAAGATAAACAAAAGTAAAGTGCAGAAAAGGAAAGAACACACCGGATTTTATACTGGTTCAGAATTGCTCCTACGTCCAGTCCCAAGCAACACTGGATTGCGCAGAGTTTTATTACTATATGAATATCCAATTTCAACCCTCCTTGATTTCTCGGCTACATGGGATACCACCAATTCCGCACACACACTTGATCAGGTATGCCTTCTTTGATTTCACGGCTACAAAGGATACCACCGATTACCCATCCTTGATTTCACGGCTACAAGGGATGCCACTGATTCCTTTACTCAACCCCAACAATTACAAACAACCCTATAACTCTTCAGTAGCACTTGATTCAGAGAGTATTGAGAAGAGAGTGTAGAGAGAAGATGACGAAAATAGAATTGAATTATGTAGAATATAGGTTTAGAAATCATAAAGTGACAAAGAATAATGGTGTAATGAAAGGGAATGAAGTTAGAGAATAAGAAGTGATTAAAAATTCAAAATCAGCCTCTTTTTAAAATGGAGGTAATTAGGGAGAAGGACAAACTTTGCGTAAAAATTAGGCTGAAGGAAACCAAGTTTTATTTATAGTCTGAAGGACAAACTTTGAACCAAAATTAAGCTGAAGGAAAATGCTAAATGTAATTAGCATTATATTCAGTTTTTTACACTACACCAAAATGCTAGCTTTAAATAGCATTATTCAGTTTTACACTACAAAAAATGCTAACTATATTTAGCATTGTCCTTCAGTCTAATTTTTCTCAAAGTTTGTCCTTCAGCCTAGAAATAAAACTTGACGTCCTTCAGACTAATTTTTTTTCCAAAGTTTGTTCTTATGCCTATTTTCCACTTTATAATGTGTGAAAGGTTGCAACATCTCGGAACCACCAAAAATAGTGAAAAGACACTTCCTTTCAAATTTGAAAAAATTACAGTTATATGTCGACATGTAAATATATATATATATATATTTATGTATGTATGTATGTATGTGTGTATGTCGACATATATATATATATATATGTACAAAATTTAAATTCAAATATTTTTCAAGTGTTTTGATATATATTATTCTCGAAGTTCTTGAGTTAAAATATAGTGTTATAAGTAAATATTATAAAGTACAAAATCATATGAAAACATAAATACAAATTATATAAACATATCTATAAAATTAAAGAGTTTAAAACTATATAAATATAAAGTATATAAAATATAAATATATAAAACTTATAAAATATAAATCTTAAGTTTAAAATCAAATAAAAATAGAAAGTAAAATAGAGAAGAAAGCGATTGAAGAGAGAATTTGAAAACAGAATTTGAAAAACAAAATTAGAAACTATTTTGAATTTGAACTTGGAGTGCTATTCAGATTCGTACATACTCTAGACTCTATAACTATATTTATCTTGAACTCTTGAAATCTTGAATACCCATGAGTCTTGAAATATCTCTGAATTCTGTATCTCTAACGTCTTTAAACTGTACATTCTTCAGTAATAATTCATGTATATAAATCCTGCATATGTGTGTGTCTGTATATATGTATATTCTAAACAAAATTTTAGTATATATTTTATAATCAACTAATATTAAAATAAGGTTGTTGTCATCAAAACTCCATTCTCCAACAATCTCCCCCTTTTTGATGATAACAACCTTAGTTTATAAAATATCATACATGTATATACCTATTGATGATGATCTTTCAAATACTCCCCATGTCTATATGAATCCTATTAACTATGTCTATATTTTATAATTTCTCCCCCTTTGGCATTATCAAAAAGAAATTCTAAAACTACTCCCCTTAAATCATATAACTACCTAAATAAAACCTATAAGTAACTAAATAATTCCTAAATCAAAGTAAAGTACTCCCCCTTAATCTATATAATCCTATAATACATTATGATTATCAAATACAAACCAATCCAAGTATTATATTTACATTTGTTGGATATCAATTATACAATCCAAATCAAATCAAAGCACACTACACAATATATTTATATATACAAGTTTTAAGATATAAAATCTAAATCAAATTAACCATAACGATCAATTAAACATTTCTTGGGACTTTAACCCAGCCGTCTTCTCCAAAGATTGGATCCTTCTTCATGACTTCCCAATCCTCATCTTCTTTGGTTGGTAGAGCCTTTGCGAGATTATTATCTTTATCTTTGAAAAGAGAAGAGATTAGCCACCAAATTACATCAAAATGTTTCTCTTGCTACTCAAACATTTTTATTTGGCTTAGTTCGAGATGAAGCTGGTTTTGTAAAAGATAGAGAGAATATTTTTGAAAGAATTCAAGGTTTCTTCTAGATTTTCACTAAGATTATGAATTGGATTTGCCATGAATTTGACAAGAAATGGATAAGGGAGAAGGAGAAATAGAATAGTGAAATTTTATGGTAGAAATAGACTTAAATAAGTTCTGGAATCCGTTATATTTTGAATGGACATGAGTAGTTATTTATTATGTCGATATATACATAAATGTATGTCGACATATCATATTGAAAAGTTTGAAAATTTTCAAATTTTGAATTCTTTTAAACTTATATTAAACTATAATTAATTATAAAGTTTTTTTGACAATTAAAGATAATTTGTAACATAAATAAAACTCCATTCATTACTTAATAGAAAGCAAATACATCCAACTAATTAAGACATGCTAAATATGAGATTCGAAAGAAAAACATAAGCAAATACATAGGCTAATACATAAAGATTTATTAGACTTGATAATCTAGTTTTTTGACGATGATGAGGGTGGTGAGATTCCAAGCATTCTTCCCATCTTGACCATGAACTTTGTCATTTTGGAGAAGTTCTTCTTAAGCTTCTTTTGATTATTGACAATTTTGACTTGATTTTGAAGAATCGTTTCTTTGGAAATATATCTAGTGTTGGTTGGACATACAACACTTTCTAAAGAAGTCTCTTCTTCTTCGACTTCCATTGGCGCTTTTTCTTGTTGTATTCGATCTTTTTTGGCTTCGAATGTCTAATATGGCTTGAAAGTGAGAGGAATTTGCATGAGATGTATGTTTGATGAGTCAAATACCTTTCTAGACACAAACTCTTCTCCATGAAGATCTACTCCAAAGTATTTGAAAATATGTGTGAGATAAACACCATAGTAGAGAGTGTTTTCTCTTGAGGACAATTATATGGTTTTGATCCTGTTTAAGATCATGTCGGCCCAATTTAGGTTATAGCCACCCATAATAGCAGAGAGGGCCTTTTGGACTTTGAGAGTTGGATTACTAAAATTTCCGGAACGGTGAGTGATGGTATGTTGGAGGGGAAGCTTGACAATTCTTGTTTTTGGATGGAGAAAGCAATTTTTTAACTCCATTGGAACATAGCCTTTAAATATATCGTGATAGGTCTCCAAATCGGTTTCTTCGAAAACAAAGTTCGATAAATCCAAACCCGTGCTTCTAAAATTTAGAATAGTGCCTAAGAGTTCGGCATCAAGAACAATTTTCTTGCCTTTGACGCTACTTCAAATTTGATCTTCGTTGCATTCATAAAATCCGCGATTAAGATTCGCAAAGAACATCTTGACAAGTTTGGGATAACACACTTCGTCGTTATCACGAGAGTCAAATAGACTCAAGACTTCGTTGTGTTGAGAGAGAGAGGTAAGATCATAAGAGGGAAAATTGCTAAAGACAGTGAAAGCACCCATGTTAACTTTAGCATTTGCTAAATAGTTAGCACAGATTTTGATAGCCTCTTTATCATTATGAAGATAAGCTTTGATGGTTTTGGTTATTTTCATCTTTTGAGATGAACTTGAGGAAGTCATTGAATTGATAATTTTGAAGAGAATAGATATGAAGAATATTGTTTGAATTGTGAATGAAAGGTAGAGAGAATATATGTATATATAGAAATTAAATGGATATGAATTGAATAGGCACAACTTTTCAGACTTAAATGACTCCTTTTCAGACCTTGGGAGTTGGTGAAAAGTTGGAGGGAAGTTTGAAAGTTTAAACCTTTGAAATTCAAAATTTGAATTTCAAATTACTGCTCATATATGTTGACATATGGACATATGTATGTCGACATATGTGACTATTTTCAAAGGAAACTGGTTTTTTTTTTGAAAAGTAATTTATATTTTCGGTTTATATTTTAGGTTTAACGATTTCCTGAAATAATTCTAATCCTATTAAACATTTCCCCTACACATTGCCCCCCTTGTTTAGCCCTTCCTCTAAGGGGTTGTTGTGTAACAAGTGTGTAATGCCCACTCGAACGTCCATGGATTTTATCATCAACTTGATTAATTAATTTTAATTCTTTTGAATCTTGCTCGAGCTGGATGATGAAAATTATCATGTCCGGTTCTTTCGGGGGATAGATCCTTAACAATTCGCCTATCCCAATAATAAAGAAACCTGACTTATTTTATTATTTTATTTGTTATTTATTATTATATTACTATTTTAAATTTCAAATTTCAAATTTGAATTTCAAATTTCAAGTTTAAATTTTAAAGGTTTTTTAAAAAAAATTCAAATCAAAGAAAACAAACAACCATTTAACTAAATAAAATTAAAAATTAATTAAGGCGTGCCCGGTTTTTAGGTCCTTTTCTTTTAAATTTTCTGAACTCTGAATTGTCGTAAAGCATATATTCGAATTTCTGATTTCTGACTCTTCATCACTTGATGATGAATCTGAATTATCTAACGTTGTTGCGTATGCTTTCTTTCTCTTTCTCGATGAATTGCTGTTGTCTATTTGTTGAGTCGATTTATCTGGATATGGACACATTTTCTTTATATGGCCTGGTTTGTTGCAGTTATAACATCGACCGTCATTACTTCTTGAACTTCCTTGGTTATAGTTTTACCTTCTACATCTCAGAAATTTTCTTAAATGACTTGTCATAAGAGTTGTTTCTTCATCATCTTCACTACTCGATTCAGAATCATTTAATGTTCCCTTTAATGCAATAGATTTCTTCTTAGTTGCCTTGTTTTCCTTTCTGTTCTGTAATTGGACTTCATAAGACATCAGATTTCCGATTAACTCCTCAATCTTTATTTCATTGACACTTTGGCTTCTTCAATTGTCAAAGTATTTTGATTCCATTATAGAGTTAATGAACTTAATGTTTTTCTGACTTGATCTGTTTCAGAATAAGTTGTTCCAGGTTCTGTTAATGAATGCACTATCTTTTGAAATCTGAAATAGACTCATTCTCGTTCATTTTGAACAATTCAAACTGATTAACTAACATTTCTATTTTACTTTGTTTAACTTTACTAGTTCCTTCGTGAGTAACTTGTAAAGTTCTCCAAATTTCGTAAGCAGTTTACATACTGACAATCTATTAAACTCATTCCCCTAGAATGAACAAAATAACATATTCACGGCTTTAGAATTGTCTTTGTGCAACAATCTTTTTTTCATTTATCATTGTGCAAAAGCAGTTGTGGGTTCAACAAATTTATTTTGCGTACTATTCCATGTGTCTAATCTTACTGAATATTAATAATTTTCATTCTACATGCCCATTATGAATAATTACTACCATTAAATAGTGGTGGTCTAACAGTGGAATAACACTCTACAAAAGAACTATTATTGCCGCCAGTGTTGGTTGCCATTATCACTATTTTAAAAAATTAGATTATGAACATTTTGAAAGACCTTGCTCTGATACCAATTGTGAGGGATTGCGGAATGGATCGTTAAGGAAAAACAAACACTAGAGGGGTGAATAGCGTTTTTGAGAATTTAAACAAAATCTAAAACTTATGTGATAAACTATATGAATCAAATACCACAGAGACAATCATAGACATAGAATCAAACACAAATGCAAAGATAAACAAAAGTAAAGTACAGAAAATGAAAGAACATACCGAATTTTATACTGGTTCGGAATTGCTCCTACGTCCAGTCCCACGCAATGCTGGGTTTTATTACTATATCAATATCCAAGTTCAACCCTCCTTGATTTCACAGATACAAGAGATACCATCGATTCCATACACACACACACACACACTTGATCAAGTATACCTTCCTTGATTTCACGAATACAAGGGATACCACCAATTACCCATCCTTGATTTTACGGCTACAAGGGATACCACTGATTCCTTTACTCAACCCAAACAATTACAAACAACCCTATAATCTTCAATATCACTTTATTCAAAGAGTAATGAGAAGAGAGTGTAGAGAGAAGAAGATTAATGATAACAAAATTGAATTCGGGAGAGTATAGGTGTAGAAATCATAAAAATTATATGGAATAATGGTGTAATGAAAGGGAATGAAGTTAGAGAAGAAGAAGTGATTAAAAGTTGGAAATCAGCCCCTTTTTATAATGTTTGAAAGGTTGCAACATCTCAGAACTGTCACAAATAGTGAAAAGACACTTCCTTTCAAATTTGAAAAAATGACAGTTATGTATCGATATGTATATATATATATATATATATATATATATATATATATATATGTATGTATGTACGTATGTCAACATATATATGTACAAAATTGAAATTTTAATATTTTTCAAGTATTTTGATATATATATATATATATATAATTCTAGAAATTCTTGAATTAAAATATAGTGTTATAAATAAATATTATAAACTAGAAAATAATATGAAAACTTAAATATAAACTATATAAACATATTTATAAAATTACAGAGTTTAAAACTACATAAACATAAATATAAAGTATATTAAATATAAATATATAAAATTTATAAAGTATAAATCTAGAAATTTTAAGTTTAAAATCAAATAAAAATATAAGGTAAAATAGAGAAGAAAGAGACTGAAGATAGAATTTGAAAAACAGAACAAGAAATTATTTTAAATTTGAACCTGGACTGTTATTTCGATTCTTACATACTCTAGACTCTATAACTATATTTATCTTGAACTCTTGAAATCTTGAATACTCACGAGTCTTGAAATATCTCCGAATTCTGAATCTCTAACATCTTTAAATTGAACAGTCTTCAGTAATAATTCCTGTATATATATCTTGCATATGTGTATATATATATTCTAGACAAAAGTATTAGTATATATTTTATAATCAATTAATATTGAAATATGGTTGTTGTCATCAAAACTCCATTCTCCAAAACTAACATGTCTTTTATATTATCCCAATTTTACAGTCATTAGATTTCATGTTTAATATGCCTATTTTCTCCTTTTTACAGTCATTTTAGGTTGTTCCAATTTTTACCCAATTTACGCAATTTAATCATAAATAGCCTAGGCATTAGATAGCCTAGGCATAGTGCAATGACCCATAAATCCCCGTCCTCCAAATCGACCTAAAGGCCCGATCCGAAAGTCGAAAATCGTCGGTTCACTAACTTTGGGTGCACAATAAATCAGAACAAATAACAGAAGAATTTTATAAACATCATAATAATGTTACATCAGAGTACATAATATATCAGAGTACATCAAAAAATATTAATACAGCAGAAGATTAATTTATAATAAATGTAATACAATGCAGCGGAAAACAAATAAACTAACTCAGCTATAACACCCTGTATTTTCTGTGAATGTCCAAGTAACAAATTAAAGTATACTTAATTTTTAAGAGAAGAATTAAGGGAAACAGGTTACGCCATTGCGTTCGTCTCAGAATTCTGCTTGAGATAGATTTCGTTTTGGCGTAAATCGGACTCCGTATGAAGAAGTTGTGACCTTCAGAAGTTTCAGGGATTTAAATAAAACAGCTCAGGTTCAAATTTGAAATTCAAATCACACACCCGGGCTGGGCTGGAAATTTTCCGCCTAGGACCCAAGTCGACTAGGGGGTCGACCTGGGTCACAAAGGTCGATCTGGGGGTCGACCTCCCCCCTATTTCCAGATCCGAGGACTGGTTCATTTTTCTGCATTTGGACGTCCGTTCTGCCCAGATTCGTTGATCCCACTGCCATATAAACACCCCTAAGGCTACAGTTTTCTCTACACAACTTCATTACGCCTATACTCTACCCTAATTCATATCAAAAGAAATCAAAGACGGGGTTATGCTGCTCAAGTTCTTCGAGAAATCAAGTTTAGAATTCAAGTAGAGATTCAAAGGCTAATTCAATGACTTCAACAACTATTTTCTAAGAATCAAATCAAATTTAGAGAAGCGATAATCTACGTCAAGGGATAACTTTTCAGTTTTAGAAAACAGATTCCAGAAATACAAGAATCATTCTCTTTTTGTAAGTTCATGTTACTTTCAGAAATAAAAGTTAATTGTGATTCTGACATTGTAATAAATTTGAATCTAAGACTATGCCTATTTCTATCTGCCATTCTATATCCATTGGATCTATCTCATTGATAATATTATGTCCATTCTTTGTCTCTTCTTTCCTTCTTCGCTTTTTGTTTTTACAGCCAGGCTACTGCGAGCCTGAGCCAAATCTCATAAGAGATGAACGTACGTTGGATAAAAATTGGACATAATATATGATTTGGACATGGCTGGCGCTAAAATTAGGAAAAGTATTAAATTATGTATAACTGGGCATAACTGATTTGTAATGGATTTGAGGACATAACACATGTAGTATTCAAAACATAAAGTGTATCGAACATATGACTTGAGACTTGGGGTTTGAGGCGTAAATCGAACTGTAAACATGTAAGGCATAGTACACGTTGTGGTGTAAGACCTAAAATTTAGGGCATATTATACATGATAGTTTATGTCTTGGAAGAAGGAGGTTATTGTGTATAGCGATATATGGCTTAGGCTTGAAACCCTATAAGGGATAACTGTTAAATGTGAACACGCCTAAATTGGGATTTTAGGTAATTAGCATGCACTGTAATTAAAGGCTATAATTTGGCATAGTTTATACTATGAATCATGATTGGGGGTTTTTGGGAATATTTTGTACGGTGCAATATGACTAAACCTTAGGGCATGTGCTATATTTTGATTTTTGGGGGCATGACTATTATTGCAAACTTGGGAAAATTAGGTGTAACCTATTTTGAGTAATAACTTGAAATTGAATTCGGGGGCCATAACGTGCAATTAGCTTTGTTGGGCATAACTTGAGAATTGGAACAGGACTGGTTGGGATAATTAGCATATAAAATATAAACTTGGACATTTATGGTAAATGCGGCATAATCTGAAATTGACAACAAGTGTGAATAATATACATATAATCATTAAAAATGTGAATTAGTGAAGAGATGAACGTGCCTAACCCGAGGTTAGATTGAATTGTTGTGTAAAACTGCAGGGAACCGCCCGGCACATCCAGTAACCACAACAACTCCTATCTAATGTGAGAGGTTAGTGCATCATGCCCAAGAAAAACCCGAGGTTAGATTGACTTGTCGTGTAAAACTGCCCGGAACCGCCCGGCACATCCAGTAACCGCAACAACACATATCTAATGTAAGAGGTTGGTGCATTAATAAATCAATTAATGCTAATGAATAAGATGAATGACTAAGGTTAAGTTCATAAGAACATTTAACCAATATAACATGAATGACTAGGGTTAAGTTCATAGGAACACTTAACCAATATAAAAAAATGAATAACTAGGGTTAAGTTCATAGGAACACTTAACCAATATAACAAGATGAATGACTAGGGTTAAGTTAACAGGAAACGCTTAACCAGTATAGCATGATGAATGGGAAGAGTTAAGTAATAAGAAACACTTAACCAATATAACTTGATTTGTGGTAAGGTTAATTTAAAACAAGGTGACAACACTTAACCAATATGGCATAATGTGCAGGGGGGTTAAGTACATATCAAGTTGGGTGCGTAATATTAGTAAATATAGGCCCATAAGCTTAACCATTAAATAAACATGCTTGAATCGGTGGGAGGGTCAAGTACGTATCTGGTTGGTGGGTAACATTAGTAAATATAGGCCCACAAACTTAACTAGTAAGAAACCCTAGTAATGGGGACCCATTTCAGCAATAACCGACATAGATGTATCATGGTACCCCGAACTTGGCAGGGTGGGGCACGATTATTGGGCTGATTATAAGCGGTCAAAACAGCGGCAGGGGGTACATCAGTGTAGGTTCCGACGTTTTACGGACATGCACGTACTCCGAAGTGGGGAAAAAAGGGCACCAGGTACCAGTAGTTATACATTGTGCATCTTGAATCGTGTCAGGTTGCTATCATAAGGATTGATACACCTTATGGTGGGACCAGCACAGGGTATCTACACGCAAGAGAGGACCGATTGACACAGACACAAGAAAAGTTAATACAGTAGGGATCTGATCTATAGGGTAGTAAGGGTACATCTAACACATTCATGGCAATTAGGCAGATTGAGGTGGAATCCTCATAATAGATGTACACCTGAAGGCTACCACAATTGCGGGGATTGGGATCACGTTATCATATTATCATTTTATACAGATTACTAGTTGGGACACTAGTTAGGTGGTGCAGAGATATAGAAATCAGAATAACAGGGTAGTATTGAAGCAGAGAAAGAGTAGAAGCACATTCAGTTTATCTTGCCTTATCATACTTTATGCTTATCCTGTGTTATCATGTTATCCTTATTATCACGGTATTGTCTTATATTCAGTTTATTCATGTCATGTTGCTTTTACCTGTTTACATGCTGAAAGTCACTGAGCTTACCAGACTTATGTCTGACCTAGTTTGTTTTCGCCTCGTTTTCTTCTGTCCCCCCCCCCCCCCAGGTTCATAGGGAGGAAATGTTACCACCTAGCTCAGTTTTCCTTCCAAGCTCGAAGATCATCGATGTATTGCTTTGGACTCTCTCCTCCACTGATATGGTTGGTTCATGCTTTATTGGGGAATATCATTGTTATTTTTATGCTTCTTTTTACTCGGAAGTTTTAAATCAAGAAAGAAGTTCTATGTATTACTTTTAAGTATGATTGAGTCAATTGTTGTAAAAGCTTGGCTGAACTAAGTTGTTTATAAGATGACTTTATTTTCCACTGCTTTATTTGTCTGTCTTGTAATTTATCTGCATCTTTTACCTAAAGCGCACCACCGAAGTTATGGCATTCCATTTGTGAGTGACCTTAACGGAGGTGGGGTGTTTCACTTGGTATCAGAGCTGAAGGTTACCGGATTAGATAAAAGATTTGAAAAATTATTTTCAAAACGGATTTAAAAGAAGCATTTTCTAAAGAAATTTTTTATTTTTGAAGGCATATTCCCCAAAGCCATGTGCATTATCTTTTGATCCTCTATTTGAATCCTTGTTTCCTTCTTTCCTGAGTCTCCGGGGCTCCTAGCTTTCTGGGAGGTAACCTCATCGCGTCATGGTTCCATAGGCTTAATGAGACTACAACACTTGTCAAAGGGAAAATAAGCGCCCAACTTCCATCTATAGCTGCAGTAGTTTTACCTACGGCTAATTTTATTTCAATCCTTGTAGGGTTTTCCATGCGACGGAGGCAGCTTTCAAGAGACTTGTCAACAAGTTACACAAGGATGGCAAAGATGAGAATGAGGGAGTTTGGCTAAGGAGCACAACCCAAGGATGAGGAACTCATGGATATAGACTTGGTTCATAAAGGAGGTAAAAAGGAAAAAATAGTAAAACCTAAAACAAGAGGTAGTGTCTTTATTATGGTATAACGGGTTATATAATTAAGGGTAAGGGCAAGAATAAAGGACAGGATTTTCCGGAAGGCAAGTGCATGCTCTCACCGCCAGCATACCTGAGAGAGAGGTAGTAAAGATTTAGTTTAAAAAGTTTTGTTTTCTTTTGATCATCCTATTAGTACTCTTTTTTTAGCACTTCACATTCGTTTATGTCTGCTTCCATAAGTTGAGTCTCTGCACCTTAGTACTTGTATAGTAGAAGATCCCATTATTGTCTCAAATCCAATTTGGTGGTTCGGCTCATTTATCTTTGATTTGTAAGGATTTGAGAATAGTTATATTAAGGATTGAGTTTAAGTATAATGCTTATGTTTTTGGTTCCATGGGCTATAGGTTGATTCTAGGCATGGGTTGGTTAGCTAGTAATTGTGAAAGGAGGGTAGTTAGACTTTTGACTTGCCTCGGGAATACCCTCGAGATTTCGTGCGATCCTAAGGGATTAGTTAGGCTTAGCTACCTAGAATCACTTGATGCATCTATCGACGATTTGCGATACGTTAGAGTAGTCCATGAGCATGCAGATGTTTTTTATTAGGTTAGGGGTTTGCCCCCTAAAACACGAGATAGACTTCCGCGTATATCTAGTCGACAATGCAAAGCCAGTTATGCGATCAACGATAGTTTGGAGCAAGATTCGCGGGGATAGCCAGACTCGGTTAATTGCTCAATTGTTTGGTTGTTTTGCTAGTATCATCTCACATAAATCGTCCAAATTCGGAGGAGGTATTCCTTGGGTGCTTGTCTTATATTGGTTTAGGTCTTTGGGGCTTGTACTTGAAGGATGTAGAGTTCGACTAGGATGGTTTGCGTGAGAAATAAATGGTTGTGGTAGGCACCCTAAGTAAGACTGACCTTAAGAGAGGTAAAAAGTACATAGCAATCTTTAGATTTAGACACTCAGATTTGTGACATGATGGATAAGCTAAGTAGAGGAGAGACCTCTAATCATCTTAGTATATACACTTGGTAACATGGTTAGCATCTGTTTAATTTCAAGAGATTGTTCTGGGAATGTTAGCATGACACAGCAGAAGTTGTAGTGCCGAGTATACTAGAAGGAGAAGAGGTGGAACGGGAGGCGGCGGTGAAATGAATCCCAACTTATATTTGGGAAACAGAAATTAATGAGCTACGCAATCGCGAAGTCAAGACAGTCTGATCATAGTGAAGCGAAACTCAAGAAGATGTGACTTAGAAGACTGAAGACTAGATACGCGCATCATACCCTTTTTGAGGGTATATCCTTGATCTCTCTTTTTCTGTAAAGTTTATTTGCATGCTAGTCTTTATCTTTTAAGTAGGTCATATCTTCGATCCCTAGGTAGAAGCCAATGGATGTAAACATGTATTTGAAACATGTTATGATTGATGGTTGCAAGTGGTTGCTAGTGGATGCTCGTGGATGCATATACACACACATTAGGCACTAGATCGGCTCAGTCACTTTCATATTGCATATGCATATGAATGTATTTGTATATGGATTGAAACTTGATGTGTTATCATATGGATGTTGCATATGGATGAGTGAATATGCACACATATAGTATTTACATGATTAGGGATATTTGCATACATATTGGACGCATGACACTCTCATGATTCGCATTAAGGAGGTCAACTGGATCAGTAGACCACCTGATTTTGCATTATATAAGAAACATATACACACTCTGCATATGTTCATACAGCATTAGAAACCTTTTAAGGACAATGGATTCCTGTGTTTGATGGTTGAGTAGATGGACGGTTGGATGGTAGGATATATGTTCTTCCTAACTTGAAAATTTCAAGGACGAAATCCTTTAAGAAGGGGAGAATGTAACACCCTGTATTTTCTGTGAACGTCAAAGTAACAAATTAAAGTATACTTAATTTTTAAGCAAAGAATTAAGGGAAACGGGTTATGCCATTGCATTCGTCTCGGAATTCTGCTTGAGGTAGATTCCGAGTTTGCGTAAATCGGACTCCGTATGAAGAAGTTATGACCTTCAGAAGTTTCAGGGATTTAAATAAAACAGCTCAGGTTCAGATTTGAAATTCAAATCACGCACCCGAGCTAGGCGGGAAATTTGCCGCCCAAGACCCAGATCAACTAGGGGCTCGATGTAACACCCCACATCTGTTAAGGTCACTCACAAAGGGAATGCCTTAACTTCAATGGAGTATTATGGGTACTGGAACAGAAATATTACAAGATAGACATATACATAAAACAACGGAAAATAAAGTGGAAGTACTTCAAATCATTTATTAAATATAAATGTTTACAAGAAAAGCCTATCAACTTCCAATACCCAATTTCATAGTTAAAATATCTGTCTTGCTCAAAAACAAAGAAGCATAAAAACAAACTGCAGTATTCCCCAATAAAGCAAAGCAAGCCATAGCCAAGAGAAATCCAAGCCATACATGAAAGGGCCTTGGAGCTTGGTAAGATCCGAACTAAGCTGTATTCCCACCCTGTGAACCTGGTGGGGGGAAAATGAAAGAAAAAGAGGCGAAACAAAATGGGTCAGTCATAAAGACTGAGTAAGTCCTAGTGACTTTTAGCATAAAAATAGGTAAAGATAACATGTCATGAATAAACTGAAAGTAAACATAAGCATGATGACAAGGTAGGCAAGATAAACTAAGATAACAAGATAAACTATGATAACAAGATAAACTAAGGTAACAAGATAAACTTCGGGCACGATGAAACAAGTATAACATCCCATAATTCCTATCAAGTATCCCACCGCATGGTTTCTATCAAGAATAACATCGCAAGGTTTCTAAGCTTCATCATTAAAATGATATCTATTTGCTCTGCACAACCTAACTAGCATCCTCATAAGTGTCTTACATGGAATGATCCGTATTCCTACTAGTGTCCCAACTAGTGTCCTGTGTAACAAGGATCCGTACCCCCTACTAGTGTCCCAACTAGTAGCCCGTGTTATATAATAATTACAACGTGATCCCAATCCTCGCAATTATGGTAGCCTTCAGGTGTACATTGATTTTGAGGATTCCACCTCGATCACCCCAATGGCCATGTATATATTCGTTGCACCCTTACTACCTTATCGATCGGCTCCCTACTTGACCTAGTTCTCGTTTGTGTCACACGGCCCCCTACTTGTAGATACTTGTGCTGGTCCCACCATGGGGTGTATCAAGTCCCATGGTGGCAACCCTGTCACAATCAAGATGCACAGCTTTATGCCTATTGATGCCCAGTGGCTAAATTTTCTGCGCCGAAGTGTGTGCACGCCCACACTCCGTTAGAACCTGCACTGCTGCACCAACCGCCGCTAATTTGACCTCTTATAATCAGCCCAGTAATCGTGCCCCACCCTGCCTAGCTCAGGGTTCCGTTGATACCTAATGTGGGTTACTGCTGAAATGGGTCCCCGTTACTAGGTTTTTCTAATGGTTAAGTCTGTGGGCCTATACTCTCTGATATTACCCACCAACCCTGATGTGTACTTAACCCCGCTACTGATTCAAGCATGTGTATTTAATGGTTAAGTGTATGTGGGCCTATATTTACTAATATTACCCACCAACCCGATATGTACTTAACCCTTCTACTCGTTATGTTACCATGGTTAAGTGTTTACCTTAGTTAACTTAACCTTTCTCGCTTATTATGTTTGATTGGTTAAGTGTGGTTTATTAACTTAACCCGGTTCGTCTATCTGGTTACATTGGTTAAGAAGTTTCTTGTTAACTTAACCCCATGTGTTACTTAACCCTACTACGCATCACATCAGATTGGTTAAGTGCATGTTAACTTAACCCCATCCACTAGTCATATTATAATGGTTAAGTGTTATCAACTTATTCAAGTTAACTTAACCCACCCGCTTGTCCTGTTATGTTGGTTGAGTGTTACTACTTAACCGCAACCACTTGTCTAATTAACCCATTGTATTAGTTAAGTGTTCTCATTAACTTAACCTCACTCTCTAGTCCAGTTTAATCATGTTATAATGTTTAAACGTTTGCTTAACCTTACCCACTCCCGTAGTCAACTTATTAAATTGGTTAAGTGTCCAGATTAACCTAATCATATTACTTAACCCACCCGTTTATATCATATTGGTTAAGTGTTCTTATTTACTTAACCCTACCCACTGGTCTAATTACCATGTTATGTTGGTTAAGTATTACTATTCGTATTTCCACATGTCACCCACATGTCACCCACTTAACCCCCATGTCCCACCACATGTTTATCTGGTTAAGTATTTCTTAATTCATTAAGGCCGTAACCTTATAAAGACCTCTCACATTATACTGACATTAATGGCAGCTGGATTTGCCGGGCGGGTCCGGGCAGTCTTACACCATAAAAGAGTCTAACCTCGTGTCTTTACAACTGTTACGCTTTTAATTTGGGCCTAGGACCTCTCTCATTAGGCTGACATTTGTGACTACTGGATTCGCCGGGCGGTTCCGGGCAGGTTTACGTCACAAACGAGTCCAACCTCGTGTCCTAAGAATTGATTATCACTTATAATATTTTATCCCAATTTGAATTTATTTCCCCTATTCAAATTATCAATTAATTCCTAATTTAACGATGTCCATAATTGACTCAATTATGTTCATCAATTAATGGTATGCAAAATCATACCAATTTTACCACAATTTATCTTAGGCCATTAAAGGCAACTTATCTCAATTTATATTTATCCCTCCTTTAAGGCTATCACATACCAACTAATATATGTTCCCAATTCTAGTCAGTTTACATGTATACCAAGTTTCATGCTTTTTTTTCATATGTCAATATCTAGCCAAAATTACATGTATCAAGTTTCATACCCAATATGTGACGACAAGGAATTTCGCTCGATCTGAATCAGTTGTTAAACCGATCTAGACCATTCGAAACCCCTGATCGTTTTGAGAACAGGACAAATCAGAACACAAACAGAAGAACATTTCATTGCTATTACAACAATTCCATGAGATACAAGAATATACAGAGTATAAATGAATAAATTACATTTGATAAATATCAGAGATTACAATAAATTACATAGCAGCGGAAAATAATACAAAGCACAACTGAAGGTTATAAACGGATACAGAGCTTTCTGGATATCATTCCAGCTGTAAACCAGGATCCTATGAATATAAATCTGCAAAACCAAAACTACTAGCTGCCCGTGCGGAAAATAGGGGCACCCCGAGTTTAGGTTAAAACAATAAACTCCAGGTCAGTCATGTGACTGGCGTGAGAACTAAAACAGTTATTTAAAACTTTACTTTAAAAGAGAGTAATCCAAGAGACCACGCCATATAACACGGAACGGGTTTCCTCCCAAGAATACCAGTGCATAGAATAAACAGCGCGATGCTTTTTCGAAAAATGAAGCTATTATAAGACCCAGGTCCCATCACACAATGCAACGCAAGCCGGAGGATAGGGTTTTCCCTTATAATAGCCAAACATGCTTGGTACGTTTAAAACAAATCATTTGATACTATAATAAGTGTATAGTGTCAAAACAATTTCAATCATAAATATTAATCATAGGCGGCATAGCTACCATCTACTATGACGCCATACTAGTTCTACAATTAAAAACGCAATATCACCTATTGGAAATTGGATTTCCGTCATGAGTCGAGGCAAGGGGCAAGCTCCTCTCCGCTTCGAGACACTCTAGCAAATGCCTCAGGACTACACACTCTGGGCAACCCTGGGATCCTCCAAGACCGGTCCTCACTTACGTTAGAGGATTAGTTATTCCTGAACACACGTTTCCCGGCCCTAAAGGACCTATAATCGAGGCGCCTCGCATCCAAACCACAAAGGTGAAAAGTATATAAATGTCAGGGCTAGTAGGTCACTGACACCATCCATAGCTAGAAAGAAACGTCGTGCACTCCTTGGGTCCTCATCCCGTTTTTGACTCATACCGAGGTGTGAGGCTCGCGAATCCACGCTATACACAAAGCTACTCCACAAAGGCCATGCTTTGATCATCAACCACAAGACTTTGCTTTTCAACAGAAGCCTTGATCATTGCATCTTAGCGTGCCACACAGGCAATTCATGCCATCCGACTGATGTCCGTCGATATACAACCTTTGAGCTCGTATGTCTCAGAGAAGGGCGTTAAGCAAGAGAATAAATTCTCCGCCGCCAAACAGATATATATTTAACAGAAATCAATCAACACAGAATAAAATCCAATGTCAGACACACAATCCATTTACAAGTTCGTTCTGGGTCTGAACGAAACCAGAGACACTTTCCTCGCATATCCATCGATCTCCAAGTACGTCTGGACGACCACCAACTATTTCCATCCTCTTTGGTGTACAGCCCAATCAGCATCGTCAGTAATTATCCAAACGATGTGAAGACTTATGGTCTTCGACCACCGTCTTCATCTTCGACATATCGTCGAATCGGTTATTCAGAATGGTTATAAACCCGGTCTTTCCGAACAACCCGCGTATATTAAAAACGAATGTTACACAACATACGCCTCATTCCAATTCATATTCTCAGGGAAAGGTTCCCATTAATTTTATCAAAGATAAATTCTTTAAATTTATTCTTTAATCCTCCTTTGGATGTCGTTTCAAACCAAATTGTGGTTTTTCTAAACTAGTCGAGATTAGCGAACCACACCGAAGTAATTATTTATTTTATTTCCCAATCCCAACCTATTCATCCCATGAAGCAAAACTGGTAAAACTCCATATCTAATACTATGGTGTTATCGGTAAAATTAATTACCATTTCACGTTCAAATCTAATTAAAGGTTTAACTATCGCTTTGGAGCAAAACTGGCGATACTCCATTCTCGCTCATTTCTAAATTTGATGATTTAGATTATGGATTCACCTTTCAACCTAATTGCAGATTCGTTAAAACTCCCTTTTACTGGGTTAAAGAACTAGGTGTTATTTAAAACACAGTTCATGAAAAACCCAAATCACATTCTATTTATTATCGGGTTAAAGAACTAGTGTTATTTAAAACACAGTTCACGATAAACCCATTTCAAATCCAATCAAATATATTAGAAATTCCGATTTATTTAAAACTAGTTCATTTCGATAAAAATCTATTTCTATCTTTTCAAATATGGGGTTTTTCACCCCAATTTTTCTCAAATCATTTCTTATGATTTTACACAAATTATTGATATTTTTAATAATTTTATCAAGGCCCGTACAGTCGATTTCCATCAACGGCCATCGAACTGCACTTACAGCGACCTTTTCTGAATTTGATTTGGGCGTATCTCCAAATCCAACCGTTAGATTTCAATTTTATAATATTCGTTAGAAAGCTCTTTTCGATAAGAACCTAACGGTTCCAGTTTTAGGAGAATCTGACGGTCGGATCTCCCGTAATGTCCGTTTGAAATAAATGGTCGAAATTCACGAACTGTCGCGGCGCGGCGCGTTCTATTCAGGCCATTATATTATATATATAATATATATAATAAATATTTTGTCGATTTCTATTTAAATCAAATCATATAAATAGTTTTGAATTCGTTTCAAAAACAATTTCAACTTCCATCTCAATTCAAATCAAAATTGAATCTTTCCTTATAAATTCGTTTTAAAATTCATTTCTATTCAATTCAAGTTTCAATTCAATTTGAATTCATTTCAATTCGTTTTAAATTCAATTCGAATTCGTTCTATATTCAATTCATTTCGAAATCGTTTTATATTCAATTCATTTCGAAATCGTTTTCAATTCAATTCATTTCGAAATCGTTTTATATTCAATTCATTTCGAAATCGTTTTCAATTCAATTCGTTTCAAAATCGTTTTATATTCAATTCATTTCGAAATCGTTTTCAATTCAATTCTTTTCGAAATCGTTTTCAATTCAATTCATTTCGAAATCGTTTTATATTCAATTCATTTCGAAATCGTTTTCAATTCAATTCATTTCGAAATCGTTTTCAATATTTCTATTTCAAACATTTCTATTTCAAATATTTCATTTTCAAATATTCTATTTTCAAATATTTCTGTTTCAAATATTTCATTTTAAATATTTCGTTTAACACATGACTAATCTTAACGGATGAGTACTGTCAACACATGAACCTTTATTCTATATTGATAAAGATGTAAATTTTATTATTAAAATATTCGTTCAACACATGACTAATCTCAACGGATGAGTACAGTCAACACATGAACTTTTATATTATAATATTCTTTATTTTCTAAATTGGAATGAGGCCCAATCAATCACCATATATTGTTAATTATATGGATTTTCATACAACACATGTATATAATAGCATTGAAAAATAATCAACCATCAACCAAAGTGCACTACACTGTATAAGCATCAAATATGGATATCTAACGCTTATAACAGCCTGTCAATCAATCGATCGACATATTTAATCAATCAGGATGAGTGAACTTCAAATTTCATCCCAATACCCGTGTGGGGTTTCAAACAATCAAACACGGATTTTAGTTGTGCAGTTGGGCGATGTGTAAAATTTATCGACCCAATCAATATCAGTCAAATAGGTGTACATAAACAAATCGTTCGGTTTGTAAATGAATATTTTATCTTGTTCACTTCACGTTAAAAATTATATTTTTAATGATAAAATATTTTATTTCAACACATGAATTTTTATTCAGTTTATTCCCACAATGAAAATGATATTTTTATTTTTCTAACATATTTTAGAAAATTTCGGCGGCATAACGACACGGTACTAGAAACGGGACAAGGCCTAGCCTTATCCCCGGTCTAGTGAAGGCCCACGCCATTCACACATCAATCAAATCAATTTCTTTTCACCAAACAATTCAATTCAAACCAAATAATCTAACTAATTTTTGCAATCAAACAAACAAGTCCATGGTCTGTGGACGATTGTGTCAGGTGCTACTAAGCACCGTCTGCATCCTAGTATATATATTGTTAGATCAAAATTTGGACCTAACACCCAAATTGTTATGAACAGTAGAGAATTTCAAATGAAGAACAAGGAAAAAGAAAATAACACTCAGAATTTATAGTGGTTCGGCGTTAACGAGGCTACGTCCACTTTATATCTTATTGATTATGCTTTAAAAGCTAATACAACAATGATTTCTCTCAATATTTCAGTAGTTTGACAACAATGGCGGATTCAGTACTCAATATTGCCAAAAGGATCCCGAAAAATGCCAAGCTCTGGGCTATTTATAGCTGATTTTGTCAGGCGGATCGTGGACACGTGGCACGAATCCCGAGAGCATCGGATCGCATCGCCACCATTGAAGAAATAGTCAAACTAGCCGTTGTGAACAGGTGTCGTGATCTGCTTGAAAATCGGATCGTGCAGATGGGGAGAATTGGTCCAGATGACGGTTAGGAACACGTGTCGCCAGATCCGTGCGATTCGGATCGCTGAAGACCAGCTCGTAATTGAATGGGTCAGAGGGTTCGGTGCGCACCAAGGGATCGGATCGGTTCGCTCTGGGCAACGATATAAGTTTGGATCGGATCGCCTGGATGCATCGTTCGCTGATGAGATGGGGGCGAGACGATGGTACGCGATCCAATATCGGACGAGACGATGGCACGCGATCCGACGGTGGGCGAGACGATGGAGTGCGATCCGACGGTTGGCGAGACGATGGAGTGCGATCCATTCCTTCACATTCTTGGAGAACGTGGTTTCCTGCTTTCCTTTTATGAATGATCCTGGGTGGCTTGGTCAAAAAGCGAGCCAACATTTTGCCCCCTCGAAGTATGTTTTATCGATGATGGAATATGCTTCGAAGATTCCAATCTACCTTTTCTTGAAGGGATGTAAATCAACAGTCGCATTGGTTCAAATCAACGCATGCATAAATCGGATCGCCATAAAGCGCCACGGTCCGAGTGTTCACGTGCTCGTCTCGAGCTGAGTATCCAGGCCTTTGTGCGAAACGAGGCGGACTTTCCTTCGAGTCGTGTCGGGCTTTGAGTTTGGTGGGCCATCGTTTGAAGCGGTCCGTGGGCTTCTATGCGATACAAGCTTTGAATCGTGGCCTTAATGACGTTTCGTGGACCGAATAGGACAAAGGAAGGGAGACAAACGGTCACCCTCTTTGCCTATATAAGCCGACCCTCTCCTCCTCATTCTCCTTCTTCTTTCTCTCTGCCGAATCGTCTCGCGTTATCAAAGAACGAACCCAAATTTTCCAAACCTTCAAGAATCCGAGCATTCTCTCAATTTTTAGAATGGTAACTTCACAGAAAACATTCTCATTTGTAAATGCAGCACCTTCCCAAATTTTTAAGACTGATTCGAGGAAGAAATGATGGAAATCCGCAATTTTCTGAAGAAATCACCAAGTCGCCATGGCCATCGGGCGCAGAGCTCAGAATTTGAGGACGGGAAGGAGAGGAGGAAAACGAAGGAGGCAGAAGGAGAAGGAAAGCCGTCTCGGATCGTGGTCAAGGATAGAAGACGAAAGCGAATGGCGAGATGATAGATCGAGGTGGCAGCAAAGGGAAGTATCGTGGGGGTCGCAACGGTTCGTGAAGGAGCGATCCCTTCGCCCGTCGATTCGATGGGGGCGATCCCCCTGTCCTGCGATCCGAAAAGGGGCGATCCCTCTGCTTCGCGATCCGACTCATAGCTGACGATACGGAGGGATTTCAGACTTTAATCAAAGCCTTGTCACTATAAAACTCTGAACAGTTAGGATAGAGCCTTGATATTGGACTTTCTGGACTAAACGACCTCATAATTTGACGGCATACGACGATTAATGCTTTGATGATCTTGATTGCTTTCACGCTTTATTTTTAATGTACACACGAGTACACACACCGGCACTTGCACACACGGGGGACAGGTAGTGTTAATCTTATTGTTCACATTTTCTCGTCCCAGCAGCAATGTCGAACGATAACTCTTCTCCAAGATCCGTAGCAGAAGCAGAATCCGAGACTCCTGAACAGTACAATCCCGAAATTCCTCCAATCAATCCGGGAGGTGAGGATTCTGGATCTGAGTATGAAGCTACAGAATCAGATCCGACAGAAAGTACTTCATCCAGCAACAACTCTGAGACTGATGAGCGAGCTCCTGACGTGATCCCAGGCGCACTCGGGATAGATAAATTTTCTGATTCTTTAGCGTCCAAGCTTGACGAGATAAAACTTAAGAGAATCTGCTTAAGACACGGCATTCCTTGGGACGATGTCTTGACGCCTGGAAGCGAAGATAGACCCCATCTAGCACCGGAAGGGTATATGTCGATCAGCCGAACAATGTGTCTAGTAGGAGCTATTCCTCCGTTTCCTCTGATTGCCATTGAAACTCTAAGACGACTAGGCATTGCTCCGATGCAGCTTCATCCAAACGCCTACGCATCTCTATACTCTTTATATGTTGCTTATGCGGAGATCTTGCATGCCGAGCTTAAATTCAGAGATCTAGTGTTCTTCTTTCTCTTCAAGCACCGTTCTTCTGCAACTCCAAACTTTTCCTTTTTTGAATCAGTGGCGAACAGGAAAGTTCTGTACGACGGATACAGCAACATCGGGGATCCTAAGTCCGACTGGTTTTACATAAGGAAACAGGCTGGATGCTCACGGAGATGGCTCAAATCAAGTAAACTTTGATCACCTAGTCGAATATCTTGCTTAAGGAGTCTAAGTATTAACATTCTTCCGCTTTTTCCTTTGTCTTAAATAGATCATGCCTTCCCGAAAACAGAGGGTGCACTATACAACAACCGGTTGTCCATTCTTTTGCAGAGCAGATCCGACTTTTTAAGGATTAAAAAATGCATTACTGATGACAACCTTCATAAGCATCGTCTTCTGGATAGAAGATTTGGACTTGGGACCGGCGGCAAACCTTATAAATATGTGCCTCCAATGGAAGAAGAGGGAACTTCACAAGCGGTGGAAACAACTAAACTTCGCAAGAGTCCTTCCCCGATAGTCATCCAAGACGATGAAGACTTGAACATATACAGAGGGGACGAGGCCCACGGTGACATGTCGAAGGAAATTCCTATCTCTGCTCCCATAGAAACTGTTACTGCCGACGATTTGACAGAAGAGCAGTTATTTGACGAACTGAATAAAATCCCTCTACCCGATGATGTATATACGGAGAAAGATTTCGGAGAGGGGCCTTTCTTCTCTGCTTCTAAAGAGGCGCTTGCTTCAACTAGGGGACGAGAAACTGGTCAGATGAGCCTGTCTCCAAGCCCGGGTCTGTTAGGGGGAATTATATGGGATGCACACATCACACACGCTACCTGACCTTGCACTATTATATCATGGATATTCAAAGTTATAATATGTTCTTCTTTTCTTTTAACAGGAGCGATGTCTTGCAGGAAATCTTATTCGTATCGTTCTCTTCGTGAGGGCACACCTAGCCTTCGCCCGGATACTGAGCGCCCTCGCGGTCCTCCTCATAGGCCGAGTTCCTCGCAACCTCGATCTCCACCCAAATCAACCTCTACCAGGCCTTCTAGTCATCCGACTATTCCGACCGGGGGAAAGAAATTTCCAAAAGAGCTGACTACTCCAAAGAGTGCACCTTCCCACAGCCGGTCGTCCAAAAGGCGTCACGAATCCAAAGATAGGGACAGAGAATCATCCAAAGAGATTGAGAAGGGGGGAAGTGATATCGTTCCCACTAGCCAACCAGAGTTAGCTGCCCCCGGGTCACGGGATTACGACCATGGTCCCGAGATCCAAGGTAGGCTGGAAAAGCTGCGGGAACAATTTCCAGGCATATTCTTTGATAGGATGGTATTTGTTCCTGCCTTGGAACCGGTCCCTAAATATTGGGATAATGAAGTTATCGGGCACATCCGTCATGTGGCCAAGCAGTACGAGATGATGAAAAAGCACGCAGTTAACCTTTCGGAAGTCATCCGAACACTTGAAATAGAAGCACACAGATCTAAAGCAAAACTCAAAAATAACGAAAGGGCTAGGACAAAATTAGAGAAGGACCTGGAAGACACTCAGGCCCAGCTTGCTTTGGCACAAAGAGACGCTGCAAACTATAAGACTGAATTAGAAAATGCCAAGCAGCGCTTTCATTCAGAACTGGATTCCAATAGCCAGGAAAAAATGGCCTTAAAAAAGGAGGTTGAAGACCTCAGATTGGCCAACATCGAGTTGATAACGGCACAAGGCCATTTTGAAACTGAGAAGGCTGCTTGGGAGGCGGAAAAAGCGAGTTTAAAAGAAATTTTAGCTCTGGCAAAAGAGGAAACGGTGATCTTGAACGACCAGGTCTCAGATGCGGAAAGAAGAGCAGCCCTAGCCGAAAAGAACGTTGAAAGTGCCCTCGAGTTGGCCACTGCTTCTAACAACAAGCTCCTCGAAAGAGAGAAAGAAATCGAGGGGTTTGAGGAGATGATTTTCGATTTCCTTGGCCAGGTTCTTAAGACTCGCAACATCTCGTGGATCCCGGATTACCATGTTACTTTGGCCAATTTATGGGATGCCATCGTGGAGGGCGAAAAACATAGACTGGGGGTCGAAGAGATCAATGAGGATGAATTGATGAAGAGCATCCTAAGAGACAACGAGCCTGAGGACCTGGTAGAGGGTCGTCGCTTAGTCCTGGCGGAAATGGAAAAGGAGAGAACCTTGGCTAAAGGCAAAAGCAAAATTGACGAAGGTTCCAGTTCCGCCGCGAAGCCTAAAACCTCCAGAGTTGAAGAGTACCACCCTGATGATCCGCTAATCCCTTTGGGCCTAACTCCCGTGGTTGTTGGAGCATCTGGAACCACTCAAGAGGGAGCATCTGCAGAAGGTATCTCTCTCTTTTCCCCGCAATTTGTTAAAGCAATTGCGAATTGCCGCCGTCTGGCAGAACAACCAATTGAGTTAGTAATGTGTGTCTCTCGTAATGCAGGTGTTGAGCCCATTGACAAGGGTGCTGAAAAAGAGGGAGAAGTGGAGAAGGAGGCTGTCCTGCCGGGTGCTGGTATTGATGTCTCAGAGCGGGTCGAGGTCACAACAGTAGAAGGAAGCATCCCGGCAGCTAGTACCGATGTACCCAAGGATGCTGAGACTATCGAAGCTCTAAAAGACATGGATGGTCGTCATGTGGATGACGAAGAGGACATTACCGGCACCAAAAAGGCCGATGATGATGATGATGAGGAACCCCTGGCCAGCCGAAAAGCCAGACAAGAGAAAGAGTTGGCTTCAAAGAAGGTGGGAGACGAGGCTTTGGATGTAGTTCCTCTCGCAAAATTCAATCCCAAAACTGGGATGATTGTGAAAATCCAGTCCAAGTCCATCAGCCGGCAGCTTCACTTCGCAAACCCCGATGACTTCCCGGCTTCCCTCTCCAGTGGAAGCAAGAGGAAAGAGGTGGAAGAGGAGACCTCAGAGGAGTCGGATGTTCCCCTTGTAGACAAGCGGAAGAGGAGGAAGGGGGATCCATCTGAAGCCGACAAGGAGAGGCTGGAGAGGCAGAAGCAAGAGAAGAAATCAAAGCGCAAATAGGATGTTTGTTGTTTGTTGATATTTTGTCTTTAGGTTTTCCACTGGCCAAGAAGTGTAATTGTGAGACTGGTCCTCACTTTTTGTTTCTAGGTTGTCTTTCACTTTGTTGATTTGCAGTATATAAACAAGGATTCATCCCTTCTTGCATCATTGTGTATCTGTATTCAAAGAAACTTTCCATGTTTAGTCATTAGCCAACTATTAATAATTATAAATCGGTCAATCAACAGGAAAAAGAAAGTTCATGCTATGTTATACTGTTGTATCAAAGTTTAGTGTTTGCATATGAGTGCATGGTCCCCCCCAATCAGTCGTTACCGTAGCATCTGACTGGGGTTTACTAGGGATTGGTTAGTACTGTCGGCAAGTTGCCCCCCTATTTCTGAATACGGGAGTATAGGAGATTTCATGGGATAACAGTAGCTAAGTTAGTCCTTGTTCCTTTAGCAGGGAATAAGTTCTTTCTCAGCGCTCAATCGGAGACGCTTTTGTACTGTCTCTCTTTCTGGAGAGTTAGAGTTTTGCACTTGGAGATTCATTTTCTCCCCGATCCTTCAGCGGGGAGGGAGCTATTTCTCAGCGCTCAATCGGAGACACCTTTATACTCTCTCTCTGTCTGGAGAGTTAGAGTTCGAGCTCAGCGATTCACTCGCTCCCCGATCCTTCAGCGGGAAAGGAGCGCTTTCTCAGCGCTCAATCGGAGACGCCTTTATACTCTCTCTCTCTCCGGAGAGTTAGAGTTCGAGCTCAGCGATTTACTCGCCCCCCGATCCTTCAGCAGGGAAGGAGCTCTTTCTCAGCGCTCAATCGGAGACGCCTTTATACTCTCTCTCTGGAGAGTTAGAGTTCGAGCTCAGCGATTTACTCGCCCCCCGATCCTTCAGCGGGGAAGGAGCTCTTTCTCAGCGCTCAATCGGAGACGCCTTTATACTCTCTCTCTCTCTCCGGAGAGTTAGAGTTCGAGCTCAGCGATTTACTCGCCCCCCGATCCTTCAGCAGGGAAGGAGCTCTTTCTCAGCGCTCAATCGGAGACGCCTTTATACTCTCTCTCTCTCTAGAGAGTTAGAGTTCGAGCTCAGCGATTTACTCGCCCCCCGATCCTTCAGCGGGGAAGGAGCTCTTTCTCAGCGCTCAGTCGGAGACGCCTTTATACTCTCTCTCTCTCTCTGGAGAGTTAGAGTTCGAGCTCAGCGATTTACTCACCCCGCGATCCTTCAGCGGGGATGGAGCTCTTTCTCAGCGCTTAGTCGGAGATGCGTTTATACTCTCTCTCTCTCTGGAGAGTTAGAGTTCATGCTTAGGCAGCTCCGATCATGGTACACCGCCGTTATTCGTGGATGTCGATTTTCGTGTCCTTTATACTCTCTCTCTTCTCTGGAGAGTTAGAGTCACGGATTAAGCAGTCTGCAATCATGCATTCTCATCAAACTCATCCTTGGGGTATACTTTAACCCATACTCTGTGGATTAAAGCTAGTCGGACAAGCAGTTGGAGCCTTTGCCAAAGCTTTGGGTTCCTCCGATTAGTCTACGGGAGGAACGGTTGGCACCAGACTTCGGGTACCTGGATTATTCACATTGATTTTCATAAAAATAAACAGGCAAATAAATAAAGGTGCAATAAAGGCAAATAACACACAGTATTTTTATAGTGGTTCGGTTGAATCATGACCTACGTCCACTTTATAATCTCTTGCTTTAAGAAATCAGACTATTCTAGGCAAGTCATGCCTTGTACATAGTTTCTTAACAAAGCAAAAGAATAGATTTGAAACTCTCATGTTAAATATGGCCGTAAATGTTGGGCATTCCACACTCTGGGGATTTCCTGTCCATCTACGGTTGCTAGCTTGAAGGTTCCATTATCAAGCTTGCTCAAAATGGAGTGCGGTCCTTCCCACTTCGCTCCCATATGAGTTGGGGGTGGGAAGACACGTTTTAGAACCAAGTCTCCAGGTTCCCATGTTCGGACTCGAACCTTTTTGTTGTAATATCGGGCGACCTGGTGTTTGCATCTCAAAGCACGCAGGTCTGCTTCATCCCTCTTTTCTTCGATCATATCCAGGGACTCAAGGAGCAATTCATTATTGGTCATTGGATCATAATAAGTCACCCAATGAGAAGGTACCTTTATCTCAACCGGGATGACTGCTTCCGTTCCAAAAGCAAGAGAAAATGGGGTGTGTCCTGTTGCCGATTTATATGTCGTCCTGTAGGCCCATAGTGCCAAGGGCAATTCATCAGCCCACATGGCTCTAGCCCGCTTCAATCTTCTTTTCAGGATAGACTTAATTACTTTATTTGCCGCTTCGACTTGCCCGTTCGATTGTGGGTGCGCCACGGAGGTGTACCGATTCTCGATGTGGTATCTTTGGTAGAAATTTCTGAATTCAGCACTATCGAACTAAGTTCCGTTGTCTGTTATCACAATCTTTGGAATCCCAAATCGACAGATGATGTTTCTCACGATGAAGTTGATCACTCATTTAGTTGTGATTGTAGTTAGTGGTTCTGCCTCGACCCACTTAGTGAAATAATCTACGGCCACAATAGCGAACTTTGCTCCACCCCTTGCTATAGGGAGGCTTCCTATGATATCAATTCCCCACATAGCAAAAGGCCATGGACTCATCATTGTTTTTAACTGACTTGGAGGCGCTCTAGGTATCTTTGAGAATCTCTGGCACGCATCACATCGTCGTGCATATCTTACTGCATCCTTGTTTATGGTAGGCCAGAAATAACCATGCCGCAATACCTTTTTCGCCAAAGTTTGCCCTCCAGTGTGGTCGCCACATTCGCCTTCGTGGACTTCATGCAGCACACGTTTGATGTCATCGTGGGCTATACACCGAAGGAGGGGCATTGAAAACCCTTGTCTATAAAGAACTCCGCCTTGCAGAACGTATCGGGCGGCTTTATGAATCACTTTACGCCTCTCGCTTTTCTTGGTCGGAAGCGCTCCATCCATTAGGAAATTCTTTATAGGGGTCATCAAGGACTCCCTTTCTGGTTCCGTGTCTAGTACTAGGTCGATTTCCATCTGATCAATGCTGGGGGACCGGAGTACTTCAACGGGGGCTAGCCCAATCACTTCAGGATCGTTAGAACTAGCCATCTTTGCCAACTTGTCTGCCTGCTGATTTTCTGACCGCCGAATATGAGATATGCTGTAGTGATGAAACTCATTCAGCAGTTCTTTCACTTTCTTCAAGTATAGAATCAATCTCGCACTTTTAGCTTGGAATCTTCCAGTGACTTGATTCACAACTAACTTGGAGTCGCAGAAGATGTTCAGCTTTGTGACTTCTAGTTCCTTTGCAATCTTCAATCCGGCTATCAGAGCTTCATATTCGGAATCGTTGTTAGTGGCCTGAAACTCCATTCGGATTGCATAGGTTATCAATCGTTTCTTGGGGGTTTCAAGCACTATTCCAGCGCCGGATCTTTCGTCGTTCCTAGCGCCATCAGTATACAATCTCCGGGCATTTGGATCGAAAAGTAACTTCGAAGGATCCACTTCTTCGTTGGCTATATCTTCTTCAGGGACAGTGAACTCTGCTATGAAGTCGGCTATCGCTTGCCCCCGAATTGATCGTCTGGGCTGAAAGTTCAAGTCAAATTGACTTAACTCAATATTCCATTTGAGTAACCTTCCAGATGCCTCCGGTCTCTGCAAAACTTGCTTGAGTGGATGATCAGTGTATATGGTGATAGAATGTGCCTGAAAGTAGTGCCGAAGTTTTCTGGAGGCAATCAGTAAACTATACGCCAGCTTTTCTATCCGTGGATAATTACGCTCTGCTACTGTCAATTTTTTGCTCACATAATACACAGGTCTTTGGACCTTATCCTCTTCCCTTACCAATGTTGAGCTGATCGCATGGGATGACGCTGCCAAATACACGAATAAATCCTCATGATCTATTGGTTTAGATAGAATCGGAGGTTTCTCCAAGTGCCTGAGCAAATTCTGAAATGCTTCTACGCAGTCGGGTGTCCATTTAAAGTGGCGTTTTCCTCGCTTTATTAATTCGAAGAATGGGATGCACTTATCCGTAGCCCTGGAGGTAAATCTGCTTAGTGCGGCCACTTTTCCAGCAAGGCTTTGCACATCCCTAATCTGCCTAGGTTCCTGAATATTCCTGATTGCCGCAATTTGGTCAGGATTAATCTCAATGCCATGGGAACTGACAATGAATCCTAAGAATTTTCCAGAAGCAACCCCGAATGAACATTTGGTTGGATTGAGTTTCATCCCATACTTTCGAAGAATGCCGAACATCTCCGCCAAATCAGTAGTGTGTTGAGAAGATTGTTTGGACTTAACCAACATATCGTCGACGTATACTTCCATTGTTTTCCCGATCTGGTTATAGAACATCCTGTTGACCAAACGCTGATATGTAGCGCCTGCATTCTTCAAACCAAAGGGCATTACCACATAACAATATAATCCCAGATCGGTGATAAAACTAGTGTGCTCTTGATCTGGAACATGCATTGGAATTTGGTTGTATCCTGAATAAGCGTCCATAAATGAGAGAAGTTCGTGACCTGCCGTCGAGTCTACCAACTGGTCAATTCGAGGTAATGGGAAACTATCTTTTGGACAAGCTTTGTTCAAATCCGAGAAGTCGATACACGTTCGCCACTTCCCGTTGGCCTTCTTTACCAGGACTGGGTTTGAAATCCAGTCTGGGTAGGTTGAATCTCTAATAAACCCATTACTCTTTAGCTTTCCAACCTCTTCTTTCAAGGCAGCGGACCTCTCTGGGCCCAGCATTCGCCTTTTTTGCTTTACTGGAGGATGTTTGGGGTCAATGCTCATAGAATGGCTCATGATTGATGGGGATATCCCGCACATGTCCGCATGGGTCCAACCAAATACATCCAAATTGTTCTTTAAGAAATCCGTCAATTCCTCAGCAAGATTCGGACTTAACTGGGATCCAATCTTAAGGACCTTCTCCGGGTCACTGTCATCGATTGGTACATCCACAGTTGCCTCGTTGGGAGTCGCCATTCTGCCCCCGGGCTCTTGATCCTCTCTGGGATCTATGTCCTCGGGCATCTCTCTGGGCAACTCTCCAACGATTGTCCTCTTTGGTTGCTATAAGGTCTCCGCCCCCGAAGGGGGAGAAGTGCCTTTAGTTTCGATATCCCCTCCATTGCGAAGTAACTTTAGTTCGGCAGCATAACATGCTCGCGCAGCAACTTGATCCCCTCTGACGATACCAATGCCAGCTTCTGTGGGGAATTTCAATAACAAGCACCAAGGGGCTATACAGGATCTGAACTTTGCGAGGGCCGGTCGGCCCAAGAATGCATTATATGGCGATTCAACATCCAAAACCACAAAGGGAAGGATTCTCACTCTCTGGCGTTCTCCTTCCCCAAGTGTAACTGGCAACTCTACATAACCCATCGGAGCGGTGGATGCTCCGTTGAATCCACGGATCCATCCTTGGCAGGGCTTCAAGTCTTTTATTTCATGATTCATCTGGTCAAAGGCCTTTTTGAAGAGAATATTAACGGAACTCCCGTTGTCCACCAGAACCTTATGAACAGTGGTTGGCCCAATGGGTATTGTAATTACAAGTGGATCTTCAGTTGGAGCATGGACTCCGATGCTTTCTCGTTCTCGGAAAACTACATCATCGGTCATCATCTTCTGCTGCTTCACCGGGATACTGTCCTCGGGGTTGCTACATTCCCCTACCTCGAGGTGTTGTTTGGCCGCATTGACGTATTGATCTAATGCTTTAGAACTGTGCCCAGCAAGATAGAGTCCTCCGATCACGGTATTGATAACAATATTCTTTCCTTTTTGCTGAGAAGTCGGCCTAGCAGCAAGTTGATTTTGATTCAGATTCGGGGCCTGCACTGCTTGCCCCCTATCCCTGGGCGTTACTCTGTATTCATCTAGCTTCCCTTCTCGAAGCAGCCTTTCGACTACATCCCTCAGGTGACGACATTCATTCGTCGAATGGCCGTGGATTTGGTGAAAGAGACAAAACTTCCCTGTCTCATGCTCTTTCTCTGTCGACTCTCTAGGAGGTGGCCTCTTATTCTGGAGGACTTCGTACGCATCCATGAAGATATTTTCCAGAGTATCACTTATGGGTGTATAACTTTCAAAGGCCCTGGGACGAGTCCTTCTCTGGGAGTCGTTCCCTCGGCCCCTCTTCCGGTTGTTGCCATTACCATTGTTATTGTTGTTACCTGGTTGGCGACCACCCTGATTCTGATTTCCGACATTAACTTCAAATTTCCCCGAGCTGTCTCCAGTCTGTTTGATGGCGACATTGCTCTGAATTTCCTCCTTATCAGTTGTTTTAACCTTTCAGTTTGCGTATACCTCTTCCCGGCGTAGATGTACATTGGCTTTCTCATAGAATAACTCTCTAGTGTGGGGTGGTTTGCCTGCCAAGTACCTCCCGAATTCAGTGTCCTTATCTACTCCATCAATCAGTGCTGCGACGATAGTCGGTTCATGGGGGTCTTTAACCTCTGTGGCGGCCAAATTGAAACGATCCAGGTACATCTTTAGACTCTCGCCTGGTCGCTGTTTGACAAGGAATAAATCGATCACGCTTTTTGTCTTCTGTGCGTAGATACAGAATTGTTCTACAAACTTCTCGCTCAGCTCCCTAAAGCTAGAAATCAATCTCGCCGGCAGGCGAGTAAACCATAGCAAAGCCACGACCTCCAGGAATATGGGAAACGCTTTACACTTAACCGCGTCTGAAACGGCGGCAGCGGTCATCGACCAAGAGTATCTCATTAGGTGCTGAACAGGATCAGATCTTCCCGCATATCGGTTCATTTGTGGCATGTCGAAACGCCTTGGAAAAGTCGCATCCAAAATATCGTCAGTAAAAGGGGTATGACTGCGGTCGATCCCCCAATCTTCGTTCCACTGTCCACGGCTGTCGGCCAGAATCTGGTGAACCATGGCTGCGACATTTGCACTGGTTAAAGGAGGTTCAGGGTCAGCACCTCTGGCCCAACGAGGTTCTCTGATCTCTCTTCGGGGAGTAGCCACAAAATCCGGAGCTCGGACGGGGCTTCGCTGCCCCATGTTATCATGAATATGCGTGCGGCGATGGGGCTGAGGTGGTCTGTTATGTATAGGACTGTTCACATTACGGTTTGTGGGCCCCGCCCCTAGTTCTTCTTCTTCCTGTGAGGGCAGAGTCCCGAACCGAAGCTGTTCTATGTTTTCGGCTCTCTCATACGGTCGCCGCGGAGGTCTCGGCGATTCTTCAGATGAAGAAGAATATACTGGGGTGAGTGGATGAACCGGCGATGCTCTTTGCCTTGCTAGCTCATCAAGTCTTCTATCCATAGCCGTCAAATTTTGCCGCAGGATGGAACTTTCCTGCCTTTGGGCAGCCAACTCATCAAACAACCTATCCCACATTTCGACGAAGCGAGAGAGATCCCCCTCAGTGATAGGAGCGGCAGGATCATAGTGGTCATCATCACTCTCTCTTATGCGCAAAGTGCTCGAACCGGGTCGAGCAGAGGTTCCAGGACGATAGGAGTGGGTCATAGGTTCTTATCCAGGTCGAGTTGTATTCTGACCATCAGTTCGGATAGCTGCGGTTCGTGGAGGGCGATTCGCTGCGCCCACCTGAGATCGACTCGTGGTCGTGGTACACGGAGGCTGCGAGGTGTTGCCTCGGGATCGAGTGACAACCCCTTCAGTGGCACGGATCGTCTCGTTCTCATCGACTCGGAACGAGGTGTCTTCGTCGGATCGAATCGCCCCCTGCGCTCCGCCATCCAGAGTTTCTTCGTTGCCCAGTTCGTGCACACTCTCCTCAATCGTTTCGTTGGTCTGCGAAACTTTAGATCTTTTTCCAGCCATGATATCCGAATCGCTGGAATCCTCAAAGAAGCGAATAGCGAAACTTTAGGACTGAGTTTCTCAGTGAAAGCACCAAAAATGTTAGATCGAAATTTGGACCTAACACCCAAATTGTTATGAACAGTAGAGAATTTCAAATGAAGAACAAGGAAAAAGAAAATAACACTCAGAATTTATAGTGGTTCGGCGTTAACGAGCTTACGTCCACTTTATATCTTATTGATTATGCTTTAAAAGCTAATACAACAATGATTTCTCTCAATATTTCAGTAGTTTGACAACAATGGCGGATTCAGTACTCAATATTGCCAAAAGGATCCCGAAAAATGCCAAGCTCTGGGCTATTTATAGCTGATTTTGTCAGGTGGATCGTGGACACGTGGCACGAATCCCGGGAGCATCGGATCGCATCGCCACCATTGAAGAAATCGTCAAACTAGCCGTTGTGAACAGGTGTCGTGATCTGCTTGAAAATCGGATCGTGCAGATGGGGAGAATTGGTCCAGATGACGGTTAGGAACACGTGTCGCCAGATCCGTGCGATTCGGATCGCTGAAGACCAGCTCGTGATTGAATGGGTCAGAGGGTTCGGTGCGCACCAAGGGATCGGATCGGTTCGCTCTGGGAAACGATATAAGTTTGGATCGGATCGCCTGGATGCATCGTTCGATGATAAGATGGGGGCGAGACGATGGTACGCGATCCAATATCGGACGAGACGATGGCACGCGATCCGACGGTGGGCGAGACGATGGAGTGCGATCCGACGGTGGGTGAGACGATGGAGTGCGATCCATTCCTTCACATTCTTGGAGAACGTGGTTTCCTGCTTTCCTTTTATGAATGATCCTGGGTGGCTTGGTCAAAATGCGAGCCAACATATATATATATATATATATATATATATATATATAACTAGAAAATGAAATTGAAAGGTGAGAAATTCTCACCGATAGCTATCCAATCATCTTGACTCTTCTTTGATAGAAATCTTCATCGTTATCGCATTTTTGTCATCTTTGTTGCTGTAGTCACTACATATGTAAAAATCACACATTTTTATATTTTGATGTCTTTAAAATAAAAATCACATTATTATTTGTTCACTTTCAATTCAAAAATCATATTTTTATAATCGCTTCATACATTTAAAAATCGAATTTTTACCTTGTTTTTCAATATATAAAAATCAAATTTTTATTATACTATTCAATATATAAAAATCAAATTTTTATTACCTCGCTATATGGATAAAAATTCCATTTTCACACAGCTACTATATAGATAAAAATTCTATTTTTAGCACGCTATTCTTCATATAAAGATTTCGCCTTTTCAACTTTATCATTATAAAAATCACATTTTTGTTTTGCTATACATATAAAGATGATATTTCTAATATTTCTATCATGTAAAAATTATATTTTCAATTCTCTACCTGAACAAAAATCATATTTTTACATCCTCTATATACTAAAGATTATATTTTTGATAATTTAAAAATATAAAAATCGTATTTTTAATACTTTAAAAATACAAAAATCATATTTTCCTCCAACAAAAATCAAAGCTTTACCATGTTAAAAATTCTACCTTTGCAGTTTTAAAAATCCTATCTTTACAGTTGTAAAAATCCAATCTTTACTGATTTAAAAATCTTATCTTTACTGTTTTAAAAATCCTATCTTTACTGTTTTAAAAATCCTATCTTGACTGTTTTAAAAATCCTATCTTTACTGTTTTAAAAATCCTATCTTTACAGTTTTAAAAATCCTATCTTTAAGGCTTTAAAAATCCTATCTTTACTGTTTTAAAAATCCTAACTTTACAGTTTTTATTTAAAGAACACTGCATGAAAGGATTTAAATAAACTAAATGAACTAAAAATCAAAATAAAATAGAAATAAAAAGGGTCAAGAACTTACAGCAGGGGGGCGGTGGGGGGGGGTTTAGATGGGCAGCAGTCGGAGAAAGGGGGTGCGCTGCGTCGGTGGGCTCGGCAGGTGGTCGTGGGTCTCGGGTTCGTCGGGCTTCGGGGGGGGGGGGGGCTGTTGCGGCTGAGGGGGCGTCGGTTCATGGAGGCGCGGGTTGGGTAGGGTTTGGGCGCGGCTGTTGGGTGTTCGAGGTGGTAGGGGTTCGCTATTTAAGGAGGGAGGGGAGAGAGCGAGGGGAGGAGAGAAGGGGGTGGCGGCGCAGAGGGCGGAGGGGGAAGAAGAGGCGGCGGTTGCGGCACAGGGGGGGTGACTGGCAACGTCGATGGGTTTTTTTTCAGTCGAAAATGATTTCAGAAAAGGGGGGGCTGAGTGACTTAAGGAGGAGGGAGAGAAAAGTTTAATTTATTTAATTATTTTAATTGCAAAAAGTTGATTTTCACAAACGACCTCTAAACGAGGCCCACCGCCTGTCGTCCATAGCGTTTCTCCCCCATTCTGAACACAATGGGATATGTATCGTAGGTTGATTCGGACGTTACGATCAGTTTCCGTTGAATTTACATTTAAATCGCTATATTGAGTTTTAAACGTACATTTCAAATTACTGGGGTCACATACTAACTAGAAAAATTCCAGAAAAATATTTTCTAGCTTCGTATTGACGATACGGTCCTAACAAAACTAGTTTCGTCGAATTCTGAGACCGTTTGAAAAATGGCCATTTTCCAATCGATTAAAATCAACTGAAAATGGTCAAATGCGTTTTCCTTCGCCACGCTCACATACTGATTCGAAAAATTATGAAATTTGGAATCTAGCAATAATTTGACGTCATGGACCCAACAAAAGTGGTTTCATCGAAATCCGAGGTCGTTTCCAAAATTCCCATTTTTAAGGGCCTGAATTCCATAGCGACCATTCAGAATTTTCAACTGGACATATCTTTTGATCCCCGCTATGAAATTTTGATTTTTCGGATTCGTTGGAAAGATATTCTCCATTAGATCCAATTATTTTTGGTTTCACTAAAATCCGGTTTGTTTTGCACCCGGTACATTCAATTGAAGTTTGAAATCGAATTATCGAACTACTGCGCCATTTTCAATTCTATTTATAATTATATATAAATATTTATATTCTAACGACGACGTATATAATATATACGTTCGAATTATATTCAAAATAAATTTCTCGTCGATTTTATTTAAAATATTTCATTCTAAATATTCAAAATTCGCTAAAATTGCCAAAATAAAAATTTTAAACTGGCTCAGAATTTCCGGGTTATTACAATCTCCCCCACTTAAAACTTTTTGTCCCCGAAAAGGAACAAAGTCGAAAGTGGTTTGATTAATCTGTTCTACGTTCGATCTGGCTTCCATTCTCCAACTTTTCAGTTTCTGAGAATTTACAAATTTTCAAAAATTTGGCTAACACCCTAAATTTTCGAAAAATTTCGCCTTAACCTCCCCTGCACCGGGAGCCACGAGAAAATCCCGAAATTGCCATACAGGCCTTCTGATCTCAAAAAGAAAAAGAAAAAGTCAAGCGGCTAGCCAATAGGCTCATAAAATCATCATCACCGAAACAAAACAGTAAATTATGTAGTAAACATGTACCTATTTGTCGGGCAAACAAATTTTATTCTCTGCTCTAGCCTCCTTGCTATGACCTGTTAAATGTAAGTATATGTATATGCAAGCAAATGCGACCAATTTTCAATATAGTTCAATATTAGGTTCAATTAGGATAAATGGTTCAAAATTAGCAAAAAAATAAACAAACAACACAAACATCAATCAATTAGTGGATTAACGTTTCCAAATTCATAATTTTGATATATATACAACAAATCACGTTTTGGTGCCAATTCACAACAATGTGTTCTAACTATATAAGTTTTGGTTCTCACACCAGTCTAATGGAAATATATAGAAATCACACCTTCGAAACACGAACACAAATTCAGATGATGATATATCAATCATCAGAACATCTACAGGTGTCTAGAATGTAATTCTATATCTATCCAGTGTATTAAAACTTCGACTATACGTTCATGACGCGTATACGCGAAATCTATATATACTCGATTGTCCAAATTCGAAATAAATAAATATCCAAATACGTATAAAATGGTTTAAATTTTCAAAACAAAATTGTTTTCATTTGAAAAATATATTCTTCACACTCGTTCTAGGATACTACTGATCCTATCTCTAACGAGTCATTCTAATTGGATATTACTAATCCAATATCTGATGAATTCTTTTGTATGGTTCTAATGTGTCTTGTTCTCGAACTCTGTAAACCAAAGCTCTGATACCAAATGTGACGACAAGGAATTTCGCTCGATCTGAATCAGTTGTTAAACCGATCTAGACCGTTCGAAACCCCTGATCGTTTTGAGAACAGGACAAATCAGAACACAAACAGAAGAACATTTCATTGCTGTTACAACAATTCCATGAGATACAAGAATATACAGAGTATAAATGAATAAATTACATTTGATAAATATCAGAGATTACAATAAATTACATAGTAGTGGAAAATAATACAAAGCACAACTGAAGGTGATATACGGATACAGAGCTTTCCGGATATCATTCCAGCTGTAAACCAGGATCCTGTGAATATAAATCTGCAAAACCAAAACTACTAGCTGCCCGTGCGGAAAATAGGGGCACCCAGAGTTTAGGTTAAAACAATAAACTCCAGGTTAGTCATGTGACTGATGTGAGAACTAAAACAGTTATTTAAAACTTTACTTTAAAAGAGAGTAATCCAAGGGACCACGCCGTATAACACGGAACGGGTTTCCTCCCAAGAATACCAGTGCATAGAATAAACAGCGCGATGCTTTTTCGAAAAATGAAGCTATTATAAGACCCAGGTCCCATCACACAATGCAACGCAAGCCGGAGGATAGGGTTTTCCCTTATAATAGCCAAACATGCTTGGTACGTTTAAAACAAATCATTTGATACTATAATAAGTGTATAGTGTCAAAACAATTTCAATCATAAATATTAATCATAGGCGGCATAGCTACCATCTACTATGACGCCATACTAGTTCTACAATTAAAACCGCAATATCACGTATTGGAAATTGGATTTCCGTCATGAGTCGAGGCAAGGGGCAAGCTCCTCTCCGCTTCGAGACACTCTAGCAAATGCCTCAGGACTACACACTCTGGGCAACCCTGGGATCCTCCAAGACCGGTCCTCACTTACGTTAGAGGATTAGTTATTCCTAAACACACGTTTCCCGGCCCTAAAGGACCTATAATCGAGGCGCCTCGCATTCAAACCACAAAGGTGAAAAGTATATAAACGTCAGGGCTGGTAGGTCACTGACACCACCCATAGCTAGAAAGAAACGTCGTGCACTCCTTGGGTCCTCATCCCGTTTTTGACTCATACCGAGGTGTGAGGCTTGCGAATCCATCTACGCCACAAAGGCCGTGCTTTGATCATCAACCACAAGACTTTGCTTTTCAACAGAAGCCTTGATCATTGCATCTTAGCGTGCCACACAGGCAATTCATGCCATGCGACTGATGTCCATCGATATATAACCTCTAAGCTCGTACATCTCAGAGAAGGGCGTTAAGCAAGAGAATAAATTCTCCGCCGCCAAACAGATATATATTTAACAGAAATCAATCAACACAGAAGAAAATCCAATGTCAGACACACAATCCGTTTACAAGTTCGTTCTGGGTCTGAACGAAACCGGAGGCACTTTCCTCGCATATCCATCGATCTCCAAGTACGTCTGGACGACCACCAACTATTTCCATCCTCTTGGGTGTATAGCCCAATCTGGATCGTCAGAAATTATCCAAACGATGTGAAGACTTCCGGTCTTCGACCACCGTCTTCATCTTCGACATATCGTTGAATCGGTTATTCAGAATTGGTATAAACCCGGTCTTTCCGAACAACCCGCGTATATTAAAAACGAATGTTACACAAACACAACATACGCCTCATTCCAATTCATATTCTAAGGGAAGGTTCCCATTAATTTTATCAAAGATAAATTCTTTAAATTTATTCTTTAATCCTCTTTTGGATGTCGTTTCAAACCAAATTGTGGTTTTTCTAAACTAGTCGAGATTAGCGAACCACACCGAAGTAATAATTTATTTTATTTCCCAATCCCAACCTATTCATCCCATGAAGCAAAACTGGTAATACTCCATATCTAATACTATGGTGTTATCGGTAAAATTAATTACCATTTCACGTTCAAATCTAATTAAAGGTTTAACTATCGCTTTGGAGCAAAACTGGCGATACTCCATTCTCGCTCATTTCTAAATTTGATGATTTAGATTATAGATTCACATTTCAACCTAATTGCAGATTCGTTAAAACTCCCTTTTACTGGGTTAAAGAACTAGGTGTTATTTAAAACACAATTCACGACAAACCCAAATCACATTCTATTTATTATCGGGTTAAAGAACTAGTGTTATTTAAAACACAGTTCACGATAAACCCATTTCAAATCCAATCAAATATATTAGAAATTCCGAGTTATTTAAAACTAGTTCATTTCGATTAAAATCTATTTTTATCTTTTCAAATATGGGGTTTTTCACCCCAATCTCTCTCAAATCATTTCTTAGGATTTTACACAAATTATTGATACTTTTAATAATTTTATCAAGGCCCGTACAGTCGATTTCCATCAACGGCCATCGAACTGCACTTACAGCGACCTTTTCTGAATTTGATTTGGACGTATCTCCAAATCCAACCGTTAGATTTCAAATTTATAATATTCGTTAGAAAGCTCTTTTCGATACGAACCTAACGTTTCCGGTTTTAGGAGAATCCGACGGTCGGATCTCCCGTAATGTCCGTTTGAAATAAATGGTCGAAATTCACGAACTGTCGCGGCGCGGCGCATTCTATTCAGGCCATTATATTATATATATAATATATATTTCGTCGATTTCTATTTAAATCAAATTATATAAATAGTTTTGAATTCGTTTCAAAAACAATTTCAACTTCCATCTCAATTAAAATCAAAATTGAATCTTTCCTTATAAATTCGTTTTAAAATTCATTTCTATTCAATTCAAGTTTCAATTCAATTTGAATTCATTTCAATTCGTTTTAAATTCAATTCGAATTCATTCTATATTCAATTCATTTCGAAATCATTTTATATTCAATTCATTTCGAAATCGTTTTCAATTCAATTCATTTCGAAATCGTTTTATATTCAATTCATTTCGAAATCGTTTTCAATTCAATTCATTTCGAAATCGTTTTATATTCAATTCATTTCGAAATCGTTTTCAATTCAATTCATTTCAATCGTTTTCAATTCAATTCATTTCGAAATCGTTTTCAATTCAATTCATTTCGAAATTGTTTTATATTCAATTCATTTCGAAATCGTTTTCAATTCGAAATCGTTTTCAATATTTTTATTTCAAACATTTCTATTTCAAATATTTCATTTTTAAATATTCTATTTTCAAATATTTCTATTTCAAATATTTCATTTTAAATATTTCGTTCAACACATGACTAATCTCAACGGATGAGTACTGTCAACACATGAACCTTTATTCTATATTGATAAAGATGTAAATTTTATTATTAAAATATTCGTTCAACACATGACTAATCTCAACGGATGAGTACAGTCAACACATGAACTTTTATATTATAATATTCTTTATTTTCTAAATTGGAATGAGGCCCAATCAATCACCATATAATGTCAATTATATAGATTTTCATACAACACATGTATATAATAGCATTGAAAAATAATCAACCATCAACCAAAGTGCACTACACTGTATAAGCATCAAATATGGATATCTAACGCTTATAACAGCCTGTCAATCAATCGATCGATATATTTAATCAATCAGGATGAGTGAACTTCAAATTTCATCCCAATACCCGTGTGGGGTTTCAAGCAATCAAACATGGATTTTAGTTGTGCAGTTGGGCGATGTGCAAAATTTATCGACCCAATCAATATCAGTCAAATAGGTGTACATAAACAAACCGTCCGGTTTGTAAATGAATATTTTATCTTGTTCACTTCACGTTAAAAATTATATTTTTAACGATAAAATATTTTATTTCAATACATGAATTTTTATTCAGTTTATTTCCACAATGAAAATGATATTTTTATTTTTCTAACATATTTTAGAAAATTTCGGCCGCATAGCGGCACGATACTAGAAACGGGACATGGCCTAGCCTTATCCCCGGCCTAGTGAAGGCCCACGCCATTCACACATCAATCAAATCAATTTCTTTTCACCAAACAATTCAATTCAAACCAAATAATCTAACTAATTTTTGCAATCAAACAAACAAGTCCATGGTCTGTGGATGATTGTGTCGGGTGCTACTAAGCACCGTCTGCATCCTAGTATATATATATAACTAGAAAATGAAATTGAAAGGTGAGAAATTCTCACCGATAGCTATCCAATCATTTTGACTCTTCTTTGATAGAAATCTTCATCGTTATCGCATTTTTGTCATCTTCGTTGCTGTAGCCACTACATATGTAAAAATCACACATTTTTTTATTTTGATGTCTTTAAAATAAAATTCACATTTTTATTTGTTCACTTTCAATTAAAAAATTTTATTTTTATAATCGCTTCATACATTTAAAAATCGAATTTTTACCTTGTTATTCAATATATAAAAATCAAAATTTTATTATACTATTCAATATATAAAAATCAAATTTTTATTACCTCGTTATATGGATAAAAATTCCATTTTTACACAGCTACTATATAGATAAAAATTCAGTTTTTGGCACGCTATTCTTCATATAAAGATTTCGCCTTTTCAACTTTATCATTATAAACATCACATTTTTATTTTGCTATACATATAAAGATGATATTTCTAATATTTCTATCATGTAAAAATTATATTTTTAATTCTCTACCTAACCAAAAATCATATTTTTACATCCTCTATATACTAAAGATTATATTTTTTATACTTTAAAAATATAAAAATCATATTTTTAATACTTTAAAAATATAAAAATCATATTTTCCTCCAACAAAAATCAAAGCTTTACCGTGTTAAAAATTCTACCTTTGCAGTTTTAAAAATCCTATCTTTACAGTTGTAAAAATCCAATATTTACTGATTTAAAAATCTTATCTTTACTATTTTAAAAATCCTATCTTTACTGTTTTAAAAATCCTATCTTTACTGTTTTAAAATCCTATCTTTACTATTTTAAAAATCCTATCTTTACTGTTTTAAAAATCCTATCTTTACAGTTTTAAAAATCCTATCTTTACTGTTTTAAAAATCCTATCTTTACTGTTTTAAAAATCCTATCTTTACAGTTTTTATTTAAAGATCACTGCATGAAAGGATTTAAATAAACTAAATAGACTAAAAATCAAAATAAAATAAAAATAAAAAGGGTCAAGAACTTACAGCGGGGGGGGGGGGGGGGCTGGGGGGGTTCAGATGGGCAGCAGTCGGAGAAAGGGGGTGCGCTGCGTCAGTGGGCTCGGCAGGTGGTCGTGGGTCTCGAGTTCGTCAGGCTTCAGGGGGACTGCTGCGGCTGAGGGGGCGTCGGTTCATGGAGGTGCGGGTCGGCTAGGGTTTGGGCGCGGCTGTTGGGGGTTCGAGGTGGTAGGGGTTCGCTATTTAAGGAGGGAGAGAAGAGAGCGAGGGGAGGAGAGAAGGGGGTGGCGGCGCAGAGGGCGGAGGGGGAAGAAGAGGCGGCGGCTATGGCACAGGGGGGTGACTGGCAACATCGATGTGGTTTTTTTCAGTCGAAAATGATTTCAGAAAAGGGGGGGGGGGGCTGAGTGACTTAAGGAGGAGGGAGAGAAAAGTTTAATTTATTTAATTATTTTAATTGCAAAAAGTTGACTCTCACAAACGACCTCTAAACGAGGCCCACCGCCTATCGTCCATAGCGTTTCACCCCCATTCCGAACACAATGGGATATGTATCTTTGGTTGATTCGGACGTTACGATCAGTTTCCGTTGAATTTACATTTAAATCGCTATATTGAATTTTAAACGTACATTTCAAATTACCGGGGTCACATACTAACTAGAAAAATTCCAGAAAAATATTTTCTAGCTTCGTGTTGATGATACGGTCCTAACAAAACTAGTTTCGTCGAATTCTGAGACCGTTTGTAAAATGGCCATTTTCCAGTCGATTAAAATCAACTAAAACTGGTCAAACGCGTTTTCCTTCGCCACGCTCACATACTGATTCGAAAAATTATGAAATTTGGAATCTAGAAATAATTTGACGTCACGGACCCAACAAAAGTGGTTTCGTCGAAATCCGAGGTCGTTTGCAAAATTCCCATTTTTAAGGGCCTGAATTCCATAGCAACCATTCAGAATTTTCAACTGGACATATCTTTTGATCCCCGCTATGAAATTTTGATTTTTCGGATTCGTTGGAAAGATATTCTCCATTAGATCCTATTACTTTTGGTTTCACTAAAATCCGGTTTATTTTGCACCCGATACATTCATTTGATGTTTGAAATCGAATTATCGAACTACCGCGCCATTTTCAATTCTATTTATAATTATACATAAATATTTATATTCTAACGACGACGTATATAATATATACGTTCGAATTATATTCAAAATAAATTTCTCGTCGATTTTATTTAAAATAATTCATTCTAAATATTCAAAATTCGCTAAAATTGCCAAAATAAAAATTTTAAACTGGCTCAGAATTTCCGGGTTATTACACAATAAACCCAAATCCGATGATTCATGATGTAGTTATCCTAAACTATAATCTTTTTATTTCAATACATGCCAGTTGCCCAAGTTCATAATACATGTTTATGCCAATTATAAAGTTTACAATCGCTTTCATGCTCAAATTTCCATGTCTACACATGCCTAATTAACATAAGCCCAATCTTTTGATTTAATTTACATAGGCTCCAAAACTCATAATTTTATTTTACATGCAAAATTACATACATGTTATATATACCAAATTTCATGTTACATTACATAGATCCAATTGGTGTCGAATTCCATGTATATAATATTTATGCAAATTTTATTATAATAGGATTATACCAAAATTTACAGATCTACCCCAAACTTGAAAATAAAATGATAACATCCAATTTCATGTTGCCAATTATTAATCATATTGTTATAGGCAATAATCCCATTATTCCCCCGTATACATCTCGTAAGCGAATCGCGATTTTAGGCGAAGGTCCGAAGTTGACCAAGGTTCATCAAAAGAAAATAAATAGGGGAAGGTAGAAATTTGCATAATAAATAGATCAGAGGGAAAACAACATCATGATAGCCATAAAGATTACAACTTGATGATAACATCATTACGAATCAAGGAAACTGCTGAATAAATCACAAACTTGTCATGAGAATAAAGGTAGACAAGTCTCAAAACTAAAGATTCAAAAAGCAACAGGAATAGATCTAAATCGATAAACATACTTAGATCCAATTCCACTTTATTTCATGCCAATATTAAAATTAAATATTTAGATCTGAAAATAACTAGCACTTACAGAGAACGGCTAATGAATTAAGAAGTGAATTTGTCTTAGAAAGTTGCAGTGTTATTGATCTATCCCCTTGAATTTGTTGTAGAAGCATTGATCTTTGATTTGATTTGAGTTTGGATGCTTAAGCTTTAATTTGGAGACGGCGGCCATAGATCAAGAGAGATTTTAGCAGCATTTGGGTGTCATATGAATTTGTGTGAGTTAGGCTATGTCTAGGTGTTATTTTATAGGTGTAGCAATTCATTTCATCCATCAGATTAACCCTAAAACCCATCCGGACCATCAAAACTCGTCCCAGGCTTCAAAAATGGGTTCTGGCCCGTAACAGGCCGACCAGGTCAACCTGCGGGGGGAGGTCGACACTATAATCGATCCCCATGGGGGAGGTCGACTCCCAGTTCGACCCCCTGGTCGACCTGGCCCCCAGGTCAACACCCAGGTCGACCTGGCCAGTTCCGTGCTGACCGAAACCTTTTGAATCTTGTTTTGGCCATATCTTGGTCATATGGACTCCGATTTTCGAAAACTCGGACTCTATTTCACGTACTTTTCCGAGAGGAACACAATGGTGATGTTCATTTTACCTAATTCCTGATTCTTGAATTAATTTTCCTTATTTTACTATCTTTTCTGTTACAAACATCGTTATCGAACTAATTTTTCTTCTCTTCGATGTATTGATTAATTCTCCTTATGCATCACCATTATTTACCTATCATAAGCATATTTTCATAAATTTTATTTTATTTATATTAAAAATACGGGGTGTTACAGTCGACATGGGGGTTGACCTGGGTCACATAGGTCGACCAGGGGGTCGACCTCCCCTCTATTTCCAGATCCGAGGACTGGTTCATTTTTCTGCATTTGGACACGCGTTCTGACCAGATTCGTTGATCCCTATGCTATATAAACACCCTTAAGGCTACAGTTTTCTCTACACAACTTCATTAGGCCCTACACTCTACCCTAATTCATATCAAATATGTTGCTCAAGTTCTTCGAGAATTCAATTAGAGATTCAAAAGCTAATTCAACGACTTCAACAACTATTTTCTAAGAATCAAATCTAAATTAGAGAATCGATAATCTACGTCAAGGGATTGCTTTTCAGTTTAAGAAAACAGATTCCATAAATACAAGAACCATTCCCTTTTTGTAAGTTCATGTTACTTTCAGAAATAAAAGTTAATTGTGATTTTGACATTGTAATAAATCTGAATATGAGACTATGCCTATTTCTATCTGTCTTTCTATATCCATTTGATCTATCTCATTGATAATATTATGTCCATTCTTTATCTCTTCTTTCCTTCTTCGCTTTTTATTTTCATAGCCAGGCTACTGCGAGCCTGAGCCAAATCTCATAAGAGATGAACATACGTTGGATAAAAATTGGACATAATATATGATTTGGACATGGTCGGCGCTAAAATTGGGAAAAGTATTAAATTATGTGTAACTGGGCATAACTGATTTGTAATGGATTTGTGGACAAAACACATGTTTTATTCAAAACATAAAGTGTATCAAACATATGACTTGAGATTTGAGGCATAAAGTATATTGGACATATGACTTGGGGTTTGGGGGTGTAAATCGAACTGTAAACATGTAAGGTATAGTACACTTTGTGGTTTAAGACCTAAAATTTGGGGCATATTATACATGATAGTTTATGTCTTGGAAGAAGGTGGTTATTGTGTATAGCGATATATGGCTTAGACATGAAACCCTATAGTAAGATAGGGATAACTTTTAAATGTGAACACGCCTAAATTGGGATTTTAGGTAATTGGAATGCACTGTAATTAAAGCTACAACTTGGCATAGTTTATACTGTGAATCACGATTGGGTATTTTGGAGAATATTTTGTACGGTGCAATATGACTAAACCTTAGGGCATGTGCTATATTTTTATTTTTGGGGGCATGACTATTATTGCTAACTTGGGAAAATTAGGTGTAACCTATTTTGAGTAATAACTTGAAATTGAATTTGGGGCCATAACTTGCAATTAGCTTTGTTGGGCATAACTTGAGAATTGGAACATGACTGGTTGGGATAATTAGCATATAAAATTTAGACTTGGAAATTTATGGCAAATGCGGCATAATCTGAAATTGACAACAATTGTGAATAATTTACATATAATTTGTAAATATGTAAATTAGTGATGAGATGCACGTGCCTAACCCGAGATTAGATTGAGTTGTGGTGTAAAAATACCCGGAACCACCCCCACACATCCAGTAACCACAACAACACCTATCTAATGTGAGAGGTTAGTGCATCATGCCCAAGAAAACCCCGAGGTTAGATTAAGTTGTGGTGTAAAACTGCCCGGAACCACCCGGCACATCTTGTAACCGCAACAACACATATCTAATGTGAGAGGTTGGTGCATTAATAAATCAATTTATGCTAATGAACAAGATGAATGACTAGGGTTAAGTTCATAGGAGCACTTAACCAATATAACATGAATGACTAGGGTTAAGTTCATAGGAACACTTAACCAATATAACAAGATGAATGACTAGGGTTAAGTTCATAGGAACACTTAACCAATATAACTAGATGAATGACTAGGGTTGATGTAACACCCCACGTCCATTAATGTCACTCACAAGGGGAATGCATTAACTTCCATGGAGGTTATAAGTGAATATAGAACAGTAAAATTACAACAAGACAGATATAAGATAGTACTTGGAAATTAAAAACTTTATTTTATTGCAGCAGAAGTCAAAACATGTTTGATTACATCTTAATACCATAAATCCGAGTCAAGTACAATATCCATCTTGATAAAACAAATACATAATCCCATTACACAAATAGCCATTAAAAAAAGGAGAACAAGCTGGACTTTACTTCAGCAGTCCTAGCTTTCCGAAAGAGATAAGCAATCCAATCTGACTCCACTAGAGCTGGGTCAAACCTGAGGATCTGGAGGGAGAAAAATATGGAAAAGAGGGGGGTCAGACATAAAGTCTGGCGAGTATGATAAGTCTACAATACTATTATCAAAATAACTAGACTAAGGCATAAGCTGGAAAACAAGGAAATGTCTATGAAAGAGCAGATTAAGGACATAGACAATCGCTAAAGGAAACGTTATAGGCGCTCCTAAATACTAAAGGATAAACACTATACTGCACCACACCATTCACCCTAAAGATTGATCCCTCTTAGCTTCACTTAGAAACTTTCTTAATGGCTTTACATACTCCTAGCTGACTACATAGGTGCCGCCTGCCCCTATCTCCACTAGGTGTACCCCACTTTCCATTTTTCGATCGGCTCCCTACTCATAGATACCCGTGCTGGCCCCACAGTGGGGCGTATCATTCCCCTAAAGTGGTAACCCGATATAACGGAGATGCACGGCTTATACCTACACGATGCAACAACGTCTTACCTACCAGCCCGGGTCCACACACGCATATGAAACCCGTTGGACTTGCGTTGCCACCGCTCCTTGTTTTGGCCTCTTATAGTCAAACCCAGTATGCGTGTCCCGTCCTCGACTTGGGTCGAGCCCACAAAGATACGTTTTGGGATACTGGTTGAAATGGGCCCCCATTATTCCCCACAAGCATTCCACCTAAGCTTGTCTTATTAGTCCATCCACTTAACCCACTTAGTCATGTTCATTTACATGTGTATTTGGTTAAGTCTAATCGTATTTCAAATGCCTCTAAACGCAACCACTAGATTCCTCATGCCACCCAAGGCACCTACTTAACCCCCATGTACCACCTTACATGATTATCTGGCTAAGTATTTCTTAATTCATTAAGGCCATAACCTCATAAAGACCTCTCACATTAGACTGGCATTTATGGCAGCTGGATTTGCCTGGCGGGTCCGGGCAGTCTTATACCATAAAAGAGTCTAACCTCGTGTCTTTACAACTGTTATGCTTTAGTTTTGGCCTAGGACCTCTCACATTAGGCCGACATTTGTGACTACTGGATTTGCCACGAGGGTCCGGGCAGGATTACGTCACAAACGAGTCCAACCTCGTGTCCTAAGCATTGATTATTATTAATAATCCATTTTCCCCCAATTTTAATAAATCCCTATTTGAATTATTAATTAATTCCAAATTCAACAATGTCCATAATTGACTCAATTATGGACATCCATTTAAGGCGTGCAAAATCATACAAAATTGCACCCAATTTATTAATTCCTAATATCAACCCTACCCCACGTTTGAACGTTTATTCGCAAAATATATATTAGACTCGAATAGTCTAACTCATAGCATAAAAGAGATTATCACAATAACAACATGTATATATGACTAAATGAATCATAATAAGGGGTGAAACTTGCATATGTACAACTTGCATAGGATTATACATGTCATAGATCTAAAGATGTCAACTTGTTCATAATTCACATAATATGATCTCAATCAAATTTCATAAACTTGCATAGGAACATGTGTGAATCAACATCATCAAATCTAACAATATGGGTACACCTAACTCAATAGGCAAATTCCCATAAGAATTCATTTAGTCATAGATTCATGCATATGGGTACACCTAACTTAATAGGCAAATTCCCATATTCAAGATCCAATTTAAATTGTGGATTCATGTATATGGGTACACCTAACTTAATAGGCAAATTCCCATAATCATGATCCATTTAATTTTTAGAAAACATAAACTTTAAAACATGATCCAATTTGCATAAATAACAACATCATGATTTTACAACTTGTACGATTCAACACAACTTAACATGATATCATAATCCTACAACTTATGGATTTCCAACATATGTGTTAACATGAGATCTACAACATATATAAGATTTATGACATAACATAGCATGATTTACACATAGCATAGCATGATAGCATAACATAGCATAGCATGATAGCATAACATAGCATAGCATGATTTTCATCATAGCATGGCATAGCATAGGAGAATTTACAACATATAATTTACAACATATGACAACATAATAACATAACAAGAGATCCACAATATAGAATTTACAATTACAATTCACATCACTTTCTTGTTATCCATTCATAACTTAATCGAATTATTTTATAATAACATTGTGAGAATTATCATACTCACAATTTAAAGAAGAGAAATAGAAAGAGTCTTTGGTTTAATTTGTTTGTTGACTAGATTTAGTTGTAGGCTAAGCTTTCTCCTTCTTCTTTAGTTTGTGACGGCTACGTTGAACTCCATGGCAACGGCATGTCGGTAGCTCTCCAATTTCTCAAGTGATTTAGGGTTAGAGTCTACCCACTTATTTATAGATGTTAGGATGCATTTAGCCCATTAGATTTACCCTAGAATAGATTAGAGCAATTAGATTTCATCCAGCCTTCAAAACACAGCCCAAAAACCCAACCAGATGCACCTAGGTCACCTGGGCTCGACTAGGGAGGTCGACACCCAGGTCGACACTAGTGTCGACCTGGCCCCCCCCCCCAGGTCGACACCCAATCGACCCCTAGGTCGACCTGGTCTGGGCGGGAATTTTTCCGCGTGCCTCCATTTCTGCGTTTTTGAAATCTGTTTTGAAATTTGAATTTTTTGTGAAACTTCTCGAGGCCATATCTCGATCATACGAACTCCGATTTATAAAATTTCGGACTCTATTTCGCGTATTTTTCCGAGACGAACACAATGGCGCAGCCCGTTTCCCAAAATATTCACATTTGAAATTAATTATTCTTTCATTTGTGAATATTAGTATTAACTGTTTTACGGGGTGTTACATTCTCCCCTCCTTAAAGGATTTCGACCCCGAAATCTTCAAGTCAAGAAGAATGTTTAACCTAACATCCAATCAACCATCTACTCAATCATCAAACACTGGCATCCATTGTCCTTATAGACTTCTAATGTTTTTATGTTTAAATGCACAGTGTGTGTATATGTCCGTATCTAATGCAAAAATCAGGCGGTCCACTGATTCAGTTGACCTCCTTAATGCAATTCATGATAGTGCCATGCATCCATTATGCATGCAAAATATTCTAATTGCTTACATACTACTTCTATATGCGTGCACATTCATTCAACCGAATGCAGCATCCATATGATGGTACAACCATTATACATCCATTATACTAAATACATTCACTTATGCGATATGCTATATGTAGTGACTGAGCCGATCTAGTGCCTAAAGTGTGTGTATAAATGCATCCACGAGAAACCACTAGCAAGCACTAGCATCCATTTTGCATCCATCATACATAACATGTCTTAAACACATGTTTCAACCATAGGATTATCCTAACTAAAGGTCAAAGATACTAATGAGAGGACATACTAAAGATAAGATAAGATAAGCTAAGCGATAAAGGAGAAATTAAAAGACATACCCTCAAAAAGAAAAGGGTACAACGAATGCATCTTCTCTTATGTCTCCCAAGTAGCGTTGCTCTCATCATCTCCCCATTGCACCTTAACTAGTCTGACCTCTCGATTCCTCAACTTTTTGATCTCCGACCCAAGAATGCATGTAGGAGCTCGTCTAATTGTTGCATCACGCTCTATTTCCACCTCTTTAAGCAAGCTCGGCTCTACCACCTCCACGGTTTTGTGCAAACACTTCCTCAAATGTGATACATGGAATACGTCGTGTACTCCACTAAGTTTCTCAGGCAACTCTACCCTATACGCCATCTTCCCAATCCTGTCTTTTATAGGAAACGGCCCTACAAACCTTGGCGCTAATTTCCCAACGGACCCAAAGCGAACAACATTCCGTAACGGAGATACTTTGATAAAAACCATGTCCCCAATGTCAAACTCAAGATCTGTCCTCCTCTTATCAGCATACAATTTCTGCCTATCTTGTGCTGCTTTCATCCTCCTTCGAATCAAATCAATCTTCTCCGAGGTTTCCCTAACCATATCAGGCCCAAGTAGGATTTTATCGGTAGATTCCCACCAACATGTAGGCGAACGGCAAGGCCTTCCATAAAGAGCTTCGAAAGGTGCCATGCCAATAATAGACTGAAAGCTATTATTATATGCGAATTCTACCAACGGAAGGTGCTCTTCCCATGTACCCCAAAGTCTAGGATACAAAGCCTTAAAAGATCCTCTAGAATACGATTCACCCTCTCGGTCTGGCCGTCCGTCTGAGGATGACATGCGGTGCTCAAACATAGCTGAGTCCCTACCGCCTCTTGTAAACTCTTCCAAAATTCGCTAGTGAAGATGGGATCACGGTCGCTTACTATACTAGAAGGAATACCGTGTAAACGAACTATCTCTTTAATGTATACAGAAGCCAACCACGGAGCAGTCCTCTTACTTTTCACGGGAATAAAATGGGCGCTCTTAGTAAGTCTATCTACTATAACCCAAATCCCCGTATTACCCTTCCTTGATCTTGGTAATCCATCCACAAAATCCATTGAGACGCTTTCCCATTTCCATAATGGAACTTCCAATGGGTGAAGCAACCCACGGGGTTTCTTTTGTTCCGCTTTTACTCGTTGGCACACCAAGCATCTAGCGACTTACTCGGCCACATCCTTCTTCATACCGGCCCAAAAGAAAACCCGCTTCGTATCTTTGTACATCTTGTCTCCACCGGGATGAATGGTCTTCTTTGAGCGATGAGTATCATCAAGAATGGCCTTCCTTAAGTCTTCGTCTTGTGGTACACAAAGTCTATTATCCCTTCGTAACCAACCCTTATCGTCTAGGGTATACCTACGAAGATGGCTAGACGACTCCCCTCCTTTGAGCTTTTCTACTATCTCAACTAACTGTGGGTCGTCTTGCTGTGCCTCACCAACTCGTCCTAGAAGTGTAGGTCTAACCTCCAAGGATGCTAACAAACCAGGTACTAGGTCAACGGAGGGTCTAAAGTCAAACATGGAGATGAATTCTAAGCTTCGTCATTCAACAAACAACGGACTCAAGGTCAACCTTTTCCTACTTAAGGCGTCTGCTACCACGTTACCCTTGCCCGGGGTATATGCTATTTCAAAATCGTAGGAGGCTAAGAATTCCATCCATCGTTGCTGCCTTAAATTCAAATCCTTCTAAGAGAATAAGTATTTTAATGATTTGTGGTCAGTGAACAGTTCGAATTTCTCACCAAGAAGATAGTGACGCCAAGACTTAAGCGCGAAAACAATTGAGGCTAACTCAAGGTCATGCGTAGGGCAATTCTTTTCATGAACCCTCAACTGCCTTCCACCATAGGCTATTACACTTCCCTCTTGCATGAGGACCGCACAAAGTCCCATCCCACAAGCATCAGTATAGACGGTAAATGGTTTATTTCCGTCTGGCAGCACTAAGACTGGGGCTGAAGTTAAGGCTCTCTTTAAACGTTGGAATGCATCACCACAATCTTCGTCCCACGTAAAAACCAGGTTCTTCTTCGTTAACCATGTTAATGGAGCTGATATTTTTGCGAAGTCTTTGATAAACTTCCTATAATAGCCAGCCAACCCCAAGAAACTTCTTACTTCGGTTACATTTTTAGGGACCTTCCAATCTTGGATGGCCACCACCTTTGCGGGATCCACTGCTATCCCTTCCTTGGAAACCACGTGCCCTAAGAACCGTACTTCTTTCCTCCAGAAGTGACACTTAGAAAATTTTGCCTTAAGGATATGCGCTCGAAGGGTTTCCAACACTTCCCTAAGATGTAGGGAATGCTCTTCTTCATCCTTAGAAAAGACTAAGATGTCATCCACAAAGACTACCATGAATTTGTTAAGGTACTCCCTAAACACCCTACTCATCAAATCAACAAAATATGCGGGGGCGTTTTTCAAACCAAAGGGCATCACTAGCCATTCATAGAATCCGTCAGGAGTCCTAAAAGCAGTATTATCTATACTATCCTCAGCCACTCTCAGTTGATGAAAGCCAGTGGCTAAGTCCAACTGCGAAAACACTGAGGCGCCAACTAAATGATCAAAGAGATCGTCAATCCTCGGCAGTGGGTGTCGGTTCTATTTAGTAAGCTTGTTTAGTTCTCTATAGTCCACACAAAGTCTAAGGGACCCATCCGCCTTTGTAGCAAATACTACTAGAGCACCCCACTCCGATATACTACGTCTTATGAACCCCTTCTCAAGCAACTCCTTCACTTGCTTATTGAGTTCCCTCCTTTCACGAGGAGCCATGTGGCGCACCGGCAAAGATACGGGTTTAGCATTATCCACAAGATAAATTCGAAAGTCTATCTCCCGCTTTGGAGTTAAGCCCTTCACCTCCTTAAACACATCCGGATATTCCCGGACCACCTCTACCGATCGCAGATTCTCTACAGACGCGTCAAGCGATTCAAGATAACTCAGCATAACGGAATCTATGGGATTAAAAAAGATGTCGAGAGTGTTACCAAGTCGAGTCACAAGCCTAACTACTCTCCTTTCACAATCAAGAATGGCCCAATTTCTAGATAACCAATCCATTCCTAAAATTAGCCCATAGCCCGTGAAGCCCAGTACATAAGCATCACATCTAAATTCAACGCTAAGTATAGAGATTTTCAAATCCAAACATATCATGGTCAAATGAGCCGAACCCCCAATTGGATTTGAAACAACCAAGGGATCCTCTACTAAACTGGTGTTCAAGTGCAGTAATTCAACTAATGATGTAGAGATAAACGAATGAGATGCGCCAGAATCGAATAAGGTACGGACAGGATGATCAAACAGAAAAACTAAGCTTTCAACAGAAATTGTTCTACCTCTTTCTTGCAGCGGTGGGGCCGCAATAGCCTGAACTTGCCCCCTTGCCTGCCCTGGTGCCATAAGAGCCTGCACATGTCCTCCCGAGGTAGACACTGCCCTCTGCCCCTTCTTTGGGCAGTCCTTCACCAAATGTCCCGCATCTCCACAATGAAAACAACCAGTCTTCTTTTTCTTTCTACAATCTTTGCTGATATGGCCAGGCGTCCCACAATTGAAGCATTTCTTCTTCCCTTTGCCATTATTGTTTTTACCACCCTTCTTATTTTGCGGTTGGGGTTTCTTCGGATCCCCTTTCTTTTCAACTGCCTTATCCTCATGCATAAGTGCCATTTCTACTAGCCTTTCAAAGGTGGCTCCCATAGGGATGTGGGTCATAGCCAACCCTTGCAACGGTTCATTCAAGCCTCTAACGAACCTCAAAGCTTTCTTCTTTGGCGTGTTCACCAACTCCAAGCCAAACCTTGCTAATTGATTAAATTTATTGACATATTCCTTCACTGATAAGCTACCTTGCTTTAATGTCAGGAATTTTTCCATATTTAAATTCTTCTCTGCCCTTGAAAGAAACTTTGCCTCAAACCTTCGTCTGAAATCCGCCCATGAATCAACTGGACGTTCCCCGTTTGTGACCTCCCACCAAAACGAGGCCTCTCCCTTCATTAACCAAGCAGCTAAACGGACTTTCCTCCCATCTTCCACTTCAAAGATATCCAACAATTCCTCAGTCTCCTTAAGCCAGTCTCTAGCCTCCACAAACGTCTCAGTCCCTTGAAAAGTTTTTCCTCCCATAGCCTTAAATTCCTTGCACGTCTTTGCAAAAGTGTCAACACGAGGAGGAGGAGGAGGAGGAATGGGTGCAACTGGGGGTGGAGGAGCATCTGCTGGGCCTGCGTGGTGGCGCTAGCCTTCAAATATCTCCTAAACCACCCTGGAACCGTCACACCTTCTGGGAGATTAAGATCTTCAGCCATGCTGAAACGAAAAAGGAAAGATTCAAAATGGAGAATTCGAAAGATAAAGGTAAGGATATGGCTATTTGGGATTATGTTTTTCATAAAAACTCTCTCTAAATAACATGTTTTTGAAAGCACTTCTTCCAAAAATACTTTAGAAAAATATTTTTCTAAAAATTTTATCTGTTCTGGTAACCTTATGCTCTGATACCACGTGTAACACCCCACGTCCATTAATGTCACTCACAAGGGGAATGCATTAACTTCCATGGAGGTTATAAGTGAATATAGAACAGTAAAATTACAACAAGACAGATATAAGATAGTACTTGGAAATTAAAAACTTTATTTTATTGCAGCAGAAGTCAAAACATGTTTGATTACATCTTAATACCATAAATCAGAGTCAAGTACAATATCCATCTTGATAAAACAAATACATAATCCCATTACACGAATAGCCATTAAAAAAAAGAGAACAAGATGGACTTTACTTCAGCAGTCCTAGCTTTCCGAAAGAGATAAGCAATCCAATCTGACTCCACTAGAGCTGGGTCCAACCTGAGGATCTGGAGGGAGAAAAATATGGAAAAGAGGGGGGGTCAGACATAAAGTCTGGCGAGTATGATAATTCTACAATACTATTATCAAAATAACTAGACTAAGGCATAAGCTGGAAAACAAGGAAATGTCTATGAAAGAGCAGATTAAGGACATAGACAATCGCTAAAGGAAACGTTATAGGCGCTCCTAAATACTAAAGGATAAACACTATACTGCACCACACCAGTCACCCTAAAGATTGATCCTACTAAACTTCACTTCGAAATTTTCTTAATGGCTTTACGTACTCCTAGCTGACTATATAGGTGCCGCCTGCCCCTATCTCCATTAGGTGTACCCCACTTTCCATTTTTCAATCGGCTCCCTACTCATAGATACCCGTGCTGGCCCCACAGTGGGGCGTATCATTCCCCTAAAGTGGTAACCCGATATAACGGAGATGCACGGCTTATACCTACACGATGCAACAACGTCTTACCTACCAGCCCGGGTCCACACACGCATATGAAACCCGTTGGACTTGCGTTGCCACCGCTCCCTGTTTTGGCCTCTTATAGTCAAACCCAGTATGCGTGTCCCGTCCTCGACTTGGGTCGAGCCCACAAAGATACGTTTTGGGATACTGGTTGAAATGGGCCCCCATTATTCCCCACAAGCATTCCACCTAAGCTTGTCCCATTAGTCCATCCACTTAACCCACTTAGTCATGTTCATTTACATGTGTATTAGGTTAAGTCTAATCGTCTTTCAAATGCCTCTAAAGGCAACCACTAGATTCCTCATGCCACCCAAGGCACCTACTTAACCCCCATGCCCCACCTTACATGATTATCTGGCTAAGTATTTCTTAATTCATTAAGGCCATAACCTCATAAAGACCTCTCACATTAGACTGGCATTTATGGCAGCTGGATTTGCCGGGCGGGTCCGGGCAGTCTTATACCATAAAAGAGTCTAACCTCGTGTCTTTACAACTATTATGCTTTAGTTTGGGCCTAGGACCTCTCACATTGGGCCGACATTTGTGACTACTGGATTTGCCGGGTGGGTCCGGGCAGGTTTACGTCACAAACGAGTCCAACCTCGTGTCCTAAGCATTGATTATTATTAATAATCCATTTTCCCCCAATTTTAATAATTCCCTATTTGAATTATTAATTAATTCCAAATTCAACAATGTCCATAATTGACTCAATTATGGACATCCATTCAAGGCGTGCAAAATCATACAAAATTGCACCCAATTTATTAATTCCTAATATCACCCCTACCCCACGTTTGAACGTTTATTCGCAAAATATATATTAGACTCGAATAGTCTAACTCATAGCATAAAAGAGATTATCACAATAACAACATGTATATATGACTAAATGAATCATAATAAGGGGTGAAACTTGCATATGTACAACTTGCATAGGATTATACATCTCATAGATCTAAAGATGTCAACTTGTTCATAATTCACATAATATGATCTCAATCAAATTTCATAAACTTGCATAGGAACATGTGTGAATCAACATCATCTAATCTAACAATATGGGTTTATATGGGTACACCTAACTCAGTAGGTAAATTCCCATAAGAATTCATTTAATCATAGATTCATGCATATGTGTACACCTAACTTAATAGGCAAATTCCCATATTCAAGATCCAATTTAAATTGTGGATTCATGTATATGGGTACACCTAACTTAATAGGCAAATTCCCATAATCATGGTCCATTTAATTTTTAGAAAACATAAACTTTAAAACATGATCCAATTTGCATAAATAACAACATCATGATTTTACAACTTGTACGATTCAACACAACTTAACATGATATCATAATCATATAACTTATGGATTTCCAACATATGTGCTAACATGAGGTCTACAACATATATAAGATTTATGACATAACATAGCATGATTTACACATAGCATAGCATGATAGCATAACATAGCATAGCATGATAGCATAACATAGCATAGCATGATAGCATAACATAGCATAGCATGATAGCATAACATAGCATAGCATGATTTTCATCATAGCATGGCATAGCATAGGAGAATTTACAACATATAATTTACAACATATGACAACATAATAACATAACAAGAGATCCACAATATAGAATTTACAAGTACAATTCACATCACTTTCTTGTGATCCATTCATAACTTAATCGAATTATTTTATAATAACATTGTGAGAATTATCATACTCACAATTTAAAGAAGAGAAATAGAAAGAGTCTTTGGTTTAATTTGTTTGTTGAGTAGATTTAGTTGTAGGCTAGGTTTTCTCCTTCTTCTTTAGTTTGTAACGGCTACGCTGAACTCCATGGCAACGGCATGTCGGTAGCTCTCCAATTTTTCAAGTGATTTAGGGTTAGAGTCTACCCACTTATTTATAGATGTTAGGAAGCATTTAGGCCATTAGATTTACCCTAGAATAGATTAGAGCCATTAGATTTCGTCCAGCCTTCAAAACACAGCCCAAAAACCCAACCAGATGCACCCAGGTCACCTGGGCTCGACCAGGGAGGTCGACACCCAGGTCGACACTAGTGTCGACCTGCCCCCCCCCCCCCCCCCAGGTCGACACCCATGTCGACCCCTAGGTCGACCTGGTCTGGGCGGGAATTTTCCCGCCTGCCTCCATTTCTGCGTTTTTGAAATCTGTTTTGAAATTTGAATTTTTTGTGAAACTTCTCGAGGCCATATCTCGGTCATACGAACTCCGATTTACAAAATTTCGGACTCTATTTCGCGTATTTTTCCGAGACGAACACAATGGTGCAGCTCGTTTCCCAAAATTCTCACATTTGAAATTAATTATTCTTTCATTTGTGAATATTAGTATTAACTGTTTTACGGGGTGTTACAGTTGAGTTAACAGGAAACACTTAACCAGTATGGCATGATGAATGGGTAGGGTTAAGTAATAAGAAACACTTAACCAATATAACTTGATTTGTGGCAAGGTCAAGTTAAAACAAGGGGACAACACTTAACCAATATGGCATAATGTGCGGGAGGGTTAAGTACATATCAAGTTGAGTGGGTTATATTAGTAAATATAGGCCCACAAACTTAACCATTAAATAAACATGCTTGAATCAGTGGGAGGGTTAAGTACATATCGGGTTGGTGGGTAATATTAGTAAATATAGGCCCACAAACTTAACCAGTAAGAAACCCTAGTAATAGTGACCTATTTCAACAGTAACCTACATAGATGTATCATGGTACCCTGAACTAGGCAGGGTGGGGCAAGACTAATGGGCTGATTATAAGTGGTCAAAACAGCAGCAGGTGGTATGTCAATATAGGTTCCGATGGTTTACGGGCATGCACGTACTCCGAAGTGGGAAAAAGCAGGCACTAGGTACCAGTAGTTATACACTGTGCATCTTGAATCGTGTCGGGTTGCTATCATAAGGATTGATACACCTTATGGTGGAACCAGCACGGGGTATCTACATGCAAGTGAGGGCCGATTGACACAGACGCAAGAAAAGTTAATACAGTAGGGAGCCGATCGATTGGGTAGTAATGGTACATCTAACACATTCATGGAAATTAGGAAGATTGAGGTGGAATCCTCATAATAGATGTACACCTGAAGGCTACCACAATTGCGGGGATTGGAATCACGTTGTCATATTATCATTTTATACAGATTACTAGTTGGGACAGTAGTTAGGTGGTTCAGAGATATAGAAATCGGAATAACAGGGTAGTAGCGAGGCAGAGAATGAGTAGAAGCGCATTCAGTTTATCTTTCCTTAACATACCTTATTCTTATCCTGTGCTATCATATTATCCATGTTATCACGGTATTGTCTTATATTCAGTTTATTCATGTCATGTTGCTTTTACCTGTTTACAAGCTGAAAGTCACTGAGCTTACCAGACTAAGGTCTGACCTAGTTTATTTTCGCCTCTTTTTCTTCCGTCCCCCCCCCCCCCAGGTTCACAAGGAGGAAGTGTTACCACTTAGCTCAGTTTTCCTTCCAAGCTCGAAGATAGTCGATGTATTGGTTTGGACCCTCTCGTCCACTGCTATGGCTGGTTCACGCTTTATTGGGGAATATCATTGTTATTTTATGCTTCTTTTTCCTTGGAAGTTTTTAAATCAAGACAGAAGTTCTATGCATTACTTTTAAGTATGATTGAGTCAATTGTTGTAAAAGCTTGACTGAACTAAGTTTCTTATAAAATGACTTTATTTTCCGCTGCTTTATTTGTCTGTCTTGTAATTTATCTGCATCTCTTACCTAAAGAACTCCACCGAAGTTAAGGCATTCCCTTTGTGAGTGACCTTAATGGAGATGGGTGTTTCATTGTAACAACCCGGAAAATCTGGGCCAGTTTAAAATTTTTATTTTGGCAATTTTAGTGAATTTTGATTATTTAAAATGAATTATTTTAAATAATATCGACGAAAAATTTATTTTGAATAGAATTCGATCGTATATATTATACGCGTCGTCGTTAGAATATATAATAGTTATATATAATTATAAAAGGAATTGAAAATGGCGCGGTAGTTCGAAAATTCGATTTCTAATTTCAAATGAATATACAGAATTCAATATAAGTCAGAATTGAACGAAACAAGAAATATTTGAATCTGTATAACTATATCTTTGTAACGAAGTTAACAAACTGAGATTTCATTTTAGAAATGATAAGATATGTCCAGTTTAAAATTAGAAATAGTCGCTGTGGAATTTATATATATTTTTATATATATAAGGCCCTTAAAAATAGCAATTTTGCAAGCGACCTCGGATTTCGACGAAACCAGTTTTGTTGGGTCCGGGATGTGAAGTTATTGCTAGATTCCAAATTTCATAATTTTTCGAATCAATATGTGAGAGTGGCAAAGGAAAACGCGTATGACCAGTTTCAGTTGATTTTAATCGACTGGAAATTGGCCATTTTTCTAACGGTCTCAGAATTCGACGAAACTAGTTTTGTTAGGACCGTATCGTCAATACCAAGCTAGAAAATATTTTTCGGGATTTTTTCGAGTTAGTATGTGGCCCCGGTAATTTGAAACGTACGTTTAAAATTCAATATAGTGATTTAAATGTAAATTTAAAGGAAACTGATAGTAACAGTCGAATCAGCTAGCGATACATATCCCATTGTGTTCGGAATGGGGGTAAAACGCTATGGACGACAGGCGGTGGGCCTCGTTTCGAAGTCATATGTAAAAGTCAACTCTTTGCAAATTAAATAATTAATAAATAAATAAATATAATAAAAAAAAATTTCTTCCCTCCTTAAAACACTCTGGCCCCCCCTTTCTCGTTTACTTTCAGAAAGGAAAAGAAAAAAAAAAAAAAAAACCCGCTTTACCAGATCGCCGCCCCCCTCTACAAACCTCCAGTCGCCACCCCCCTCTACCAGATCGCCGCCGCCAGGAGGCGCGCGCCCCCCTGCTTCCCCTTTCCTCCGCCTCCTCTTCCATCCATCGAGAACAGCATCGACGACGAAGCCCCCCCCCCCCCCCTATCGCGAGGCCCCTCCGACCACTCCAGCCCAAGTCGACGCCACAACACCCCCGCCAAACCCTAGCCTCAACCGCAATGCGCAGCGCCCCCCCCCTCTTTAAAATACTGTAAGTATTTTAATGTATTTTGTTTTTATTTTAATTTCGATTTTAAAATTTGAAAACTGATTTTTATATAATTTGAAAACTGATTTTTATATAATTTGAAAACTGATTTTTATATAATTTGAAAACTGATTTTTAGAAAAAGGTTTGAATACCAAAGACTTGATTTTTTTATAAGGCGAAGACTAGATTTTTATATATTGAACTTCGAAAGAAAATATAGTTTTTATGTTTTGAACTTCGAAAGAAAATATAGTTTTTATGTTTTTAACTTCGAAAGAAAATAGAATTTTTATATATTGAACTTTGAACTAAAAATTCGATTTTTATATATTGAACTTTGAACTAAAAATTCGATTTTTATATATTGAACTTTGAAATAAAAATTCGATTTTTATATATTGAACTTTGAAATAAAAATTCGATTTTTATATATTGAACTTTGAACTAAAAATTCGATTTTTATATATTGAACTTTGAACTAAAAATTCGATTTTTATATATTGAACTTTGAAATAAAAATTCGATTTTTATATATTGAACTTTGAAATAAAAATTCGATTTTTATATATTGAACTTTGAACTAAAAATTTGATTTTTATATATTGAACTTTGAACTAAAAATTCGATTTTTATATATTGAACTTTGAAATAAAAATTCGATTTTTATATATTGAACTTTGAAATAAAAATTCGATTTTTATATATTGAACTTTGAAATAAAAATTCGATTTTTATATATTGAACTTTGAAATAAAAATTCGATTTTTATATATTGAACTTTGAACTAAAAATTCGATTTTTATATATTGAACTTTGAACTAAAAATTCGATTTTTATATATTGAACTTTGAACTAAAAATTCGATTTTTATATATTGAACTTTGAACTAAAAATTCGATTTTTATATATGGAACTTTGAAATAAAAATTCAATTTTTATATATATAGTGGCCTTGGGCAACGAAGGTGACAAAAAGGCGAAACGACGAGGACTTCTGCAAATGAAGAGCCGTGGAGCTAGGATAGCTATCGGTGAGAATTTCTCACCTTTCAATTTATTTTTCTAGTTTTATATATATACTAGGATGCAGACGGTGCTTAGTAGCACCCGACACAATCGTCCACAGACCATGGACTTGTTTGTTTGACTGTTTGGTGATTGATTGCGATATTGGTTTGAATGTGGTTTGTGGTGTGAAAAGAATCGAATCGATAAATTGGTTAGGATTAGACGTGCGCCGTTATAAGGCGAAGGAGTAAGGCTAGGTTAGACTCTTACTCCAAATTTTGTGGTTTGCATAACGAATTGATTAGATTGATGTGTGAATGGCGTGGGCCTTCACTAGACCGGGGATAAGGCTAGGCCTTGTCCCGTTTCTAGTATCGTGCCGTTATGCCGCCGAAATTTTCTAAAATATGTTAGAAAATAAAAATATCATTTTATTGTGTAAATGAATTGAATAGAAATTCACAGGTTGAAGTAAAATGTTTTATTGTTAAAAATATAAATTTTAACGTGAATGTGAATAAATGAATAGTTATAAACAAATCGGCCGATTTGTTTGTATATACACTGATTTGACTGATATTGATTGGGTCGATAAATTTCACACATCGCCCAACTGCACAAATAAAATCTGTGTTTGATTGTTTGAAACCCCACACGGGTGTTGGGATGAAATTTGAAGTTCACTCATCCTGATTGATTGAATATGTCGATCGATTGATTGACAGGCTGTTATAGGCGTTGAATATCTATATTTGATGCCTTTACAGTGTAGTGCACTTTGGTTGATGGTTGATTATTTTCAATGTTATTATATACATGTGTTGTATGAAAATCCATATAATTAACTTTATATGGTAATTGATTGGGCCTCATTCCAATCGTAAAAATAAAGAATATTTTTATAATAAGAAATATTTGAAATAGAAATATTCGAAATGGAATATTTGAAAATATCAATATATGAAGCCGTGTTGATTAGATTGACGCCATTTTGACGAGAACGATATTTATAACGATTTCGAAATGAATTGAATTGAAAACGACTTCGAAATGAAGTAAATTGAAAACGATTTCGAAATAAATTGAATTGAAAACGATTTCGAAATAAATTGAATTGAAAACGATTTCGAAATGAATTGAATTGAAAACGATTTCGAAATGAATTGAATTGAAAACGATTTCGAAATGAATTGAATTGAAAACGAATTCAAATGGAATTGAAAGCGAATTGAAATGAATTCAAATTGAATTGAAATTCGAATTGAATAGAAATGAATTTTAAAACGAATTTATAAAGAAGAATTCAATTTTGCTTTGAATTGAAATAGAAGTTGAAATAGAATTTGAAACGAATTTAAAACTATTTATATAATTCGTTTTAAATAGAAATCGACGAAATATATATTATATATATTATATATATAATATAATGGCCTGAATAGAACGCGCCGCACCGCGGCAGTTCGCGAATTTCGACCATTTATTTCAAACGGACATTACGGGAGATCCGACCGTCGGATTCTCCTAAAACCGGAACCGTTGGGTTCGTATCGAAAAGAGCTTTCTAGCGAATGTTAGAAATTTGAAATCTAACGGTTGGATTTGGAATTATGTCCAAATCAAATTCGAAAAAGGTCGCTGTAAGTGCAGTTCGATGGCCGTTGATGGAAATCGACTGTACGGGCCTTGATAAAATTATTAAAAATAGCAATAATTTATGTAAAATCATAAGAAATGATTTAGAAAGAATTGGGATGAAAAACTCCCTATTTGAAAGATAAAAATAGATTTTTATCGAAATGAACTAGTTTTGAACTAGAATTATAATTCTATTTATTTTTAAATAAATAAATTGAATTTGAAAAGGGTTTTGAAAATAACCAAAATTTCCAATGATTGCATTGGAGTGGATTTGAATCGAAATTGTCTTCGGAATATTTCGATGTTGGAATTCGTGATTATACGGATGTTGATATGGAAATTTGAAAGATATATATTTATATCGTTATTTCCAATACGACATTTGTTAGTCGTAGAATTTGATATTGAATATAAGCCGATATATTTTCTATTCAGAGCCTTGTATTGAATATCGAATGTGATTTGGGTTTGTCGTGAATGGTGTCTTCACTAACACTGTTCTTGAACCCAGTTGAGAAAAGATTAAATCTTTTTATTTAGATTTAACGAAGTGTACCAATTAAATAATATTTAATTGGAATTGAAATGATATTGATTTTTGGGTTTATCGTGAACAGTGTTTTAAATAACACTTGTTCTTTAACCCGATAATTAATGAATGTGATTTGGGTTTGTCGTGAATGGTGTCTTCACTAACACTGTTCTTGAACCCAGTTGAGAAAAGATTAAATCTTTTTATTTAGATTTAATGAAGTGTACCAATTAAATAATATTTAATTGGAATTGAAATGATATTGATTTTTGGGTTTATCGTGAACAGTGTTTTAAATAACACTTGTTCTTTAACCCGATAATTAATGAATGTGATTTGGGTTTGTCGTGAATGGTGTCTTCACTAACACTGTTCTTGAACCCAGTTGAGAAAAGATTAAATCTTTTGATTTAGATTTAATGAAGTGCACCAATTAAATGATATTTAATTGGAATTGAAATGATATTGATTTTTGGGTTTATCGTGAACAGTGTTTTAAATAACACTTGTTCTTTAACCCGATAATTAATGGGATGTGACTTTGGGTTTATCGTGAACCGTGTTTTAAATGACACTGATTCTTTAACCCAGTCATAGATTAAAACTAAGTGGAGTTTTAATGAATCTTTAATTAGATTGAAAAGATCGAGAATGGAGTATCACCAGTTTTGCTCCAGGCGATAGTTAAATCTTTAATTAGATTTGAACGTGAAATTTAGAGACTAACTGTCGGTTAGCCAAGCAGATTCTGGATATTGATCTGATGTTGGTTTCGGCCTTCGGGGTTAATATTTAGGGAATTATTCTCTTGATTAATTTACGGTTAGTGACTAATGAATTGGAATGAGGCGTATGTTGTGTTTGTGTAACACTTTTATAATATATACGCGAGTTATTCGGAAAGACCGGGTTTATCCCATTCTGAATAACTGATACGACGATAAGTCGAAGATGAAGACGATGGTCGAAGACCGGAAGTCTTCACGTCGTTTGGGTAATTACTGATGATCTTGATTGGGCTGTACACCCAAGAAGATGGAAACAGTTAGTGATCGTCCAGACGTACTTGGAGATCGATGGATATGCGAGGTACTAGGTGCCTCCGGTTTCGTTCAGACCCAGAACGGACTTGTAAATGGACTGTGTGTCTGACATCGGATTTCATTCTGTGTGACTGATATCGGTTGCATAGGATGATTTGCCTGTGTGGCATGCTAGGATGCAAATGATCAAGGCTTCTGTTGAAAAGCAAAGTCTTGTGGTTGGTGATCAAAGCACGGCCTTTGTGGCGTAGCTTTGTGTAACGTTTACTTCGCGAGTTTCACACCCGGTATGAACCAAAAACGGGAGAGGACCTCAGGGAGGACATGCGTTTCTTTCTAGCTAGAAGTGGCGTCAGTGGTTTTACACGCCCTGACGAGTTTGACTTATGTGGTTGTTGCTGTTGCGAGGCGCCTCGGATTGATCGGTCGTTCTCGAACCGATGGAGTCATTCGTTGGCTCATTTACGCCCCATAGGGCGGAGAGACGTATTGTTCAGGCACTATAATCCACTCCGTGTGGACCGGCCCTGTCGCTCCAAGGGGCAGTTGCGGCTGTTCCGGAGACATGGGCTAGATTGTCTCGAAGACGGTAAGGACGATCCCTGGCCTCGGTTCATAGAAGGAAATCCAATTTCCGAATACGTGACATTTGCGGTTTTAGTTGTAATCCTATATATGGCGACATAGTGGGATGGGGCGCTCATGCCGCCTATGATTGATACTTATGATTCGAAGTGTTTTATACACTATGCACTTATAATAGTATCAAATGATTTGTTTTAAACGTATCAAGCATTCTTTGGCTGTTATAAGGGAAAACCCTATCCTCGACTGCGTTGCATTGTGTGATGGGACCTGGGTCTTATAACAGCTTCATTTTTTTCTTTATTTAGCATTGCGCTGTTTGTTTTATGCACTGGTATTCTTGGGAGGAAACCCGTTCCGTGTTATACGGCGTGGTCCCTTGATTTACCTAATGATTTAAAATAAAGAATTATAACTGTTTTAGTTCTCACACCAGTCACATGACTGACCTGGAGTTTATTGTTTTAACCTAAACTCTGGGTGCCCTTATTTTTGACACGGGCAGCTAGTAGTTTTGGTTTTGCAGATTTATATTCACAGGATCCTGGTTTACAGCTGGAACGATATCCGGAAAGCTTTGTATCCGTATATCTACTTCTAGTTGTGTATTGTATTATTTTCCGCTGCTATGTATTTAAATGTAATTTAAATCTCTGATATTTCTGTGTAAGATTCATTTATGCTCTGTATATTCTTGTAATCTGATGCATTGTTGTAATATACAATGAAATGTTCTTCTGTATGCGTTCTGTTGTGGTTTGTTCTCGAACTATCCGACGCTTTCCTTTACGGGGAGGTTGCGGGTCTTCACAGTTGGTATCAGAGCTTTGGTTTACAAAGCAGAGAACAAGACACATTAGAACCGTACGAAAGAATTCATCAGATATTGGATTAGTAATATCCAATTAGAATGACTCGTTAGAGATGGGATCAGTAGTATCCTAGAACGAGTGTGAAGAGTATATTTTTCAAATGAAAACAATTTTTGTTTAGAAAATTTAAATCAATTATTCGTATTTGATTATCTATTTATATTGAGTTGGACAATCCAGTATATAAAGATTTTGCGTATACGTCTGATCCACGTATATTTGAAATTTTAATATACTGGATAGATATAGAGTCACATTCTAGACACCCGGGGATAATTCTGATGATGTGGCCACATCATCAGTATTTATATTCGTGTTTCGAAGGTGTGATATCTATATATTTCCATTAGACTGGTGTGAGAACCAAATCTTATATAGCTAGAACACTTTGTTGTGAATTGGCATCAAAAACAAGATTTTCAATATATATATCAAAATTATGAATTTGAAACTTTAAATTCACTAATTGATTGATGTTTGTGTTGTTTGTTCATTTGTTTGCTAATTTTGAATCATTTAGCCTAATTGAATCAAATGTTGAACTGTATTGAAAATTGGTCGCATTTGCTTGCATATACATGTATATCATTGAACAGGTCATAGCAAGGAGGCTAGAGCCAGAGAATAAAATTTGTTTGCCCGACAAATAGGTACATGTTTACTACATAATTTCCTGTTTTGTTTGGGTGATGATGATTTTGTGAGCCTATTGGCTAGCCGCTTGGCTTTTTCTTTTTCTTTTTGAGATCTGAAGGACCGGGGAAGCTATTTGAAATTCCCCGATGCTCCCATTGCAGGGGAGGTTATGGCGAAATTTTTCGAAAATTTAGGGTGTTAGCCAAATTTTTGAAATTTTGAAAATTCTCAGAAACTAAAAAGTTAGAGAATGGAAGCCAGATCGAATGTAGAGCTGAATAATCAAACCACTTTCGACTTTGTTCCTTTTCGGGGTCGAAAAGTTTTAAGTGGGGGAGATTGTAACAACCCGGAAAATCTGGGCCAGTTTAAAATTTTTATTTTGGCAATTTTAGCGAATTTTGATTATTTAAAATGAATTATTTTAAATAATATCGACGAAAAATTTATTTTGAATAGAATTCGATCGTATATATTATACGCGTCGTCGTTAGAATATATAATAGTTATATATAATTATAAAAGGAATTGAAAATGGCGCGGTAGTTCGAAAATTCGATTTCTAATTTCAAATGAATATACAGAATTCAATATAAGTCAGAATTGAACGAAACAAGAAATATTTGAATCTGTATAACTATATCTTTGTAACGAAGTTAACAAACTGAGATTTCATTTTAGAAATGATAAGATATGTCCAGTTTAAAATTAGAAATAGTCGCTGTGGAATTTATATATATTTTTATATATATATAAGGCCCTTAAAAATAGCAATTTTGCAAGCGACCTCGGATTTCGACGAAACCAGTTTTGTTGGGTCCGGGATGTGAAGTTATTGCTAGATTCCAAATTTCATAATTTTTCGAATCAATATGTGAGAGTGGCAAAGGAAAACGCGTATGACCAGTTTCAGTTGATTTTAATCGACTGGAAATTGGCCATTTTTCTAACGGTCTCAGAATTCGACGAAACTAGTTTTGTTAGGACCGTATCGTCAATACGAAGCTAGAAAATATTTTTCGGGATTTTTTCGAGTTAGTATGTGGCCCCGGTAATTTGAAACGTACGTTTAAAATTCAATATAGTGATTTAAATGTAAATTTAAAGGAAACTGATTGTAACAGTCGAATCAGCTAGCGATACATATCCCATTGTGTTCGGAATGGGGGTAAAACGCTATGGACGACAGGCGGTGGGCCTCGTTTCGAAGTCATATGTAAAAGTCAACTCTTTGCAAATTAAATAATTAATAAATAAATAAATATAATAAAAAAAAATTTCTTCCCTCCTTAAAACACTCTGGCCCCCCCCTTTCTCGTTTACTTTCAGAAAGGAAAAGAAAAAAAAAAAAAAAAAAAAACCCGCTTTACCAGATCGCCGCCCCCCTCTACAAACCTCCAGTCGCCACCCCCCCTCTACCAGATCGCCGCCGCCAGGAGGCGCGCGCCCCCCGCTTCCCCTTTCCTCCGCCTCCTCTTCCATCCATCGAGAACAGCATCGACGACGAAGCCCCCCCCTATCGCGAGGCCCCTCCGACCACTCCAGCCCAAGTCGACGCCACAACACCCCCGCCAAACCCTAGCCTCAACCGCAATGCGCAGCGCCCCCCCCCCCCCCTCTTTAAAATACTGTAAGTATTTTAATGTATTTTGTTTTTATTTTAATTTCGATTTTAAAATTTGAAAACTGATTTTTATATAATTTGAAAACTGATTTTTATATAATTTGAAAACTGATTTTTATATAATTTGAAAACTGATTTTTAGAAAAAGGTTTGAATACCAAAGACTTGATTTTTTTATAAGGCGAAGACTAGATTTTTATATATTGAACTTCGAAAGAAAATATAGTTTTTATGTTTTGAACTTCGAAAGAAAATATAGTTTTTATGTTTTGAACTTCGAAAGAAAATAGAATTTTTATATATTGAACTTTGAACTAAAAATTCGATTTTTATATATTGAACTTTGAACTAAAAATTCGATTTTTATATATTGAACTTTGAAATAAAAATTCGATTTTTATATATTGAACTTTGAAATAAAAATTCGATTTTTATATATTGAACTTTGAACTAAAAATTCGATTTTTATATATTGAACTTTGAACTAAAAATTCGATTTTTATATATTGAACTTTGAAATAAAAATTCGATTTTTATATATTGAACTTTGAAATAAAAATTCGATTTTTATATATTGAACTTTGAACTAAAAATTCGATTTTTATATATTGAACTTTGAACTAAAAATTCGATTTTTATATATTGAACTTTGAAATAAAAATTCGATTTTTATATATTGAACTTTGAAATAAAAATTCGATTTTTATATATTGAACTTTGAAATAAAAATTCGATTTTTATATATTGAACTTTGAAATAAAAATTCGATTTTTATATATTGAACTTTGAACTAAAAATTCGATTTTTATATATTGAACTTTGAACTAAAAATTCGATTTTTATATATTGAACTTTGAACTAAAAATTCGATTTTTATATATTGAACTTTGAACTAAAAATTCGATTTTTATATATGGAACTTTGAAATAAAAATTCAATTTTTATATATATAGTGGCCTTGGGCAACGAAGGTGACAAAAAGGCGAAACGACGAGGACTTCTGCAAATGAAGAGCCGTGGAGCTAGGATAGCTATCGGTGAGAATTTCTCACCTTTCAATTTATTTTTCTAGTTTTATATATATACTAGGATGCAGACGGTGCTTAGTAGCACCCGACACAATCGTCCACAGACCATGGACTTGTTTGTTTGACTGTTTGGTGATTGATTGCGATATTGGTTTGAATGTGGTTTGTGGTGTGAAAAGAATCGAATCGATAAATTGGTTAGGATTAGACGTGCGCCGTTATAAGGCGAAGGAGTAAGGCTAGGTTAGACTGTTACTCCAAATTTTGTGGTTTGCATAACGAATTGATTAGATTGATGTGTGAATGGCGTGGGCCTTCACTAGACCGGGGATAAGGCTAGGCCTTGTCCCGTTTCTAGTATCGTGCCGTTATGCCGCCGAAATTTTCTAAAATATGTTAGAAAATAAAAATATCATTTTATTGTGTAAATGAATTGAATAGAAATTCACAGGTTGAAGTAAAATGTTTTATTGTTAAAAATATAAATTTTAACGTGAATGTGAATAAATGAATAGTTATAAACAAATCGGCCGATTTGTTTGTATATACACTGATTTGACTGATATTGATTGGGTCGATAAATTTCACACATCGCCCAACTGCACAAATAAATTCTGTGTTTGATTGTTTGAAACCCCACACGGGTGTTGGGATGAAATTTGAAGTTCACTCATCCTGATTGATTGAATATGTCGATCGATTGATTGACAGGCTGTTATAGGCGTTGAATATCTATATTTGATGCCTTTACAGTGTAGTGCACTTTGGTTGATGGTTGATTATTTTCAATGTTATTATATACATGTGTTGTATGAAAATCCATATAATTAACTTTATATGGTAATTGATTGGGCCTCATTCCAATCGTAAAAATAAAGAATATTTTTATAATAAGAAATATTTGAAATAGAAATATTCGAAATGGAATATTTGAAAATATCAATATATGAAGCCGTGTTGATTAGATTGACGCCATTTTGACGAGAACGATATTTATAACGATTTCGAAATGAATTGAATTGAAAACGACTTCGAAATGAAGTAAATTGAAAACGATTTCGAAATAAATTGAATTGAAAACGATTTCGAAATAAATTGAATTGAAAACGATTTCGAAATGAATTGAATTGAAAACGATTTCGAAATGAATTGAATTGAAAACGATTTCGAAATGAATTGAATTGAAAACGAATTCAAATGGAATTGAAAGCGAATTGAAATGAATTCAAATTGAATTGAAATTCGAATTGAATAGAAATGAATTTTAAAACGAATTTATAAAGAAGAATTCAATTTTGCTTTGAATTGAAATAGAAGTTGAAATAGAATTTGAAACGAATTTAAAACTATTTATATAATTCGTTTTAAATAGAAATCGACGAAATATATATTATATATATTATATATATAATATAATGGCCTGAATAGAACGCGCCGCGCCGCGGCAGTTCGCGAATTTCGACCATTTATTTCAAACGGACATTACGGGAGATCCGACCGTCGGATTCTCCTAAAACCGGAACCGTTGGGTTCGTATCGAAAAGAGCTTTCTAGCGAATGTTAGAAATTTGAAATCTAACGGTTGGATTTGGAATTATGTCCAAATCAAATTCGAAAAAGGTCGATGTAAGTGCAGTTCGATGGCCGTTGATGGAAATCGACTGTACGGGCCTTGATAAAATTATTAAAAATAGCAATAATTTGTGTAAAATCATAAGAAATGATTTAGAAAGAATTGGGATGAAAAACTCCCTATTTGAAAGATAAAAATAGATTTTTATCGAAATGAACTAGTTTTGAACTAGAATTATAATTCTATTTATTTTTAAATAAATAAATTGAATTTGAAAAGGGTTTTGAAAATAACCAAAATTTCCAATGATTGCATTGGAGTGGATTTGAATCGAAATTGTCTTCGGAATATTTCGATGTTGGAATTCGTGATTATACGGATGTTGATATGGAAATTTGAAAGATATATATTTATATCGTTATTTCCAATACGACATTTGTTAGTCGTAGAATTTGATATTGAATATAAGCCGATATATTTTCTATTCAGAGCCTTGTATTGAATATCGAATGTGATTTGGGTTTGTCGTGAATGGTGTCTTCACTAACACTGTTCTTGAACCCAGTTGAGAAAAGATTAAATCTTTTTATTTAGATTTAACGAAGTGTACCAATTAAATAATATTTAATTGGAATTGAAATGATATTGATTTTTGGGTTTATCGTGAACAGTGTTTTAAATAACACTTGTTCTTTAACCCGATAATTAATGAATGTGATTTGGGTTTGTCGTGAATGGTGTCTTCACTAACACTGTTCTTGAACCCAGTTGAGAAAAGATTAAATCTTTTTATTTAGATTTAATGAAGTGTACCAATTAAATAATATTTAATTGGAATTGAAATGATATTGATTTTTGGGTTTATCGTGAACAGTGTTTTAAATAACACTTGTTCTTTAACCCGATAATTAATGAATGTGATTTGGGTTTGTCGTGAATGGTGTCTTCACTAACACTGTTCTTGAACCCAGTTGAGAAAAGATTAAATCTTTTGATTTAGATTTAATGAAGTGCACCAATTAAATGATATTTAATTGGAATTGAAATGATATTGATTTTTGGGTTTATCGTGAACAGTGTTTTAAATAACACTTGTTCTTTAACCCGATAATTAATGGGATGTGACTTTGGGTTTATCGTGAACCGTGTTTTAAATGACACTGATTCTTTAACCCAGTCACAGATTAAAACTAAGTGGAGTTTTAATGAATCTTTAATTAGATTGAAAAGATCGAGAATGGAGTATCACCAGTTTTGCTCCAGGCGATAGTTAAATCTTTAATTAGATTTGAACGTGAAATTTAGAGACTAACTGTCGGTTAGCCAAGCAGAAGGGTTTTCTGGATATTGATCTGATGTTGGTTTCGGCCTTCGGGGTTAATATTTAGGGAATTATTCTCTTGATTAATTTACGGTTAGTGACTAATGAATTGGAATGAGGCGTATGTTGTGTTTGTGTAACACTTTTATAATATATACGCGAGTTATTCGGAAAGACCGGGTTTATCCCATTCTGAATAACTGATACGACGATAAGTCGAAGATGAAGACGATGGTCGAAGACCGGAAGTCTTCACGTCGTTTGGGTAATTACTGATGATCTTGATTGGGCTGTACACCCAAGAAGATGGAAACAGTTAGTGATCGTCCAGACGTACTTGGAGATCGATGGATATGCGAGGTACTAGGTGCCTCCGGTTTCGTTCAGACCCAGAACGGACTTGTAAATGGACTGTGTGTCTGACATCGGATTTCATTCTGTGTGACTGATATCGGTTGCATAGGATGATTTGCCTGTGTGGCATGCTAGGATGCAAATGATCAAGGCTTCTGTTGAAAAGCAAAGTCTTGTGGTTGGTGATCAAAGCACGACCTTTGTGGCGTAGCTTTGTGTAACGTTTACTTCGCGAGTTTCACACCCGGTATGAACCAAAAACGGGAGAGGACCTCAGGGAGGACATGCGTTTCTTTCTAGCTAGAAGTGGCGTCAGTGGTTTTACACGCCCTGACGAGTTTGACTTATGTGGTTGTTGCTGTTGCGAGGCGCCTCGGATTGATCGGTCGTTCTCGAACCGATGGAGTCATTCGTTGGCTCATTTACGCCCCATAGGGCGGAGAGACGTATTGTTCAGGCACTATAATCCACTCCGTGTGGACCGGCCCTGTCGCTCCAAGGGGCAGTTGCGGCTGTTCCGGAGACATGGGCTAGATTGTCTCGAAGACGGTAAGGACGATCCCTGGCCTCGGTTCATAGAAGGAAATCCAATTTCCGAATACGTGACATTTGCGGTTTTAGTTGTAATCCTATATATGGCGACATAGTGGGATGGGGCGCTCATGCCGCCTATGATTGATACTTATGATTCGAAGTGTTTTATACACTATGCACTTATAATAGTATCAAATGATTTGTTTTAAACGTATCAAGCATTCTTTGGCTGTTATAAGGGAAAACCCTATCCTCGACTGCGTTGCATTGTGTGATGGGACCTGGGTCTTATAACAGCTTCATTTTTTTCTTTATTTAGCATTGCGCTGTTTGTTTTATGCACTGGTATTCTTGGGAGGAAACCCGTTCCGTGTTATACGGCGTGGTCCCTTGATTTACCTAATGATTTAAAATAAAGAATTATAACTGTTTTAGTTCTCACACCAGTCACATGACTGACCTGGAGTTTATTGTTTTAACCTAAACTCTGGGTGCCCTTATTTTTGACACGGGCAGCTAGTAGTTTTGGTTTTGCAGATTTATATTCACAGGATCCTGGTTTACAGCTGGAACGATATCCGGAAAGCTTTGTATCCGTATATCTACTTCTAGTTGTGTATTGTATTATTTTCCGCTGCTATGTATTTAAATGTAATTTAAATCTCTGATATTTCTGTGTAAGATTCATTTATGCTCTGTATATTCTTGTAATCTGATGCATTGTTGTAATATACAATGAAATGTTCTTCTGTATGCGTTCTGTTGTGGTTTGTTCTCGAACTATCCGACGCTTTCCTTTACGGGGAGGTTGCGGGTCTTCACATTCATCAGTGGAAGACTACCAATACCCTGGACACATCTTTAAGCTTTGATCAAGAATCCTGCTCAATAAATAAATATCTGCAAAACAAGCCACTTGACTTCCCGTGTGGAAATAGGGGCACCCGAGTTTGCAAGTGGAACAAATTACGAGTCAGTCATGCAACTGGTATGAGAAATCTTTACTGAACTTATAAAATGATAAGGCAATCATAGGACCACTCGTGGAATCGGTTTACCCCATTGGATTGCCAGTGCATAAAATAAGTAAATCTTTTAAAACAACCTTTTTTTTTTAGAAAAATGAAACCATTATAAGACTCAAGTCCCATCACACAATGCAACGCAAACCGGAGGATAGAGTTTTACCTTATAATGATCAAACATGATTGATACCTATTAAAATGGATATTATTATTAGTGTTTAGTCAGTTTAAAACATTTTCAAAGTAAATGTATCAATCCTAGATTGCATAGCTACCACATACTATGTCACCATATATAAGTTTACAATCAAACACGTAATGTCGTATTAGAAATAGGGTTTCCATCTTGAGTCAAGGCTATGGATGGTCTCCTTACCAATTCGAGAAACTCTAGCAAATGTCTAAGGATCACTTCTACAGGCAACCCTTGGATCCTGCAGGGCCGGTCCACAAATACTTTAGTGGATTGGCAATTGCTGAACACACGTTTCCCGGTCCTATTAGACCTATAACTTGGCCAGTAGCGACCAATATATCGAGGCCTCGAAATCTATCATCCACATAAGTAAAAATGTCTGGGCTCCATACCATGACACCACTTCTAGCTAGAAAGAAACGTCAGTGCACTCCTGCGTTCCCTTATCCGATTTCTGACTCTTACCCGGGTGTGAAGCTCGCGAAGTTATACTATACACAAAGCTATGCTAATTAGAGCTCTGCTTTGATCGTCAACAACAAGGATCTGTTTTTCAATAAAAGCCTTGATCATTTGCATCTTGGCATGTCACATTGACAATCCACGCCATGCAACTGATGTCTATCAATATATAACCTCTGACCTCGTACATCTCAGAGAAGGGTGTTAAGCAAGAGAATAATTTCTACGCCACCAAACAGATATATATTTAATAGAAATCAATTAATAAAGAACGAAGTCCAATGTTAGACACACATCCATTTACAAGTCCGTTCTGGGTCTGAATGAAACTCGGGGACACCTTATTCCTCGTCCCGTATGTCCAATACGGAAGAGAGGATCTCGCATATCCGGCCAACCAACAAGTACGTCCGGACAACTACCACTTTAACTGAAACACCCCACCTCCTTTAGGGTCACTCTCAAAGGGAATGCCCTAATTTTGGTGGAGGTTTACAAGTAAAGTCACAGATATACAAGACAGATATAATAACACATATTTTTGAACAGCGGAAAACAACAACTTTTATTTCTTCAAAATACGTGTTACACAAACCATGCCATAATACTCCCCAAACTCATAACTGTCTTGATTACATTATTTAAAGAAGCATGAAGAAAACATAAATAAACTGCAAAAGTCCCCTAATTGCTGTCCAAAGCCATAGTCCAAACGGAAAAAGATCCAACCAATACATTCTTTCTCTTCAAGCTGGATGTGAAAACCGATCAAGCTGCGGTATTCCCTCCCTGAGAACCTGGGGGGGGGGGGGAACGAAAGAAAAAGAGGCGAAAGGAAAAGGGGTCAGTCATAAAGACTGAGTAAGTTCTAGTGACTTTCAGTGTAGAAACGGTTAAAACAACCTGTCATGTATGAACTGGAACTAAACTTAAGAATGGTTTCAAGGTGATCAAGATAGACTAAGGTGATCAGGGTAAGTCAAGACAAGTCAAGTAAAGCATCACATGTTCGAGATTCGTTGCACCGACTTTACTAGTATACTAAGCCCATATCGTAAGTTAATCACGAAATAAATCCCACGGCCCAATATCATGAAATGACCCTGAAACGGGGTCTGACCCAAGTACGGGGTCCTACGGAGCGATTATCTAGTCGATCGGCTCCCTACAAGTTCTAGCTCGTCATGTGTCCGTGTCATACGGCTAATCACGAATGTAGTCACCTGTGCTGGGTCCACCTTCGGGTGTATCAGCCCTAGGGTGTCAACCCCTGACACGATTCAAGATACACAGATAAATCTACGGATACCCAGTGTCTGCCCCGTATACGTGCACGATCATAGTCCACCGAACCTACACTGGCGTACCCTACTGCCGTCGTTCACCTCTTACAATCAGCTTAGTAATCGTGCCCCACCCGGCCTAGCCCCAGGGTACCTTGATACATCTAGAGGGTTACTGCTGAAAGGGGTCGTGTCTAGGGTTTCGCCTAATAGATTAGGTCATGTAATTCGTGACCTAACCCGCCTAACAGATTAAGTCATGTAATTCATGACTTAATCCTTTTCCAGTCTAGTCATGTCAAGATGGTTAAGTATGTCATTCCAGTTCACGACTTAACCCGCCTACGTGTCATGTCAAGTTGGCTAAGTGTTGTCGTTTTCAAGTTCATGACTTAGCCCTACAAATCGTGTTCAAGTTGGTTAAGTTGTCTTTTCATGTTCATGACTTAACCCTAATTGGCATTAATTGATTTGTTAATGCACCGAACCACTCACATTGGATCCTATTGTTCGTAGCCACTGGATTTGCCGGGCGGTTCCTGGCAGGTTTACGCTACGAACTCAACCCAACCTCGGGTTTTAAGCGAGATGTGACCAACTACCCACATTGGATCCTATTGTTTGTAGCAACTGGATTTACCGGGCGGTTCCGGGCAGATTTACACTACAAACTCAACCCAACCTCGAGTTGGCCACTTTCTTGTTTTCTAAAGACATGCCCATGTTCTTATCATATTTTGCTATTTCCACATCATGTTCATATATCAACTTCGTGCCCAACTAAGGCATGTTTAAAGTCAAGTTATGGCATGTTCAAGTCAAGTTTTCGTGCCATATTTCATGTTCTACTTATGCCAAATTTCACAGTTTATGCCTATAATTAATTCAAGTTTTGCCTATTCTACCCAATCGTATTCCCAACGTATATAAACGTACTTCGTTCATAAGCATAAACTATTCAAGAGATAAAGGGGAATAACACCAAACATGTGATAGGCATATGTGACAATTCCAACATTACTTGCATAATAAACAGGCTATAACATATCACATGGTTTCAATACTAGTATGATGATAACTTGGCATAGTACTGATTCCAACTTAATTTAACATGACGATTTCAACTTTACATCATAGGCATAATAATCATTACGGGCATAATAATAATTTTATTATAAACATGAAACATTAAAGGCATACTAATCCTAATAGGCATAGTGGATTCCAATTTAGCATTTTTAGCATAATAATTCTCATAGACATAATGATTCCAATTTATCATAATGATTCTCATCTAACATTATAAACATAATGGTTCCAACTTAGCATTTTTAACATAATGATTCTCAACTAACATTATAGACATAATGATTCCAATTTATAGTTTTTAACATAATGATTCTCAACTAACATTATAACCATATTGGTTCCAATTTAGCATTTTAACATAACGATTCTCAACTAACATTATAGACATAATGATTCCAATTTAGCGTTTTTAACATAATGATTCTCAATTAACATTATAGACATAATGATTCCAATTTAGTGTTTTTAACATATCTAACATTATAAACATAATAATTCCAACTTTTCATCATAACCTAGCAATACCCAATTTTTCATTAATCATGGTGGGTATATTAACATCACAGGCATAATTCCATCAATAGTCATAGCCATGGTTTAATTAGCATCATAGGCATGGTTTAATCAACATAAAGATTTCAATAAACGTAGTGATTCCATGGACATGTATTAGTCCAACTTGCCAAACAATTAAGCCCAAGTGATTCATAACAACATCAAAATCATGACAAGTTTTAACTTGCAACGTTGCCATAGCAATATCCCCAAATTATAATTCAAAGATAAACAATATAAACAATGGACTAACAATAGTTCCTAAATGCGGTTTCAATTCATGGCATGTCCATTTTGTTTTAGTGTTTTTGCCTAAAAAGTAACATAGAACTTACAATATGAAGCAAATAATCCAAATAAAAATCCCAAATCAATTGGTCCCAAATTTGTTGTCTAAAGCGTCGTAGTTGTTGTAGCTTCTAGTTGAAGCCTTCAAGAATCGTCCTCCATCTTCTATAATTTTATTCTTTGTATTTTTAATTCAGAGCTCTAGGTTTAATGGCGGCGGACTGAGGCTAAAATGAAATAGTATGATTTAGGCTTGGTCTAGGTGTTATTTTATAGGTGAATAGGGTGATTTAGAGCCTTCAGATCAGTCCAGTAGTCATCAGAATCGCACAGCTCGAATACACATCATCTAGCCACTCAAAAGAAGACACGTCACCTCAGAACACTCCAGAATTCGGTGCTGGATTTGTACGGGCGCACTTGGCAGGTGCGCCAGTGTATTTTTGTACTGGCGCACTTCACAAGTGCGCCAGTGTATTCTGGATTGTTTTCGGTTTTTCTGCCTAACTTCGTTTGTCCATATTTTCTTCATACGGTATCCGATTTTCGAAAACTCGGACTCTATTTCGCGTATTTTTCCGAGACGAACGCAATGGCGTAACCCATTTCCCTTGATTTCATCATTTATAATTAATTATACTTTAATTCGTGAAGCTTAATGTTATAGAATACACGGGGTGTTACATTCTCCCCCACTTAAAAGGATTTCGTCCCCAAAATCTTCAAGTTCAGGAAGAATGTACATCCTAACATCCAAACATCCATCTACTCATCCATCAAACGCAAGCATATATTGTCCTTAGAAAAAACTTCTAATGCTTTATGATCATATGCGAAGTGTGTGTATATGTTCCTTAGCTAATGCTAATGATCAGGCCTGATTGATCTTCTAAATGCAAAATATGTTTAGTGAAATGAATCCAATATGTATGCAAATTTTTCCTATTATAATTCATAATTTCTACATGAGTGCTCGAACATTCAATCATATGCAACAACAAAATGATAGCACAACCAAGTTTCCAAAAAAACACTCATGCATATGCAACATGAAAATGTGTCTGAGCCGATCTAGTGCCTAATGTGTATTCATGCATCCACGAGCAACCACTTGCGACCACTTGCAACCATTTCGCAATCATAACATGTTTCAATTACATGTTTACATCTAAAAGGATTCTAACTATGGTTCTTAAGATAGGATCGAGGAGAGAAACAAGATAAAACAAAGCATCTAGGAGAAGTTAACGATGTACCGCCAGAAGGTCCGGTCTGCTTCTCATGGTAGTCTTTGCTGATGTGTCCAGTTTTCCAACAATGAAAACATTCACCTTGTTTTCTCTTCCTCTTTCTACAATCCTTGGCTATGTGCCCTTCCGTACCACAGTAATTGCATTTCCTTTTATCACGTGAGTTGTTGTTCTTGCCTCCTTTCTCGGAGTCTACCTTCTTATTCTTAGAATCGTTGGGCTTGACCTCTCTCTTCCCTTGAGAGTTTTCTTCCTAAGTCTCCTTCTTGCCCTTATCTTCCTCGTTCAGCAATGCCATCTGTACCAACCTTTCGTACGTAGCTCCCATGGGTATATGGGTCATGGCCAAACTGTGTAATGGCTCATTCAACCCTTTGACAAAGCGAAGAGCCTTCTTGTGCGGGGTGTTGACTAGGTCCAGTCCGAACCTAGCCAGCTCATCGAATTGATTTACATACTCTTTGACTGTCATATTCCCTTGCTTAAGAAATAAGAATTTTTCCAACTGAAGACTCCTTTCAGCTTCTGAGAGAAATTTAGCCTCAAACCTTGCCCTAAAGTCCTCCCATGTTTCCACTGGTCTTTCTGCATTAGTGACTTCCCACCAGTAGGAAGCCTCACCTTTTAGTAGCCACACTGCCAGTTGTACCTTCTGCCTATCTTCTACCTCAAAGATGACGAATAAGTCCTCGGTTTCCTTTAACCAATTCCTAGCTGCCACGAAGGACTCAATTCCATGAAAGTCCTTTCCTCCCATAGCCTTAAAATCTTTACATATCTTAGCAAAGGTATTTCCCCGCGGAGGAGGTGGAGGAAGAGGTGCTGATGCAGCTGGATGATTTCCTGCAGCTGGGGGAGGGGGAACGGTAGGACCTGGCTGGGTGGCCCTTGCTTCTAAGAATCGTCTAAACCAACCAGGTATTGGTACACCCTCTGGCAAGTTAAGTTCTTCGGACATGCTGAAACAAGAAGGCTAGATTCAAAACAAAGGACAAGAGATAATACCTATGGCTTTGGCGGACTTTGCCATTTTAAAATAAAATAATATTTTATCTTTTAAAAATTGCTTCTTTAAATTTTCCTTTTAAAATAAATTTTCAAAACTTTTATCTTATCTGGTAAACCTATGCTCTGATACCAAGTGAAACACCCCACCTCCGTTAGGGTCACTCTCAAAGGGAATGCCTTAATTTTGGTGGAGGTTTATAAGTATAAGTCACAGATATACAAGACAGATATAATAACACATATTTTTGAACAGCGGAAAACAACAACTTTTATTTCTTCAAAATACGTGTTACACAAACCATGCCATAATACTCCCCAAACTCATAACTGTCTTGATTACATTATTTAAAGAAGCATGAAGAAAACATAAATAAACTGCAAAAGTCCCCTAATTGCTGTCCAAAGCCATAGTCCAAACGGAAAAAGATCCAAGCAATACATTCTTTCTCTTCAAGCTGGATGTGAAAACTGATCAAGCTGCGGTATTCCCTCCCTGAGAACCTGGGGGGAAACGAAAGAAAAAGAGGCGAAAGGAAAAGGGGTCAGTCATAAAGACTGAGTAAGTTCTAGTGTCTTTCAGTGTAGAAACGTTTAAAACAACCTGTCATGTATGAACTGGAACTAAACTTAAGAATGGTGTCAAGGTGATCAAGATAGACTAAGGTGATCAAGGTAAGTCAAGACAAGTCAAGTAAAGCATCACATGTTCGAGATTCGTTGCATCGACTGTACTAATATACTAAGCCCATATCACAAGTTAATCACGAAATAAATCCCACGGCCCAATATCATGAAATGACCCTGAAACGGGGTCTGACCCAAGTACGGGGTCCTACGGAGCGATTATCTAGTCGATCGGCTCCCTACAAGTTCTAGCTCGTCGAGTGTCCGTGTCATACGGCTAATCACGAATGTAGTCACCTGTGTTGGGTCCACCTTCGGGTGTATCAGCCCTAGGGTGTCAACCCCTGACACGATTCAAGATGCACAGATAAATCTACGGATACCCAGTGTCTGCCCCGTATACGTACACGATCGTAGTCCACCGAACCTACACTGGCGTACCCCACTGCCGTCGTTCACCTCTTACAATCAGCCCAGTAATCGTGCCCCACCCGGCCTAGCCCCAGGGTACCTTGATACATCTAGAGGGTTACTGCTGAAAGGGGTCGTGTCTAGGGTTTCGCCTAATAGATTAGGTCATGTAATTTATGACCTAACCCGCCTAACAGATTTAGTCATGTAATTCGTGACTTAATCCTTTTCCAGTCTAGTCATGTCAAGATGGTTAAGTATGTCATTTCAGTTCACGACTTAACCCGCCTACGTGTCATGTCAAGTTGGCTAAATGTTGTCGTTTTCAAGTTCATGACTTAGCCCTACAAATCGTGTTCAAGTTGGTTAAGTTGTCTTTTCATGTTCATGACTTAACCCTAATTGGCATTAATTGATTCGTTAATGCACCGAACCACTCACATTGGATCCTATTGTTCGTAGACACTGGATTTTCCGGGCGGTTCCGGGCAGGTTTACGCTACAAACTCAACCCAACCTCGGGTTTCAAGCGCGATGTGACCAACTACCCACATTGGATCCTATTGTTTGTAGCAACTGGATTTGCCAGGCGGTTCCGGGCAGATTTACACTACAAACTCAACCCAACCTCGAGTTGGCCACTTTCTTGTTTTCTAAAGTCATGCCCATGTTCTTATCAGATTTTGCTATTTCCACATCATGTTCATATATCAACTTCGTGCCCAACTAAGGCATGTTTAAAGTCAAGTTATGGCATGTTCAAGTCAAGTTTTCGTGCCATATTTCATGTTCTACTTATGCCAAATTTCACAGTTTATGCCTATAATTAATTCAAGTTTTGCCTATTCTACCCAATCGTATCCCCAACGTATATAAACGTACTTCGTTCATAAGCATAAACAATTCAAGAGATAAAGGGGAGTAACACCAAACATGTGATAGGCATATATGACAATTCCAACATTACTTGCATAATAAACAGGCTATAACATATCACATGGTTTCAATACTAGTATGATGATAACTTGGCATAGTAATGATTCCAACTTAATTTAACATGATGATTTCAACTTTACATCATAGGCATAATAATCATTGCGGGCATAATAATAATTTTATTATGAACATGAAACATTAAAGGCATAGTAATCCTAATAGGCATAGTGGATTCCAATTTAGCATTTTTAACATAATAATTCTCATAGACATAATGATTCCAATTTATCATAATGATTCTCATCTAATATTATAAACATAATGGTTCCAACTTACCATTTTTAACATAATGATTCTCAACTAACATTATAGACATAATGATTCCAATTTAGCGTTTTTAACATAATGATTCTCAACTAACATTATAATCATAATGGTTCCAATTTAGCATTTTAACATAACGATTCTCAACTAACATTATAGACATAATGATTCCAATTTAGCGTTTTTAACATAATGATTCTCAATTAACATTATAGACATAATGATTCCAATTTAGTGTTTTTAACATATCTAACATTATAAACATAATAATTCCAACTTTTCATCATAACCTAGCAATACCCAATTTTTCATTAATCATGATGGGTATATTAACATCACAGGCATAATTCCATTAATAGTCATAGCCATGGTTTAATTAGCATCATAGGCATGTTTTAATCAACATAAAGGTTTCAATAAACGTAGTGATTCCATGGACATGTATTAGTCCAACTTGCAAAACAATTAAGCCCAAGTGATTCATAACAACATCAAAATCATGACAAGTTTTAACTTGCAACGTTGCCATAGCAATATCCCCAAATTATAATTCAAAGATAAACAATATAAACAATGGACTAACAATAGTTCCTAAATCCGGTTTCAATTCATGGCATGTCCATATTGTTTTAGCGTTTTTGCCTAAAAAGTAACATAGAACTTACAATATGAAGCAAATAATCCAAATAAAAATCCCAAATCAATTTGTCCCAAATTCGTTGTCTAAAGCGTCGTAGTTGTTGTAGCTTCTAGTTGTAGCCTTCAAGAATCGTCCTCCATCTTCTATAATTTTATTCTTTGTATTTTTAATTCAGAGCTCTAGGTTTAATGGCGGCGGCCTGAGGCTAAAATGAAATAGTATGATTTAGGCTAGGTCTAGGTGTTATTTTATAGGTGAATAGGGTGATTTAGAGCCTTCAGATCAGTCCATAAGTCATCAGAATCGCACAGCTCGAATACACATCATCTAGCCACTCAAAAGAAGACACGTCACCTCAGAACACTCCAGAATTCGGTGATGGTTTTGTACGGGCGCACTTGGCAGGTGCGCCAGTGTATTTTTGTACTGGCGCACTTCACAAGTGCGCCAGTGTATTCTGGACTATTTTCGGTTTTTCTGCCTAACTTCGTTCGTCCATATCTTCTTCATATGGTATCCGCTTTTCGAAAATTCGGACTCTATTTCGCGTATTTTTCCGAGACGAACGCAATGGCATAACCCATTTCCCTTGATTTCATCATTTATAATTAATTATACTTTAATTCGTGAAGCTTAATGTTATAGAATACACGGGGTGTTACATTAACCCTTTATTGGGAGCTAACCAATGCAGGGCATCAGTAGTCGTCTATTCGATGTGAAGATCGCCGGTCTTCAACCACCGTCTTCAATGTCTTCGACTGTAAATCATCGTATAATTATTTGAAATGAGATTGAACTCGGTCATTTCAAATAATTCTCGAATATATATAATTGAAATCATTTCATATCGTTAATATTATTTTATAATGATTTATCGCTATTTTTATTTATATAAAAATAGTCCAAATTAAGTTAACGACGCTTCAGGTCAATACGTGGCCTTGGCGCTGTTTGTACCCAAATTTGATTTACACATTTCTCAAAATCTAGCCGTTGGATTTTAATAAAATTAATATGGTTGGAAAGATCTTCCCAAAGCAAACCTAACAGTTTCAGTTTTGGAAAAATCCGACGGTCGGATCTTTTGGTATAATCGTTTAAAGTTACAATTCTGAAACGTGAACTACCGCGCGCGATTCGTTTAATTTTAATTTATATTTACATATATATATATATATATATATATATATATATATATAAAAATCGTTCGACGATTTCCCTAACATGTAAAAAGTGATGTTTTCAACAAACAAAACATTTATTAACATATAACATTTTCTTATTTTGCTAACATGTGAAATGTAACATTTTTAATTATAAATCCTATTTTAATATATAATCCTTTATATCTAATTGAACATGTAACGTTTTTATTGAAACTTAAAAATAAATTAAAAATGTACTTTTTATTCCCTAAAAAAATTCTAATGAACATGTCATTTTTATTAATGAATCATTTTTAATGAAATTTAATATACATTAAAAATTTATCATTTTTAATGTTTTCAACAATTTTTCCTAACTATGATTCTTTTAACAATGAATCTGCATATACATTAAAAATACTATTTTTAATGTTTCAACAAATTTTCCTAAACATGATTCTTTTAATAATGAATCTACATATACATTAAAAATATCATTTTAATATTTCAACAAATTTTCCTAAACATGCTTCTTTTAATAACGAATCTACATATACATTAAAAATATCATTTTAATATTTCAACAAATTTTCCTAAGCAAGATTCTTTTAATAATGAATCTATATATACATTAAAAATATCATTTTGATGTTTCAACAAATTTTCCTAAACATGATTCTTTTAATAATGAATCTACATATACATTAAAAATATCATTTTTAATGTTTCAACAAATATTCCTAAACATGAATCTTTTAATAATGAATCTACATATACATTAAAAATATCATTTTTTATGTTTCAACAAATTTTCCTAAACATGATTCTTTTAATAATGAATCTACATATACATTAAAAATATCAATTTTAATGTTTCAACAAATTTTCCTAAACATGATTCTTTTAAAAATGAATCTACATATACATTAAAAATATTATTTTTAATGTTTCAACAAATTTTCCTAAACACGATTCTTTTAATAATGAATTTACATATATATTAAAAATATCATTTTTAATGTTTTAACATATATAATAAAAAAAAGTAATTTTAGTGTATATCAAATTTTGTCCATTTTCTATGTTCACATATACAATAAAAAAGATAATTTTATTGTATAAACATTTTTAACAATTTCTATGTGTACATTTACAATAAAAAAGATAATTTTATTTTATAAACATTTCCAACAAATTTCTATGATTAGCATGCAAAATAAAAAGAAATATTTTTATTGTATGACAAATTTAACAAATTCTATGATTAGCATGTACAATAAAAAAGGAATATTTTTATTGTATAACAAATTTAACAAATCCTATTATTAACATGTACAATAAAAAAAACTATTTTTATTGTATGACAAATTTAACAAATCCTATTATTAGCATGTACAATAAAAAAGTATATTTTTATTGTATGACAAATTTTACAAATCCAATTATTAACATATACAATAAAAAAGACTATTTTTATTGTATGACAAATTCAACAAATCCTATGATTAGCGTGTACAATAAAGAAGAATATTTTTATTGTATGACAAATTTAACAAATTCTATTATTAACAAGTACAATAAAAGACTATTTTTATTGTATGACAAATTTAACAAATCCTATGATTAGCATGTACTATAAAAAAGAATATTTTTATTGTATGTCAAATTTAACAAATTCTATTATTAGCATGTATAATAAAAAAAAGACTATTTTTATTGTATGACAAATTTAACAAACCCTATGATTAGCATGTACAATAAAAAAGAATATTTTTATTGTATGACAGATTTAACAAAATCTATGATTAGCATGTAAACAATAAAAAGGAATTTTATTGTCTAACAATTTTCTATAAATTCTATGATCCACATTTAAACAATGGAAAGGAATTTTATTGTCTAACAATTTTCTATAAATTCTATGATCCACATATAACTAATAAAAAGGAATCTTATTGTCTAACAATTTTTCTTAATTCTAAGATTCATGTATATACAATAAAAAGAGAGTATTTTTATTATATATCAAATTTGTTCAATCCTATCTTATCCAATTTGATCCAACGGATCACCACAAACAAAATCAACCAATCCAAATCTCGTACAACACACAATTGAATCTTAACAGTGTATATATTAAAATTTTCCAATGCAATAACAATTAATTTTAATTTTTAAATAAGAGATCTCACCGATGGTTTCCAATCCGCCAAAAATTGAGACGATCTCCAAATCAATTTTGTTGCGAAGCTCTCAATTTCATGATCGCAACGAATCCAATTTCATGTGATTTGGAGTTCGTGGTAAAAAGATATTAACATACGAACATGGAATATTATTTAAATAATAATATCATTATTCACCTTATTCTCCAAACGACACCCTCAACTTAAAATGCTCGCCACGGCCAAACCGTAAGTCGGAATTGCACGAAACCAATGCCATTCTCTCCAGCTTCTCTCCCTCTTTTTACGGATGGTGGTCCCACCCTCTTGTTCTCCACGTGGGCCCCACGATTTGCAGTTGAATGGAAATGTAATAACGCGGAAATCTGGGCCAATTTAAAATTTTTATTTTGGCAATTTTAGTGAATTTTGATTATTTAAAATGAATTATTTTAAATAATATCGACGAGAAATTTATTTTGAATGGAATTCGAACGTATATATTATATAGCTCGTCGTTAGAATATAAATATTTATTTAAAATATAAAAGGAATTGAAAATGGCGCGGTAGTTCGATAATTCGATTTCAAAATTCAAATGAATGTACCGGGTGCAAAATAAACCGGATTTTAGTGAAACCAAAAACAATAGAATCTTTTTGAGAATATCTTTCCAACGAATCCGAAAATTTGAAATTTCATAGCGGGGATCAAAAGATATGTCTAGTTGAAGATTCTGAACAGTCGCTATGGAATTCTAGCCATTGAAAATAGCCATTTTGCAAACGACCTCGGATTTTGACGAAACCACTTTTGTTGGATCCGCGATATCAAATTATTGCTAGGTTTAAAATTTCATAATTTTTTGAATCAATATGTGAGCATGGCGAAGGAAAAGGCATTTGACCAATTTCAGTTGATTTTAATCGACTGGAAAATGGCCATTTTTCAAACTGTCTCAGAATTTGACGAAACTAGTTTTGTTAGGACCGTATTGTCAATACGAGGCTAGAAAATATTTTGGAATTTTTCGAGTTAGTATGTGACCCTGGTAAATTGAAATGTGCGTTCAAATTTAATATATAGAGTTATATGTTGATTTTGACGAAAACTGATAGAAACGATCGAACCAGCTTACGATACATATCCCATTGTGTTCAGAATGGAGGTAATTAGTTGTGGACGACAGGCGATGGGTTTGATTCTGAGTTCAAAATAAAAGTCAACTTTTTGAAATGAAAAAAATAAATAAAATAATAATAGAACCCTCTCTCTCTACTTACCCTCTCTCTCCTTTTATCAGCCCCACCCCCCATCCTGATTTCATTTCAGAAGGAAAAAAAAGAAATAAAACAGAGAATCGCGCCTCCCCAATCGCACGCCCCCCCCCCCCCCCCCCCACACGTCGATTCGCCCTCCACCACCTCCTCAGGCCATCGCCCTCCACCCTCCCTTTTCCATTGCTCGCGGACACTTGGCGCCCCCACTCCCCCACAAAACCGTACGAACCCTAGCTCCAAACACAAGAACACCCCCGTCTTCGTTTCTTCCTCCTCTCTTCTCCTGTAGAAAAACGCAAGCCCCCCTGTAGCTTCTCGATGGTCCTGCAAATCGAAGCCCTAAGGGCTGAACGTCGGTAATCAAAAGGATGTGCTTCGGCAATGCAAATTTAGTCCAAAACGAAGAGGTAAGGTATTAAACCCTTAACGATTTAATGAATGTGGTTAATCATGTTTAGTTAACTATTTTATGTGATAAGTAAATTTATTTTCAGTTCTAAAGAATTTTAAAATTTAAAACAACATTGGTTATTAATGAAAATAGCATGATTTATGAAATAGAAGCTAATGTTTTCAAATTATAATATACTTTGATTTGAAAATATAAATATACTTTGATTTAAAAATATCCATATAAGGTGTTTTTCTAAAAAGTAAAAATTCGATTTTTATATATTGAATAGCAAAGTAAAAATTCGATTTTTATATATTGAATAGCAAAGTAAAAATTCGATTTTTATATATTGAATAGCAAAGCAAAGACTCGATTTTTATATATTGAATAGCAAAGTAAAAATTCGATTTTATTTATTGAATAGCAAAGTAAGAATTCGATTTTTATATATTGAATAGCAAAGTAAAAATTCGATTTTTATATATTGAATAGCGAAGTAAAAATTCGATTTTTATATATTGAATAGCTAAGTAAAAATTCAATTTTTATATATTGAGTTGCAAAGTTAAAATTCGATTTTTATATATTGAATAGAAAAGTAAAAATTCGATTTTTATATATTGAATGGCGAAGTAAAAAATTCGGTTTTTATATATGTAGCGAACATGGATGGTGGAAGTGACAAAAGGAAGAACGATGAAGATATCCTACATTTGAAGTGTCGTGGAGTTGGGATAGCTTATCGGTGAGAACTTCACACCTTTTAATTTAATTTTTCTAGTTATAAATATATACTAGGATGCAGACGGTGTTTAGTAGCACCCGACACCCGTCGTCCACAGACCATGGACGGCTTGTATGCTTGTTTGTTTGATTTTGATGTGTAGTTGATTGTGTGATGCGATGTGAAATGAAATAAAATATTTATATAGTTAAAATATTTTATAGTTAAAAATAGAATTTTTAACGTGTATATGAAAGGAAATAAAAATAAAGAATCGGACGATTTGTTTATATACACACATTTGACTAATATTGATTGGGACGATAAATTTTACACGTCGCCCAACTGCGCAAATAAAATCTGTGTTTGATTGTTTGAAACCCCACACGGGTATTGGGATGATATTTGATGTACACTAATCCCGATTGTTTAGTTGTATGTCGATTGATTGATTGACAGGCCGCTATAAGCGTTGAATATTTATATTTGATGCTTATACAGTGTAGAATACACTTTGGATGATGGTTGACTATTCATCGTTGTTATTGTAAGCATGTGTTGTAGAAAATCCATATAATTAACATTATATGGTAATTGATTGGGCCTCATTCCAGTTTTGAAAAATAGAAATATTTGAAAAGAAATATTTGAATAGAAATATTTGAAAAAGAAATATTTGAAATAGAATATTTGAAAATAGAAATATATGAAGCCGTGTTGATTAGATTGACGCCATTTTGACGTGAACGATATTTATATCGATTTTATTCATTTTATAATGAATATCGAAAGTGATTTCAAAATCTAATATTTTGAAAAGAACTAAAATTCGAATAAAACTGAATAGAAACGAATTCGAATTGAAATTGAATATAAATAAATTCGAATTGAAATTGAATCAGAAATCAATTTGAATTGAAATCAGTTTGAAATGAATTTAAAAGGAATTTATAAGGAAAAATTCAATTTTGATTTAAAATTGAATATGAAGTTGAAACCGTTTTGAAAATGAATTTAAAACGATTTATAAAATACGTTTTCAAAAGGGAATCTACGAAGTATATACTATATATATAATATAATGGCCTGAATAGAACGCGCCACGCCACGGTAGTTCGCGAATTTCGACCATTGACTTCGAATGGATATTACGGGAGATCCGACCGTCGGATTCTCCTCAAACCGGAACCGTTGGGTTCGTATCGAAAAGAGATTTCTAATGAATAGTAGAAATTAGAAATCTAACGGTTGGATTTGGAATTATGTCCAAATCATATTTGAAAAAGGTCGCTGTAAGTGCAGTTCGATGGCCGTTGATGGAAATCGACTGTACGGGCCTTGATAAAATTATTAAAAATAGTAATAATTTGTGTAAAATCATAAGAAATGATTTGAGAAGAATTAGGATGGAAAAACTCCATATTTGAAAAGATAAAAATAGATTTTTATCGAAATGAACTTGTTTTGAACTAGAATTATAATTCAATTTATTTTTAAATAAATAAATTGGATTTGAAATGGTTTTTAAAAGCAACCAAAATTTCCAATAATTGAATTGGAATGGATTTGAATCGAAATTGTCTTTGGAATATTTCGATGTTGACTTTCATGATTATACAAATATTGTTATGGGAATTTGAAAGATATATTAATATCGTTATTTCCAATACGATATCTGTTAGTCATAGAATTTGATATTGAATATAAGCCGGTATATTTTCTATTCAGAGCCTTGTATTTAATATCAAATGCGATTTGGGTTTGTTGTGAATGGTGTCTTTATTAACACTGTTCTTGAACCCAGTTGAAAAAAGATTAAGTCTTTTTATTTTAGATTTAATGAAGTGTACCAATTAAATAATATTTAATTGGAATTAATTTGGTATTGAATTTTGGGTTTATCGTGAACAGTAATTTAAATAACACTTGTTCTTTAACCCGATAATTAATGAAATGTGATTTTGGGTTGTCGTTAATGGTATCTTCAATAATATTGTTCTTAGACCCAAAGGAGTTAAGAAAATTCAGAAACTAACTGGAGATTAGTAGAGTTGAATGGTCTCTGGGGTATTGATCTGATGTTGGTTTCGGCCTTCGGGGTTAATACTTAGGGAACTGCTCACTTGTTAATTTACGGTTAGGGACTAATTGAAATGTGATGTGATTTTGGGTTTATCATGAACCGTGTTTTAAATGACACTGATTCTTTAACCCAGTTACAGATTAAAACTAAGTGGAGTTTTAATGAATCTTTAATTAGATTGAAATGATCGAGGATGGAGTTTCACCAGTTTTGCTCCAGGCGATAGTTAAATCTTTAATTAGATTTGAACGTGAAATGGTAATTGAATTTACCGATAACACCGTGGTGTTAGATATGATGTATTACCAGTTTTACTTCATGGGATGAGTAGGTTGGGATTGGGAAATTAAAACAAATGATTACTTCGATAAGGTTCGTTAATCCCGACTAGTTGAATCGAAATTCAAAAGAAGAATAAAGAATAAATTCAAGGAATTTATCTTTGATAAAATTAATGGGAACCTTTCCCTATGAATGTGAAATTTAGAAACTAACTGTCGGTTAGCTAAGCAGAATGGCTTTCTCGATTTTGATCTGATGTTGGTTTCGGCCTTCGGGGTTAATATTTGGGGAATTATTCTCTTGATTAATTTACGGTTAGTGACTGAAGAATTGGAATGAGGCGTAAGTTGTGTTTGATTAATTTCCAAATATTTCTATTCAAATATTTTTAAAATATTTATAAGTTCCTGAATTAGTTGTTGTGGACACAAGCTATTAAGGAGGAGCATGATTCTTTATTGGTGTACGCAGGATTATAGCTTGCTTTGCCATCCATCACAACAAAAAATTTATCAGGTTTGCACCTTTGTTTGAATAGCAAAGTAAAAATTCGATTTTTATATATTGAATAGCGAAGTAAAAGTTCTATTTTTATATATTGAATAGCGAAGTAAAAATTCGATTTTTACATATGTAGTGGCTACGGGCAACGAAAGCGACGAAAGGCGATTACGATGAAGATTTCTATAAATGAAGGGTCAAGATGATTGGATAGCTATTTGTGAGAACTTCTCACTCTTCAATTTCTTTTTCTAGTTATATATATACTAGGATGCAGACGGTGTTTAGTAGCACCCGACACCCATCATCCACAGACCATGGGTGGCTTGTTTGTTTAATTGTTTGGTTGTGTAGTTGGTTAGATTATTTGGTTTGAATTGAATTGTTTGGTGAAATGAAATTGATTTGATTGATGTGTGAATGGCGTGGGCCTTCACTAGACTGGGGATAAGGCTAGGCCTTGTCCCGTTTCTAGTATCGTGCCGTTATGCTGCCAAAATTTTCTAAAAATAAGTTAGAAAAATAAAGATAACATTTTATTTAATAAATGAACCGAATAGAATATTCATAGGTTGAATAAAATAGTTTGATCGTTAAAAATATAATTTTTAACGTGAATGTGAATAAATAAATATTCATTTACAAACCAGATGGTTTGTTTATGTACACCTATTTGAAGGACATTGATTGGGACGATAAAATTTCACACATCGCCCAACTGCACGAATAAAAATCTGTGTTTGATTGTTTGAAACCCCACACGGGTATTGGGATGATATTTGACGTACACTAATCCCGATTATTTAGTTGTACGTCGATCGATTGATTGACAGACTGTTATAAGCGTTGAATATTTATATTTGATGCTTATACAGTGTAGAATGCACTTTGGATGATGGTTGATTATTCATCATTGTTATTGTATACATGTGTTGTAGAAAATCCATATAATTAACATTATATGGTAATTGATTGGGCCTCATTCCAGTTTTCGAAATAAAAATATTTGAAATAGAAATATTTGAAATAAAAATATTTGAAATAGGAATATTTGAAATAGAAATTTTTGAAATAGGAATATTTGAAATAGAATATTTGAAAATAGAAACATATGAAGCCGTGTTGGTTAGATTGACGCCATTTCGACGTGAACGATATTTATATCGATTTTATTCATTCTTCAATGAATATTGAATAGATTTGAAATTGAATAGATTTGAAATTCGAACTATACTGAAATGAATGGAAATTCGAATTATATTTAAAGTGAATTGAAATTCGAATTAAACCAAATTGATTTGAAATTCGAAATACACTAAAATAATTTGAATCTCGAATAGAAATGAATTCAAATAGAATTGAATTAGAATTGAAATCATTTAGAAATGAATTCGAATTGAAATTGAATAGAAATGAATTTAAGTTAATTTGAAATTCAAATTGAATTGAAAAACGAACTGAAATTGAATTAAAAATTAATTTGAATTGAAATCGATTTGAAATGAATTTAAAACGAATTTATATTGGAATATTCAATTTTGTTTTGAAATTGAATATGAAGTTGAAACCGTTTTGAAAACGAATTTAAAACGATTTATAAAGCTCGTTTTGAATTGAAATCGACGAAGTATATATTATATATATTATATATATAATATAATGGCCTGAATAGAACGTGCCGCGCCGCGGCAGTTCGTGAATTTCGACCATTGACTTCGAACGGATATTGCGGGAGATCCGACCATCGGATTCTCCTAAAACCGGAACCGTAGGGTTCGTATCAAAAAGAGCTTTCTAACGAATATTAGAAATTTGAAATCTAACAGTTGGATTTGGAAATATGTCCAAATCAAATTTGGAAAAGGTCGTTGTAAGTGCAGTTCGATGGTCGTTGATGGAAATCGACTGTACAGGCGTTGATAAAATTATTAAAAATAATAATAATTTGTGTAGAATCATAAGAAATGATTTGTGGAGAATTGGGATGAAAAATTCCTTATTTGAAAAGATAAAAATAGATTTTTATCGAAATGAACTAGTTTTGAACTAGAATAGTAATTTATTTATTTTTAAAATAAATAAAGTGAGTTTGAAATGGTTTTGAAAATAACCAGAATTTCCAATGATTGCATTGGAATGGATTTGAGTCTAAATTGCCTTTGGAATATTTCGATGTTGGATTTCGTGATTATATAGATGTTGTTATGGAAATTTGAAAGATATAGATATATATATCGTTATTTGCAATACGAGATCTGTTGGTCGTAGAATTTGATATTGAATATAAGCCGATATATTTTCTATTCAGAGCCTTGTATTTAATATCAAACGTGATTTGGGTTTTTCGTGAATGGTGTCTTGACTAACACTGTTCTTGAACCTAGTTGAGAAAAGATTAAATCTTTTTATTTGGATTTAATGAAGTGTACCAATTAAATAATATTTAATTGAATTGATATTGATTTTTGGGTTTATCGTGGACAGCGTTTTAAATAGCACTCGTTCTTTAACCCGATAAATAATGGAATGTGGTTTTGGGTTTATCATGAACCATGTTTTAAATGACACTGATTCTTCAACCCACTTAACGATTAAAACTAAGTGGAGTTTTAATGAATCTTTAATTAGATTGAAAAGATCGAGAATGGAGTATCACCAGTTTTGCTCCAGGCGATAGTTAAATCTTTAATTAGATTTGAACGTGAAATGGTAATTGAATTTACCGATAACACCGTGGTGTTAGATATGAAGTATTATCAGTTTTACTTCATGGGATGAATAGGTTGGGATTGGGAAATTAAAACAAATGATTACTTCAGTAAGGTTCGTTAATCCCGACTAGTTGAATCGAAATTCAAAAGAAGATTAAAGAATAAATTCAAGGAATTTATCTTTGATAAAATTAATGGGAACCTTTCCCTATGAATATGAAATTTAGAAACTAACTGTCGGTTAGCCAAGCAGAAGGGTTTTGTGGATATTGATCTGATGTTGGTTTCGGCCTTCGGGGTTAATATTTGGGGAATTATTCTCTTGATTAATTTACGATTAGTGACTGATGAATTGGAATGAGGCGTATGTTGTGTTTGTGTAACACTTTTTAAAATATACGCGAGTTATTCGGGAAGACCGGGTTTATCCCATTCTGAATAAATGATACGACGATAAGTCGAAGACGAAGACGATGGTCGAAGACCGGAGGTCTTCACGTCGTTTGGGTAATTACTGATGATCTTGATTGTGCTGTACACCCAAGAAGATGGATACAGTTGGTGATCGTCCAAACGTACTTGGAGATCGATGGATATGCGGGGTACTAGGTGCCTCCGGTTTCGTTCAGACCCAGAACGGACTTGCAAATGGACTGTGTGTCTGACATTGGATTTCATTCTGTGTGACTGATATCGGTTTCATAGAGTGGTTTGCCTGTGTGGCATGCTAAGATGCAATTGATCGAGGCTTCTGTTGAAAATCAAAGCCTTGTGGTGATGATCAAAGCACAGCCTGTGTGGCACAGCTTTGTGTAACGTGAATTCGCGAGCCTCGCACCCCGGTTGTGAACCAAAAACGGGAGAGGACATCAGGGAGGGCATGCGTTTCTTTCTAGCTAGGGTGGTGTCAGTGACCTACCAGCATATACTTTTCACCTATGTGGTTGTTTCTGTTGCGAGGCGCCTCGGTTAGATCGGACGATCCAGGTCCGATGGAGTCATTCGTTGGCTCACTTACGCCCCAAAGGGCGGGGAAACGCAGTGTTCAGGATTTCGTCTAATCCACATCGGTGGACCGGCCCTGACGATCCAAGGGGCGATGCGTTCTGCTCCTGAGACTCGGGCTAGACAGTCTCGAATCGGTTGAGGAATATCTTTTGCCTCGGTTCATAGATGGAAACCCAATTTCCAAATACGAGACATTTGCGGTTTTAATTGTAGAACTAGTATGGCGACATGATATATGGTACTCATGCCGTCTATGATTGATACTTATGATTTGAAGTTTTTTTATACACTATGCACTTATAGTAGTATCAAATGATTTGCTTTAGAACGTATCAAGCATTTTTGGCTGTTATAAGGGAAAACCCTATCCCCCGGCTTGTGTTGCATTGTGTGATAGGACCTGGGTCTTATAACAGCTTCATTTTTCTTTATTTAGCATTGCGCTGTTTGTTTTATGCACTGGTATTCTTGGGAGGAAACCCGTTCCGTGTTATACGGCGTGGTCCCTTGATTTACCTAACTTTTAAAATAAAGATTAATAACAGTTTTAGTTCTCACACCAGTCACATGACTTGTAACAACCCGTATTTCGATAACACGTTAAAACAAGAAATCAAGGCAAAATTAAATTTTAAAATTGGAATCTGGTAAAATGGACTTCACCATTGTGTTCGTCTCGGAAAAATACGCGAAATAGAGTCCGAGTTTTCGAAAATCGGAGTCCGTATGACCAAGATATGGCTAGAACAAGTTTTCAGCAGTTTTCGGGCAGACTGGCCTGGTGTCGACAGCCCTGTCGACTTGGCTGTCGACTTGCATCCCCTGGTGTCGACTTGCCTGTCGACTCCCCCCCTGTACAGGTCAACTTTTCATCCTGGGGCGGCCCAGAACCCATTTTTGAGGCCCGGGATGGGTTTTGATGGCCCGGGTTGACTCTAGGATTGATTTTAAGGCCCTAAATGGTTCCTACATGTGACTTCTTCCCCAAGACATGCTTTAAAGGCTAGGATTGGTTCTAGGGTTTATCCTATGGCTAAAACTATCCTAGTCTTCTATAAAAAGACCCCTAACCCTCTTCTAAAACCATCATTATTCATTCCTTCAACTAAACTATGCCAAAATGATTCTTGATCATGGCCTCCACTCAAAACCCTAGCCTCCATCCTCTTGTCATAAATTCTATCTTCATTCACATGAGAGATTACATGATCATATGAGTGATTTCAAGTTTGTATGAGGGCTTTTAAGTTGCATTCAAGCCAAAGATGCAACCTTTCTTCTTCAAAGATTGGATTTTTATTGGATTTTGCTCATGGGTTTTATTGGAGCTTGTTGATTTGGGGTTTTTGGTGTTGCTTGAATGGCTTCGTCTCAATCTTTTTATTTTATGTTGATTTGTGCCTTCATAGCAATGTAAGCCCTTTCACTACTCTTAGATGTTAACTATGAAGTTAAATGTTCATGTTGCAAGTTTGGGTTTGATCATTGAGTATGATACATGCTATCATATCATGCAAGTTTATGAAGTCATTATCTTGATCTTGTGGGCTAAAAGCTACAACCTTTATGTTGAAATGTTGCATTATGCAACATGAGAACCCTCATAACCTTTATTTCAACTTGCATATGAAGTCATAACCCTTATATGATGATATATGCGAGTTACTAGTCATCATTCCATGTCTTTTGTCACTATGATTCGCTTATGTGCCAAGTTTGGGTTTATGCATGTTTTTGAGGCTTAAGAATGTAGCATGCAAGTTAATGAACACATTTGTGCCTCATTTGCCACCATGATTAACTTGTGGCTTAATATCCATTTTTGTCATGCCTTTGCCAAGTCTCTTCTTTTAATCCATTACGTTGTTGCGAACGTATATGCGAGTTTAAAAGCGTTGGGTTATGTTATGGGTAATTTCTAATGACATGAAATACAACTTGAAAACATGACTTGAAATATAACATGGAAGTTGACATGTGAGTATGTTTTAAAATATGAAATTGGGAATTTACCTATTAAGTTAGGTCTACCCAAATCCTTGAAAACTTGTAATATGTGTTGGAAACATAATGGACATGACACTTAGATAATATAAGTGTGGCCAACTCGAGGTTGGGTTGAGTTTGCAACGTAAAACTACCCGGAACCGACCGGCCTAACAAGTAGTTGCAAACAATAGGACCCAATGTGAGAAGTTGGTCATGTTGTGCTTGAACCCGAGGTTAGACCAAGTTGTGGTGTAAAGCTACCCGGAACCGACCGGCTTAACTAGTAACCACAACAAAGTCTAATGTGAGAGGTTAAGGTGCATTAAGTAATTAATGCCACATGATAGGGTTAAGTTAATTTGATTAATGACTCTTAACCAAATATGACATGGACAAATGGGTTAAGTAATTTGATTAGACTAATGATACTTAACAAAACATGACAAGGTTAGGTAGGTTAAGTAACTTGATTTGCTTAATGACACTTAACCATTTTTATACGACTAGTGGACGGGGTTAAGTTAACCAACACTTAATCAATCCAACACGATAATTTGGTAAGGTTAAGTAAGTTTTCTTCATGACACTTAACCGAAAGATACAGTTAATGGATGGGGTTAAGATTAGACTCAACTAGTCTAAACATGGAAATCGGATGGGGCTAAGTTAGCCTAGACTTAATTAATCCCACTTGGTAGTTTGATGGGGTTAGGTTAAACACTTAACTAACCTAACACGATGATTTGAAGTGGTTAAGTTAACCAACACTTAACCAATCTAACTCGGTAATTTTGAAGTGATTAAGTAACCTACACTTAAACACTCCAACTCGGTTATTTGATAAGCTTAAGTTAACCAATACTTAACCAATCTAACGTGATAACATGATAAGGCTAAGTCACGAATCACTTAAATACGCTTGACCGATTTGACTCAGTAATTTGATAGGGTCAAGTTAATATATACTTAACCAACTTGAGCATGGTTTGTAGGGTTAAGTCTTGAACTTGGATACTTAGCCAATTTTGACATGATTTGTAGACAGGTTAAGTCATGAACTTAAGTGACACTTAATCCATTATGTAAACCCTAGTTCTGAGGATTAGGTGGATAACCATAGTTAACAAGGATAACGGGAATAAGGCTAAGTGGTAAACCTTAGTTGAAGAATAACTAAGTAATGATTCTTAGTCAAGGAAATTTAGACCAGTTCATAGATAGATGAGTAACCTAATACGGTAGGTCATCGTTTAAGTATACGAGTGGGAGCAAGTATCTGATTTAGATAAAGGCTCCAGTGAACTGGGTAACGAAGCAGCGGCTTCGGGGAACGTGAGGATATTCTTGGTATCCCTCTATGAGCTGCCAGGTGATTATACTAGGCTCATGAGAGGTTAAGGTCTGCGTTTGAAGAACCAAGAGTATGCCTTGGTTGCTACACGAGCGACCTAAAGACTGAGATGGATAAGGGATAGTCGACGATACACGGTCGTACCCTAGATAGCATTTCGTCAGGCTACCTACCATCTTTGGTCAAGCGTGTACGTACGGAAAGGCAGAGAACGCCCAAAAGACCATAATTGCTATCTAATTATGGGTGCGGTAAGGCTTGGACGTGGGTTGGCCAGTGTTGTGTTCTCATACAGGATTTATCCTGTCTTGTCTTTCACTAGTTGAGGGAGTGGTCTCGTGGGACCATAGCCACGTATAGGAAAAAAAAACAGACCTTAGCATCTGCATCGGCAGATAAATCGAAAGCTCCCGACCGAGTCCTGTATTTCCTGGTCTGCCCTGTGACAGGACTGGGATGGCACGATGTGATACATGTGCATACAGTCATGGAAAAACGATTAATGATGAATGCGTGGGAAAAAAGGGCGCGATTGACGGTTGGCGTAAATCCTAGTGGCCCTGGGTGGTTGAACCAAAACCGAGATACGAAAACGTGCAATAGGTAAGAATAATCCCTAGTAGTCCTAGGTAGCATAAGTCCTAGTTGTACAAACGATGATTCATGTTGAAAGACCCTAGTTAGATATAGGGTGACAATCTAAACGATCTTAAGGATCATGGAACTATGTTAAAGTAGTATAGAATCTCATGGGAAAGCCCGTATGGTCTACGGCAAGGGACTGAACATTTACGTGGAATAAAACATACGAGTTGAGTAACCTATATATGCGATATACTAGGTTGACATGGACCATTACACGACTTTTGAGTAAGGGTCATTCATGGTTAACACATGATACGGTGGGGATACTAGTACGGTAGGTGCAGAGCTAAAAGACAGGATAGATACCAAGGGATGTTATACGTGATAGATATCTTGGGGATATTATACTTGATAGGACCCTGACGATGGGATACCTTGCTTTATCTTGACATCGTAATTTATCATGACACATTAGTTTATCAGAGTTCAGTAGTGCACCCTGTTATTTTGATTTAGCTTATCTATCTCGTCATCATGCTTATGTTCATCTCAGTTGCTCATGTCAGTTTACTTTACTAGTTTTTATGCTAATATTAGATAGGGCTTACTCAGTCTTTTTGACTGACCCGTTTTGTTTCGCCTCTTTTCTTCCGTCCCCCCCCCCCCCAGGTTACAGGGAGGAAATACTGTTGTTTAGTTCGGACTTCTTCTGCTTGAAGGTCATCATGGATGGCTTGGACTTTTCTTGGCTATGGCTACTTTACTGTTTTTACTTGGGGAATAATTTATGAAAAAGTCTTTATGCTTCTTTATTATTGCAAGACAGGTTTTGATGTACTCTGATGAAAAAGGCTTTAGACCTTATTTATTCATGTTATGAAAGTTTGATTTTACTTCCGCTATTTTATATGTTCTGTCTTGTGATATTTCTGTGCATGTTTACCAATAATGCCCCTCTAAAGCTAGTGCATTCCTTTGCGAGTGACCCTAGCAGAGGTGGGGTGTTACATGACTCACTTGGAGTTTATTGTTTTAACCTAAAATCTGGGTGCCCTTATTTTGACACGGGCAGTTAGTAGTTTTGGTTTTGCAGATTTTTATTCACAAGATCCTGGTTTACAGCTGGAATGATATCCGGAAAGCTTTGTATCCGTATATCTCCTCTAGTTGTGTATTGTATTATTTTCCGCTGCTATGTAATGTATTGTAATCTCTGATATTTATCGAATGTAATATTCATTTATACTCTGTATATTCCTGTAATCTGATGGAATTGTTGTTATATACAATGAAATGTTCTTCCGTCTGCGTTCTGTTTCGTCGTGTTATCAAAACAATTCGTTCTTTCTCTTCTCTTCGGAGACCGGGGAAGTTCGGGTCGTTTCATCGTGGTATCAGAGCTTTGGTTTACAAAGCTCAGTGAACAAGGCACATTAGAACCATACGAAAGAATTCATCAGATATTGGATTAGTAATATCCAATGAGAATGACTCGTTAGAGATGGGATTAGTAGTATCCTAGAACGAGTGTGAAGAGTAAATTTTTAAAATGAAAATGAAAACCAATTTTGTTTTGAAAATTTAAAATCAATTATTCGTATTTGATTATTTAGTTTAAATCGATTTGGACAGTCCAGTATATAAAGATTTTGCATATACACCTTGCAAACGTGTATTTGAAATTTTAATATACTGGATGGATATAGATTCACACTCTAGTCGCCCGAAGATGATTCTGATGATTGTAGCTACATCATTAGAATTAGTGTTCGAGTGTTGGAGGTGTGATATTTATATATCTCCTATTGACTGGTGTGAGAACCAAAATTAGATAGGGCTTATTGTTATGATTTGGCATCAAAAATGTGATTTTTGACTATATATCAAAGTTATGAATTTCAAAAGTTAATCAACTAATTGATTGATGGTTGTGTTGTTGATTATTGGTTGATTTATTAAAATTTGTACCATATAGCCCAATTGAACCAAATATTGAATTGTATTGAAAATTTGGTCGCATTTGCTTGCATATACATGTACTTACATTGAACAGGTCATAGTAAGGAGGCTAGAGCAGAGAGTAAAATTTGTTTGCCCGACAAATAGGTACATGTTTACTATATAATTTACTGTTTTGTTTGGGTGATGATGATTTTATGAGCCTATTGGCTAGCCGCTTGGCTTTTTCTTTTTCTTTTTGAGATCAGAAGGCCTATATGGCAATTTCGGGATTTTCCCTTAGCTCCCGGTGCAGGGGAGGTTATGGCGAAATTTTTCGAAAATTCCGGGTGTTAGCCAAATTTTTGAAGAATTTGAAAATTCTCAGAAACTGAAAAGTTGGAGAATGGAAGTCAGATCGAACGTAGAGTTGATTAATCAAACCACTTTCGACTTTGTTCCTTTTCGGGGACGAAAAGTTTTAAGTGGGGGAGATTGTAACAACCCGGAAATCTGGGTCAGTTTAAAATTTTTATTTTGGCAATTTTAGCGAATTTTGATTATTTAAAATGAATTATTTTAAATAATATCAACGAGAAATTTATTTTGAATAGAATTCGAACATATATATTATATAGATCGTCGATAGAATATAAATATTTATTTATATATATAAAGGGAATTGAAAATGGCGCGGTAGTTCGATAATTCGATTTCAAACTTCAATTGAATGTACCGGGTGCAAAACAAACCGGATTTTAGCGAAACCAAAAATAATGGAATCTAATTGTGACTATCTTTCCAACGAATCCGAAAAATCGAGATTTCATAGCGGGAATCAAAAGATATGTCCAGTTGAAAATTCTGAATAGTCGCTATGGAATTCAGGCCCTTAAAAATAGACATTTTGCAAACGACCTCGGATTTCGAAGAAACCACTTTTGTTGGATCCGTGATGTCAAATTATTGCTAGATTCCAAATTTCATAATTTTTCGAATCAATATGTGAGCGTGGCAAAGGAAAACGCGTTTGACCAGTTTCAGATGATTTTAATCGACTAGAAATTGGTCGTTTTTCTAACTGTCTCAGAATTCGACGAAACTAGTTTTGTTAGGACCGTATCATCAATACGAGGCTAGAAAATATTTTTATGCAATTTTTAGAATTCGCATGTGACCCCGGTAAATTGAAATGCATGTTCAAATTCAATATATAGAGTTATATGTTGATTTAGACGGAAACTGATCGTAACGATCAAATCAGCCTACGATACATATCCCATTGTGTTCGGAATGGGGGTGAAACGCTATGGATGACAGGCGGTGGGCCTCGGTTAGAGGTCGTATATAAAAGTCAACCTTCAGGGATTTAAAAATTAAATAATAAATTACATAATATAAATTTTATAAAAACCCCCCCTCACTTCTTCTTCCCGATTCAGATTTAAACAAATAATAAAAAAACCTAGCTTCACGATCGATGGCGGCCATCGCCATCTCCCCACCGCCGCCCATCCCCAGTCGCCTCCGCCGTTACCCCCCCCTTTGGAGCCTCGCGATACCCCCCCCCTCTGGAGCCTCGCGATACCGCCCCTCGACTGACGCGCAACAACCCCCCCCCCCCGCCTCGACTGGCGCGCATCAAACCCCCCTGCCTCGACTGACGCGTAGCACACCCCCCCCCTCCAGTTTTTGTCTGTAAGTTCTTACTTATTTATTTTATTTTTTTATTTTTCAAATTTTCAGTTATCGCTCTATATGATTTTAAAAACTGATTTTTAGATTTAAAAATTGAAATCTATTTGATTTTTTAAAATAGATTTTTTTTAAAAAATGAAAAGGCGGATTTTTAAAATGAAGTTAAAGCAGTAAAATTCGATTTTTATATATTGAATAGCGAAGTAAAAATTCGATTTTTATATATTGAATAGTGAAGTAGAAATTTGATTTTTATATATTGAATAGCGAAGTAAAAATTCGATTTTTACATATTGAATAGCGAAGTAAAAATTCGATTTTTATATATTGAATAGTGAAGTAAAAATTTGATTTTTACATATGTAGTGGCTAAGGGCAACGAAAGCGACGAAAGGCGAGTACGATGAAGATTTCTATAAATGAAGGGTCAAGATGATTGGATAGCTATTTCTGAGAACTTCTCACTCTTCAATTTCTTTTTCTAGTTATGTATATACTAGGATGTAGACGGTGTTTAGTAGCACCCGACACCCGTCATCCACAAACCATGGATGGCTTGTTTGTTTAATTGTTTGGTTGTGTAGTTGGTTAGATTATTTGGTTTGAATTGAATTGTTTGGTGAAATGAAATTGATTTGATTGATGTGTGAATGGCGTGGGCCTTCACTAGACCGGGGATAAGGCTAGGCCTTGTCCCGTTTCTAGTATCGTGCCGTTATGCCGCCGAAATTTTCTAAAAATAAGTTAGAAAAATAAAGATAACATTTTATTTAATAAATGAACCGAATAGAATATTCATAGGTTGAATAAAATAGTTTGATCATTAAAAATATAATTTTTAATGTGAATGTGAATGAATAAATATTCATTTACAAACCGGATGGTTTGTTTATGTACACCTATTTGAAGGACATTAATTGGGACGATAAAATTTCACACATCGCCCAACTGCTCAAATAAAAATCTGTGTTTGATTGTTTGAAACCCCACACGGGTATTGGGATGATATTTGACGTACACTAATCCCGATTGTTTAGTCGTATGTCGATCGATTGATTGAAAGACTGTTATAAGCATTGAATATTTATATTTGATGCTTATACAGTGTAGAATGCACTTTGGATGATGGTTGATTATTCATCGTTGTTATTGTATACATGTGTTGTAGAAAATCCATATAATTAACATTATATGGTTATTGATTGGGCCTCATTCCAGTTTTGGAAATAAAAATATTTGAAATAGAAATATTTGAAATAAAAATATTTGAAATAGGAATATTTGAAATAGAAATATTTGAAATAGAAATTTTTGAAATAGGAATATTTGAAATATAATATTTGAAAATAGAAACATATGAAGCCGTGTTGGTTAGATTGACGCCATTTCGACGAGAACGATATTTATATCGATTTTATTCATTCTTCAATGAATATTGAATAGATTTGAAATTTGAATTATACTGAAATGAATGGAAATTCGAATTATATTTAAAGTGAATTGAAATTCGAATTAAACTGAATTGATTTGAAATTCGAAATACACTAAAATAATTTGAAACTCGAATAGAAATGAATTCAAATAGAATTGAAATAGAATTGAAATCATTTAGAAATGAATTCGAATTGAAATTGAATAGAAATGAATTTGAATTGAAATTGAGTTAATTTGAAATTCAAATTGAATTGAAAAACGAACTGAAATTGAATTAAAAACTAATTTGAATTGAAATCGATTTGAAATGAATTTAAAACAAATTTATATTGGAATATTCAATTTTGATTTGAAATTGAATATGATGTTGAAACCATTTTGAAAACGAATTTAAAACGATTTATCAAGCTCGTTTTGAATTGAAATCGACGAAGTATATATTATATATATATAATATAATGGCCTGAATAGAACACGCCGCGCCGCGGCAGTTCGCGAATTTCGACCATTGGCTTCGAACGGATATTGCGGGAGATCCGACCGTCGGATTCTTCTAAAACCGGAACCGTAGGGTTCGTATCGAAAAGAGCTTTCTAACGAATATTAGAAATTTGAAATCTAACGGTTGGATTTGGAATTATGTCCAAATCAAATTTGGAAAAGGTCGCTGTAAGTGCAGTTCGATGGTCGTTGATGGAAATCGACTGTACAGGCCTTGATAAAATTATTAAAAATAGTAATAATTTGTGTAAAATCATAAGAAATGATTTGTGGAGAATTGGGTTGAAAAATTCCATATTTGAAAAGATAAAAATAGATTTTTATCGAAATGAACTAGTTTTGAACTAGAATAGTAATTTATTTATTTTTAAAATAAATAAAGTGAGTTTGAAATGGTTTTGAAAATAACCAGAATTTCCAATGATTGCATTGGAATGGATTTGAATCGAAATTGTCTTTGGAATATTTAGATGTTGGATTTCGTGATTATACAGATGTTGTTATGGAAATTTGAAAGATATAGATATATATATCGTTATTTCCAATACGATATCTGTTGGTCGTAGAATTTGATATTGAATATAAGCCGATATATTTTCTATTCAGAGCCTTGTATTTAATATCAAATGTGATTTGGGTTTGTCGTGAATGGTGTCTTGACTAACACTATTCTTGAACCCAGTTGAGAAAAGATTAAATCTTTTTATTTGGATTTAATGGAGTGTACGAATTAAATAATATTTAATTGAATTGATATTGATTTTTGGGTTTATCGTGGATAGCGTTTTAAATAACACTCGTTCTTTAACCCGATAATTAATGGAATGTGGTTTTGGGTTTATCGTGAACCATGTTTTAAATGACACTGATTCTTCAACCCAGTTAACGATTAAAACTAAGTGGAGTTTTAATGAATCTTTAATTAGATTGAAAAGATCGAGAATGGAGTATCACCAGTTTTGCTCCAGGCGATAGTTAAATCTTTAATTAGATTTGAATGTGAAATGGTAATTGAATTTACCGATAACACCGTGGTGTTAGATATGAAGTATTACCAGTTTTACTTCATGGGATGAATAGGTTGGGATTGGGAAATTAAAACAAATGATTACTTCAGTAAGGTTCGTTAATCCCGACTAGTTGAATCGAAATTCAAATGAAGATTAAAGAATAAATTCAAGGAATTTATCTTTGATAAAATTAATGGGAACCTTTCCCTATGAATATGAAATTTAGAAACTAACTGTCAGTTAGCCAAGCAGAAGGGTTTTGTGGATATTGATCTGATGTTGGTTTCGGCCTTCGGGGTTAATATTTGGGGAATTATTCTCTTGATTAATTTACGGTTAGTGACTGATGAATTTTAATGAGGCATATGTTGTGTTTGTGTAACACTTATTTAAAATATACGCGAGTTATTCGGGAAGACCGGGTTTATCCCATTCTGAATAACTGATACGACGATAAGTCGAAGACGAAGACGATGGTCGAAGACCGGAGGTCTTAACGTCGTTTGGGTAATTACTGATGATCTTGATTGGGCTGTACACCCAAGAAGATGGATACAGTTGGTGATCGTCCAAACGTACTTGGAGATCGATGGATATGCGGGGTACTAGGTGCCTCCGGTTTCGTTCAGACCCAGAACGGACTTGCAAATGGACTGTGTGTCTGACATTGGATTTCATTCTGTGTGACTGATATCGGTTGCATAGAGTGGTTTGCCTGTGTGGCATGCTAAGATACAATTGATCGAGGCTTCTTTTGAAAGGCAAAGCCTTGTGGTGATGATCAAAGCACAGCCTGTGTGGCACAACTTTGTGTAACGTGAATTCGCGAGCCTCGCACCCCGGTTGTGAACCAAAAACGGGAGAGGGCATCAGGGAGGGCATGCGTTTCTTTCTAGCTAGGGTGGTGTCAATGACCTACCAGCCCTGACATTTATATACTTTTCACCTGTGTGGTTGTTGGTGTTGCGAGGCGCCCCGGTTATATCAGACGATCCGGGTCAGATGGAGTCATTCGTTGGCTCACTTACGCCCCAAAGGGCGGGGAAACACAGTGTTCAGGATTTCGTCTAATCCACATCGGTGGAGCCGCCCTGACGGTCCAAGGGGCGATGCGTTCTGCTCCTGAGACTCGGGCTAGACAGTCTCGAATTGGTTGAGAACTATCTTTTGCCTCGGTTCATAGATGGAAACCCAATTTCCAAATACGAGACATTTGCGGTTTTAATTGTAGAACTAGTATGGCGACATGATATATGGTACCCATGCAGTCTATGATTGATGCTTATGATTTGAAGTTGTTTTATACACTATGCACTTATAGTAGTATCAAATGATTTGCTTTAGAACGTATCAAGCATTCTTTGGCTGTTATAAGGGAAAACCCTATCCCCCGGCTTGCGTTGCATTGTGTGATAGGACCTGGGTCTTATAACAGCTTCATTTTTCTTTATTTAGTATTGCGTTGTTTGTTTTATGCACTGGTATTCTTGGGAGGAAATCCGTTCCGTGTTATATGGCGTGGTCCATTGATTTACCTAACTTTAAAAATAAAGATTAATAACTGTTTTAGTTCTCACCCCAGTCACATGACTGACCTGGAGTTTATTGTTTAAACCTAAACTTTGGGTGTCCTTGTTTTGACACGGGCAGCTAGTAGTTTTGGTTTTGCTGATTTTTATTCACAAGATCCTGGTTTACAGCTGGAACGATATCCGGAAGGCTTTGTATCCGTATATCTCCTCTAGTTGTGTATTGTATTATTATCCGCTGCTATGTAATGTATTGTAATCTCTGATATTTATCGAATGTAATATTCATTTATACTCTGTATATTCCTGTATTCTGATGGAATTGTTGTTATATACAATGAAATTTTCTTCCGTCTACGTTCTGTTTTGTCGTGTTCTCAAAACAATCCGTTCTTTCTCTTCTCTTCAGAGACCGGGGAAGTTCAGGTCATTTCACGGATTCTCCTAAAACCGGAACCGTTGGGTTCGTATCGAAAAGAGGTTTCTAACAAATATAAGAAATTATAAATCTAACGGTTGGATTTGGAATTATGTCCAAATCAAATTTGAAAAAGGTCGCTGTAAGTGCAGTTCGATGGCCGTTGATGGAAATCGACTGTACGGGCCTTGATAAAATTATTAAAAATAGTAATAATTTGTGTAAAATCATAAGAAATGATTTGAGAAGAATTGGGATGAAAAACTCCATATTTGAAAAGATAAAAATAGATTTTTATCGAAATGAACTAGTTTTGAACTAGAATTATAATTCTATTTATTTTTAAATAAATAAATTGGATTTGAAATGGTTTTTAAAAGTGACCAAAATTTCCAATAATTCAATTGGAATGGATTTGAATCGAAATTGTCTTTGGAATATTTCGATGTTGAATTTCATGATTATACAGATATTGTTATGGGAATTTGAAAGATATATTAATATCGTTATTTCCAATACGATATCTGTTAGTCGTAGAATTTGATATTGAATATAAGCCAGTATATTTTCTATTCAGAGCCTTGTATTTAATATCAAATGTGATTTGGATTTGTTGTGAATGGTGTCTTTATTAACACTGTTCTTGAACCCAGTTGAGAAAAGATTAAATCTTTTTATTTTAGATTTAATGAAGTGTACCAATTAAATAATATTTAATTGGAATTGAATTGGTATTGATTTTTGTGTTTATCGTGAACAGTATTTTAAATAACACTTGTTCTTTAACCCGATAATTAATGAAATGTGATTTTGGGTTGTCGTGAACGGTATCTTCAATAATACTATTCTTAGACCGAAAGGAGTTAAGAAAATTCAGAAACTAACTGGAGATTAGTTGAGTTGAATGGTCTCTGGGGTATGGATCTGATGTTGGTTTAAGCCTTTCGGGTTAATACTTAGGGAACTGCTCACTTGCTAATTTACGGTTAGGGACTGATTGAAATGTGATGTGATTTTGGGTTTATCGTGAACCGTGTTTTAAATGACACTGATTCTTTAACCCAGTCACAGATTAAAACTAAGTGGAGTTTTAATGAATCTTTAATTAGATTGAAATGATCGAGGATGGAGTTTCACCAGTTTTGCTCCAGGCGATAGTTAAATCTTTAATTAGATTTGAACGTGAAATGGTAATTGAATTTACCGATAACACCGTGGTGTTAGATATGAAGTATTACCAGTTTTACTTCATGGGATGAATAGGTTGGGATTGGGAAATTAAAACAAATGATTACTTCGGTAAGGTTCGTTAATCCCGACTAGTTGAATCGAAATTCAAAAGAAGATTAAAGAATAAATTCAAGGAATTTATCTTTGATAAAATTAATGGGAACCTTTCCCTATGAATGTGAAATTTAGAAACTAACTGTCGGTTAGCTAAGCAGAATGGTTTTCTGGATATTGATCTGATGTTTGTTTCGGCCTTCGGGGTTAAAATTTGGCGAATTATTCTCTTGATTAATTTACGGTTAGTGACAGAAGAATTGGAATGAGGCATATGTTGTGTTTGTGTAATGCTTATTTAAAATATACGCGAGTTATTCGGAAAGACCGGGTTTATCCCATTCTGAATAACTGATACGACGATAAGTCGAAGATGAAGACGGTGGTCGAAGACCGGAGGTCTTCACGTCGTTTGGGTGATTACTGATGATCTTGATTGGGATGTACACCCAAGAAGATGGAAACAGTTGGTGGTCGTCCAGATGTACTTGGAGATCGATGGATATGCGGGGTACTAGGTGCCTCCAGTTTCGTTCAAACCCAGAACGAATTTGAAAATGGACTGTGTGTCTGACATCGGATTTCATTCTGTGTGACTGATATCGGTTTCATAGAGTGGTTTGCCCATGTGGCATGCTAAGATGCAAATGACCAAGGCTTTTGTTGAAAAGCAAAGTCTTGTGGTTGATGATCGAAGCACGGCCATAGTGGCGTAGCTTTGTGTAACGTTTACTTCGCGAGCTTCACACCCGGTATGAACCAAAAACGGGAGAGGACATCAGGGAGTACATGCGTTTCTTTCTAGTTAGAAGTGGCGTCAGTGGTTTTACATGCCCTGACGAGTTTGACTTATGTGGTTGTTGCTGTTGCGAGGCGCCTCGGTCTGATCGGACGATCCGGGTCCGATGGAGTCATTCGTTGGCTCATTTACGCCCCAAAGGGCGGGGAAACGTAGTGTTCAGGCATAATAATCCACATCGGTGGACCGGCCCTGACGGTTCAAAGGGTTGATGCGTTCTGATCCTGAGGCTCGGGCTAGAGAGTCTCGAATCGGTTGAGGACTAACTTTTGCCTTGGTTCATAGATGGAAATCCAACTTCCAAGTACGTGACATTTGCGGTTTTAATTGTAGAACTAGTATGGCGACATGGTATATGGTACCCATGTCGTCTATGATTGATACATATGATTTGAAGTTGTTTTATACACTATACACCTATAGTATTATCAAAATAATCTGTTTTAAATGTATCAAGCATTCTTTGGCTATTATAAGGTAAAACCCTATCCCCTGGCTTGCGTTGCATTGTGTGATAGGACCTGGGTCTTATAATAGCTTCATTTTTCTGTATTTAGCATTGCGCTGTTTTTATATGCACTGGAATTCTTAGGAGGAAACCCGTTCCGCGTTAGCGGCGTGGTCCCTTGATTTACCTAACTTTAAAATAAAGATTAATAACTGTTTTAGTTCTCACACCAGTCCCATAACTGACCTGGAGTTTATTGTTTTAACCTAAACTCTGGGTGCCTCTATTTTGACACGGGCAGCTAGTAGTTTTGGTTTTGCAGATATATATTCACAGGATCCTGGTTCACAGCTGGAACGATACTCGGAAAGCTTTGTATCCGCGTATTACTTCTAGTTGTGCATTATATTAATTTTCCGCTGCTATGTATTTAAATGTAATTTAAATCTCTGTTATTTCTGTGTAATATTCATTTATACTCTATATATTCTTGTATTCTGATGGAATTTTTGTAATATACAATGAAATGTTCTTCCGTCTGTGTTCTATTTTGTCGTGTTCTCAAAACAATTCGTTCTTTCCCTTCTCTTCGGAGACCAGGAAGTTCGGGTCGTTTCAGGAAAACAACAGTTTCCGTTCATCTTAGTGCTGCGGCCGCCACGGTGCTCCAAATGCCACCACATTTTATCAATAGCTAGATCTCGACCTCCCGGACAACTTTCATTTCGATCACTTTGCCTGAAAAAGCACGGATTGGCGGGAAATTGATCATTTTCGTGACTGCCTCGTTTTCCAACACCCCTCCAATGAACTTGTCATTCTGGCTAACTCTAGCTACCTAAGACCATGCCACCACAGCCAAAACCTTTGTATTCTTCACTCTACCTTCCATCCAAACCGCTCGACCTAATTCTCTATATAGGGCCCGCAACAAGCAAAATACCAAAAATGAGGTGCTGTAGTTCGATCTCGATTCCGGCCAAACCACAAATCCAATCACCACCAAATTTTGGGCGTGAGTAGCTCTCTTCATTCTCTAGACGCTCAAAAAATTTCATGGCCTAACTCCTTACGGTTTTTGGGATATAAATTATTTAAGTTTGGGAGGCTTTTCTGCAAAATTTTGAGAGAGAGGGGGAGAGAGAGGGCTGCTATCAATTTTTGAGGAAGAAGAGAAATGAGGGTTTGTGGAGAGGAAAAGATATTATATAGTGGAGGTTTTTATTATTTTATTATTAGTTCTCTAGTTTTATTATAAACTTACTAGTTCACACTCTCTTCGTTCGACAGTTATCGATGTCACGGTCACATATGAACTCCGTTGGCGATGAAAATTGACATGGTGCTATGTCTTGATGGTACGGTCCTAACAAAACTGGTTTCGTCGAATTCCAAGACCATTTGCTCAAAAAGACCAGTTTTTGGCCTTTTATGACTGATCGTTTCACAACTAACTGCTCATGGCCACATACTAGCTCTAAAAATTAAGAAAATTGGAATTTAGTAATAATTTGACATTCCGGATCCAACAAAATTGGTTTCGTCGAAAACAGAGGTCGTTTGTAAAATGGCTATTTTTAAGGGCTACATATTATATTAAAAAATATATAAATTCCATAGCGACTATTTTAAATTTTAAACTGGATATAACTTACAATTTATAATGTGAAATCTCTATTTCTTACATCCATTAGAAAGATATAGTTAAATCGATTCTAACGTTTTTTGTTTCGTTCAATTCTGATTAAAAGTGAATTATGTATACTCAATTGAAATTAGAAATTGAATTTTCAAACTACCGCGCCATTTTCGGCTTATTTTATAATTAAAATAAATTTATTCATTCTACCTTCGATTTAAATAAATTTTTAGTCATTATTATCTAAAATAAATCATTTTAAATTATCAAATGCATTAAAATAGCTAAAATAAAAATTTTAAATTGGTTTAGAATTTCCCGTTTTTTACACATAGCGCAAAAATAAAATGAATAGGAGAAAAAAATAGATCTGATTCAGAAACACATAAATTGAATAAAATAGGTATAAGACTATAAATAAAATCTAAGGCAGAAAAAGGGATAATAGGATATATGTGTAACAAATAATACTGAAAAACTGTGATAATAACATATAAACATGTATAATCTCATATTCAGATTTATTTACTGCTCAAAATACTGTTTAGTTATCAAATCTGAAAATAACTGAACTCGGAGTGGTTTGATTGAAGTTAAGGAAGGTGTCTCTTTTATATGTTGTTGTTGAAGAAAGTCCTCTCTTAGATTTGTTGTTGTAGAAAAATAATAATTGCCCTTTCTAATCTAGGTTTAGGTAGCACCTCAGCATCTTCATAATTTTTATTTAAAATTGGTTTAGAGGAAGAAGAATGAAGAATAGTTTGTTTGTAGAAAACAATGAGGCTTCTAGCCTTTATATAGATTACCTAAGATAATTCCATACCGTTAGATTTTAGGTTTACAAATCCAATCATTTACCCAATGTTGAGTCAGTGCACAAATAAGGTGAATAAATCAATCCAAATACGTTTGCAGGAACCCACCCTACATGCAGGTGGGTCGACCCCTATGTCGACCCCTGGGTCGACGTGCCTTAGACATGGGTCCACCCGCTCAGGCTAGGTCGCCCAGTGATCGTTTCTTTCTGAATGCGCAATATTTTAATTAAATAGTTATAATTTTTTTTTGTATTTTTCTTAAGTCCATAACTTCTTCATATTAAATCAGATTTGCGAAAACTAAGAGTTTATCTGAACCAAAATTTCATAACGGACGCAACAGTAAAGTCGGTTTTACCTAAATCTAAATATTTAAATAAGAAATATCCATTTTAGTTATCTTCATTATGTGATTACCGTGTATTAAAATATGGGGTGTTACATGCTGGCTTTTGATGTCTCCCATTTTTTGCACAAACAGGGCGAGGCATATTAAGGTACACATATGTGTACATATACTTGTACAAGCCATGTGCTATATAGGAAAACTAAACTGCCTTTAATTAGAGAGAACATGTGCTTAGGTTGGCTTTAAGAAAAGGATAAGGGAACAAACTAGTTCTGATTGAAAGGAATACAACTTAAGGGATTAGCTAGTATATATTACTTCAGATAAAAGTGATAGCCAACATGTGTACATTTGTACAAAACTGATGTAAACTTAGGGTATTTCTATCTAATCCCTCCAAGTTGCATATGCAAAGCTAGCGCATGTGTTGCAACATGTAAAAGTGCAAAACCATGGGAAAAAATGTTTTTGATAACCCAAAACTGAGCTGCCAAGAATGAAATGCCTAGGTCCTTAATTGTTTGAGTATTTCTAGCTTAGTGTAACAACCCACGTCCATTAATGTCACTCGCAAAGGGAATGCATTAACTTCCATGGAGCATTTTAAGTGAATATAGAACAGAAAATCACAACAAGACAGATATAAAGCCGTACTTGAAAATTTAAAACTTTATTTATTACAGCAGAAGGTAAATATGTTTGGTTACATCATCAAAAACCATAAACCAAAGTCAAGTACATAATAACCATCTTGATAAAACAAAGTACATAATCCCACTACTACAAATAGCCATAAAGAAAATGATAGGCTGAACTTTACTTCAGCAATCCAAGTTCTCCTAAAGAGATCCCAATCAAGCTCCACTAGTACTAGTTCCACCCTTAGAACCTTAGGGGAGGGGGGGGGGAGGAAGAAAAGAGGTGGAAACAAAATGGGTCAGACATAATGTCTGGCGAGTGCGATAACTCTAACAACATAATTATTAAAGTAATATGATAAGATATAAGCTGGAGAATAAGGTAATGACTATGTGAACCACATGGGCATGGCAAGGCAATCAAGAGAAACAGAGATAACGTTAATGGCGCTTCCTAATCAATATAGGATAATTACTATACTCTACCGTACTGTAGCATACTGTACTGTACTAACACTAACTGCACCCTTACTAGTCATTCTAGAAATTTGATCCCTCTTGGCTAAATAGAACGATGATAGCTTCGTGTACTACTAGATGTACCCACTATCCTCCATGTTTGACTGCATATCTCTAGTTGCTATCATAGGTACCCAGCGTGTACCTATCCCCACTAGATGTACTCCTTCAATAAGTAATAATGGTAATTCCATGTACTCCTAGCTGACGTCATAAGTGTCGTCTGCTCCTATCTGCAGTAGGTGTACCCCTTAATAATTATTAATAATAGTGGTAGCTTCGTGTACCTCTAGCTGACTACATAGGTGTCGTCTGCTCCTATCTCCACTAGGTGTACCCACTACCCTGCCCCATTCGATCGGCTCCCTAACTCGTAGATACCCGTGCTGGCCCCACAGTGGGGTGTATCACTCCCCAAAGTGGCAACCCGATACCACCAATGATGCACGGTATATACCTACATGATGCAACAACGTCTTACCTACCAGCCTGGGTCCACACACGCATATGAACCCGTTGGACTTGCATTGCCACCGCTAACCCGGTTTGGCCTCTTACAGTCAAGCCCAATATGTGTGTCCCGTCCTCGACTTGGGTCGAGCCCACAAAGATACGAATGGGTTACTAGTTGAAACGGGCCCCCATTACTTGACACAAGCTATCCACCTAAGCTTGGTCCCCTGTAACAACCCGGAAATTCTGGGCCAGTTTAAAATTTTTATTTTGGCAATTTGATGAATTATGATTATTTAAAATGAATTATTTTAAACAATATCGACAAGGAATTTATTTTGAATTGAGTTAGAACGCATATTTTATATAGATCGTCGTTAGAATATAAATATTTATTTATAATTATAAAAGGAATCAAAAATGGCGCGGTAGTTCGATAATTCGAGTTCAAATTTCAAATGAATGTACCGGGTGCAAAATAAACAGGATTTTAGCGAAACCAAAAATATTTGAATCTGTTTGAGAATATCTTTCCAACGAATCCAAAAAATTGAAATTTCATAGCGGGGATAAAAAGATATGCCCAGTTGAAATTTCGGAATAGTCGCTATGGAATTTCGGCCCTTGAAAATAGCCATTTTGCAAACGACCTCGGAATTCGACGAAACCTCTTTTGTTGGATCCGTGATGTCAAGTTATTGCTAGATTCCAATTTTCATAATTTTCTGAATCAATATGTGAGCGTGGCAAAGGAAAACGCGTTTGACCAGTTTTAGTTGATTTTAGTCGACTAGAAAATGACCATTTTTCAAATGGTCTCAGATTTGACGAAACTAGTTTTGTTAGGACCGTATCGTCAATACGAAGCTAGAAAAAATTTTCTGGAATTTTTCGAGTTAGTATGTGACCCCGGTAAATTGAAATGTGCATTTAAGTTCAATGTATAGAGTTATATTTTGATTTTGACAAAAACTGATCGAAACGATCAAATCAGCTTATGATACATATCCCATGGTGTTCGGAATGGAGGTAATTAGCTATGGATGACAGTCGGTGGGTTCGATTTTGAGTTTGAAAATAAAAGTTGCTTTTTGGGGTTAAATTAAATAATAAAATAATAATTAAATTATATATACTCTCCCTCTCCCCTCTTCGTTGTTCAGTCAACGCCCTAAAATTAATTAAAGAACCCCCCTCCCCCCGATCCCCGCTCATCGCCCTACCTTACTGCCACCGCCCCCTCGCTGGAGTGACGCCCCACCGCCACCTCCACCCTCGACTCTACTCTCCCTCCACTTCAAACTCGAGCGCCCTGGCCCAAATCGAACCCTATTGAATTCGCCAACGTGCCCTAACCCGCGTCGCTCCTCGAAGCTGCCACGAACAGAGCTGACCGCCGTTGCTCCCTCCGACCATCGCCTGACCTTAGCCCCCTCTCCCTCGCTCCACTCTCTCTCCTTGAACCCCGCGTCAAAACTCCTCCGCACCCATTAAACCCCTGCCGATCAGAGCAGCACCCCTCCTCCCCGATTTGAAGACCGCAGACGAGCCACACCATGAGAAATGATGACTCTCCCTCTCTCCGATTCGATCAGCCAATTTCTTCCCCTTTCGCTGAAAGTCCTTTTTGTTCCTCCTTTGAATGTGATGTCTCGGTTTATAAAAGAAATATGATTTCAATGGTAGAAGAAAAAAATTAGGGTATTTATGTTATAAAAATAGATTTGGATTAAAAATCTGATTTTTATTTTTACGAAGCGAGTAAAAAAAAAAAAAATAGGATCTTTATATGTGAAGTGAATTGAAGATGTGAATTTTTATTTATAAAACATCGAAATAGAAATGTGATTTTTGCTTTAAAGATAGTGGAATAAAAATATAATTTTTATAATATAGAAAGGTTAAAAATATAATTTTTATACTAGTGGCATATTAAAAATATGATTTTTATATCATAGGAGGAATAAAAAAATCCAATCTTTATATAAGAAATAGAAATATAAAAATAAAATTTTTATATAGAAAGAAGCGTTGTAAATATATGAAGTGAAACAAAAATCTGAACTTTATTTTATCGTGAAGTAGAGAGAATATAAAAATGTGATTTTTATATATGTAGTGAATACGGGCAACGAAAGTGACAAAAGACGAAAAGGTGAAGATTTCCTGCATAAGAAGAGTCGCGGTGAATGGATATAGCTTGGGTGAGAACTTCTCACTTTGAATTTCCTTTTCTAGTTAAGAATATATACTAGGATGCAGACGGTGCTTAGCAACACCCGACACCCGTCATCCACAGACCATGGATGGCTTGTATGTTTGATTGTTTGTTGTGGTGAAAATTGATTATGTGATGTGAAATGAAATAAAATATTTATATAGTTAAAAATATTTTATCGTTAAAAGTATAATTTTTAACGTGTATGTGAATAAATAAAAATCTGTGCTTGTTGATTTGAAACCCCACACGGGTATTGGGATGATATTTGGCATACACTAATCCCAATTATTTCATTGTATGTCGATCGATTGGTCGACAGACTGTGTGAGCATTAATTATTTATATTTGATGCTTATACAGTTGTGTGGTGCACTTTGGATGATGGTTGATTATTTATCGTTGCTATTATATACATGTGTTTTATGGAAACCATATAATTAACATTATATGGTGATTGATTGGGCCTCATTCCAATTGGGAAAATAAAGAATAGAATAAAATAAAGAATCATGTGTTGAATAGAATATATAGTCATGTTTTGACGATAATCATGTGTTGAAAGAAATATAGATTCATTTGTTGAATAGAATAAATATTCATTTGTTGAATAGAATAACGAATTTATTGAAATATATAAAGCCGTGTTCATTAGAAATGCGCTATTTTGATGTGAACGATATTTATATCGATTATATTCATTTTTAAAATAATATAGAAAAAGAAGTGATTTCCAAATATAACGTTTTGAAAATATTATCATTTGTATATCGATGATGTGGAATATTCAATTTCGATTCGAAATTGAATATGAAATTGAAATCGTTTCAAAAACGAATTTAAAACGATTTATAAAATACGTTTTAAAAGGAAATCGACGAAATATATATAATATATATATTATTTATAATGGCCTGAATGGAACGTTCCACGCTGCGGTAGTTCGTGAATTTCGACCATTGACTACGAATCGATATTGCGGGAGATCCGGCCGTCGGATTCTCCTAAAACCGAAACCGTTGGGTTCGTATTAAAAAGAGCTTTCCAATGAATATTAGAAATTCGAAATCTAATGGTTGGATTTGGAATTACGTCCAAATCAAATTTGGAAAAGGTCGCTGTAAGTGTTGTTCGATGGCCGTTGATGGAAATCGACTGTGCGGGCCTTGATAAAATTATTAAAAATATCAATATTTTGTGTAAAATCATAAGAAATGATTTGGGAAAAATTGGGATAAAAATTTCCATATTTGAAAAGATAAAAATAGATTTTTATCAAAATGAATTTGTTTTGAACTAGAATTAAAATCAATTTATTTTTGAAATAAATAAATTGAATTTGAAGTGGTTTTAAAAAAAATCAGAATTCCAATACGTGAAGCGGAAATAGATTTGAATCGAAATTATCTTCGGAATATTTCGATGTTTGATTTCGTGATTATACAGATGTGGTTGTGGAAATTTGAAAGATATATTTATATCGTAATTTCCAATATGATATTTGTTGGTCGTAGAATTTGATATTGAATATAAGCCGATATATTTTCTATTCAGAGTCTTGTATTTAATTTCAAATGTGATTTTGGTTTGTCGAGAATGGTGTCTTCATTGACACTGTTCTTAAACCCAATAGAGAAAAAGATTAAATCCTTCTATTTAGATTTAATGAAGTGTACCAATTAAATAGTATTAATGGGAATTGAATTTAAATTGGTTTTTGGGTTTATCGTGAGCGGTGTTTTGAATAACACATGTTCTTCAACCCGATTAACAATAGAATGTGATTTTGGTTTTGTCGTGAACCGTGTTTTAGATGACATTGGTTCTTTAACCCAGTTAAAGACAGGATATTTATTTTTGAAAAGATTAAAACTAAGTGGAGTTTTAATGAATCTTTAAATAGATTGAAATGTGAATTGATAATTTATATTATCAAATCTGAAAAGTGATCGAGAATGGAGTATAACCAGTTTTTCTCCAAAGCGATAGTTAAATCTTTAATTAGATTTGAACGTGAAATGGTAATTAAATTTACCGATAACATCGTGGTGTTAGTTATGGAGTATTACCAGTTTTGCTCCTTGGGATATATAGGTTGGGATTGGGAAATAAAATAAATAATTACTTCGGTGTGGTTCGCTAATCCCGACTAGTTTGAAATGATATCCAAAGGAAGATTAAAGAATAAATTTAGAAGAATTTATCTTTGATAAAATTAATGGGAACCTTTCCCCTAAGAATGTGATTTTGTGAATAAAAGAATATTCTGAATTGGAATGAGGCGTTTGTTGTGTTTGTGTAACACGTGTTTATTATATACGTAGGTTACTTAGAAATGTCGGGTTTATACCCATTCTGAATAACCGATTCGATGATATGTCGAAGATGAAGACGGTGGTTGAAGACCGGAAATCTTCACATCGTTTGGGTGATTACTGATGATCTTGATTGGGCTGTACAACCAAGAGGAGGGAATCAGTTGGTGATCGTCCAGACGTACTTGGAGATCGATGGATATGCAAGGAAAGTGCCTCCGGTTTTGTTCAGACCCCGAACGAACTTGTAAATGGACCGTATGTCTGACATTGGATTTTATTCTGTATTGATTGATCTCTATTAAATATATATCTATTTGGCGGCAGAGAATTTATTCTCTTGCTTAACGCCCTTCTCTGAGACGTACGAGCTCAGAGGTTGTATATCGATGGACATCAGTCGCATGGAGTGAATTGCCAGTGTGGCACGCGTAAGTGGCAATTGATCAAGGCTTCTGTTGAAAAGCAAAGTCTTGTGGTTGATGATCAAAGCACGGCCTGTGTGGTGCAGCTTTGTGTATAGCGTGAATTCACGAGCCTCACACCTCGGTATGAGTCAAAAAGGGGATACGGACCGTTGGGAGAATACGACGTTTCTTTCTAGCTAGTGGTGGTGTCAGTGCTTAAACTGGCTGACATTTATATACTTCTCACCTATGTGGTTGTTGGATGAGGCGCCTCGATATTAGTTCGTTTAGGACCGGGAAACGTGTGTTTAGGAATAGCCATTCCTCAAAAGTAAGAGAGGACCGGCCCAACCGATTCCAAGGATTGCTGTGTGTGGTCCTGAGACATTTGCTAGAGTATCTCGAACGGAGAGGAGCTTGCCCCTTGCCTCGACTCATGACGGAAATCCAATTTCCAATACGTGATATTGTGGTTTGATTTGTAGAACCTAGTATGGCGACATAGTGGTATGGGTCATTCATGTCGCCTATGATTGACATTTATGATTGAAATTGTTTTGACACTGTACACTTATAGTAATATCAAAATAATGCGTTTTAAACGTACCAAGCATGCTTTTGCTATTATAAGGTAAAAACCCTATCCTCCGGCTTGCGTTGCATTGCGTGATGGGACCTGGGTCTTATAATAGCTTCATTTTTCTTTATTTAGCATTGCGCTGTTTGTTTTATGCACTGGTATTCTTGGGAGGAAACCCGTTCCGTGTTATACGGCGTGGTCCCTTGATTTACCTAACTTTAAAATAAAGATTAATAACTATTTTAGTTCTCACACCAGTCACATGACTGACCTGGAGTTTATTGTTTCAACCTAAACTCTAGGTGCCCCTATTTTCCACACGGGCAGCTAGTAGTTTTGGTTTTGCAGATTTATATTCACAGGATCCTGATTTACAGCTGGAACGATGCTCAGAAAGCTCTGTATCTGTGTATTATTTTCAGTTGGGTTTTGTATTATTTTCCGCTGCTATGTAATTTATTGTAATCTCTGATTTTTTTCTGTTGTATAATATTTATTCATACTCTGTATATTCTTGTATCTGAAGGAATTGTTGTAATATACAACGAAATGTTCTTCTGTCTGCGTTCCGATGTGCCTTGTTCTCAATTCTATCCGCGCTTTCCTTTACGAGGAAGTTCGGGTCGTCTCATTTTGGTTTCAGAGCTTTGGTTTACTGAGCTCGAGAACAAGACACATTAGAACCGAATGAAAGAATTCATCAGATATTGGATTAGTAATATCCAATAAGAATGACTCGTTGGAGATAGGATCAGTAGTATCCCATAACGAGTGTGAAGAGTATATTTTTCAAATGAAAACGAATTTTGTTTTGAAAATTTAAATCATTTTACACGTATTTGAATATTTTATTTATATTGAATTTGGACAATCGAGTATATAAAGGTTTTGCATATATGCGTCATGAACGTATATTCGAAGTTTTAATATACTGGATAAATATAGAATCACGCTCTAGTCGCACGGACCTGATTCTGATGATTGACGCGTCATCATCAGTAATTATTTTCGTGTTTCAAAGGTGTGCTATCTATATATTTCCATAGACTCGTGTGAGAACTGAAACTAGATAGATTTATTGTTGTGATTTGGCATCAAAAACATGATTTTTTGTGTATATATCAAATTATGAATTTGAAACGGTAATCCACTAATTGATTGATGGTTGTGTCGTTTGTTCATTTGTTTGAAAATTTTGAACCATTTAGCCTAATTGAACCAAATAGCGAAGTGTATTGAAATTAGTCGCATTTGCTTGCATATACATGTACTTACGTTGAACAGGTCATAGCAAGGAGGCTAGAGCAGAAGAATAAAATTGTTTGCCCGACAAATAGGTACATGTTTAGCATAATTTGCTGTTTTGTTTGGGTGATGATGATTTTATGAGCCGATTGGCTAGCCGCTTGGCTTTTTCTTTTTCTTTTGGATTGAAGAAGGCCATTGGAGGCTATATGAAATATCCCGAAGTCCCCGGTGCAGGGGAGGTTATGGCGAAATTTTTAGAAAATTTAGGGTGTTAGCCAAATTTTTGAGAATTTGAAAAGTTTTTAGAAACCTAAAAGTTAAAGAACTTAAGCCGTAACAAAAATAATGAAAGTTGAGTTGGTTTGTAAAACAACTTTCGGCTTCATTCCTTTTCGGGGACGAAAAGTTTTAAGTGGGGGAGATTGTAACAACCCGGAAATTCTGGGCCAGTTTAAAATTTCTATTTTAGCAATTTGATGAATTTTGATTATTTAAAATGAATTATTTTAAACAATATCAACGAGGAATTTATTTTGAATAGAGTTAGAACGTATATTTTATATGGATCGTCATTAGAATATACATATTTATTTATAATTATAAAAGGAATCGAAAATGGCACGGTAGTTCGATAATTCGATTTCAATCTTCAAATGAATGTACCGGATGCAAAATAAACCGGATTTTAGCGAAACCAAAAATATTTGAATCTATTTGAGAATATCATTCCAACGAATCCAAAAAATTGAAATTTCATAGCGGGGATAAAAAGATATGCCCAGTTGAAATTTCTGAATAGTCGCTATGGAATTTCAGCCCTTGAAAATAGCCATTTTGCAAATGACCTTGGAATTCGACGAAACCACTTTTGTTGGATCTGTGATGTCAAGTTATTGCTAGATTCCAATTTTCATAATTTTCGAAATCAATATGTGAGCGTGGCAAAGGAAAACACGTTTGACCAGTTTTAGTTGATTTTAGTCGACCAGAAAATGACCATTTTTCAAACGGTCTCAGAATTTGACGAAACTAGTTTTGTTAGGACCGTATCGTTAATACGAAGCTAGAAATATTTTTTTGGAATTTTTTGAGTTAGTATGTGACCCCAGTAAATTGAAATGCGCGTTCAAATTCAATGTATAGAGTTATATTTTGATTTTGATGAAAACTGATCGAAACGATCAAATCAGCTTATGATACATATCTCATGGTGTTCGGAATGGGGGTAGTTAGCTATGGATGACTGTCGGTGGGTTCGATTTTGAGTTCGAAAATAAAAGTTGCTTTTTGGGGTTAAATTAAATAATAAAATAATAATTAAATTATATATACTCTCACTCTCCCCTCTTCATTGTTCAGTCAACGCCCAAAAATTAATTAAAGAAAAAAACTCCCCCGATCCCCTTTTCCCGCTCGTCGCCCTCCCTTCCTACCACCGCCTCCTCGCCGGAGTGACGCTCCACCGCCACCTCCACCCTCGACTCTCCTCTCCCTCCGCTTCAAACTCGAGTGCCCTGGCCCAAATTGTGACCCTATTGAATCTGCCAGCGTGCCCAAACCCGCGTCGCTCCTCGAAGCCACCACCAACAGAGCTGACCGCCGTTGCTCCCTCCGACCATGCCTGACCTTAGCCCCCTCTCCCTCGCTCCACTCTCTCTCCTTGAACCCCGTGTCAAAACTCCTCCGCATCCATTACACCCCTGCCGATCAGAGCAGCACCCCTCCTCCCCCATTTGAAGACCGCAGACGAGCCACACCGTGAGCAATGACGACTCTCCCTCTCTCCGATGCGATCAGCCAATCTCTTCCCCTTTCGTTGTAAGTCCTTTTTCTTCCTCCTTTGAATGCGATGTCTCGGTTTATAAAAGAAATATGATTTCAATGGTAGAAGAAAAAAAATTAGGGTATTTATGTCATAAAAATAGATTTGGATTAAAAATCTGATTTTTATTTTTTAGAAGCGAGTAAAAAAAAGGATCTTTATATGTGAAGTGAATTGAAGAAGTGAATTTTTATTTATAAAACATCGAAATAGAAATGTGATTTTTTCTTTAAAGATAGTGGAATAAAAATATAATTTTTATAAAATAGAAAGGTTAAAAATATAATTTTTATACTAGTGGCATATTAAAAATATGATTTTTATAAAATAGGAGGAATAAAAATTCAATCTTTATATAAGAAATATAAATATAAAAATATAATTTTTATATAGAAAGAAGCGTTGTAAATATATGAAGTGAAACAAAAATCTAAACTTTATTTTATCGTGAAGTAGAGAGAATATAAAAATGTGATTTTTATATATGTAGTGAATACGGGCAGCGAAAGTGACAAAAGATGAAAAGGTGAAGATTTCCTACATAAGAAGAGTCGCGGTGAATGGATATAGCTTGGGTGAGAACTTCTCACTTTGAATTTCCTTTTCTAGTTAAGAATATATACTAGGATGCAGACGGTGCTTAGCAGCACCCGACACCCGTCATCCATAAACCATGGATGGCTTGTATGTTTGATTGTTTGTTTTGGTGAAAATTGATTGTGTGATGTGAAATGAAATTAAATATTTATATAGTTAAAAATATTTTATCGTTAAAAATATAATTTTTAACGGGTATGTTAATAAATAAAAATATGTGCTTGTTGATTTGAAACCCCACACGGGTATTGGGATGATATTTGGCATACACTAATCCCTATTATTTCATTGTATGTCGATCAATTGGTCGACAGATTGTGTGAGCATTAATTATTTATATTTGATGCTTATACAGTTGTGTGTTGCACTTTGGATGATGGTTGATTATTTATCGTTGCTATTATATACATGTGTTGTATGGAAACCATATAATTAACATTATAGGGTGATTGATTGGGCCTCATTCCAGTTGGGAAAATAAAGAATAAAATAAAATAAAGATTCATGTGTTGAATAGAATATATAGTCATGTGTTGACGATAATCATGTGTTGAAAGAAATATAGATTCATGTGTTGAATAGAATAAATATTCATTTGTTGAATAGGATAACGAATTTATTGAAATATATAAAGCCGTGTTCATTAGAGATGCGCAATTTTGATGTGAACGATATTTATATCGATTATATTCATTTTTAAAATGATATAGAAAAAGAAGTGATTTCAAAATATAACGTTTAGAAAATATTATCATTTGTATATCGATGATGTAGAATATTCAATTTCGATTCGAAATTGAATATGAAGATAAAATCATTTCGAAAACGAATTTAAAATGATTTATAAAATACGTTTTAAAAGGAAATCGACGAAATATAATATATATATATATTATATACATAATGGCCTGAATGGAACGCGCCGTGCTGCGGCAGTTCGTGAATTTCGACCATTGACTTCGAATCGATATTGCGGGAGATCCGGCCGTCGGATTCTTCTAAAACTGGAATCATTGGGTTCGTATCGAAAAGAGCTTTCCAATGAATATTAGAATTTCGAAATCTAACGGTTGGATTTGGAATTACGTACAAATAAAATTTGGAAAAGGTCGCTATAAGTGCAGTTCGATGGCCGTTGATGGAAATCGACTGTACGGGCCTTGATAAAATTATTAAAAATATCAATAATTTGTGTAAAATCATAAGAAATGATTGGGAAAAATCGGGAAGAAAATTTCCATATTTGAAAAGATAAAAATAGATTTTTATCAAAATGAATTAGTTTTGAACTAGAATTAAAATCAATTTATTTTTTAAATAAATAAATTGAATTTGAAGTGGTTTTAAAAAAAATTCAGAATTCCAATACTTGAAGTGGAAATAGATTTGAATCGAAATTATCTTCGGAATATTTCGATGTTGGATTTCGTGATTATATATATATGGTTGTGGAAATTTGAAAGATATATTTATATCGTTATATCCAACACGATATTTGTGGGTCGTAGAATTTGATATTGAATATAAGCCGATATATTTTCTATTCAGAGTCTTGTATTTAATTTCAAATGTGATTTGGGTTTGTCGTGAATGGTGTCTTCATTAACACTGTTCTTAAACCCAATAGAGAAAAAGATTAAATACTTCTATTTAGATTTAATGAAGTGTACAAATTAAGTAGTATTAATTGGAATTGAATTTAAATTGGTTTTTGGGTTTATCGTGAGCGGTCTTTTGAATAACACCTGTTCTTTAACCTGATTAACAATAGAATGTGATTTTGGGTTTGTCGTGAACCGTGTTTTAGATGACATTGGTTCTTTAACCCAGTTAAAGACAGGATATTGATTTTTAAAAAGATTAAAACTAAGTGGAGTTTTAATGAATCTTTAAATAGATTGAAATGTGAATTGATAATTTAAATTATCAAATCTGAAAAGTGATCGAGAATGGAGTATCACCAGTTTTTCTCCAAAGCGATAGTAAAATATTTAATTAGATTTGAACGTGAAATGGTAATTAAATTTACCGATAACATTGTGGTGTTAGTTATGGAGTATTACCAGTTTTCCTCCATGGGATATATAGGTTGGGATTGGGAAATAAAATAAATAATTACTTCGGTGTGGTTCGCTAATCCCGACTAGTTTGAAATGATATCCAAAGGAAGATTAAAGAATAAATTTAGAAGAATTTATCTTTGATAAAATTAATGGGAACCTTTCCCCTGAGAATGTGATTTTGTGAATAAAAGAATATTCTGAATTGGAATGAGGTGTTTGTTGTGTTTGTGTAACACGTGTTTATTATATACGTGGGTTACTCAGAAAGGCCGGGTTTATACCCATTCTGAATAACCGATTCGACAATATGTCGAAGATGAAGACGGTGGTTGAAGACCGGAAATCTTCACATCGTTTGGGTGATTACTGATGATCTTGATTGGGCTGTACACCCAAGAGGAGGGAATCAGTTGGTGATCGTCCAGACGTACTTGGAGATCGATGGATATGCGAGGAAAGTGCCTCCGGTTTCGTTCAAACCCAGAACGAACTTGTAAATGGACCATGTGTCTGACATTGGATTTTATTCTGTGTTGATTGATCTCTATTAAATATACATCTGTTTGGCGGTGGAGAATTTATTCTCTTGCTTAACGCCCTTCTCTGAGACGTACGAGCTCAGAGGTTGTATATCGATGGACATCAGTCGCGTGGAGTGAATTGCCAGTGTGGCACGCGTAAGTGGCAATTGATCAAGGCTTTTGTTGAAAAGCAAAGTCTTGTGGTTGATTATCAAAGCACGGCCTGTGTGGTGCAGCTTTGTGTATAGCGTGAATTCGCGAGCCTCACATCTCGGTATGAGTCAAAAAGGGGATACGGACCGTTGGGAGAACACGACGTTTCTTTCTAGGTAGTGGTGTTGTCAGTGATTAAACTTGCTGACATTTATATACTTTTCACCTGTGTGGTTGTTGGATGAGGTGCCTCGATATTAGGTCGTTTAGGACCGGGAAACGTGTGTTCAGGAATTGCCAATCCTCAAAAGTAAGAGAGGACATGCCTAACCGATTCCAAGGATTGCTATGTGTGGTCCTGAGACATTTGCTAGAGTATCTCGAACGGAGAGGAGCTTGCCCCTTGCCTCGACTCATGACGGAAATCCAATTTCCAATACGTGATATTGTGGTTTGATTTGTAGAACCTAGTATGGCGACATAGTGGTATAGGTCATTCATGCCGCCTATGATTGACATTTATGATTGAAATTGTTTTGACAATATACACTTATAGTAATATCAAAATAATGCGTTTTAAACGTATCAAGCATGCTTTGGCTATTATAAGGTAAAAACCCTATCCTCCGGCTTGCGTTGCATTGTGTGATGGGACCTGGGTCTTATAATAGCTTCATTTTTCTTTATTTAGCATTGCGCTGTTTGTTTTATGCACTGGTATTCTTGGGAGGAAACCCGTTCCATGTTATACGGCATGGTCCCTTGATTTACCTAACTTTAAAATAAAGATTAACAACTGTTTTAGTTCTCACACCAGTCACATGACTGACCTGGAGTTTATTGTTTTAACCTAAACTCTGGGTGCCCCTATTTTCCACACGGGCAGCTAGTAGTTTTGGTTTTGCAGATTTATATTCACAGGATCTTGATTTATAGCTGGAATGATGCTCGGAAAGCTCTGTATCCGTGTATTATTTTCAGTTGTGTTTTGTATTATTTTCCGCTGCTATGTAATTTATTGTAATCTCTGATATTTTTCTGTTGTATAATATTTATTCATACTCTGTATATTCTTGTATCTGATGGAATTGTTGTAATATACAATGAAATGTTCTATCGTCTCCGTTCCGATGTGCCTTGTTCTCAATTCTATCTGCGCTTTCCTTTACAGGGAAGTTCGGGTCGTCTCATCCCCTCTAGTATATCCCATTTAACCCCCTTCATGTCCGCTTACATGTTTTAAATTTGGTTAAGGGTTTCCATTAGTAATTCCACATGCCACCCAAGGCACCCACTTAACCCCTATGTCCCACTTACATGTTTTACCTTCGTTAAGTGTTACTAATCGTATTTCCTCATGCCACATAAGGCACCCACTAGATTCCACATGCCACCCAAGGCACCCACTTAACCCCCTCATGTCCCACTACATATTTATCTGGTTAAGTGTTTCTTAATTCATTAAGACCGTAACCTCATAAAGACCTCTCACATTAGACTGGCATTTGTGGCAGCTGGATTTACCGGGCGGGTCCAGGCAGTCTTACACCACAAAAGAGCCTAACCTCGTGTCTTTACAATTGTTACGTATTTAATTTATGCCTAAGACCTCTCACATTAGACTGGCATTTGTGGCAGCTGGATTTTCCGGGCAGTCTTACACCACAAAAGAGTCTAACCTCATGTCATAGACGATTAATTACTCCTAATTAATTATCCCCCAATTTGAATTACTTTCCCTATTCAAATTATCAATCAATTCCAAATTTAACGATGTCCATAATTGACTCAATTATGTCCAACCATTTATGGTATGTAATATCATACCAATTTTCACCACAATTATATTTTATTCCTTTAAATTTAATTACATGCCTTTTTAGGCCATTACATGCCAAATTCACAATATGTGTGTATCCACTATTATCCCCATCGTACCCCGGTCATTCGTTCGCTTAACATGACATATACATATTAGACTAGCAAATAGTCTAATACTTAAAAAAAGGAATAAACGTCACAAAGTCACATACACACAATAATAGATCTAATTTGCATCTAACTTGCAATTAAGAATTACAACATACTTTCATAGTCTTTGTATTATCAAGGATCTAAAAATCATAGATCTAAAAGGTTTGAACTTGCATGTATGAACATAGTTTTACACCCAACTAGACAGGGTAATTATCACAAACTTACATAAACTATGTATGTCATCAACCTAAACATAAAGATATCATCTTGCATAACTATGATCCAATAAAAGGTGTTAACTTGCATAACTATGCATGTCATTGTTTCAACATAAAAATGTCAACTTGAATATGGATCTAAACTTTAAAGGTGTGAACTTGTATATATGTGAATCCAATTATCACTTAAACTTGCATATGAACATAATACTTATACGAACTAGCATATGTTCCATATCCATATTCGCATAAAAACTGATGTTATAAACCTAGGTGATTGGGTTGTAAAAAGGGATTCATTGACACAAGTTAACATCATGAACTACTAGCATATATTTTAGATTCAAACATACACAACATCATATAATTCGCATACAACTTACGTGATCTTATTAACTTGCATAACATCATACATTAAACTTGCATAACATCATATATAAAACTTGCATAACATCATATATAAAACTTGCATAACATCATATATGAAACTTGCATAACATCATATACAAAACTTGCATAACATCGTATGTGAAACTTGCATAATATCATATATAAAACTTGCATAACATCATATAATATGAATCAAGTTAACATACATGATTAAACATATGAATTAGATTCACAACCACAACTTATAATCCAACGTATATCACATCATAATTGATTTAGCAATTATTTTGTTAAAGTGATCAAACTCACAACTCAAAAGCAGTCTTGAGTTATGAATTCTGATTTCTGGAGTTGTATTAGCTCTCCTTTGAAGAAGATTCGTTGTTAAGGTTGAATAGTTCTGATTTGATTTGTTGTTCTTCCTGTTTAATTTGGTGGCGGCTGCTCTAGGGTTCAAGACAACAGCATGACGGCCATAGTTTCAGTTTTAATTCTAATTTAGGGTTTGAGTCTATGGTTTTTTTATAGAGTTTTGAATTAATTTAGGCAGTCAGATGATCTTAGGGTTAATCAAAACCATTCAGTCATGCTAGGGTGATGAGTCAGCCCTAATGACTCAGGAAGGAGTCAGAAAGGACTCAGCAACGAGTCACAACACAGATCGGACTGAACCAGAAAAGCTGTGCAGGTTTTCTCTCGGGCTGGGCGCACTTGGGAAGTGCACCAATGTAAATTTGTACTGGCGCACTTCCGAAGTGCGCCAGTGCAATTTTTATTTCTTTCTTTTTTCCACCAAACTTCATTCGTCTATAACTCCTTCACCCGGTACCCGTTTCCTGCAAACTCGGACTCTATTTCAACCATAATTCTGAGACGAACACAATGGTGCGACCCCATTCCCTTAATTCTCACGTCTGAGATTAATCATTCTTTATTTTAGTTAATTTGATTATTCAAAAATCCGGGGTGTTACACTTAGCTTCTAAGGCATTCAAACAATTATATACTTATGATCTCATCCTTTCAATCATATATATGTTATATATTTTATTTAATTAATATTTCCTTTTTCATTAATACATCCATGTTCTTGTTTTCTTGTATGCAAAGCAATTGAAATGTTTAATTAAAATATTCTTATTTATCTTTTCTATGAATCTTTTAAAACAAGTTTTAAAGCAAGAAAAAGGTTAAAACAACGTTTACTATATATAAATATATAAAATATACACATATGATTTTAAAAATAGTTATTATTCTAATTTGTTATAATATTCAAATTCAATATTATTTATTTTAATAAGAGTTAAAAAAATATCAAAACAAATGAACACAATATTATTTTTTTGGTTATATATATATATATACATATACGTACACACAGACACACACACATATATATATACACACACACACACAATGGCTAAAATATTTTAAACCAGTTATATATATACTCTTCGAATTTTCCTTAGTATTTTATTCTAAAATTTACATATATTTAAATCAAGAACTGAAATAAATCCATAATAAATTATATTACAAATTTAGTCAAAAACAGGGACATTGCAGTTATTTTGAATTTTACTAAAAAATACATATATTTGTAGAGAAATCTATAAATATTTACATAGTTCTCTATACATATCTATGGGAAACTCTATAAATGTATACATAGTGTTTTTAGTACTTGTCATGAAACCTAGACATGTATGTTTTTTGATAATATGTTTTTGGTGGGGAAATATATGCACTTTGAAACTTTTTTGGAAAAAAAGTGTGATCCTCTAAAAATAAGAGAGCATATATATATATATATATATATATATATATATATAGAGAGAGAGAGAGAGAGAGAGAGAGACACAAATATATATATATATATATATATGTATATATATACGTGACAGTATGTGCCAACATGCCTGACAGGTAATTAACCAATAGTAAACAACTAACACATGCATGACCATAAATATAGAAGATAGATGGATGAGCTCCGGAAAAATCACTGCCCATTATACTTCAAAATCGAGTTCCGACAAAGCCACCACTAGATTATGAAGTACACTGTAATGACATGGGGAATTTGCGATCCTGGATATCAGCATACAACACTATGTCGACCATTCAAGCATCGGAAACACCGGACAGTCCATGAAAGAAATTAGAGGGTGAGATTAGATAAGATAAAAACATAGAATAGAAGAAGAAGAAGAAGAAGAAGATACAACATCATCAGAGTAACACGAATCTCACAGCGGAACGAACAATATATAATAGATACATAACTTTGAAATAAAATCAGTATATGTATACGGTAACATTATCAGAGTACAACACTTTCAACACAGCGGAAATAACAATAGCTATATAATCCTGAAGCCTCCTGTTCCAAGCTCTCCAAGTATATCTGTAAAATCCTGACTACTTGGTAGCCCGTACAAAATTGGGCACCCAAGAGTTTAGGGAAAACAAGACCAAATAAACTCTGGGTCAGTCATAGGTCTGGTGTGAGTAAAACAATTTAAAATAGTTGAGTAATTAAACGATATCTCATAAGACCACGCCGTATAACGGAACGGGTTTTTCCCTAATGAGAATCCAAATAAATTTGATTTAACTTTCAAATCATTTTGAAAGAAACAATAATCTTTATATCAAAACTCATTGATATTATAATAGTGTCTATCAACCACAATATAATAATCATCTAGCAGAAACGCTTTCATCTCACGTTCTACATACATAGTATACAATCAATACCACGAGCACTTATTGGATAATGGATTTCCAAGTATGACAAGGTATGGAACCGCTTTCTGATAGTGTACCTCTAGAGAGGAATACACTGGGTTCAAGAAGAACATCTTGCATGTGACGGCCCGCCCCGCACTAGCCGGCATTTCCTCCAAAAGTGCGTTGTACACCTGCCCAACTAGCACGGAACGGTCGCCAAAGAAAGGAAAGAAGAGACTGAACTAATCAAGGAACCTGTAGAATGTCTCACAGCGCATGGAACAAAATATAGCAATAACATAATCTTGACATAAAACAGGCGAGACAGTGCGTAAGCTGAAAACTAAACCAACATAGCAGCGGAAATCCAAATACAGCTTATTACAACTTTCCAAATTTACTGTCTCTAAAACAAAAGAATGCTAAAGTAGAAGATGCACGACTAATGCCCAAGAATTGATCTTCAACAACACAGGGAGAATAATATATATATCATACGTGGAAGCCTCCTGCTCGTCTCCAGATCAGCTACCCATGCATACCCAGCTAACCTGTCTCTAGTCTTCTCGTCTGAGCACCCAGAGTAATAAGAAGAGACATAAAACTATGGGTCAGACAAAAAGTATGGTATGAGCGATAAGGAACAAACAAAACAATAACAGGTATAATCCAATCATACCTGAACCTGGACTTGCAACCAAAGAGCTAGCACTACATACTGTACAATACTCTATGGTGCCACTAACATACAGTGTAAGAAATATGGGGGTGGTGAAGTGCATGTCATAGTGATGTCAAACAATCAAACATAGCAATCATCCTCACATCCCTCACTCAGTGCGTAAAGCATACAATATCTTTTACTTTGGTCACCTAATCCTTTGGGCCATGATGGAATCCAATCCCGTACAACTATCACTATAAGCCCCTAATCTATCTGTCAATAGTGAACAAAGGTTACAGATACCAATAACCCCTTTGCATATGTCCCGCAGCAAAGCCCAATCATGAAGTGAACTCATTGGTTCCCATCTGAATCTCGAGATCTAACTTCCATTTGGACTACCTTTGCATCTCAGGTTATCGGTCATCACTGGATCGATTTGGTTCACTGTCCTTTTTCTCTATCGGTTCGGATCGGTATCCCCCAAGTGCTTCGGTTCGGGTCGGGGGTCTCCAAGTCCCTTAGTAGTATGTTGGTTCGGTTCAGGTCCTCTATGTCACATCGGGTTGGTTCGGGTCCTCCATGTCACATCGGGTCGGTTCGCCAACTGTCTTCCTTCCGTCCCTTGCTTGATCTTCTGGTCCGATCCGATCCCCATTCCTATTCCCATCCGCTCCGATCCGATCCCACTTCTCTAGCTCGATCCGATCCCAGTTCAACCATTTTGGCCTTCTTTTTGCCACACTTTTCCCATGTGCCAAGCCTCGGTTCGGTGATCCCTTGCCCAGTCCTCTCTTCGGTCCGAGCCCATTCCTCCGATCGGATCCGAAAACCGGCACTATTTTTCTACAACTTTTCCAGCGACTGTTTACGCCATACGACGGCGTTTTCGACCATTCTAACTTTTCTAGTCAATCATAAAGCATACCATGCAGTCATAGCAACATGTATAAACATCCACAAGCAGCAAAACAACAATATTGTATGTTAAAACGGATCAAACAGAGCCAAAAACCCCATATTTTCCCTAAATCCCTCTTAATCACGTTTAAGCAAAACCAATGATATGATTAACAAAACTTAACCAAATCAGCTAAATTTTCTAACAGAGGACTTAAATAATATTTAGCAATTTATAAATATTTTTCCATATTTTTAACATGCATAAATTTGCTAATGATCATTAATCACCCCTTAATCCCCTAAATTCCGGGATTAGCAAAATTGGTCAAAATTAACCCAAATTCATATCAGAGGCATAAAATGATGTTTTAGAATTTTAGAAATTTTTCTAGATTTTTCTGAGTTATAATTTCGCTAATCTTCGCTAATTACCATAATTAGCCGTAATTAGTGAAAAACAATACAAATCACTCACCTTTGCCACAAAGTAAACTATAGATCTGAAATAATCTCTGATTTGGATCCAATCTCTATGTGTTCCAGCAGCTCTATTCCAATCATTATGCTAATCCACCTTGATTTGATGTAGATTAGGCTAATATGTGATTAGAGATGACAAAAAGGTGTTTTGGAGTGTTTTAGAAGATGGAGGTCATTGCTAGAGCTTAAGGAAGGTTTGTGGCGGCTGAGAAAACTGAAATGAAATTATTTTCCTAACCCTTTCATCTCTCTCATAACCCTAATCCCGAAATTCCCCTTTAGGCCTAGCTGTTAAGCACCCGGTTAAGCCCAATTAAGCTGTTTTTCACTATTTGAAACTTGTTTCAGCCATATCTCCCAAACAATGAGTCCGTTTGGCTAATGTGACCACTCTACGGAAAGGTAAACCATCAAACGAATCTAATGGAAGTTGTTTCAAGTAAAAATTCCTTTCCAATCAAAAGTTATGGCCAAAACAATATCAGCTAGGGGAAAAACGATCATTTAAAAATCGACAAAAATCATGAACATGGGAAATGACTCTAATGGTTGTTTCCCAAAGTCACACGACCATACGACTTCATACGAAAAAGAAATAAATTTTCTACGATCCTAGATACGTAGAATGCAGGTTGTTACATTCTCCCCCCCTTAAGAATTTTCGTCCCTGAAATTCCTTAACCCAAAACATACAAAGAATCCTGCATGCCTACCAACCATATACAACAATCAAACATGAAAAAAAAACAGAACCATTATGCCCTAACATGCGGTTTACTAACAAGGGAAGAGTCATCGCCGCTAAAATCTTACCAGGCAAAGAGCTTTGGATACGACTTTCTTATGTCATTCTCTACTTCCCAAGTACAGTCGTTCTCTCGCCATCGATTCCCATCTCTACCCTAGAGGTAACTTCTAATAGTTTGGGATCGTCCCTCTAACTGGAACCGATCCACTTAATCAAGATCGATATAATCGTCAAGCTTACTAGCGTTTCTGAATCCAATTCACACTTAGGTTTGAAGTCATATCCCGTGATATACTCTAGTTGCTTCCATTCCAGAAAAATAGCCTCTAAACCGGCACGTCTCTTACTCAATGCATCAGCTATCGCACCCAGTCCGATACTATGGCATTCGTCTATACTGTCATTTTCTTAGGTGATCCAAACCTATATGCCAAATTTTCAACTACATTCCAAATGTCCTTTCAAGTCCAACTTGAGTCCTTCTTACATTCGTATTGCACGTCCAACGTACATTCACATCCTAGAGGCAGACTAGACTCATCCAATGACCCTAGGCAGTACACCAACATCTGCACTGTACGTCTAATGTACATTCACCTTTTAAAGGTGAACTAGATTCATCCAATGAACCTAGGTACCGTACCCATATTCATACTGCACGTCCAACGTACATTTACCTTCCAAAGGTGAACTAGACTCATCCAATGAATCTAGGTGCTCTACCTATATCCGTACTGTACGTCCAACGTACATTCACCTTCCAAAGGTGAACTAGACTCATCCAATGAATCTAGGTACTCTACCTATGAGTCCAAGTCCAATTGAAACTCCTATATCCGTTGAATCTCCAAGACAACGGATGCTCCACAATGCCCAACATACTCCAAGTCTAATGTAAAGTATCTTACACTCGTCATATCACCATGATCAACGAACTTTCCCTATATCCATTCAACAGGATCCTACAGGTGATACTCAAGAGAAGAAAGGTAAGAACAAACACAACAACCATATCATCCATCAAACAAATCCTATCTATTACCTGCTAAAGCCATGAATACGTCAATACCTATATGTCTGGTCCAACCAACATCAATAACTAATGGAAACTCTGCCTCCAAACGGACTACCGTACGTCCAACGTACGTTTATCCTCCAAGGATAACTAGATCATGTCCAACGGATCCAAGGTAAGTGGGCGTCCCCAGATACCCCTGCTTTTAGTCCGCCTGAAATACTTGAGTCCCACCCAAGTCTATCCATTATCTTGTTGCCCTCTCGAGTCCAACTCGTGTCAATCCAATTCCTTGCAACTTTCCCGAGACCAACTCGAGTCAATCTTTTACCCATAAACTCAGACTCAGTCTTGAGTATCCACTACCTACCAACCCTAGTCCAACATGAGTCGTCTCCCTATTCATTGCAGCTCCTAGATCAACGAATACCTATTTTCTTTTACGAGTTCAAGTCCAACTTGAATCGTCCTAACCTTCGTTGCATCTTCCATGATCAACGATCTCATCCTATTCCTTCAAAGTTCTACTATCCAAAGAGAACATCAGCATAAGGTCTTAAACAATCCATTACTTTGCATCTTTCTCGAGTCCCAGTCGAGTCATCTCGTAACCCTATCGAGTCCAGCTCGGGGCAGTCCATACAATCGAATAGTCTTATCCTATCACAGCTGGACATCACTCCTCGAGTAAACCAAGATATCATCCAATGAAAATCACAGCGACTACTTATCCCTCACGCAAAACATTCTAGTCAAACTCGACATTCCCCAAGCACAAGCCCCAAAGGCCTAAACCAATATCAGATAAGCACCTAAGGAACATCTCCTCCGAACTCGGACAATCCACGTGAAGTGATACTAGCGAAACAACTAAGCACTGGAGCACTCATTTGCCTCACGGAGACAACGATAACCTCTCAGCTTCCCTAACTTTAGTTGTTACCACCATCATTAGGTAGGTACCTAATACCACCTCATTCCTTTAGAGTAGATCGACTCCCCAAAATAATGCTAAGCCCAGTAAAGCCCAAAACAAAATAATCACAAACAAACATACATTCATGACTCGATAAAACCATGTTACGGTAAATCATACTGAGGCTAGTCGAACCACCAATCGGGTTCGTCACTACTAAAGGTCTATCGACTAACTCAGATTTTGTCGAACAAAACCCAATCAAAACATCTTAAATAGAAAGCATACCTCGAATAACGACACCTCTTTCCTTCTGCACCGCAGTTGGGGCATTCGACGAGGAAGAAACAACGTTGATAGCATATGCTCTCACGATCTGCTTCTCCCTACGAGGTTGTGGACTTTCATTCTTGTGATGTCCCGCTTGGCCACAATTAAAGCACTTCCTTTCCCCGGGCTTTTCCCGACAATCTTTGGCATAGTGGCCCTTCTTACCACAATTAAAGCACTCGCCATCTTTCTTATTTTTCTTATTCTGACCATCCATGGTTTGGTCTTGTTTCCTCTTGTCCTGGGAATTATTCTTGCCTCCACCGCCTGCTTGCGGCTTTGGCTCCCCTGCAGATGCAATAGCAACCTCAGTCTTTGGCTTAGGGTAAAGACTCTCTGACCTCAATGCTTTCCCCACAATCAATTCAAACGTCTCATCTATGTGGTTAATAAGCTTTTCCCCCAAGTACTGATCCAAGCCTGTTATGAACTTCTCGTTCTTCTTCTCGGGAGTATCGATAAGGGACAATCCATACTTCGACAATGTGTCGAACTCAGCAATATACTCCGAGACTGCCCTACTACTCTGCTTAAGCTCCAAGAACTTCCTAAGCAATTCCGACTTCTGAGCAGCTGGGATAAACTTATCGCTAAAGCGAGCCTTAAACTGATCCCAAGTAACCTGATCCTCTGGAGTGGCTGTCTTAATAGCATTCCACCAATTCATCGCTCGCCCTTGCAGCTGACGAGACGCTAGCCTTCTCTTCATCGCATCCTCGATACCCAAGTCATCGAAGATACGATCACAGCTATCTAACCAATCCTGAACATCTGTGGCCGACTCCGTTCCATGGAACGGCTTCCCACCAAGGTTAGTGTAATCCTTGCACAACTTGGCGAAATCGGCCCTAGGCGCCTGCACTACTGGACCATCACCGTTACCGACATTGGGAGCTTCCCTCTGAACATCCCTAAGCATCTCCCTCATGAGGTTAGTAAACATCATCCTCATGTCAGCGACATTATCATTATTAGCTCCCCTACCGGCACCTCTTGCGTATCGGCTCATCGTTCAATCTGTAAAGAGAAAACGATTAACCATCTCCATAGTGGTGCTAGTGCAGTACGACTTCATCCTTATACTACAAATAGTGTGTATATATATATATAGCTTTTGAAAACCAAAGTAATCACAAATACGCGCTCTCATATATGTCTACTAACTCTCCCTGATGACTTCCCTAGGTTAATTTCGCAACCTGGCTCTGATACCAAATGTGACGGCCCGCCCCGCACTAGCCGGCATTTCCTCCAAAAGTGCGCTGTACACATGCCCAACTAACACGGAACGGTCGCCAAAGAAAGGAAAGAAGAGAATGAACTAATCAAGGAACCTGTAGAATGTCTCACAGCGCATGGAACAAAATATAGTAATAACATAATCTTGACATAAAACAGGCGAGACAGTGCGTAAGCTGAAAACTAAACCAACATAGCAGCGGAAATCCAAATACAGCTTATTACAACTTTCCAAATTTACTGTCTTTAAAACAAAAGAAAGCTAAAGTAGAAGATGCACGACTAATGCCCAAGCAATGATCTTCAACAACACAGGGAGAATACTATATATATATATATCATATGTGGAAGCCTCCTGCTCGTCTCCAGATCAACTACCCATGCATACCCAGCTAACCTGTCTCTACTCTGCTCGTGTGAGCACCCAGAGTAATAAGAAGAGACATAAAACTCTGGGTCAGACAAAAAGTCTGATATGAGCGATAAGCAACAAACAAAACAATAACATGTATAATCCAATAATACCTGAACCTGGACCTGCAACCTAAGAGCTAGCACTACATACCGTACGATACTCTATGGTGCCACTAACATACAGTGTAAGAAATACGGGGGTGGGGAAGTGCATGTCATAGTGATGTCAAACAATCAAACATAGCAATCATCCTCACATCCCTCACTCAGTGCGTAAAGCATACGATATCTTTAACTTTGGTCACCTAATCATTTGGGCCATGACGGAATCCAATCCCGTACAACTATCACTATAAGCCCATAATCATCTGTCAATAGTGAACAAAGGTTACGGATACCGATAACCCCTTTGCACATGTCCCGCAGCAAAGCCCAATCAAAAAGTTAACTCATTGGTTCCCATCTGAATCCTGAGCACTAACTTCCATTTGGACTACCTTTGCATCTCGGGTTATTGGTCATCACTGGATCGATTCGGTTCACTGTCCTTTTTCTCTGTCGGTTCGGATCGGTATCCCCCATGTGCTTCGGTTCGGGTCGGGGGTCTCCAAGTCCCTTAGTAGTACGTCGGTTCGGTTCGGGTCCTCCATGTCACATCGGGTTGGTTCAGGTCCTCCATGTCACATCGGGTCGGTTCGCCAACTGTCTTCCTTCCATCCCTTGCTTGATCTTCTGGTCCGATCCGATCCCCATTCCTATTCTCATCCGCTCCGATACGATTCCCGTTCTCTAGCTCGATCTGATCCCAGTTCAACCATTTTGGCCTTCCTTTTTGCCACACTTTCCCCTTGTGCCAAGCCTCGGTTCGGTTCGGTGATCCCTTGCCCAGTCCTCTCTTCGGTCCGAGCCCATTCCTCCAATCCAATCCGAAAACCTGCACTATTTTTCTACAACTTTTCCAGCGACTGTTTACGCCATACGACGGCGTTTTCGACCATTCTAACTTTTCTAATCAATCATAAAGCATACCATACAGTCATAGCAACATGTATAAACATCCACAAACAGCAAAACAACAATATTGTATGTTAAAACGGATCAAACAGAGCCAAAAACCCCATATTTTCCCTTAATCCCTCTTAATCACGTTTAAGCAAAACCAATGATATGATTAACAAAACTTAACCAAATCAGCTAAATTTTCTAACAGATGCCTAAAATAATATTTAGCAATTTATAAATATTTTTCCAGATTTTTAACATGCATAAATTTGCTAATTATCACTAATCACCCCTTAATCCCCTAAATTCCGGGATTAGCAAAATTGGTCGAAATTAACCCAAATTCATATCAGAGGCATAAAATGATGTTTTAGAATTTTAGAAATTTTCTAGATTTTTCCGAGTTATAATTTCGCTTATCTTCGCTAATTACCATAATTAGCCGTAATTAGTGAAAAACAATGCAAATCACTCACCTTTGCCACAAAGTAAACTATAGATCTGAAATAATCTCTGATTTGGATCCAATCTCTATGTGTTCCAGCATCTCTATCCCAATCATTATGCTAATCCGCCTTGATTTGATGTAGATTAGGCTAATATGTGATTAGAGATGACAAAAAGGTGTTTTGGAGTGTTTTAGAAGATGGAGGCCATTGCTAGAGCTTAAGGAAGGTTTGTGGCTGCTGAGAAAACTGAAATGAAATGATTTTCCTAACCCTTCCAGCCCTCTCATAACCCTAATCCCGGTATTCCCCTTTGGGCCTAGCTGTTAAGCACCCGGTTAAGCCCAATTAAGCTGTTTTTCACTATCTGAAACTTGTTTCATCCATATCTCCCAAACGATGAGTCCGTTTGGCTAATGTGACCACTCTACGGAAAGGTAAACCATCAAACGAATCTAATGGAAGTGGTTTCAAGTCAAAATTCCTTTCCAATCAAAAGTTATGGCCAAAACAATATCGGCAAGGGGCAAAATGATTATTTAAAAATCGACAAAAATCATGAACATGGGAAATGAGTCTAATGGTAGTTTCCCAAAGTCACACGACCATACGACTTCATACGAAAAAGAAATAAAGTTTCTACGATCCTAGATACGTAGAATGCGGGTTGTTACATTGCAACTCGGCCACACATGACCTACCACTCATTTCGCTTGAGTGTATCGAATGTATATCCCCAACGGTTGGGATCAGCAACCGTTTCCCGAATGGGAATGCATCGAATAGATTTAAGAATGAAATGAATATCTCTAGATAGGTGATAATACACCCTAATTGGCAGCCAACCACTTAGCCATGCTGCCTGCCCGATTTTTGTCATTTCCCGGTTGTGAGGCTAGAGGCCATGCTTATCTCTGACAGATCGCACATTTTTTTCACTTTGAATGTCACATCGTCATACCCGCCAAACCACAAATTGATTTCCCAAAAATTACAATGGGTATACAGCTAAGAGAAATGAATTCGTCTGCCACCAAACGTACATATGTTTGAAGAGATCAACTTACGTGATCCATTAAATATACTCTGTCAAACATTCTTCCATACAGGTTATCCTGGGTCTGGACAAACCGAAGGCACTATTTTGTAAACAGGACAGCCCTTGCATAACTCCGTCTTCAATTATCTTCATCATATTTGATCGCAACGCTAACGCCCATACATAGTGGTTATCAGATAATGAATCTGATTCCGGTCTCTCTGTATTGACGACATAAAATGGTCAAAAAATTCGATAGTCGGTGAGTTAACTATCAAACAAAAACATGTGTGCAAACAACGATATTATTTCCAGATAGAAATTTTATTGGTCAATCATCATTTAACATTTATCTCTTTAGTTCATTAACTTATTTATTTCCTACTCCCATATATTCAACATTCCTTATTTTCTAAATTTAGAAAATATACATTATTAATCATTGGAAATGTAATGACCCAGGTTTTTCTAACCATTTAATTTAATATTTAATTTTGTTTAAATATCAATTTGAATTTAAATGGTTCAGATTTAATAAATTTGAATAATTTATTTGTTTAAATAATAATATATAATATTTTATTTCGAAATGATCGAATTTGGCTAAATTTGCAAAGTTGTTCGGGTTGATAATATAAAGAGATTTACTTAAGTTATATTTTATTTTATTTAGGATTTCGTTTATAAGCGTTGTTTGAACGTTTAAATTATAATTTTAATTATATAACGAGCTGCAGTGGCGCGACAGTTCACAACATGGCGTTTTGAATTTCAATTGGTCGTACAAGATCCGATATATGTAAGATTTCTGTGAAACGAGAAAGTTAAAACCGTATTGATGATAATTTTCATATGAAAGAGAAAAATTCAGATTTCGTGTTATAATTTGTTATTTATGGCCAAATCAAATTTTGAAATAGTCGCTATGGAAATCGTTAATAAAATATACGCGTTAAAATGGCCATTTTGCAAATGAACTCAGATTTCGACGAAATCAGTTTCATTGGGACCGTATCGTTAAATTATCTTACGGTGTTGCATGGCATGACAAACCGATGTCGTATGTGACCACAGTAGCCAGAAACGCTCATTCATTTTCTATAACATGAATTAAATTAATAAAGGGTTATTTGAGGGTAATTTGAGCAGATGATCAAATTAGGCCGCGAAACTAGTTCCGTTGAGTGAGTTCGTCGATTAGATTCAGGATAGGTATATAGTTTGTTATTTTTGAAGACCGGTTAATTTGGCGTTAAAAATGGCATTGCGGTGCGCGTAAAAATAGCCTACTAGGGAAAAAGTCTCAGAATGCGACGAGACTGGTGCCGTTGGGTTCATATTGAAAAATTATTGTAGGATTTCAAAGTTTCAAATTTATTTTATTTATCTAGTGACCGTGAAAAATTAAAATGTGTGTTTATTTCTGGTTTTATAAAGGAAATTTTTCCAAACGAAGTCGGAATTCGACGAAACTTGTCCCATTGAGACCGGAATACCTTTTTACATCTAGATTGGTTTTTTTTATCAGTAGACGGAAGTCGTTTATGGTGCTTTTGATGTGTTACTTCACAACGATGTTTCGATTAATAATAAAATAATAAAACTATTAAAATAATTAAATAAAAAATTATGTTCTCACCCTATAAGAATACACTACGGTGGCCTTCCTACTCACTCAAAAAAAATCACTCTTTGCTTCCCGTCCTTTTTCTTATCATTATTTCAGTAATTCCTTCCACCTTTAATTCTAAAACAAATCCAGTAAAATTTCTATAAATTTTAACAAGTATACATTTGAATTGCTGTTGGTTTAAGGCTCGGTTCGGTATAAAATTGGTATGGTGCAATCAACGTTTGGCCTTTTTTTTCCTTTTGAACTATGATGCAAAAGCCAGTGGTGGCTCGGGCCAATTTCTGGTAAACTCGAGCAGAGATAGGGGAAGCTGGTTCAGCCGAAGGAAGAGGGAAGTCAGGGGGTCGTTCTGGTAGGGGTATAGCGGTCGTTGGTGACCAAGGGTCAGCGTTCAGGAGGGTTTAAGGAGGGTTTTTACTGTGTTGTGTTTTAGGGAATGGGTTTCAGTTTTTGGGCTCGAGGGGTGGCTGTGGTTCACTGGAAATGGCGAGGCTGGTGTGGGATGATAGCTGGAGAGGTGGCGGACGTTATGGTGTCAGGCTTGTGGGGTCCGGCGGCACAGTTCGTCGGCAGTGGGTGTTTGAACGAGGGGTATCTGCTGTGTTTATTTTTGGACCTGGGCTCCGTTGTTTTGAAGCATGGTGAAATGGAGAGGGCGAGATGGTCAGGAGATGGGGGCTGTGTCAGTTGCGCGCCTGGGGAGACTGAAGCAGCTGCTTGAAGTTCGCCGATGATGGTGGTGTTCGTTGATGACCGGAAACAGATGTCGCATTGAAGCAAAAGGGACATTGCGTATCGGGTTTTATCAAAGAAAAGAGGAAAGAAATCGGATTTCAGATCTGTGGAGTAGGGAAAAATGCGTGGACCTGGTCTATGCTAATGACGTGGCACATGGTAAATTAATTAAAGTTAGTTGATTAGTTATTAGTTTCGTCCAATGGCTGAGGGAACAAATTTAAACTATTCCAATTCAAAGACAGTATGAACGGGAATAGGTCAACTTGCAGATCTTTACTAATTAAATCAGTAAAAATTGGTTATTTTTAGGTTAATTAAAAAGAGTAGTTAGCGAAATTGATTAATTAGCATCAATTAGGTATCATGATTAATTAATGACTATAGTTAAGGATTTAACGATTTATATTTAGAATTAAATATTGTAACGCGTATAATGTTATCATTCATGAACAGAATCGGGCAAAACTGGTATCGATGGATTCGTATCGACGGTGCCGACATGTACGAACTGAAATAAAAGGATTTTGAGACAGCTGGAATTTATATAGTCTCAGAGCAATAGTGCAACGCAACCTCGTCAGAAATCAAACTGGTGAGTTAATTCTCACACTTCTGAAATACTATAATGTGTTAAATCCATATCATTAATATTTACCATTAATTGGATGAATGGATTCTATGGATGATTTTTATTGGTTGACTGTTTGGTTGTGTTTATAAATTGACCGTTCAAATACATGACATTCCCTGTGTTAGTGATAAACGATACTATAAAGTGTTGTAAAGGGAAGAACAGGTTGGAGGAATCCAACCGGATTCCTCAAGTTAATCATATATTGTCTATAGATTCATAATGTTAAATATGAATGGTTATTTGATCTTGTTGTCAATGGTTGATTGAGCGTTGACCATTAAATTTAATGGTCGTGTGTTAATCAATACACAGTATTGATTAAGCAATTTGTCGCAGATGGTATAAAACTATCATTTAGTATGTTAATTCGCCGTCCGGCGAATTAATGTATTTAAAGTTATAAAATTTAGTTTTATAACTGAATCAAAGTTTTTAAATTTTATTTTAGTTATTAAAATATAAAGTTTTAATAATTGACATTTATAACTTTGTGTTATAAAGAAATGGTAAAAGGAATTTTATAGTAACATCTTATGTTTTATCACATAAGAAAGACTGAGATTAACGAGAGTGTTGGTCGTTAAGAATAATTGTTTCAAAGAAAACAATTAAGTAAGATTTATTATTTTTAACTTAACGATTGTTTTAAAGACTAAACAAACTTTTGGTTCGACTATATTATAGTAATTATTGAGTAGTTATTATCATAAAGGTAATTATTTGCTTATTGACTTATTAAAGAGATTACCTAACATGTTGTTAGTTAACACTGAAGTAATCTACTTTACTTTGATAAATGACTAACTTAATTATTATTTTAATAATTAAAGTGATGACTTCTTAAATAAAATTCATTAAGATAGTAATTGAAGTTGTAACAAGGGTAGTAAATTTGAAAGAAACTAATGGAAAGGATTTTATAAATCCAAGTTCATGAATAAGTTATAAAAGAAATTTGAGATCCTATTCGAGTTGGAAATAAAAGAAAGAATGGTAAAACATGTAAGAGGGAGTGCTCATCGATTAGAGTAAAGAAGTAACAAGGGTTTGAATTTTAAACCATTTAATGATGCTTAAGAGCTTTAGATAAAGCGTTAGTGAACAAATGCAAGTTTATAATCAAAGTGGATTTAAAGTTAAAACTAAGGCGAGGGCTTTAAAAAAACCAAATTACGTGAATGGCGTAATCGAAATGAGATTAGAAAGATAAAAGTGATAGTTAATGATTTGAATAAAAGAAATAATTTTAAAGGATTCGATAAAGAGTTTTAATGAACGGTTTTTAAAATAAGAACCTGAGCTACCAATACACTTGACTGTATTTGTTTGACGTTGATAGTTAAAACACCAAACTATCAAGGAAATATTTTACTGGTCCTTTTGAGGTGTTGTTTCGAAGAGACCGGGATAGGAACTAGACACAAAACCACTTCGAATCAACGTTACGTACGAAGCTAACTTGCAAAGAATGAAGACGGAGCAAGTGAAGACCGTTGATATTCATAACGGAAGAACGGCTTATAATCTTTGGTCTACAGCCAAGGATATACTGTGATTTTATCGTAATTGAGATCAACGGAGTGCAAGGAATTCTCGTTACTGATCCATGGGGTGATTCCTATATTGGATGCAGTAGGAGAGTACCTTCGGTTCATCCTGTTCCTGGATGACCTGTATGGACGAATGTCAGACAGAGTATTTCCAAAGGGATCGAGTACATTGATTCTTCAAACGTACCATAGTGGATGGCGGAGAAATGGTTTTTCTTTAGCCAAGTAACTAGAGTATTTTTGTGGACATCAATTAGTAATACCTGGCGGATCTGACGATGTGGTGTTCAAAGTGAATGATGACCAGAGGTTCAAAGTAAATTCTCGCCTCAAGCCTCATCAACCGGGAAATGACAGAAATCAGGCAGGCAGCATGGCTATGTGTGTCGCTCCCATTAGGGTGTATGATCACCTATCTAGAGAAATTCCATTTGTTTCTTAAATCTATCGATGCTGTCCCTTTTCGGGAGACGGTTGCTGATCCCAACCGTCGGTGATATACATTCGATACACTCAGGCAAAATGAGTGGTCGGTCATGTGTGAGCCGGGTTGCAAGACGTTCTTGTTAAACCCAGTGTATTCATCTCTAGAGATACACTATCGGCAGGTGGTCCCATACCTTGTCGTAGTCGGAATCCAATTTCCAATAAGCACCTGCGGTTTTTGATTGTATACTATTTATGTGCAGCGTGAGATGCAAGCGTTCCACTAGATTACTATTTATTTGTGGTTGATAGACACAATTATAATATCAGAAAAATATATGATTTCAAAAATGGTTTGGATTATAGTAAGGTAAAAACTGTCCGTGTTTATGTCTGGACTGGTCTTACTATTATCCTTTTGTTTCAAAAAGGATTTCTAAAGCTAAACCGATTGTTGATGTGAATTTAGCACTAAAAGTATTTCAGGCTGACCCGTGTGTTTTTTCTTTGCTTCAAAATGTGCTCGGGTCAGACCGAACATATTGGCCAGGATAATTTTCGCTTGGAGTTTCAAAAGCGGGAAGCAGGAGGCTTCACCGTTAGTTATTAAAGTTATTCTACTATATCTGATTCATGTTGTACTCTGATGATTGGTATGTATACAGGATTTTCATTTGTATAAAGATATGTTGTTATATTATATATTTTGTTCGTTCCGCTGTAAGCTTCTGATGTTCTTCTTCTTTCTTCTACTCTAATATTTCTTTCTCTCTCATCCTCTAATTTCTTTCTCTTAACATTCTGCTTTTCTGTATAACTTGGTTTGACTATGGTGGTTAAATGTCGGCCTAAATCGTACTGAAAAGTGGGACGTTACATTTGGTATCAGAGCTAATGGTTTAGTGATAACCTTGGCTCTGTGGCGTAACTCAGTAGAGATGGGGTTAGTAATACCGTAGACTAAGCTTGAGTGTATATGAGTGCGCGTATTTGTATTTGAATATTAATTTATTTTTAAATTATTTTTAAAGAGGGTAAATGAAATAATTTTACCCGAATCATATTTTTATAGAAATAATAAATAACTCTTTCAAATTGTTGACTGGTTGTTTGGAACTTGTATTGCCTTGATTGGTTTGTTTGGATGTGTTTGATTATGAAGTTGAATTGGATCAATCGAAGGACATTTCAAATTTTAAATGTGGAATATGGAAATTTAACTCATGTTGGGTTGAATAAATCATTTAAGTAAAATTTGAACTTGAATATTGAACTAAAATAAAGCTTAAGTCAACATTTAATTTGACTTGAGAAACAAAAATATCCAAATATAATGATTTGGGATTGTATGGTTGAGATTGGTTGCATGGATATGGATTTAATGTTGGATGAACTTGATTGAAACCAGACTTGAATAAAATTGGTTTATTGATATAAATCCAGGATAGTATGAATATTTAATTTTAACTAATATTTTTTGAAACTAATGAAGTTCATTAGAATTGAGAGCGGGTGAAGAAGAGCTAATTTATCTTTAAAACATGTTCAAGGAGATTCTGTAGTTAACTAAATCCAGTCTGATGGGAGCTGCGTAGTAATTGAGCAGGCTCGCCAATTATTTATCGCTTATTGTGTAATAAAGCTCGCAAAAAGGTACGCTTACGCGAAATATGAATTTTTGGTCTTTGGTTTGGGTTTTTGGATTGGATTTTTTCTTTTTCCGACCGTCTTGGTCGAGGTATATTTATTTGTTATACCTGCAATATTGCAGAAGTCCTCCGTGCAGGGGAGACTCTGCTAAAAATTTTCCAAAATTTAAGGTGTTAGAAAAATTTCAAATTTTTTGTATTTTTTTTTTGTTTATCGAAATAAATTTGTTTTTTCGATTGGAATTAATTGGATAAATTTTGATTAGAGATTTAGAAAGTGGTAATTTTAACTAAAATAATTTTTGAAATATAATGGGTTTGTAGTACTCTTCTTACCTTAGCAATTTCGAGGACGAAATTATTTTAAGGGGGAAGGAATGTAACGACCCAGGTTTTTCTAACCATTTAATTTAATATTTAATTTTGTTTAAATATCGATTTGAATTTAAAGGGTTCAGATTTAATAAATTTGAATAATTTGTTTGTTTAAATAATAATAAATAATATTTTATTTCGAAATGATCGAATTTGGCTAAATTTGCAAAGTTGTTGTAACACCCCACCTCCGTTAAGGTCACTCACAAAGGGAATGCCTTAACTTTGGTGGAGCATTTCAGTAAACAGAGCAGAAACTTACAAGACAGATAAAACAGTATTTGAAAATTTTATAACTTTATTGCAGCGGACAGGAATCAGTTTGGTTACAACTTTACCAAAAACTCAAGTACATATATATCAGCCTTGTTCAAAAGCCATCAGAGTACAAAACTTTAAAATCATAATCCCCACAGAACGGAAGCTATACAGAGCCAAGCCATACTTTAAGCACTTCAAGCAGAATGAATCCGGATCAAGCTAAAGTATTCCCTCCTTGGATAACCTGGCGGGGAACGGATGAAAAAGGGGCGAAAACAAGCAAGGTCAGATACAAAGTCTGGCAAGTCCAGTGACTTTCAGTTATGAACAGATAATAATAACATGACATGAAAATAAAAATGGATGAGAGATAACAGTAACAGGTGTAGTGGATATAACAGAAGAACAGAATGATATAAACTATTACTTGACACTTCTCTGCACCAATACTAGTATAACGGAATTAGGTGTCACCCTAATGTTTAAACTGAAACAAAAACGGTTACAGAATAATTTCCACAGAAGGAGTGCTAGTAATGGGCCTTTACCACCCGAACAAAAACAAACAGAAGCAGAAACAGATTAATCCCTACGGAAACAGAATGTAGAATTAGGTGTACACTAGTGATTGGGCCTTTACTACCCGAACAGACGGTACCACGCAGAAACAGACGAGTGTTGCCACCCAACAGAGACAGACAGTACCAACAGAAACAGACAGAACTAAGTGTACCCTAAAACCCTACCCCAAGCGATCGGCTCCCTAATACATAAATACCCTGTGTCGGCCCCACAGTAGGGTGTATCACTCCCTAAAGTGACAACCAATTGGAACATGCCTATTTACAGATGTCACGGCGTCTTACATCCTCAGAGGCAGAACGGGATCCATGCACGCACATGACCCGGTTGGAACGCACCATCAATACCCCTCGCCAGTATCAGAATGAACCGCTTATAATTAGTTCTATAAGCGTGCCCGGACCCTACCTACTGTTGGGTCAAAGTTTTGATACCAGAAAGGGTTACTGAATAATATGGGTCCCAAACAACAGATGACACAAGTAATTCCCCTCCTAACCTTGTGTCCCCAGACTAACAGATTTCAGATTAACTTGTTTACAGGTTCAGACATACAGAATTCAGATCAACTAGTTCACAGACAAGTTTCAGACTAACGGATCAGATTTAACAGACTTACCGATTAACCAGTTCAGATTAATAGACTTACATATTTGTCTAACTTTGTAATTGGGCCTACAGATTCACGGAACATATTTATTAAATTCGTCAGTCTAGTGGGTTTAACCCTATCCGCCCAACACGTTTTAGACATCATATTTATCTCAGATGTTCATTAATTAAATATTAATGCCCAGACCTGTAGTAACCCAAAAATCCGGGGGAATTTGAGCTGACTAAATAACACAAGTCCAACCCAAATCGCATTGGAAATTCAAGAAACTAATAGAAAGAAGACCGAGGGTGAGGATAGATAAGATAGAACTTATAGAATAGAAGAAGAAGAAGAAGAACATCATCATCAGAGTAAACACGAATCTCACAGCAGAACGAATAAAATATAACATAGCATATCTTTGAAATAACATCAGTATATGTATACAATAACACTTATCAGAGTACAACACTTACAACAGCAGCGGAAATAATAATAGCTATAGAATCCTGAAGCCTCCTGCTCCAAGCTCTCCAAGTGTATCTATAAAATCCCGACTACTTGACTGCCCGCACAAATTTAGGCACCCAATAGTTTAGGGAAAACAATAAAATAAACTCCGGGTCAGTCATGGGACTGGTATGAGTAAAACAATTTAATACTTGATTTTATAAAGGATATCTCACAAGACCACGCCGCATAACGGAACGGGTTTTTCCCTTATGAGAATCCAAACAACTTTGTAAAGTAATATCATTCTGATATTATAATAATGTCTAAATACAAATAGATATCAATCTAGCAGAAACGCTTGCATCTCACGTTACTACATATATAGTATAAATCAAAATCGCAAGCACGTATTGGATTATTGGATTCCCAACTATTACAAGGTATGGAACCACCTTCCGATCAGTGTACTCTAGGAACGATACACTGGAGTTCAACAAGAACATCTTGTAACTCAGCGACACATGACCAACCACTCATTTCGCTTGAGTGTATCGAATGTACATCACCAACGGTTGGGATCAGCAACCGTTCCCGTATATATATGGGACAACATTGATAGATTAAAGAATCAAATGAACATTCTCTAGATAGGTGATTATACACCCTACTTCGGTGCGACCGACTTAGCCATGCTGCCTGCCCGATTTCTGTCATTTACCGGATGTGAGGCTAGAAGCTACGCTTTATCATCACAATAGATTCACTTCGAATGCCACATTGTCAGATCCATCGAAAATCACTAACTGACGTCTACAACAATACATTACGTGTCAGCTAAAAGAAGTTTCCTTCTCCGCTTCCACTCTTGGTACGGTTGAAGAAATCAATGTACGTGACCTTTCTGGAAATACTCTGTCAGACATCCATCTTCATTCACTTAAAATGTCACATCGTCATACCCGCCAAATCACAAATTGACTTATCCAAAAATAACATGGGTATACAGCTAAGAGAAACGAATTCCTCCACCACCAAACGTGAATACGTTTGAACAGATCAACTTACGCGATCCATTGGATATACTCTGTCAGACCTTCGTCCATACAAGTTGTCCTGGGACTGGACAAACCGAAGGCACTATTCTGTAAATAGGATAGCCCTTGCATTTTACTCCGTCTTCAATTATCTTTGGCATATATGATTCGCGACGCTTATGCCAATACAGAGTAGTTCTATGGATAGTAATCCAACCGGTCTCTCTATATTAACAACGTTAAAATGGTCAAAACTTCGATAGTCTGTGATTTAACTATCAAAGAAAAACAAGTGTGCAAACAACGATATTATTCCCAAATGGAAATTATATCGAACAAACATCATTTAACATTAATCTCTTTAGTTCATTTATTTACTTATCTCCTGTTTCCCTATATTCTAAATTCTTATTTTCTTTTATCAGAAAACATTTCTGATTCTCGTTTGGAAAACATTTCCAAAACTCCTTTACGATCAAACCTTACCATTTCTTAGTTAAGAAGGAAGTCACTCAAGTTGGGGTATAATTACCTCTCAGACCTTAACTGAACAACGTTATAACTTCGAAATGGTCAAAGTTTATCTTTTTATCTTTAACAACTTCTTTACGCCTTTCTTGGATTCAATTTTACTAATCCACTTCTATATTTAAAACATTGGTTATAACGATAACGTTATAATCCCTACTTTCGAATTATCTAACTTTAATTATAACTTCTATTCTTATTAGTGAATAATTAACCTAACACTTATTTATTTATAAATAAATAAATCTCTATTTAAACACTGGAAAAGTATAAGTACTTTCCCGAATTCGATATGATCGAATTTACCGATTAACTCTCTTCGAGAAATCTCTATTTGATTAACTCTTCTTCGAATAACCTATATTCGATTAACTCCTTCTCGAATAAATGATATTCGATAGTCTCTCTTCGAATAACTGATATTCGATAACTCTTCCTTTTCAAATATCTCATATTTGAAAATCTCACTTTGATTAAACTATAATCGATAACTCCCTTCGATGAAACTAACATCGATAACTCCTTTCGATGAAACTAACATCGATAACTCCTTTCGATGAAACTAACATCGATTGATTTAACTCGACGAACTTAACTCGACTAACTTAACTTGACTCGACTAACTCGACTTACTTGGTTCGACCAATTCGATTCGATTAACTAGGCTCGACTAACTTGACTAACTTAACTCGACTTACTTGGCTCGATCAATTCGATTCGATTAACTAGGCTCGACTAACTTGACTAACTCTGTCTCAAATAACTATATTTGATTAACTCTAGTTCGTTTTAACTCTAATCGATTAACTCTTAATAATTACTCCAACTGGTTAACTCTAACTGATTAACTCTAACTGGTTAACTCTATTTGACTAACTCGACTTGACTAACCCTTTTCGAATAACATATTCGATTAACTAACTTCGAATTCCGTATTCGATTAACTAACTTCAAATACCATATTCGATTTACTAACTTCGAATACCATATTCGATTTACTAACTTCGAATACCATATTTGATACCATATTCGATTAACTAACTTCGAATACCATATTCGATCAACCCTTTCGAATACCATATTCGATTTCTCCTTTTTATAACATTTATCATTTAAAAAGATTCCCTTTTAACAACGTTTATTCAGTTATAAAGATTCACTTTTTAGTAACGGTTCTTTACTTTATAAATGTTCTTTTAATAACGTTTTCCTTTTTATAACTTCTTATTCCGTTATAAACCAATTTCCTTTTTATTAACTCTACTTATTTTCTAAATATTCCCCTTTTAAATTCTATTTGTAAATGGTTTACAAATATTTCATTTTTTTCTATTTTATTCTTAAAAATATTCTAACTCCTTAAATCCTCTGAAAAATTCGCCATAACCTCCTTTGTATCGGGAGCATCGGGAAAATCCCCAAACTCGCCACACAGGCCTTTCCATTCAAGAAGAAATAGTTTGAAATTTATTTCCTTTTTGAATATCTCCTATTTACTAATATTCCCAATTATAAATATCGCTTATTTATAAATATTCCAGTTTATAAATATTTTGTTTTCAATATCACTTTGAAAATCTCCTTATCAACATCCCGTATGTTATGGTGTTCAATCATATCAAATCACGATGTTCAATATCGTCCATACACACACAATCAACAACAAGTTATAATTCACATCATATATCAAAATATATGAAAAACAATAAAATAACTGTTGAGGAATCCAGTCGGATTCCTCCAACCTGTTCCCCTGCATCCACAGATGTTACACAATAAAATCAACATCACTTTCAGTTCCATATGATATATTCTGTTAAACAGAATCAATATAGAAATTTAACTAACTGACTAGCAGTTAAATCAAACAGTCAACACACAATCAATCAGTCAATATTTAGCAGTTCTAAAAATACAAAATGAAAATATAAACTGTTCAGAGTTAGTGAGATTTACTCACATTTGCAGTTCATCGTTAAAGAACGATAAACTGTTGTTTGATTTGAATCAAACAGTTTAATTCGTCGTAAATTCATACGAGCCCCAATCCACTTCCATTCAGTTCCATTGGGTAGTGTCAGTCCATACGATCCTAGCGGTATATGATACGTTGAATTCTGTTCACGGATATACAAGTTATAAATAATTTAGTTAAACGATTTAATTAAACTAGTATAATATTAATTAACTTAATTAATAAATTACTTACCCTAATTAACTTAACAATTTACTGCTAGGTTAAATCCTAAGTTAAACTAATTTATTATCAAATAAATATTAAGTTAAACCAACTTCATTCTTAGTTCTAACATTTATATTTAACAACTTAGATTTAAAAAGTGGGCTTTAACCTTTCAACCCAACTTCAGTTTTCTTTAAACAAGAACCCTGCCCATTTGCCAAATCCCTCAACCCATTATCACTAAACCATCTTCCCGATAGAACTGCTCACCCCATCGTGCTTCAGTAAAGCCATTTTCGCCATGTACTTCCATTCATTCAACCTCCCCAACGTTTTCTTCCTTTTCATCAATTCACAACTACCCCTTTATACTATATTTGCCACGTTATATACATTGAAATCCCCATTCCTTTTTTACTCAGAAGAAAACGTCTTGATCCTCACCGATAAAACTTGAACATTGCTCCACTTCCTCACCATCTCGTCACTGCCAATCCGAACGCCAGAACCCGCCATGTCTGCACCGCTCCGACCCCCACAGGGTCTTCCTCTTCCTCCGCTAGCCCAGGTCAACCTCTCAGCGCCTATAGCCTCGTAAAACCCCAAATCCGTCTGAATAACCACCCCGAGTCAGAACTTTAAGCCTCTGCCCCCATCGCCAGGGACTTTCGAGTTCGACCCCACCACCATCATCAGGTCGCCCTCCCTTCCAGCTTTGTTTCTCCTTCTGGCTATACCCCTTAACGACGTCCATGTCGGCTCCGGTTGTCAGCCCTAGGTAGTGCTGCTGAAACCCAGGTTTTCCCAAACCTTAATCGAACGAACCCAAATGCATATGAACGCATGTATTTCTCCAAGCAGAGTTTGATCCTATATGTCTTGCAATTTAAAAGATTTTCTTTGAATTTCACTGATTTAATGAAGGTCACAAATTTGGTTTTTAGGAGGAATTACTGGCGGCTAAGAAATGTTGGAATTAGGTTACACGACTTCTAAGGGGGTATTTATAATGAACCTCAATATCTAGATATTTTGTTTATTTTAAATATACAATATTACCTACCTTGATTTTTCCTTCTGGTTGTATTTAGTATGTCATAGCCGATTGGGATGGATGTGCAGCCTTTGTTACATGAATTCATGAATAAAATTATGTGATGCGGCTCTCCTATTTGATCAAAGAAAATTTGGTTGAGGGATGGATATTTTATATATTAAGGGTACTTCATTTCATGGAATTTCGTTTGTTTACGAACTACTAGAGACAGAAATAAACATACCGTTGAAATCAGCGATGCCCCACGATCGCAAAAATGTAATAACATCGGTAGGTGGACTCATATTTTGAAACTTCAAAATGTCGATACAAGGTGCCAAATACTCCAAATAAAAAGTTGCATATTAAATTAATTAAAAATTACCATAAAATTCTAAAAATTAAATTATCACTATTTCCCAAAAGAACCTTGTCTAAATTCAAAACCGATCTCAGTTATATCGAATAAACCGATACGGTGGATAAATGATTCTATAACGACTATTTCAAAATTTGATTTGGACATATCTCAAATTCTACACGACGAAATCCTGATGCTTCTCTTCCGCTAGAAAGATATACTCCACCAGCTCCTCACGTTTTGAGACGACCCGATTTCCCGTTCTCACGGAAACAGGGCTATCTTTGGAATATAACACAGAAACATATAATAGCAGAACAGAATTAAATAAATACACCAGATAATGAACAATAAAATATACTGGATAAAAGTAATCATCAGAGTTACACAGTATATAGGATCTTACTTAGTACAAATACAGTTCCGCTATACATAAATGTCTACAGCGAAAATAAACAAAATATGTACAATAGGAGCTGAACAGCATAAAAAGAAATAAATGATAGAATCCATCTTCAGCTCCAGCTATCCAGAAAGAACCAGCTAAACCTGAATACAAGGCTGCCCGTGTAGAAAAAGGGGCACCCGAGTTTGAAAGTGAAACAAACTACGAGTCAGTCATGGGACTGGTATGAGAAATCTACTCAACACATATATAATTGGCTAATCACAGGACTACGCCACTTTCGTGGAACGGGTTTACTCCATTGGATCGCCAGTGCTTTAAAACAAATCTTTCTTCTAAATATCGCTATGCTCTTTATAAAAATGAAGCCGTTATAAGACTCAGTTCCCATCACACAATGCAACGCAAACCGGAGGATAGAGTTTTTACCTTATAACGGCCAAGATATGCTTGATACGAATAAAACAAAGGCATTTGGTATTATTGCTAGTGTTTATATGTTTGAAAACAATTTCAAATCATAACTATCAATCATAGACGGCATTAATGCCCCATACCACTATGTCACCATATATAGGTATACAATCAAAACCGCACGATGTCGTATTTGGAAATTGGATTTCCGTCATGAACCAAGGCAAAAGATAGTCCTTACCGAATTCGAGACAATCTAGCCCACGTCTCAGGATCAGAACGCATCAACCCTTTAGATCGTCAGGGCCGGTCCACCGATGTGGATTATTATGCCTGAACACTACGTCTCCCCGCCCTTTGGGGCGTAAACGAGCCAACGAATGACTCCATCGGACCCGGATCGTCCGATCAAACCGAGGCGCCTCGCAACAGCAACAACCACATAGGTGAAAAGTATATAAATGTCAGGGCTGGTAGGTCACTGACACCACCCTAGCTAGAAAGAAACGCAGGCCCTCCCTGATGTCCTCTCCCGTTTTAGGTTCATACCGGGGTGTGAGGCTCGCGAATTTACGTTATACACAAAGCTACGCCACACAGGCGGTGCTTTGATCATCACCACAAGACTTTGCTTTTCAACAGAAGCCCTGATCACTGCATCTTAGCATGCCACACAGAATAAATCCTATGTCAGACACACAGTCCATTTACAAGTCCGTTCTGGGTCTGAACGAAACCGGAGGCACTAAATACCTCGCAAACCCATCGACCAACACGTACGTCTGGACGATCACCACTCATTATCCATATTTCGGGATGCCTCCCAATCAGGACCTCGGTTACCATCCAAACGAGGTGAAGATCTCCGGTCTTCGACCATCGTCTTCATTTTCGACTTTCAATCGTCGGTCAATTATTCGAAATGAGAATTAACTCGGCCTTTTCAAATAATTCACGTATATTTAGAATTTCAATTCGATTTATTTCAATGGTTAAATTATTCGACAACACCAATTGTGTCCTTTAATGTAATTTTCACACCAAACACATTCAACCATCAAAAGCCACACAAATCAAGAAAATTCAGTTTATTTCTATTCCATATCGCTTATGATATTTTACAACTATTTATCGCTATTTTCATTTATTTTAAAATAGCCATTTTATTCAAAACGACGCTTCGGGCCATAAAGCGGCCGTGGCGCTGTTTTTCCTCCGATTTGATTTACACATATCTAAAAATCTAACCATTGGATCTTCACAAAATTTACATAATTAGAAAGGTCTTTTCAAAACGAATCCAACGGTTCCAGTTTCGGGAAAATCCGACGGTCGGATCTCCCGGTACAATCGTTTGAAGTTTCGATTTCAAAATACGAACTGCAGCGTCGTTATTCGATTAAATATAATTATATTTATATTTATATATAAATATAATCGATTCTGGCGCTGTTTTTCTTCAAATTTGATTTAAACATTCCAGACAATCCAACCGTTGGATGTTTACAAGGTTGGTACCGTTGGAAAGATTATTCCAAGGCGAACCCGACGGTTGAGGTTTCGGGAAAATCCAATGGTCGGATTTCCCGTACTAGTCATTTGAAATCACGGTTTCAAAATACGAACTGCACGGCCTCGTTTCGTTATAATTTTATTTATATTTATATATTTATATAAATATAGTTCATTCAATGATTTCCATATCGTTTCACTTCAAATATTTTTCTAACGCCTTAAATTTTGGAAAAATTTCGCCATAACCTCCCCTGCACCGGGAGCATCGGGAAATCGCAAATAGCGTTCCCGGTCCTTCTAATCTCAAAAAGAAAAAGAAAAAGCCAAGCGGCTAGCCAACAGGCTCATAAAATCATCACCCAAACAAAGCAGTAAATGTGTACCTATTTGTCGGGCACAAAATTTTATTCCTCTTCTCTAGCCCCTTTGCTATAACCTGTTCAATAAATATGCATGTACATATGTACACAGTTCTTATCATTTATCATTTTCTATTCGACTTCATATTTGATTTCTATTTGGTTTAAAAACACCATTCATTCTAATGTTACATAAATAGGTGCAAATCATTTCATTAGCTAATTAATGAATATTTCAACTCATATATGTTTATTTTGAACAAGTGGCTATTTTTAACACTTCACATTTCAACGATTTCTGCATACTATAAAAATGTGATTTTTATTGTAAAACGATTCATTTCAAAACACTATTTTTCTATATAGTCCATATAGTCGATAAAAGGTGATTTTTATTATCAAACAATTTATTTCAAAATATGAATACCATTCAACACATGAATTTCTAATCAACGAATGAATATCAATTCAACACATGAATGTTTTCAATACAATGAATAAATATAGTTTAAGCATATGAAAATAATTCAAACACACAAATATTATTCAAAATTTCGGCAGCATAACGGCAGGGTAGTTAAAACCGGCACCGTCCCTAGTACGGCTCCTCGCTCTACCTTAAAACCTCGCGGTTTTTGACAATGGTGATCATGCATCTAGTTCGCACGCAGGCGGCATGTATATATTTATTTCATTTCCACAAACTAATCCTATGTGGTTTCAACCAAATATTTCTCAACCACAAACGTGTATTTTTCAACCATAATCAACCAATATCAATCACAAACAATCCCAAACTATCATTCGCTATCAATCAATTTCACAACAATTTCAACCAATAAATATCGTCCATGGTTTGTGGACGAGGGGGCGTATATATATATATATATATATATATATATATATATATATATATATATATATTTATATATAGCAATTTATATATAGCTATTCACTTTCATTTCACACATATATAATATTTTTAAATCAGAAATCTCACCAATAGCTATCCAATACCAAGACTCTTCTTTTATAGAAATCTTCGCCTATTTCGCCTTCTTGTCGCTTTCGCCCGTATTCTCTACATATGTAAAAATCGAATTTTTACGATGCTATTCAATATATAAAAATCGAATTTTTACTTCGACTTTCAATATATAAAAATGTGATTTTTACTTCGACTTTCAATATCTAAAAATCTGATTTTTACTTCTTAAAGTTCAAATCCTTTTTCTCTTTAAAGATTAAACCTTTTTCCTATTTAAAGTTTTTACCTTTAAAACAAATCAGTTTTTATTTTTAAAACAAATCAGTTTTTATTTTTAAAACAAATCAGTTTTTATTTTTAAAACAAATTAGTTTTTATTTTTAAAACAAATCGGTTTTTATTTTAAAACAAATCAGTTTTTATTTTTAAAACAAATCAGTTTTTATTTTTAAAACAAATCAGTTTTTATTTTAAAACAAATCAGTTTTTATTTTAAAACAAATCAGTTTTTACTCTTTAAAAAAAAAAGTTTTTAATATCTAAAAAAAATCAGTTTTTGAAACCTTAAAAAAATCAGTTTTTAATTCTTAAACAATCAGTTTTATGCAACTTTAAAAAAAACAGTTTTTAAATTCGAAAATAAAAATAAAATAAAATTGCTCACCACAGGATGCGAAGTGGAGGGAAGAAGAGGGAGTCGGCGGCAGGCTTCGAGGGTGGCGGCGCTTGGTGGTTCAGGGAGGTGCGGCGGCAGGGTTCGAGGGTGGCGGTGCTCGGTGGTTCTACGGGGGCATCGCGAGGGTTCGAGGTCTTCGCTGGAAGGAGGAGGTCGGGCGGTGGGGGGCGTCGCGAGGGTTCGTCGGCGGCGGCTCCGATTTGATTAGGTTTTCCCCTTTTTTTTTCTTTATTTCTGGTAAATGAATAATGAATCGGGGGGGGGGGGGGGGCAATGAAGAAGAAAAAGGGGGGGAAAGAAATTAAAATAATATTTTTTTTCCTTTTATTATTTAATTATTGTAAAAAGGTTGACTTTTACATACCACCTCGAAACGAGGTCTACCGCCTGTCGTCCATAGCGTTTTACCCCCATTCCGAACACAATGGGATATGTATCGTAAGCTGGTTTGATCGTTACAATCAGTTTCCGTTGAATTTACATTTAAATCCTTATATTGAATTTTAAACGTACATTTCAAATTACCGGGGTCACATACTAACTAGAAAAATTCCAGAAAAATATTTTCTAGTTTCGTATTGACGATACGGTCCTAACAAAACTAGTTTCGTCGAATTCTGAGACCGTTTGAAAAATGGCCAATTTCCAGTCGATTAAAATCAACTGAAATCGGTCAAATGCGTTTTCCTTTGCCACGCTCACATATTGATTCGAAAAATTATGAAATTTGGAATCTAACAATAACTTGACACTGCGGATCTAACAAAAGTGGTTTCGTCGAAATCCGAGGTCGTTTGCAAAATGTCCATTTTTAAGGGCCTGAATTCCATAGCGACTATTCAGAATTTTCAATTGAACATACCTTTTGATTCCCGCTATCAAATTTCGATTGGTCGGATTCGTTAGAAAGATATTACCAATTAGATCCTAATGTTTTTGGTTTCACTAAAATCCGGATTGTTTTGCACCCGGTATATTCAATTGAAGTTTGAAATCGAATTATCGAACTACCGCGCCATTTTCAATTCTTTATATAATTATAATTAATTATATTCGTTTTCCATTGTCGATTCGAACTCAGTTTTCATCGCCTTTATTTAAAATATTTATTTTAAATATTTAAAATCCATTATTTTAGCCAATTTAAAAATTTTAAATTGGTTCAGATTTTCTGGGTCGTTACACGTTTCTTGTTTCACAGAAATCCGATTAAAAACGAATCCTGTATACTCAGTTGAAGTTCAAATCGCCAAATAGCGAACTGCCGTGTCGTTACGCGCTCAAATTTAATTATATTATAATTCTACGTTTCAAACTGACGTCGATTGAATATATTCGTCAGTATAATTCAACTCTAAGCTGAATTACATCTTAGGGATGACCCCGTTCACAGAATATTGTGATTTCCAATATTTTTGATTATTTCGACATTATAATATATTTTATTATATTATAATTATTAATTAAATATTCAATATTATTTAATTCACGTTCTCGATATTGATAAATCGATATTTAATAATTAAATAAATAAATTATTCAACAGCTAAAAATGCGGGTTACTACAATCTTCCCCCCTTAATAAAATTTCGTCCTCGAAATTGCTAAGCTAGAGGATGACCCTATCTTCTGGGTAAAAATTTATCTGTTTACCTCTTGTCTCCGGTTTCAACTGAACCAATTAATGTCGACTAAAATATTAATTTATTCCGACTAACTAAATTTTCAAAAATTCTGAAAATTTTCTAACACCTTAACTTTTCGAAATTTTTTGCCAGCACCTCCTTTGTACTGGTCAATATCTCAAACTCCAACTCACCTCTCTGGGCCTTCTTTAACCCAAAAGAAAATCAAACAGCCAAGCGGCTTGCCAATTCGGCTCATAAATCTCATATCCATATATAATATAAACTGGTACCTTTTTGTCGGGAATATCAACTCTATCACTTCCATATGCTATCAACTCAGCATATACCAGTGTTATTTCCATCAAATTCCAATCAGTTCATATCCTTAAAACCAAATCGAATTTCATTCGAACCCGAATATCAAATTTCAAATTCTTAACTCATCAACCCAATTCCATAACAGATTATTCTCTAATCCAATTTAATTCTATTTAACTCAGTTCAAGTTAATATTTCAATTTGTTTCTACTATCTTATTCTATTTAACTTCATAAGTTAAAATTAATTTCCGAAACTTAATTTCCTGGGTCTATTTCAAATCAATTTGAAATTACAATGCCAGTTCAAAACCTTTGAATTTCTAAACAACTTGTTTTCTCAAAACAATTCAAAAACAAAACCTTTGGTAGTAGTCCGTCGCTTAGAACTCGAAAATGAACACTGATGATGTCGCGATTCATCATCAGAATCTATTTTCCAGCTATCTAAGTGAGTCAATACTATATCACCTTCAGTTTGAAAAACGTTTTCAAAATCTCCCAGGAACTTAAAATTTCCTTATTTTAATTCAAATCTAATTTAAATTCAGATTTTTCTTCATTTTATTTCATATACTTTACTTATATGAATTCTGATCAGTTATTTATAATCATTATACCTTTTTATAATCTTACTCGATTATAATAACAACCAACACAACCAATATACTATATCAAATATATTCAGGTAAAATTATTCCATTTACCCTCTTTCAAAACATACCATGACGGTTCATCGTATTCGAGTGTTTAGTAACCTATATCGATACAGTGGATCAAACCGATCGACCAGAATTCACAAACAACTCAACCAATAAAACTCCACAATATAAAATCATTTTATATTAACTAACAAATACGTTTACTCGTATATATACACTCAAACTCAGTCTAGGATATTACTAATCCCATCTCTACTGAATCACGCCACAGAGCCAAGGTAATAACTAAACCAATGCTCTGATACCAACTGTAGTTACCCGAAAATCCGGGGGAATTTGAGCTGACTAAATAACACAAGTCCAACCCAAATCGCATTGGAAATTCAAGAAACTATTAGAAAGAAGACAGAGGGTGAGGATAGATAAGATAGAACTTATAGAATAGAAGAAGAAGAAGAACATCATCATCAGAGTAAACACGAATCTCACAGCGGAACGAATAAAATATAACATAACATATCTTTGAAATAACATCAGTATATGTATACAATAACACTTATCAGAGTACAATACTTACAACAGCAGCGGAAATAATAATAGCTATAGAATCCTGAAGCCTCCTGCTCCAAGCTCTCCAAGTGTATCTATAAAATCCCGACTACTTGACTGCCCGCACAAATTTAGGCACCCAATAGTTTAGGGAAAACAACAAAATAAACTCCGGGTCAGTCATGGGACTGGTATGAGTAAAACAATTTAATACTTGATTTTATAAAGGATATCTCACAAGACCACGCCGCATAATGGAACGGGTTTTTCCCTTATGAGAATCCAAACAACTTTGTAAAGTAATATCATTCTGATATTATAATAATGTCTAAATACAAATAGATATCAATCTAGCAGAAACGCTTGCATCTCACGTTACTACATATATAGTATAAATCAAAATCGCAAGCACGTATTGGATGATTGGATTTCCAACTATGACAAGGTATGGAACCACCTTCCGATCAGTGTACTCTAGGAACGATACACTGGAGTTCAACAAGAACATCTTGTAACTCAGCCACACATGACCGACCACTCATTTCGCTTGAGTGTATCGAATGTACATCACCAACGGTTGGGATCAGCAACCGTTCCCGTATATATATAGGACAACATTGATAGATTAAAGAAGCAAATGAATATTCTCTAGATAGGTGATTATACACCCTACTTCGGTGCGACCGACTTAGCCATGCTGCCTGCCCGATTTCTGTCATTTACCGGATGTGAGGCTAGAAGCTACGCTTTATCATCACAATAGATTCACTTCGAATGCCACATTGTCAGATCCATCGAAAATCACTAACTGACGTCTACAACAATACATTACGTGTCAGCTAAAAGAAGTTTCCTTCTCCGCTTCCACTCTTGGTACGGTTGAAGAAATCAATGTACGTGACCTTTCTGGAAATACTCTGTCAGACATCCATCTTCATTCACTTAAAATGTCACATCGTCATACCCGCCAAATCACAAATTGACTTATCCAAAAATAACATGGGTATACAGCTAAGAGAAACGAATTCCTCCACCACCAAACGTAAAAAATTCGCCATAACCTCCTTTGTATCGGGAGCATCGGGAAAATCCCCAAACTCGCCACACAGGCCTTTCCATTCAAAAAGAAATAGTTTGAAATTTATTTCCTTTTTGAATATCTCCTATTTATTAATATTCCCAATTATAAATATCACTTATTTATAAATATTCCAGTTTATAAATATTTTGTTTTCAATATCACTTTGAAAATCTCCTTATCAACATCCCGTATGTTATGGTATTCAATCATATCAAATCACGATGTTCAATATCGTCCATACACACACAATCAACAACAAGTTATAATTCACATCATATATCAAAATATATGAAAAACAATAAAATAACTGTTGAGGAATCCAGTCGGATTCCTCCAACCTGTTCCCCTGCATCCACAGATGTTACACAATAAAATCAACATCACTTTCAGTTCCATGTGATATATTCTGTTAAATAGAATCAATATAGAAATTTAACTAACTGACTAGCAGTTAAATCAAATAGTCAACACACAATCAATCAGTCAATATTTAGCAGTTCTAAAAATACAACATGAAAATATAAACTGTTCAGAGTTAGTGAGATTTACTCACATTTGCAGTTCATCGTTAAAGAACGATAAACTGTTGTTTGATTTGAATCAAACAGTTTAATTCGTCGTAAATTCATACGAGCCCCAATCCACGTCCATTCAGTTCCATTGGGTAGTGTCAGTCCATATGATCCTAGCTGTATATGATACGTTGAATTCTGTTCACGGATATACAAGTTATAAATAATCTAGTTAAACGATTTAATTAAACTAATATAATATTAATTAACTTAATTAATAAATTACTTACCCTAATTAACTTAACAATTTAATGCTAGGTTAAATCCTAAGTTAAACTAATTTATTATCAAATAAATATTAAGTTAAACCAATTTCATTCTTAGTTGTAACATTTATATTTAACAACTTAGATTTAAAAAATGGGCTTTAACCTTTGACTCTCAACCCAACTTCAGTTTTCTTTAAACAAGAACCCTGCCCATTTGCCAAATCCCTCAACCCATTATCACTAAACCATCTTCCCGATAGAACTGCTCACCCCATCGTGCTTCAGTAAAGCCATTTTCGCCATGTACTTCCATTCATTCAACCTCCCCAACGTTTTCTTCCTTTTCATCAATTCACAACTACCCCTTTATACTGTATTTGTCACGTTATATACATTGAAATCCCCATTCCTTTTTTACTCAGAAGAAAACGTCTTGATCCTCACCGATAAAACTTGAACAGTGCTGCACTACCTCACCATCACGTCACTGCCAATCCGAACGCCAGAACCCGCCATGTTTGCACCGCTCCGAGCCCCCTGGGTCTTTCTCTTCCTCCGCTAGCCCAGGTCAACCTCTCAGCGCCTACAGCCTCGTAAAACCCCAAATCCGTCTGAATAACCACCCCGAGTCAGAACTTTAAGCCTCTGCCACCATCGCTAGGGACTTTCGAGTTCGACCCCACCACCGTCATCAGGTCGCCCTCCCTTCCATCTTTGTTTCTCCTTCTGGCTATACCCCTTAACGACGTCCATGTCGGCTCCGGTTGTCAGCCCTAGGTAGTGCTGCTGAAACCCAGGTTTTCCCAAACCTTAATTGAACGAACCCAAATGCGTATGAACACATGTATTTCTCCAAGCAGAGTTCGATCCTATATGTCTTGCAATTTAAAAGATTTTCTTTGAATTTTACTAATTTAATGAAGGTCACGAATTTGGTTTTTAGGAGGAATAACTGGCGGCTAAGAAATGTTGGAATTAGGTTATACGACTTCTAAGGGGGTATTTATAATGAACCTAAATATCTAGATATTTTGTTTATTTTAAATATACAATATTACTTACCTTGATTTTTCCTTCTGGTTGTATTTACTATGTCATAGCCGATTGGGATGGATGTGCAGGCTTTGTTACATGAATTCATGAATAAAATTATGTGATGCGGCTCTCCTATTTGATCAAAGAAAATTTGGTTGAGGGATGGATATTTTAGATATTAAGGGTACTTCATTTCATGGAATTTCGTTTGTTTACGAACTACTAGAGACAGAAATAAACATACCGTTGAAATCAACGATGCCCCACGATCTTAAAAATGTAATTACATCGGTAGGTGGACTCATATTTTGAAACTTCAAAATGTCGATACAGGGTGCCAAATACTCCAAATAAAAAGTTGCATATTAGATTAATAAAAATTACCATAAAATTCTAAAAATTAAATTATCACTATTTCCCAAAAGAACCTTGTCTAAATTCAAACCCGATCTCTAGTTATATCGAATAAACCGATACGGTCGATAAACGATTCTATAGCGACTATTTCAAAATTTGATTTGGACATATCTCAAAATCTACACGACGAAATCCTGATGCTTCTCTTCCACTAGAAAGATATACTCCACCAGCTCCACACGTTTCTTGTTTCACAAAAATCCGATTTAAAACGAATCCTGTATACTCAGTTGAAGTTCAAATCGCCAAATAGCGAACTGCCGCGTCGTTACGCGCTCGAATTTAATTATATTATAATTCTACATTTCCAACTGACATCGATTGAATATATTCGTCAGTATAATTCAACTCTAAGCTGAATTACATCTTAGGGATGACCCCGTTCACAGAATATTGTGATTTCCAACATTTTTGATTATTTCGACATTATAATATATTTTATTATATTATAATTAATAATTAAATATTCAATATTATTTAATTCACGTTCTCGATATCGATAAATCGATATTTAATAATTAAATAAATAAATTATTCAACAGCTAAAAATGCGGGTTACTACAAGACCTCTCACATTAGACTGACAGTTTGCGGCTACTGGTTAGGTCGGTTGGTTCTGGGCAGATTTCGGTCTCAAACTGAGTCTAACCTCGGGTTTCAAGCACGTTATGACTAACTTCTCACATTAGAACCTATTGTTTGCGGCCACTGGATGTGCCGGGCGGTTCCGGGCAGAATTACGCCGCAAACTCATTCTAACCTCGAGTTAGCCATGTTTATCTTTGCGGCCAATTAATTTATAATTTACCATTTATGCCCATGCCTAATATACATGTCAATTATTCATAACTATAGCCAATTCAGATTATGTCAATAACAGACTGAATATATCAACTTAACAGATATAGCAGATAACAGGGTTAGGCAACTTAACGGATTCAGCAGATTAAGCAAACTAGCAGATTTAGCAGACAACAGATTAAGCATCTCAACAGATTTAGTTTAGCATATTTGGCATTTTCAACAGACTTAGTAGATGACAAATTTGGCAGATGAACAGATCTAGCAGACTAGGCAGTAGAGCAGCACTAGCAGGTTAAGCAATATAACAGAACTAGCAGACGGCAATATAACAGAACTAGCAGATTAGGCAAATATAGCAGAACTAGCAAATTAGGCAAATATAACAGATTTAATCATTCCTTAAAGTTTCACAAACATATCTTTCCTAATTATAAATCCTGCCTAAGTTCACATGAATAAATAATAGTCATGATTCACAATATGATCATATACCCCATGTTTGCATTAAATTTACATAGCACAGATTATGGTCATAATTTACCATATATCATATGTTTCAATTTTTATTAAACTTGCGTAGTACAGAAGATCCTTATATAAATTATACCAAATATAGCCATCGATCACTATGCATGTCATATATCCCAAAGATCCCTTACTTAGGTGTTTATTTACATTAATAGATATCCTACTTTAATGTAAATCTTTATACCTAAGCCATATCCTCTTTATCTCAAATCATATGTTCAATACAGTCTATATTTATGTCCAATTTTGTGTCCTCAAATTTATGTTCTATCTACAGTCCATGTTCTTTCCTCAAATCAGTCACCTATTGGTCATGCCCAATTTATGCATCATTCATTTTACTGTCCCAAACATTTTAGCGTATGTTAATCTCTTATGAGATTGGCTCAGGCTCGTGGTAGCCTGGCTATAGAACAGAAAGCAGAAAGAAATACAGAATAAGGTAGATCTAAACAGAACAGAACAGATATAATCTCATATTCAGATTTACAATTCATGTCATAATTAGAATTAACGTTTATATCAGAAAATAACTGTACTTGCCTTGATTGGATTAAAGAAAGAACTTTAGTTATTGTAGAATCGTTCCAGAAGCTTTAATCTCTAATTTGAATTGAGTTGCTTAGGTTGATGTTGATTAGCTTCTAGTTTTGATTCCAGCAGAGTAGCGACGCCATTTTTATTTTTATTTAGAACGGTGGCAGAGAAGAAGTAGAATAGAATTGTGTATAGAGAAGGCTAGGGTTTGGGGCTGTTTAAATAGGGTCAAGTCAACGAATCTAGATGGAAATCGGACCAGATACATAAGATTGACCCAGGCTCAAAACCAGGTTCGGAGACCAGGTCGACTGCCCAGTCGACCTGGTGGTGGGGGGTCGACTGCCCAGTCGACTCCCCAGTCGACCTGGGTACTGGGGGTCGACTACCCAGTCGACCTGGGTCCTGGGCAGGAAATTTCCCGCCAAGCCCGCTTCTGGGTTTGAATTCGAATTTTGAATTCGAATTTCGAGCTGTTTTCGATTCTGAAAATTCCTGAAACTTCGGAGGGTCATATCTCCCTCATACGGACTCCGATTCTTTGCAAACTCGGACTCGTTTCCAAGCAAAATTCCGAGATGAACACATTGGCGCAACCCGATTTCCTTAATTCTTGTTTCAAAAATTAATTATCCTCTGATTTGTTACTTATACGTTCACAGAAAACATGGGGTGTTACATTCTCCCCTCCTTAAAGGATTTCGTCCCCGAAATCCTCAAGTTAAGAAGAATGTGTCCTACCATCCATCATCCATCTACTCAATCATCAATCATTGGCGTCCATTGTCCTTAGAAACTTCTAATGTTGTATGAACATATGCAAAAGTGTGTGTATATGTTCTTTATCTAATGCAAAGATCAGGCGGTCCACTGATTCAGTTGACCTCCTTAATGCGAATTATGCCAGTGCCATGAGTCCAACATGTATGCAAATTTTCCTATTTGATACATATCATTTCTATATGAGTGCACAACCATTCAGTCATATGCAACATCCATGTGCTGAGTCAATCATTTTGCATCCACAAAAATTGAAAAGTGCTCACACATCCATATGCAGTATGAGACTGTTTTCGATCCGATCTAGTGCCTAGTGTGTGTATATGCATCCACGAACAACCACTAGCAACCACTTGCATCCACTTGCAACCATCAAACATAACATGTCTAAAACACATGTTTACACCCATTAGTTTCTACCTAAAGTTCGAAGATTCGATCGATAGGATATAGTCGAATGATGGAGGCGAGTACAGATAAAACAAAAACTTGGTTCCCATTAGGCATGGGTCCTAAGTATAGGCCCCGAAGACCGAAACCAACATCAATTTGACACCCAGAGGATTACCCTCTTTAGATAATGTCACAACTGGAAATCTTAACCTTGTCAGAGATATTCCGATATTTACAGACTACTGGTACAGATCAGATCACCGAATTATTCTTAGGAAACTAAGCATGATAAATCCTAGAATGTATGCATCCTACTTGACGCCTAATACGAATATCTCTTAAACCCCAATCACAAACAGATGAGTCATAACCCTTATGGATTTGGGTCTACAACGGAATCAGAAACAATACTAGTACTAAAGTGCAGAGTATCGGTTATAGAATCAAAATGCCAGAATCAGAAAGAGTTTTAACTCAACAATCAGATAAGAAAATTAAATCTTCTACTTAAATTTTCTTATTTCTACCCTAACTACCAGTTCCTTAAGCATTCTCCTGCCCTCCAGAAGTGGGTTCTGCCCTCTGCCCTTGTCCTCGTTTCTTCGGGCAGTCCCTAGTGAAGTGTCCCATCTCGCCACAGCTGAAGCAAGTGCCCTTCCTTTTTCTGCAATCCGTGTTCAGATGAGTCGAGCTCCCACAAGTAAAGCACTTTTTCCCCTTCTTATCTTCAGACTTCTCATCCTTCCTTTGTGTTTCCTTTTTGGGCCCTGCTTTCTTATTCTGTGGTTCTTCCTTCTTTGTCTCTTTCTGGCGCTTGTCTTCCTCGTGCAGTAGTGCCATGTCCACCAATTTCTCGTAAATTGCTCCCATGGGTACATGGGTCATGGCTAGGCTGTGCAGTGGCTCGTTCAATCCTTTAACAAAGCGGAGAGCCTTTTTATGCTGAGTGTTGACTAAATCCAATCCGAACCTAGCCAGTTGGTTGAACTAGTTGACGTATTCCTTGACCGTCATACTTCCTTGCTTAAGAGATAAGAACTTTTCCAGTTGTAGACTCCGTTCAGCTTGCAAGAGGAATTTTGTCTCAAACCTTGTTCTAAAATCCATCCATGTTTCAACTGTCCTCTCGGCGTTAGTGACTTCCCACTAATAGGAAGCTTCGTCCTTGAGCAGCCATACCGCCAACTGTACCTTCTGCCTATCATCCGCCTCGAAGATAACGAATAGTTCCTCAGTCTCTTTGAGCCAGTTCCTCGCTTCTACGAATGATTCAGTTCCCTTGAAATCCTTCCCACCCATGGCCCTAAAATCGCTATAGATCTTTGAGAAAGAAATTGCACGAGGAGGTGGTGGAGGAGGGGGATCTTTTGCTGGACCTGCGGCGACGGTCCTTGCCTCAAGATATTGACAAAACCAACCGAGTACATGAACACCCACTGTTATCTCAGATGCTTCAGACATGTTGAAACGAAAAAGGAAAGATTCAATACAAAAAGGACTGAAGGTAAGATATATGGTTCTTGGGGATTATGTTTTTCAAAAATAGGCTTTACTTTCGAAAATACTTCCTTTTAAAACCTTTTTGAAAACAGTTTTCAAAAACTTTACCCAATCTGGTAACCTTGAGCTCTGATACCAAGTGTAATACCCCACCTCCGTTAAGGTCACTCACAAAGGGAATGCCTTAACTTTAGTGGAGCATTTTAGTAAACAGAATAGAAACTTACAAGACAGATAAAACAGTACTTGAAAATTTTATAATTTTATTGCAGTGGACAGGAATCAGTTTGTTACAACTTTACCAAAAAATCAAGTACATATATATCAGCCTTGTTCAAAAGCCATCAGAGTACAAAACTTTAAAATCATAATCCCACAGAACGGAAGCTATACAGAGCCAAGCCATACTTTAAGCACTTCAAGCAGAAGGAATCCGGATCAAGCTAAAGTATTCCCTCCTTGGATAACCTGGGGGGAACGGAAGAAAAAGGGGCGAAAACAAGCAAGGTCAGACACAAAGTCTGGCAAGTCCAGTGATTTTCTGTTATGAACAGAAAATAATAACATGACATGAAAATAAAACTGGATGAGAGATAATAGTAAAAGGTGTAGCAGATATAACAGAAGAACGGAATGATATAAACTATTACTTTGTACTTCTCTGCACTAATACTAGTATAACGGAATTAGGTGTCACCCTAATGTCTAAACTGAAACAGAAACGGGTACAGAATAATTTCCATAGAAGAGAGTGCTAGTAATGGGCCTTTACCATCCGAACAGAAACAAACAGAAGCAGAAACAGATTAATTCCTACGGAAACATAATGTAGAATTAGGTGTACACTAGTGATTGGGCCTTTACTACCCGAACAGACGGTACCATGCAGAAACAGACGGGTGTTGCCACCCAACCGAGACAGACGGTACCAACAGAAACAAATAGAACTAAGTGTAACCTAAAACCGTACCCCAAGCGATCGGCTCCCTAATACATAAATACCCTGTGTCGGCCCCACAGTAGGGTGTATCACTCCCTAAAGTGACAACCAATTGGCATAGGCCTATTTACAGATGTCCCGGCGTCTTACATCTTCAGAGGCAGACCGGGATCCATGCACGCACATGACCCGGTTGGAATACACCATCAACACCCCTTGCCATTATCAGAATGAACCGCTTATAATTAGTTCAGTAAGCATGCCCGGACCCTACCTACTGTTGGGTCATAGTTTTGATATCAGAATAGGTTACTGACTAATATGGGTCCCAAACAACAGATGACACAAGTAATTCCCCTCCTAACCTTGTGTCCCCAGACTAACAGATTTCAGATTAACTTGTTTACAGGTTCGGACATACAGAATTCAGATCAACTAGTTCCAGACAAGTTTCAGACTAACAGATCAGATATACAGATTTAACAGACTTACCGATTACCCAGTTACAGATTAACAGACTTACAGATTTGTCTAACTTTGTAATTGGGCCTACAGATTCACGGAACAGATTTATTAAATTCGTCAGTCTAGTGGGTTTAACCCTATCCTCCCAACACGTTTTAGACATCATATTTATCTCAGATTTTCATTAATTAAATATTAATGCCCAGACCTCTCACATTAGACTGACAGTTTGCGGCTACTGGTTAGGCCGGTTGGTTCTAGGCAGATTTCTGTCGCAAACTGAGTCTAACCTCCGGTTTCAAGCACGTTATGACTAACTTCTCACATTAGAACCTATTGTTCGAGGCCACTGGATGTGTCGGGCGGTTCCGAGCAGAATTACGCTGCAAACTCATTCTAACCTCGAGTTAGCCATGTTTATCTTTGCGGCCAATTAATTAATAATTTACCATTTATGCCCACGCCAAATATACATGTCAATTATTCATAACTATAGCCAATTCAGATTATGTCAATAACAGACTGAATATATCAACTTAACAGATATAGCAGATAACAGGTTTAGGCGACTTAACGGATTCAGCAGATTAAGCAAACTAGCAGATTTAGCAGACAACAGATTAGGCATCTCAACAGATTTAGTTTAGCAGATTTGGCATTTTCAACAGACTTAGCAGATGACAGATTTGGCACATGAACAGATCTACAGACTAGGCAGTAGAGCAGAACTAACAGATTAAGCAATATAACAGAACTAGCAGATGGCAATATAACAGAACTAGCAGATTAGGCAAATATAGCAGAACTAGCAAATTAGGCAAATATAACAGATTTAATCATTCCTTAAAGTTTCACAAACATATCTTGCCTAATTATAAATCTTGCCTGAGTTCACATGCATAAATAATAGTCATGATTCACAATATGATCATATACCCCATGTTTGCATTAAATTTACATAGCACAGATTATGGTCATAATTTACCATATATCATATATTTCAATTTTTATTAAACTTGCATAGTACAGAAAATTCATATATAAATTATACCAAATATAGCCTTCGATTACTATGCATGTCATATATCCCAAAGATCCCTTATTTAGGTGTTTATTTACATTAATAGATATCCTACTTTCATGTAAATCTTTATACCTAAGCCATATCCTCTTTATCTCAAATCATATGTTCAATACAGTCTATATTTATGTCCAATTTTGTGTCCTCAAATTTATGTTCTATCTACAGTCCATGTTCTTTCCTCAAATCAGTCACCTATTGGTCATGCCTAATTTATGCATCATTCATTTTACTGTCCTAAACATTTTAGCGTATGTTAATCTCTTATGAGATTGGCTCAGGCTCGTGGTAGCCTGGCTATAGAACAGAAAGCAGAAAGAAATACAGAATAAGGTAGATCTAAACAGAACAGAACAGATATAATCTTAGATTCATATTTACAATTCATGTCATAATCAGAATTAACGTTTATATCGAAAAATAACTGTACTTGCCTTGATTGGATTCAAGAAAGAACTTTAGTTATTGTAGAATCGTTGCAGAAGCTTTAATCTCTAATTTGAATTGAGTTGCTTAGGTTGATGTTGATTAGCATCTATTATTGATTCCAGCAGAGTAGCGACGCCATTTTTATTTTTATTTAGAACGGAGGCAGAGAAGAAGCAGAATAGAATTGTGTGTTGAGAAGGCTAGGGTTTGGGGCTGTTTAAATAGGGTCAAGTCAACGAATCTAGACAGAAATCGGACCAGATACATAAGATTGCACCCAGGCTCAAAACCAGGTTCGGAGACCAGGTCGACCCCCAGCTCGACTGCCCAGTCGACCTGGTGGGGGAGGGGGTCGTGTAATGACCCGTAATTTGGCAGTAGAATAATTAACTAATTTAATTATTAAATATCAATTTAACGATATCAATAACTGGAATTAAATAATATTTATATTTAATTAATATAAATAATAGGATAATATATTTCCAGAACATTCGGAAATAGTAGAATTCACAATACGATGTGAACTGGATCTTATATAGGCTATAATTCAGTTTGGAGTTGAATTATAATAACGAATATATTGAATCGACGACAGTTGAACATATAGTTTATAAAATATTTATAAATGAGCTCGAAATGGCGCTGCAGTTCGCTATTTGGCGATTTGAACTTCAACTGAATGTACATGATTCGTTTTAAATCGGGATTCTGTAAAACAAGAAACGTGTGGAGCTGTTGGAGTATATCTTTCTAGTGGAAGAGAAAAATCTGGATTTCGTCGTGTAGATTTTGAGATATGTCCAAATCAAATTTTGGAATAGTCGCTATAGAATCGTTTATCGACCGTATCGGTTTATTCGATATAACTAGAGATCTGGTTTGAATTTAGACAAGTTCCTTTTGGGAAATAGCGATAATTTAATTTTTAGAATTTTACTGTAATTTTTAATTAATTTAATAAGCAACTTTTTATTTGGAGTATTTGGCACCCTGTATCGACATTTCGGTGTTTCACAATATGAGTCCATCTACCGGTATTATTACATTTTTGTGACCAGAGCACATCACACATTTAAATGGTATTTTTGTTTCTGTCCATAACTGTCCCTACGTGAACAGAATATTTCATAGTGGGGTACGCTATGTTTTTAACTTATAACAAACTAAACTGAATGGTTAACTGGTCAAACGGACTCAGAATTCAACGAAAAAAGTTTCATACGAAACCTTAGGAAGAGGTCTAGTGAAACCTCAAGTCCTCACATTTTTAGGATTTTTTCTGGAATTGTTAGGAATTATTTCTCTGTGTTTTTCATTGATATTTTCTAAGGGATTTTCGCAAACGGTGTCGGAATTCGACGAAACCTGTCACATTTGATCCGGAATGTGTTTTTATGCTAGGATTAGCTTTGTTTGTCAAAAAAATGGGAATCATACGAATATAAAATGGATCGAAATGAAATGGAAAGGGAATATTCCCTGTCCACAAAACATAATATAAATAAACCATACGTTTGCCTTAAAACCTAATTCGGGATAGCAAAAAAATACCGCCGCCACTAATTTATTCAGCAAAACAAGATCAAATACCCGACTAAAACAATCCATTTCGAGTGCTTAGCCTCTGCTAAAAGAAAGCAAAAGAAGTCAAAAGGAAAACGTTGGTCTGGAAGGAGAAGTTGGTTTGTTAGTTAGATGGTGAAACTGTGTGAGGGACTGGGTTCGTTCGGTGTAACTGGGGAGGGATTAAGATCAGTGGAGATGAGTGTGCGGAGCAGGATGTTTTGGTGAAGTTGGTGGGTGATCCCACGCGTTCTGAAGTAAGGAAGAAAAGTGGAGTGCGATAGGTATTCATCTCTGATATTTTGGAATGGTATGTGCGGTTCTTGAATTCATGAAGTGGTTAAGGAGAACGGTGGGTGTAAAGGTGCGGTAATGGGATATGATTTGGTGGAGGAGCAACGCTGTGTTCAGCGTTGGGAAGAAGGGGTTCAAGTGGAAGTGGGCTTTGAAGTGGTAATGGGTCGGTGATTTATAAGAGGGGTGAGGCCCACCTTTTTAATTCATTTAAGTTTTATGTAAAATTCAAAATAGTATATTAGGTTCTAAGTGGTATAACTTTGTCATACTTAATCAGAATTTCAAACCGTAAGTTGCGTTGAGACCGTATGGACGGACCCTACGCACTGGAACTGACCGGGAGTAGAATGGAGCTCGTTACAATTTATGGCGAAATAAATTGTTTGATTCAAATCAAATAACAGTTTATCGTTCTTTAACGATGAACTGCAAATGTGAGTAAAACTCATCAACTCTGAACAGTTATATTTTTATAATGTATATTTAGAACTGTTAATCATCTGTTGATTTCTGTGTGTTGGTTGATTCATTGAACTGCTAGTCAGTTAGTTGAAATTATATATATATATATATATATAAACCGTTAAATATAAATATAAATAAATACATATATATATTGATTCTGTTTATCAGAATAATTCGTACTGAACTGTAATGGATGTTGATTATACTGTGTAACATCTGTGGATGCAGGGAAACAGGTTGGAGGGACCCAACCGGGTTCCTCAATATTTATAATACTGTTTTGGTTCATATATTTTGTTATATGATGTGATATATAATCTGTTGTCGGTTATGTATGGTAGGACGTAATTGAACATCGTGATTTGATATGATTTAATACCATAACATACGAGATGTTGATAAGGAGATTTTCAAAGTGATATTGAAAATAAAATATTTATAAATGGAATATTTATAAATAAGAGATATTTATAAATAGTAATATTTATAAATAAGAAATATTTATAAATTGGAATATTTATAAATAAGAGATATTTAGAAAGGAAATAATTATAAAACATTTTCTTTTTGAATGGAAAGGCCTGTTTGGCGGGTTTGGGGATTTTCCCGATGCTCCCAATACAAAGGAAGTTATGGCGAATTTTCTGAAAATTTAAGGAGTTAGAATATTTTGGAGAATAAAATTTGAAAAGGAAATATTTAGAAAATAAATAGAGTTATAAAAAAGGAAATTTGTTTATAACTGAATATGATGTTTATAAAAAGGAAAACGTTATTAAAAGAACATTTATAAAGTGAAGAATCGTTACTAAAAGTAAATCTTTATAAATGGATAGTTAAATCGAAAGGGGTTAGTCGAGTCGAGTTAGTCAAGATGAGTTATTCGAAAGGAGTTAGTCGAATATTAGTTATTCGAATAGAGTTAAAAGAGTTAGTCGATTATTAGTTATTCGAATGGAGTTAAATAGAGTTATCGAATATTTGTTAATTAGAATAGAGTTAAAGAAAAGGAGTTATCGATGTTAGTTAATCGAATATGGTATTCGAAGTTAGTTAATCGAATTTGGTACTCAAAGTTAGTTAATCGAATATGGTATTCGATGTTAGTTAATCGAATATGGTATTCGAAGTTAGTAAATCGAATATGGTATTCGAAGTTAGTTAATCGAATATGTTATTCAAAAGGGGTTAGTCGAGTCGAGTTAGTCAAATAGAGTTAATCAGTTAGAGTTAACCAGTTAGTGTTAACTAGTTAGAGTTAATCAGTTAGAGTTAATCGATTAGAGCTAAAACGAACTAGAGTTAATCAAGTGTAGTTATTTGAGATAGAGTTAGTCAAACATAGTTATTCAGGATAAGTGTCATTCCGCACGACTGCTAGCGTAATTCGCAGGGCTGTAAATAGCCTACGGCGGTCGGATATTTCCTAAGGGAATCAGGCGTAACCATTGTGATCGTTGCGATCTAGAGTCAAGAGAATGGAGTTAAATCGAATATTAGTTATTCGAAATAAAGTTAAACAGGCATAGTAATTCGAATGTAAGTTAATCGAATATTAGTTATTCGATAAGAGTAAAAGGAGTTAGTCGAATATTGGTTATTCGAATAGTGTTAAAGGAGTTAGTCGAATATTGGTTATTCAAATAGAGTTTAAGGAGTTAGTCGAATATTGGTTATTCGAATAGAGTTTAAGGAGTTTGTCGAATATAGTTTATTCAAATAGAGTTAAAGGAAAGGAGTTATCGATTATAGTTTAATCGAAAGGAATTATCGATTATAGTTTAATCGAAAGGAATTATCGATTATAGTTTAAATCGAAAGTAGTTATCGATTAGTTAATCGAAAGGAGATTATCGAATATGGCGTATTCGAAAGAGAGAGATTTCGAATATAAGTTATTCGAAGAGAGATAATCGAATATAGGACATTCGAAGAAAAGTTAATCAAATAGAGATTACTCGGAGGAGAATTATACGTCGAATTCAATTATATCGAATCCGGGAAAGTAGTATTTACTTTCCGGTTTTTAAATCAAGAGTATACACTAATAAATTAGGGTTAGATTTGTTTGTTCACATTAAAGAATAAAGGTTATAATTGAAGTTAGATATTGCGAAAGTAGGGATTATAACGTCATCGTTATAATAAATGTTTCAATAAAGAAGTGGATTCGTAATTTAAATCCGAGAGTTACATAAATAAGTTGTTAAAGGTTTAAAAGATAAACCGTTACTATTTCGAAGTTATAACGTTGTTCAGTTAAGGTCTGAGAGGTAATTATACCCCAACTTGATTGACTTCCTTCTAAACTAAGGAATGGTAAGGTTTGGTAGTGAAGGAGTTTTGGAAATGTTTTCCAAATGAGAATCAGAAATGTTTTCTGATAATAGAAATAAGAATTTAGAATATATGAAAAGAGGAGATAAGCAAAGTAATGAACTAAGGAGATAAATGCTGATTGTTGATTGATTTGATAGAATTTCCATCTGGAAATAATATCGTTGTTTGCACACCTGTTTTTCTTTGATAGTTAACTCATCGAATATCGAAGTTTTTGACCAATTTAACGTTGTTAATATGGAGAGACCGGTTGGATTATTATCCAAAGAACCACTCTGTATTGGCATAAGCGTTGCGAATCATATATGCCAAAGATATTGAAGACGGAGTAAAATGCAAGGGCTATTGTATAAGTCTTAGATAACAGTGCCTAAGATGGATGTACTGAATAGTGCCTTCGGTTCACCCTGTTCCTGGATGACTTGTATGGATGAATGTCTGACAGAGTATTTCCAGAAAGGTCACGTACATTGATTTCTTCAACCGTACCAAGAGTGGAAGCGGAGAAGGAAACTTCTTTTAGTTGACACGTAATGTACGGTTGTTGACATCAAATTAGTGATTTAGATGGATCCGACAATGTGGCATTCGAAGTGAATCTGATGTGATGATAAAGCGTAACCTCAAGCCTCATCAACCGGTAAATGACAGAAATCGGGCAGGCAGCATGGCTAAGTCGGTCGCACCGAAGTAGGGTGTATAATCACCTATCTAG